>CM077841.1:11444166-12710833 GCA_039776855.1 Mylabris sibirica
ATTGTTTTGTGATCTAAACATTGGTCAATGTTATTGTTTAATCACCAGTTGATAAGGATAGATATTTATCGATAGATATTAAGTATAACGGAGTTTATATTCGATGTATTGATTGTATTTTTGCTTTTATCATTTCCATTAAATGTTGTCAACCAGAAAAGGCTGCCGTGCGTGATTTAAATGTTTTGTTAAGTTGAGAATCTTAGAAACTTGTAGTATAATTTTTCATAACACAATCCACGAATTTGTACGTATCCTTATCCAAGCTTATACTTCACTAAAATATTCTTTATGCTATATTTTACATAAGCTGATTTATTGAAGTTTTTCATCTGTTACTTGTTCCGCTCTATAATCTTGATTCAAGCCCCCGCATTACATCTTTTTAGATTCCGGTGTCCAATAAAAATGCCACCATTTCGTCATCGATATCTCGCTTGTAGTGATGTACTAAGGTATTTTTCGAGCTCCAGGCTGGCCCGTGTGTAGCGCCCTTAATTCTATTTCATAATGTAATATACAGGAAAATAAGCAATTTTATAGCATAATTTTTTTCAATGACCTGTTGTTAAAGGATCGTGAGCTCTAACGAACTAGTGTCGGCCTTAGTTTTAGTGGCCCTAGGTTTGGCGCCCGGTCAACTCGTCCGTTAATCCGGCGCTGCTAGCTTGTTTTCTGAAATACTGAAACGCCGTAACCAGCATCGGATAAATTTTTCCGTTTTAAAAAATTTGATGAAAATTTGAATTACAGAGGAAAATCTTGGATCATATGAAAAAATCTTAAACAAGATTTTGTGTACAATTTTAAGGATAAAAAAATCGTACCAAAACTTGTTTGTAAGCTTATCCATGGGCGGATACGGCTCTGATAAAATAAAAAATATTAAATTCATTAATTATTTCATTAGCCTTTTTTAACTAATTTCATCAATTGTAAATTCAACCACAAATGATATGCGAACATTCAATTTGCATAATTTATTTCATTAAACGATAGTAGGAGTTTCAACTTTAAAAACAAAGGTAAAAAAAGACAATTGCCTTTATATAATCAACATGTAATATAATTATGGTAATTTGTGTAACGAAGTAATATTTTTAGCCAGAATTCAATCTTACATTTCCTATTATTACTATTTAATGATAATTAAATTAAAGTACGGACGTTTTATTGAAGTGAGAGACAATAATAATTTTAACGAATACTTTTGGTTTGCACCTAAGTTTTTATGTTCGTTATTTATTAAATAAGAAAAGACACCCAGTTACTCCTAGCATAATCCCATCAGAATCGACTTACGTGTCGTTAAAACTTCCGGATTTAATACAATTTTTCTATTAAAATGCAAATATACTACTAAAATATTACCGAAAGGATGTTGAACAGATCGAAAATCAATTTAGGTACGAACGAATTCTTCAGTGATAAAATAAACGTAAACTATTCCATCAATAATCTATTTTGTTATTTATTTATGATACAATGTCCCAACCAAATGTTAAAATATTTCCCCCAATATTTATGTTAATAGAAATGCATAATTTGTTCGAAAAGGCGATGGTTATGGTTTATTCATTGATCACAATCCAGTTACGAACATTTCAAGCTATGTTTATGAATAATGCAACTTTGACTTTAAATTGAAATTATAATTACAATTAGTACGACATTAAATGAGCTTTATCCCATACTGTAGACAATAGAATTGAGTGCTATGTAAAAAGAATATCAATTAACAAATGGAATTATCACAACAAATTTCCAGTCTGGTTGAATTTAATCAGATTGTCGATTGATTTTTCCACGTGTTTATTACATTATAATATCTTCCATCTGGGATTAACTTTACAAATGTCAATACAATCAAGATTAACAAATTGATTACACACCCTCAAATCAGATAAATTGAGATGAGCATCAGTTAAATATTTTACGCACTTAATTAATCAAACTCAACATAAAAGTAAACTATGAATTCTTATATCAAGTCATATTATTTTGCTATTCGAAAAATATTTCAAGGGTTTATAGGAGGGTCCCTGTAGATAAATTTACCAAAATTAGAACCTCGTAGCGCATCGAGAAATTGATCAAAAGAGGTTCGCTTAGGATAAAGCCTCGATTTTCAGAAACAAGCTAAAGAATGACTCGAAGACTCTACCAACATTGATGGTTTTCATTTTTTCCATTGTATTTTAGGAAAAAAGGGAAAAACTTCCAACTGTTCCAGAAATAAATGGAAAAAATGAAAAAATCAATGTCGACGAGTTTTAACCAATTCTCTTATGAGCTACGTGGTTCTAATTTTGTTGAAATGATCTCTAAGGACCTTTTTTAAATCGCTTACATGAACCACCCGGTATAATAAACAATTTCTATCTACGCATTATCAAGAAGCTATCGATCATTTACGCGACATTAAGTCTTGAAATTCTAACAAAGAATTTATTGTTTCAGAATCAACGAGCTTCTGTTGACTATTCACATATTGATGCATTTTAATGAGGATTACCAACAAAACATGAATATGACAATAGTAAATACAACGAAAATTTTACGAGATGACATTGATAATGCCCCAATTGATCGTGATGAACATTTAGCACGTATCGAAATAGCTACGTTAGCTGTAATTTTCTTAGTTACAGTAATTGGTAATAGTACTGTATTGGTGGCATTATGGGCGCGACGAAGGTAATTACCACTTCCTTATTTTTGCTTTAATAATCATAATTTGAATTCTATTTAATTAGATACGCTGGTCGTAAGAAGTTATCACGAATGTATTTCTTTATACTTCATCTGAGCATTGCTGATTTAATAACTGCATTTCTAAGTGTTTTACCACAATTGGCTTGGGATATAACTTATCGTTTCTATGGTGGTTATTTCTTATGTAAAATTGTGAAATATGGACAAACTTTAGGTCCATATTTAAGTTCGTATGTATTAATGGCAACAGCAATCGATCGACACCAAGCCATCTGCTACCCATTAACGTATTGTTCATGGACATCACAACGATCGAAAATTATGGTCTATATTGCCTGGTTTACTAGTCTGCTATTCTGTTTACCACAAGTGAGTAACTTAATCATACATATGGTTAAACTATAATCGTATCTAATAATGGAAGAAGTTTAGGTACAAGCGTGAAATTTATGTGCAATATTAGAAAATTTCCATAAGAACGTATGCTACTGAAAGATAAGCGTAAAATGTTTTGTTTTCTATTGATTTCACATTAATCATTCTTTCTTTCTTCAACGTTAATTTGTTTTCATACTTTCCATCATTTTATTACTTCTTTGCCAAGTCAACTTCTTACAATCGTGCTTTGTCATCGAAATCACACGTCATTTCTATACCAAAGCTTACTTTGGTTGATTGTAGGCTTTCATGGTCGTTGTTCATGTTGTGGATATCTTACGAGATTTGTCAAACTTAAGTAACCTTGTGAAGAAGTTGACAGTTTATTTAGGAAAACAACAAGTTCAAAAGTAACTACACGATAAAATCCCGAAAAATACCCCAAGACGCAAAGTTACTTTGACAATTGATTCTGCTATCTTTAAACCTGTTTTTATTGAAATTCTCTTGATTCTATCCATTCATCTTACAAGTCTTCATTTTTATTCTAACTTCGTTCACTATCCTCATAGTTAATTACAATGAATGCAAAGTTTGTAAACTTTCATAAAACTTGTAAAATTTATCTCCTCCAGTCACCTACCCAATTAGTGTTTGTGATGGATAGGGGGAAAAGTATCTGAATAACTTGAGCTTTTATGAAAGTAAATTTCAACGCATTTATGGTAAATACGTTCCTATCTGTAAGAATAAAACCACTGAAAATTGAAAGTTTGTTTTCCTTTTACAAATCAAATTTTAACGCTAAATATACGAACAGAAAATATAAACTGACTTATTGTTTATCCCTCGAACTGTAAACGGAAAATTGTTTTTACCAAAAAATGAAAAAAAAGAACACGAAATTTTTGATCTCAACAAATCCACCTGAAAGTTATTTACATTTCATCAAATCAACTAGAGTAGGTAAATTTGAAGCAAGGAGTATAGTTTAAAAAAATTACACACACTTTATTTTTAACTGAAGTCAAGGTGAGCTTAAAAGGATTGATGCTCAGTTTCGTAGAAGAATAACTGTTTAAAGCGTTCCTAATAATTTATCAGAAGCTCACGAAATCAATTCAATTACAATTGTTTTTCCAAAAAATTAGACAAACTACAGTTATACCTGTCTAATGCTCAGTTTCTAAAACGATACATATCGATTCAATAAAGTTATGGAATCCATAAAGTGCAAAAATCGTTTCTGAAAGAGTACATAGCAGTTATGGATTCAATAACCGTTCCACAAGTTATCGGACACATAAGCATGAGATATGTAATACATAATAATGTGGCGCATGATCAGTTCGGCTGCACACACATCCAGCTGTTCTGCTGTCTTATGTCTTGGACTTTTTCCATGTAAATTGTTTCTCTCAACGCTAACATTGCCCATTTGTTTTTTTCATTTTCAATGATAGATAATAGAATAGGTTAAAAGCACCGAATATTGGCACTATAAGAAATATGGTTAGGATTTCAATTTTTATCACCACAGTTGGGATTATTATTGTTGATTTTTTTAAATATTGTCCTAATTCATCTTTTTATTAATTAAATGCATTCCTTTCAAGTAATTGTAAGTTAATTTAATTAAATAATAATTTTTAAGTGAAACCAATCACTCTCATACACTAACAATTATTAAGAAACATTTTGATTTTGATACTATGAAATCCTTGTACGTTATTCGAATTATAAAGATTGTGAAAAAGTTGTCTAGATTGTTATTAAGACTAAAGTAAATTGAATAAATAACAAAATTAAATATATTGTCAATAACTGGACATCTGTCAATAATAGGTGCTTTTTTCACATAAACTTTATACAACGGTAGTACTGGTAAATTTAAGACATTTCAAGGCATTACAGTGTTTAGCTAGTAGGAATTTCTTTTTATTCTCTATCTTGTTTTCCTATGTTCATATTGAATTTACCGCTAGAAAAACCCACCGCAATTGGCTAGCATCTGAAAATACACAAGCGACATCTCTCCTCAGATAGATAAACCGATTTTATGGAATTCATAGTTATGGAGTACATATTTTGTTTTCAGAAACAGACCTTCAGTTTATCGAATCCATAACTTTATAGAATTCATAACTGTTGAATCCATAAAAATACTTTCTAGAAACTGGCCATAAGTTGGACACTCGCTCTGCTACTGTTCAATATAAACAGGTGTCCAACTTATGGAAAGCCTCTTTTGGAATTATCTGTAGCATATACACACATATTATATACATACAGCATCACTGTTCTATTTTTTAATTTAATTTGCTCCAGTTGTTGTCGTAAAACTAACAAGCATATCAGGGAAATTCTTGAAGCTATGAAGGAAAATGTACGAAAAAAACAAAGCCGAAGAGTTTTCTTAATCATTCAGAATTTATTACGTTTTTCCTAGATAGAAAGCTTTAGAAGATGCACCTTGAAATGCTCTATTCAACGCACGTTTACTTTTCACAATATCTCAAAAAACAACAAGTAATTGATGTTTGAAAATTGATAATTTTCGCACGCCGAATTGAATGATGAAGCTGAAATAATTTTCAACTGCGTTCGATCTTTTACAAAATTTTCTGTCGACACCTTTGTCTGCTATAAATCTTTTCATTGCCAATTGCCAATTATCTCTTCAACAAAATGCTTTCAATAAATCTTTTCATTGCTTATCGTTTCCTCCTATAGGAAATTTGTCCAAACAAATTTCGTTCATGTCACATTCTTATGTTATCAGTGGAAAAGTTCGATCAAATGTGCTAGTAGTAATGCAGTCATCATGAGCACGGATGTCTAATGTAAGCAGGTGAAAATAGAAAAAAATCATTAAAAAGCGTGTCCAAATTAGATAGGTGTCCATCTTATAAGAATAAATGTGCACGTAAAACAATATAATTTCGCCATATTAATTGAAAAGGATCCAACTAGGACAATGTTCCAATATACATAGGTGTCCAACTTGACAGGTTTCACTATATTAGCTGTTATGACTTTTATATTGTACCAAAAATTGGGAAAATTTTTGGAAAAAATTGTCTCTTTCTCTTAAAAATTCCAAATAAAAATGCACGTTGGAGCACAAGCGATAGCAAGCACCCTGGGTTTCGCAGACACGTTTACACTCGAATATCGACGACTATTTTATAGGACGTGGTGTTCACAATTGGAAATTGTATTATTATTTCTGTTTCTATTAAGTCTCCCCATCAGGAACTACAAGATGTATAATTTTCCCTCCTATAAGTCGAGTAGATGTATTAAGAAATACAAAAATTGTGCATTTTGTTATTAAATTGATCTCGTTACAGTTACGAATAAGTTTAAATTTATAGCTCAAACTTTTTATTTATCTTTCGTTACATTATTTATATTTTCTCTAGTGGTTTAATATCAAAAAACTAATAAAAACAAGTTGACATCAGTATCAACAAGTTCCTCATAAAATTTTCATTTGAATTAAATTGTAAACCTCAAGTTAAGTAATGCTAACATTCCTGTAGCATAATTAAATATCTTTATGGAATAAGATTTAATAAGATTACATTTAAGAAATTGCACCATTGCTTATAAACATTCACATAGGAGTGATTGTACAAATGGTGGATGCGCCGGGTGAATAAGTTTCCGTACAATTATAACTCTTCAATAATTAATGATGCTTGATCAGAAAATAGAATAACACAAAACCAATTACAATATACCAACGCCTAAGCCTTTCTCCTCAAAGTGTCTCATATAATTAAGAGATAATCTGTAATATTTTATCAAAACAAAATTAAATTCACAAAAGAAAAACAATCATGTCTCTATTCATATAGAGATCTTTGAAAGTACAAAAACAACCTGGCTTTTTAATTATATTAATGTTAGTTTGCTTGTTTTTTTTATTATTGTAAAACAACGTAAACAAGAACTACATTAATTTAAATCACTGTTCATGCCAAGATCTAATCTGTTTCTTATTAGACAAATTCTCATTTCTAAATAATCAATAATTAACAATACAAAAACAGCTTTATGTTGGTAATTAAATTTGGTATTATTAATTAATCCATGAACACGACATTTTACGACCTACTGACAGCCGGTTTGATTGATTTATTTCTAAATCAATGTGAAAATACCAACACTTGTCATTTACTTTTATAAATACATGAATAATTTATAGGGAACTCAATCAACCAGTCAAAAATTTGGAAGTTTTATTGGAACTATAAACAGAACGATCAATATACATAAACCCTAGGAGATTTATTTAAAAAACAAACCAATCTTCATGGACTTACTGTTGTATTTATATCAACTCTAATTTCGTAGGCTTACTGTATATTTTTTTTTTAAATTTATCGTAGCGAATTAACACTCAATTGCGAAAAGAGAAATATCGAATCAATAGACATATAGATTTAAAACAAAATACAGTAGATACCGGATAATTGGCGTGTGGGTTTATTGAGGCAGTTGCTTACTTGGGCTAAGACGTAAAGAATGGAAACAAATAGACGTATTTTGAATAATTTTATTCTGGTTATTAGAGCCAAGTAGCCGATTAATTGGGACACAATGAAGCCCGAATTCTTCCCTTTGTAATTTTACTAAAGTGTATATAACAGTCATCTTATTTTTCTTTCTTGATTTATGTTGTGATTGACAGTGGACAATTTCCTTTGTCCCAACCATAAAGTAATTTGATTGTTCACTATTTCCAGTCGACAACTATATTCAGATTTAATATGTATATTAATATACGGAATTCTAACGCAAAATGAGAAAAACCTTTAAAACTTCGGTATTCAACGAATTATAATAAATTTATGATGAGAATCGAGAATTTATAATTTAAAATTCCACCCTTGTAAATGCCAAATGTATGGAAACAGAATTAACAAATAATTTTTTGACAATTTTCAGTTATTCATCTTCCGTTACAAAGAACTGAGTGATGGAATTTATGACTGTTGGGCCGTTTTCGAAGAACCCTGGGGTGCAAAAGTTTACGTGACCTGGTAAATAAATTCCATTATTTATTAGAAAATCTAAAAGAAAATATGTTTTTCTGTTTTTTTTTTTATTATTGAACAGGTACAGTATTTCTGTATTTATAGTGCCATTGATCGTATTGATTGTAACATATACATCAATATGTATTGAAATTTGGCATAGTTCAGAATCAAGTTTACGACCACGTAGCTCACAAAAATCTGGGAAACGTATACCATTGATATCACGTGCAAAAATTAATACAGTGAAACAAACAATTGCTGTGATTGTTATGTATATAGTTTGTTCGACACCATTTATTTTGGCACAATTGTGGGCCACATGGGATCCACAAAATCCATTCTTAGAAGGTGAGTTTAAAATTTTGTCAACACTTTATGTCCACGAATTTTAATTTCTCATGCAAATATTATTACAAGTTTTTTGATATTGTCGATAAAATACCGATAAAATCTGCGATTTTCAGTCTATAATCTGTTTGCACTATGTCACTTTAGATATTTGAATATTATGAGCATTGTTAGTTCACTAGTCATTTTCTTCTCAAGGGAACAAGTCTTAAATATTCAATACATGGTGTCGGATCTAAATGTGGTTGATTCTTATAAAAATATTTGAGCATATGTAGGGGGGTTTTAGGAGACCATTGTAGCAAAAATTAGAACGACGTAGGTCATTTGGAAGTTGGTCAAAAAACGTTCGTTTCTGAAAATGTCACTGTAGGATCCTTCCAACATTGATTTTTTTCATGCAACAGGTGGAAATGTCTCCCATTTTTGTAGAATGCAATGGAGTGAAACGAAAAAAAATCAATGCTGAGGTCATGGAGTCTTAATCGTTTTACGTGTTTAGCTTGTTTTTGAAAATTGTGATCTTGCTAAAACGAGCCTATTCCCCTAACTCCCAAATGAGCTACAAGGTTCTAATTTTGATACTCCTCTATAAATGCTTAAAATATTTTTTTAATCTGTCGTCAACTAATAGAATTTTCATACTATCGACAATATTTAGATTCGCCACCCTGTATATAAAAATAAGCTTTTGTACTATCTCAATCGCCTCTAATAGTTCCTTTTGTTGTCGCTATAAAATCTTTATTCTATTCGCATTTTTCAGACAACCACCATCGAATAATTCTCTTCGTCCGTATTCGTTTCGAACAAAAGAAAATACCAAATTAAAGATTAATCGAAATGCTTTTTACTTCAATTTTCATTAATCTTTGCGGTAAAATTTCCACAGAAATACGTTCGATAATTAAAAAACAAAGAATAATAATAAATGAATTCTCGCAATTTTGCGGTTATTAATCTTACTGTCGTCTAATATAATTAATGAAAACTTAATTTCTTCAACGTTTCATCCCTTTCCTTTTATTCGTTGTTTTATAATAAAATTTCTTCTTAAATTCAAACGGTCTGCCAACAAAAAAAAGTTTATTATCAAGGTTTTTTTTTGTTTCATTGTTGTTTCATGTCTCAGACATTGCCTTTAACAAAGACTTTAGACGAACAAAACGTCATTTATAAAATTGGTAATTAACCCCTTTATAACATTTAAGAGCCACTTTTGACAGATTTCACAATTTACACCGATTAAACATGTAATACAAAGTGTGGTTAAAGTTTTCTATTTAATCCTTTACACCCAGAATTTTTTTGTCTTTTATACTCTTGCCACAAAACTTTTGAAATATGTAAAATGAACTGATTATTCAAACAATTATACCTGATATTATAGTAAAGAGGCATATAATTGAAAACATGCAATCAGCTTTAAATTTATTTTGCTTATTTCATGCTTGATAAAATAAAATAAAAGAAATTCTCAAAGTCTAAATTGCATAATAAGCTTATATGTTTTATTATAATATTATACATATTTGAAAATTCGTTTTATTTTATTTAATCAATTATAATTCATTCCAAATTTGTAAAACGGGTGTTTAGTTTTCTAAAATATTTCATGTTCGTCTAATTAGCGAGGTTTTTGTAATTTTTTTAATTAATTACACAAATACAGTATTTTAAATTAGAAATCGAAAATTGTTGATGAATTGAGGGGACAAATGATAGTCCTTGATTGGTTGTATTGGTTTATTTATTTTCTGGTTGTTCTGGTGACAACTGTGTCTTGCAACTGTCTCGTCAAGACTGTCGTTTTTGTTTTCTTCCTACATTCACCCCTGATGGTGGTGACGAGGGTGGGTGACAAAGTGGGGGTAAGGTGATGTTATTGGTAACAAGAAGTAATGTTCAACATACTCCCCACCTTGAAAGCTTATGGCTTTAAACAAATACAACACATCTTAATTAATCTATAGATACATGAACATATGTACATATCAACGAATTGCAAATCGAAAAGAAAAATACAATTTGTTGTTTATAATGATACCCTTAGTGCTTTCTGTGGCACTTCAACACATCACTTTTGTCTATTGTGTGGGAACGGGGCACACCTTGGTGATAGCCCTTTTCACAACACCACGTGCAGTTTGCACCGATACCACTCTTACGTGTCCATCACTACCGGGATGCAGTTCCTTTATCCGACCCATCGACCATTGTAGTGGAGGGATGTTGTCTTCTTTTAACACTACGAGGGCTCCGATTTCTGGGTGCGTGGTAGGATGGTGACGCCATTTTGATCGTTGTTGCAGCTGATTTAACACTTCTCTCGACCATCTTTTCCAAAACGATTGCCGCATGACCTCCAATAATTGATATCGCGATAAACGGCTTATATTAAGATCAGTGATATCAGGTTCCGGTGGTGACTGCAGCGCTTCTCCAATGAGAAAGTGACCTGGTGTAAGTGGTTCAAAGTCGGAAGGATCACTAGAGAGGGGTGTGAGGGGACGGGAGTTGAGACATGACTCAATCATTGCAAGTACCGTTTGCATTTCCTCAAAATTCAATAATGTTTGTCCTATTACTCGTTTTAAATGACCCTTGGTCGACTTGACCGCTGCCTCCCACAAACCGGCCATGTGGGGCGATTTTGGTGGAATAAAATGCCAATTAATACCTTGACTGGTTAATGAATTAACGATGTTGTTCTCAAAGTCTTGTGACTCGAATAACTCCTTTAATTTATTTAATTCCCTATTGGCGCCAACGAAATTTGTACCATTGTCGGAGTATAGATGTAGAATTTTACCGCGTCTCGCAATGAATCGTTTTAGTGCATTTAAAAATGTCGTGGACGTGCAATCACAAACTAGTTCTATGTGAACCGCCTTCGTGGCAAAGCAAACAAATATGGCAATGTAGCCTTTGATCGTCTTGTTAGTGCGACCGTGCCCGTTCTTTAATGTTATTGGACCTGCATAGTCTACACCTGTACAGGTAAATGGACGCGATGGTGTCACCCGGTGTTTTGGCAGGTTCCCCATCAATTGATTATATGATATGGGTTTTGCTCGAAAACATGTTACACATGAGCGTAGTACTTGGCGTACGATCCTAGCCCCGGAGATTGGCCAGAATCTTCGTCTGATCGAAGCTAATGTCAATTGTTGACCTGCATGAAATTGATTTCTGTGTTCTTGTATTATAATTAAAACTGTGATAGGATGATGTCTCGGTAAAATGATTTGATGTTTCTGATCACGATCAATATTAGCGTTTATTATTCTACCCCCAACTCGGAGCACGTCGTCTGGATCTAAAAAGGGATTTAAACCGTGCAATTTACTAGTATTAGTTAGGACCTTGTGCGTTTTCAGTGAGTGAATGTCGCTGGAAAATGCTTCCCTTTGAACAATTTTTATTACTTGCATTTCGGTTTGTTTTATCTCATCACACGATAAATGACCGATATGTTTAATTTTGATTCGCGTGTTGTTTACAAACCTTAAAATGTAAGCCATAATACGAACAATTTTTTTTGAATGAGGAACATTTTTTGAACAGATTAAATTCTAGAGCGGTCGTGTTTATTGCTGTTGAACAACACAAAGCCTTTAATTCTGGTACTTGTTCAGGTTTGGCAGTTTGTTGATTGAATTTACAAAAATTCATTGTACCATCACGTAGAAAATCTGGCCCGCTGAACCAGATATTAGAGGTCGTTAATTGAGTTGTGGTTGCTCCACGTGATAACGCGCCTGCGGGATTTTCCGTCGATTGGACATATCTCCAATCCTCTGGTGAACTAATTGACTGAATTTCAGCTACTCTGTGGGCTACGAACGTTTTTAAGTTATTTGGCTGCATTTGAATCCATGAGAGAACAATGGTGGAATCTGTCCAGTAGAAATATTGACTTACTGGAGTGTCTATGATATCTTTAATTTTGTGAATCAATTGAGCCAGCATTAATGCCGCGCATAACTCCAAACGTGGTATGGTAATAGTTTTTAATGGTGCAACTCTATTTTTTGACCAAAGTAGGTGTGACATACAATCTCCATTTTGTAAGATTGTGCGTACATAAACACAAGCGCCATATGACAACTGACTCGCGTCACTAAAACCGTGAATTTCAATAATATCTCGTTGAGGTTTTAATGAGACATTTCTAGGAATAACTAGTGGTTCTAGGTTCGAAAAACTGGTTAGAAATTGTTCCCACTTTTCAAGTATGTGAGTTGGTACTTCTTGATCCCATTCTAACTTTAAGGACCATACCTTTTGTAACAATATCTTTGCTGTAATAGTGACAGGTGAAACTAGTCCTAACGGATCAAATAACCTCGATATCAGACTTAGAATTGTGCGTTTGGTCACCGTTTGGTCTTCGGGTTTAACAAAGATTTTGATTGTATCTGTATGCCAATCCCAATTAATCCCCAGAGTCTTTGTGCAAGATTGCATATCTAGATTAATTTGATTTGTTTCAACAGTGTGCTGAGCAGGTAAGATTTGTTGGTTGTTTGATGCAAATTTACGTAACTGAAAACCACCTTTTGCTAACGTGTTAGTTAGTTTCTCACGAATTTCTATGACCTTTTCAATAGAATCGGCTCCTGTCAACAAATCGTCTACGTAAAAGTCACGTGTAATAATTTTTTGAATTATAGGGTCATTTTCGCCTTCTAACATCGCAAGTTCGCGCATCGTCCTAATTGCCAAATACAGTGAAGGTGCTAATCCATAAACAACTGTGTTTAATCTGTAAGTGCTAACTGGTTTATTGGGATTATCGCGCCATAAAATTAATTGATAATTTCTGTGGTCTGGGTGAACAAGTATCTGTCGATACATTTTTGTTATGTCTCCTGTTATTACATATGCGTGCATTCGAAATCTTATCAAAATACCGAATAATTCCTGTTGCAGTGCAGGACCGATATGTAAATTATCATTTAAACTTTTGCCGTTGTCAGACTTCGCGGAGCCATCAAAAACAACGCGTAATTTTGTCGTGGTACTGCTATCTTTGATAACACCGTGATGTGGTAAATAAAAGCATAGTGATTGTTTGATTGTCGCCGCCTCTGATAGTGGAACTAATTCCATGTGTCCCAGGCGTAAATATTCGTCAAGAAATTGGCCGTTATTATGTTGTAAATTTCGGTCTTTTTGAAACTTTTTTTCTAAGGATAATAAACGTTTGAAAGCGGTATCCCACGACGACCCTAGTTGTGGTGGCTCTTGTTTGAAGGGCAATTTGACCATAAAACGACCGTTAGAATTTCTAATGGTGTTAATCTTGAAATGGTTTTCACAAACATCTGTGTTTTGGGATTGTTTCTGAGAAACCGAATTCGATTCTTCGATTTCCCAAAAACGTTTTATTTGTTTTTCTAACATAGCGTAACTGGACAAATGACATATGGTTGGCATCTGGTTTTGAATTGAAACGAGTGCTGATACAATATAACCTAGTTGCGTTTCTTGTAAAATAGTATTTGATGTACCATTTGGCTGAATTTTGCGCGGAAGAATTAAATGCCAAAATAATTCATTTCCGATTAAAATATCAATTGGTTTAGATAAATTGAAGTTTGGATCCGCAAGTTTTATGTCGCCCGGAATGTTCAATTTGTCTTTGTTAAATGAAACTAGAGGATGATTTGCTGATATTTCTGGTAATACTAAACAGGATAGTTCAGTTTCAAATGATTTATAATTCGATTGTATGTTAATCGAGGTAACTCTATTAACAAATGTTTCACTTTTCGCAATGCCCATGATCGGTAAATTAGTTTTCCTCACTTCTACCCTTAATTTTCTACATGCACTCGCTGATATAAAATGAGATTGTGATCCACAATCTAACATCGCACGAAGGTTTTGAACTCTCCCGTTACCATCGCGAACCTTAACAACCGCTGTTGTCAAAAGAACTGTTTTATTATTTGTTTGAGTGCAGTAATTCGAGATAGTGGTTGATGTTGAGGGTTTCTCTGATTCTGTACTTGATTGATCATTGTTGTTAAAATGTAACAAGGAATTATGTTTCTCATTACAGATTTTACAGGTATGTACTGAGGGACAAGCCTTGGCTTTATGATTGAATCTTAAACAATTTTGACAAATTTTGTGTCGTCTTACTTCATTCAATCGTTGTTTTGCTGATAGAGACAGGAATTGTTTGCAATGAAATAATTGATGGTCTTGGTTGCAGACAACACATGGTTCATGTTTGAATGTAGTGAGATGAGTTGCTGACTGACCGTTGTTTGAGTTTTGGCGATTGGATTTATTGTAATTCGTATAATTTGTTGCTTTCATAGATTGACTATTTATCTCGATGGATTCCAACAACTGACACCGTTGTGTTAAGAATTTTATCATATCCTCTATTTTCGGTAACTCGTTCGACAAGGTCGCTTCCCAAGCCGTAGTGGTATTGGTATCGAATTTAGATGAGATTAAATGAATTAATAAGTCGTCCCAATGTTCTGTTGGGCGACCAATTGATTGTAATGACTTTAGGTTTGATGTTACTGTATGCAACATTTGTCGTACCGATTTCGAATCTTTATGACTGATTGACGGCAACGAAAATATTGCTCTGACATGATATTGGGTGATTAATCGTTTGTTTTCGTATCTTTTATTCAATAACTCCCATGCTGCTGCATAGTTGTCTGTTGATGGTGTTAAATGAGAAATAGTTTGCAATGCTTCATTTTTAAGGCTACTACGTAAGTAGTGGAATTTCTGAATCGGATTCAAAGATTCATTATTGTGTATCAATGATGAGTAACCGTCGCGAAACGTGATCCATTCGGTAAATGACCCACTGAAATGTGGTAATTGAATATCTGGCAATTTGATTTGTTGTGATATGCTTTCACTTTGCGTGTTCGATGTCGAACTGGGAGAAGGAATCTGTGGTTGGATTAGACTTTCGGCCTCACTAACAATTTTAAAATAGTTATCCTCAAATTCGAATAACTCATCATCTGTGGCTAATGTTTCGTCTAATTCCTGAATTTGTAAATGCACTTCCTCGAACTCGCGATAATGTGTTTCAATAACTTTTAGACGTTTGTTTATTTCGATATGTTTTGAATGGTTTTCGGGTGCACCGATAAATGTTGCAAATTTCGTCAGGCGTGCTCTGATACTGGCGCGTTTTGATTTCAATGCTCTGATCATTTTGTTGTGATCAATCTGTTCATCTGTATCTTGTGGCATTTTGATTTGATGCAAACCGAAATAATAAATAACGTGCTTACTTAATTATTGAGGAAATGCAACGTACTACAACGACGAGTAAATTACTCGGAACACAAAGAAAACGACTACGGAAATGATAAAAAGGAATCACTGACCTTTGTTTTCGTGTATTGTTTTGTACGTATGGCTGCTGGGCCTGATGCTTGAATCTCTGGATTCTGGTGATCCCAAATTGCGATTGATAAACTGCCCGTTCAGATTCTTGTTGACTCCAAAGGTGCTGTTATCTTGGCTCGAAGGACCAAAAATGTTGATGAATTGAGGGGACAAATGATAGTCCTTGATTGGTTGTATTGGTTTATTTATTTTCTGGTTGTTCTGGTGACAACTGTGTCTTGCAACTGTCTCGTCAAGACTGTCGTTTTTGTTTTCTTCCTACATTCACCCCTGATGGTGGTGACGAGGGTGGGTGACAAAGTGGGGGTAAGGTGGTGTTATTGGTAACAAGAAGTAATGTTCAACAAAAATCATTCTAAGCATTCCAGGGGGGCGAAACAATTTATCGCCTAAACGCCTTGCTTTCAATGAATATTCTTTTCGACCATAACTTATCGTTAAATTCAAGTAAAAGACTGCATGTCAAATTGGAAATGAATTTGGCACCTGTTGCGCGGGTGACAGCTTGTGGTAAGAAGTTTAGTTAGGTCAAAATTAGTCTCACTGGATTACCCCTTTCGTCAATATTCCCTTTAAAAAAACCGTACACCTCCAGGATGTTAAATTTGGTTAAAGTGTCGATAACATTACAAATGATAAATATGCTAATTTTTAAAGTAATCTATAAAAAAATCTCCCTCTGTTAATTTAACTATACCTAAACACATTTTGCTTTGCTTATAAATATGAAATCTAACAAAACGAATTAATTAATTTTATCTCTTATTTATTTATTATTTTGTTAGTCTTCAATCTGTCATTTATTATTTAAAATGTTTTGGATCTGAAAATGGAATTTAATTGAACTCCCGAAAAATACAGAATGTCTGTTTTAAATGTGGTCGATTCTTATGAAACTCCTGTTAATTCAACGATTTATAGAAGAGTCCCTAGAGAGCATTTTAGCAAAATTAGAACCTCTTAGCTTATTTGGAAGTCGGTCAAAAAAGCGCATTTCTGACAATGTCTTAGAATGACTCAAGAATCCTCCCAACATTGATTCTTTTCGTTTTCCCCCATTTTATTCACAAACAGGTGGAGGGTTCTTCGAGTCATTCTTAGCTGTTTTACGTATTTAGCTCATCTTTAAAAATCACTACATTAGCCAAAACGACCAACTTCGAAATGAGCTAGGAAGTTCTAATTTTGCTTAAAGACCTCCTATAAATCAATTTCAATATAATTTTTATAGTTTACGAGAATCTCAATTTTTAATTTTTAATAAGCTTTGTGTTCTATCTACGTTCAAATATCGGTCCGACAGCTTATTTTTAAACAACAGCTTACAACCTATTGTTTTATTTGCCAGATCAATAAATTCTGAATTTTTTGGTGAATGTGTTTGACATAGGTTTGAAGGGTATTTGATCGATTTGTTAAAGTTCAACAAAAAAAAAGAGAACCGGAAAAACCGAATAACTATTTGTTTAACTATAGAGTAAGATTAATTAAACTAAAAATTGAAGATTTATTCATATTTGTATAATTTAAACAAGAACAAACTTTTGATTATAATCTCCTATAATGGAGTCAATTAATTTTAATTACAGGTCCAGTGTTTGTAATTTTAGCCCTACTATATAGCCTGAACAGTTGTTTTAATCCATGGATTTATTTGACTTTCAATCGTGAACTACCTCGTCTTTTAATAAGACATTGTACAGCATCCAGTAAAAATTACAAATCAACTAATGGAGGTAAGATTTATTGATTTTTTTTTTAAATCTCGTTTTTATTTTTATTTGTTCTCATATTTATTTGTATAATTGGAATTATAGCTATTATAATTTCTTAGCAAATTTTCGGTTGATTGTTGCTTGATTTTGTATATTATTTTACTTTGAACATAGGTAATAGTGCCAGTAACTCCTCAGGTGAGCCACAAACTACATCATTACGGCCATTTACGAGATGGTCATTTTGTAATAGTATGAAATCGAATGGTAATAAATACACATCACGTTTAACACAACGACCTTATGATACACAATCTAACGCTAAAAGATGGATTGTTACAACGGCCACCTGAAAAAGGCCGATCAGTGACTTTGGTAAAAGTCACGATTTTGACGACATCTCTGGCTCATCATTAGTAGAACTTAGTGAATTAACAACAGAATTGACCGATATTGAATTAACTGAAACTACTATAATGTGATTTAAATAATTTGTAGTAAAAAAAGAACAAGTCAAATTTTGTACCTGATATTTCTCTTCAAGAAGGTAGGGATATTTTTTTATAAATTTAAATAAAATGTGATACGTGTAAATGTAAATTAATCAGTGTGTAAACTATATAGTATTGCTAAAACTTGCACCTCTTCGACGTGAAATCTATTTTTGATAATATCACAATTCATTTAACTTGTTTTCAGTCAGTAATTCTGAAACTATTTTAATAATCTTTAAAAGTTTAAAAAAATATATTCTCATGAAATTGAAATTTTGATTTCATCGATTTTTCTATTGCTTAGTTCTTGTAAATGTATCATTGACATCGATAAAACTATGAATAATTTAAGTCAATTTTATCGTGATAAGATGAACCAATGAAATAAATAATGGGAGCAAGTTTTATCAAAAAAGTATTTCAAATTGTTGAAAGTAAATGTTATATTCTATGTGAAATGTTTATGGTACCAGGAAAAAAAATTACAGAAATAGATATAAGAAACACTAATTGAAATTCAAAGTCAATTTCATTCGCATTTATTCTTCGAAAAAACAAATATTAAAAAGTTTACATTTCCAAAATAGAACAATGTTCCTATGTGAAACACGGAAGTAAAACCCGTAGAAAAACTGTTCGAAGAATAATGCAATTAATTCAAAATTAATATCAACGAAACGACGGTCAAATTTTATGTGAGCGCTATTTTTTTTTTATTTCATCAACTTGCCAATAAAAGTGGCAACAATAAAACTGTTTTATATGTGTTAAAAATGGAATAGTAAATTTGGCTCAAATGAAAGTTACTTAAAATAGAAGATTCTTGAGATTTATTTAATCAAGAAGAGTTCTAAATAAAAGAAATTTTCCTATAATCAGTTTAGAAATATCTTATTCTCAGTGGCGTAGCGGAAAATCTCAGGGCTCGCTCACAACAAAAGGGCCTCTCTACTCATTACTATATTACTTAATGACTTACCTAGAGCTTGAAGGTAAATCATTCATGAAGAGACACTTACGACATTATTGAACTTAAATATTTCAAGGAAAATAATTTAAGCTTTGTTGAACCCCCTTTGATAGTGGGACCTCTCGCACTGCATGGATTGCGGTGGTATACTTTACATCACTGTCTATTCTTGTGTTATTATCGTATTAAAGTCGACTAATAAAACGTTGAAGAAGATGAAATGTCTTCAAAATTATTGTTGTTTCTTTTTCCTATACATTCTTGTTATTCACTTCGGATTATAAGTTCTTATAGTAACTCCCATTATTTGTCGAGCGATTCGAAAGGGTAGTCCCTGCAAATCATTTTAGGAAAATTAGAACCTCGTAGCTCATTTGAAAGTTGGTCAAAAAAAGGTTACAAGCTAAACACGCAAAACGACTAAGAATGACAGAAAGCCCTCCAAGCACAGATTTTTTCGTTTTTCTCCATTGCAAAAAATCAATTTCGGATGGGTTATAGAGTCCTTTCAAGTCGTTTTGTGTGTTTACTTCGTTTTTAAAAATAGCTACATCGTCTGAAACGAGCGTTTTTCACCAAGTTACAAATGCACTACGAGGTTCTAATTTTGTTGAAATGTTCTCTAGGGAGTAGGGACCCTCCTACAAATTTTTGAAATATTTTTCGAACCGTGTGTGTGTGTGCAGTCGTTAGAGCAAGTTGATTAGAGTGAGAGTGTATCCTGCGATAATGATCTGTTACCAGATTCTAATTGTCATAAAATGATCTCAAAGGACCCTCCTATAGATGCTTGAAATATTTTTCGAATTGCCAAATAATATGACTTACTATAAAAACTTGTAGTCTGACCTGAATAACCTTGTATAAATAGCTTTTCGTGTTAATTAAAATTCTTATTTTCTCTTTTAATGAATATCAACTTAGTGATTGATCCAATCAAATTGAAAGTGATTGGAATCCACTCACTGTCTGTTTTTTTAGATGTTTTGTTTAATATTTGCAGATATTACCTATATACATATATTTATTAAGCAAACACTATCCTCTGTGATCCATAACCGAACCGTTCAATTGAGTAAATAAAAAATTCACATCATATGTATTTAAATGTATACGATGATACTAGTGTTTTATAATCAATTAAAAATTTTAAATTGTTGTATAAGTATATGGAAACTTAGGGTATAAAAAAATAATAATTAAAAATGTAAATCTTCTACTTGTAATAATTAAAAATTATTTTTATATTTCCGTATAATTAACTTCGTAATGTGCTACAGTTAAATCCTTTATGTAATTTGGTGTGATGTTTTTGTAAAGTTTAAGATTGTTAAATAAAAGTTTGTGTTTCAATTCTTTTTGTTTTTTACATAACCAAATACTACAATAACAACAATTATATAAGGATTTCTGATTATTTTTATTGAAATCTATACAAAAAAAAGATGCATACCATCTATCAATACGAGGTTCTATTTTGATTCAAATTTTGTTTAATTAAATTTCTAGCCGGTTCAGGATGACCTGGAAATTTATAAATAGCGCTTAGAAACTTTACAATTGAATAACTTTTTTTTGTAATGCAACATTATTCTGTTTTTCAAAAAAAAAAAATGGGAAATTTAATAACTTTGGTATTCGATATATTGAAATGTTCAAATAATACGAGTTTTAGGCAATATTAAACTTCAAATACAATAGATTTTCATATAACATAAATGGTCGACGACAAAGCAATCTGTGTTAACAAAGATTCAAGATTTGAAACAAATTTTAAAAGTTTTTTTACTCAATATTAAAACTAACATACTATTCACAATAAGTATTATTTATTGGCTTTTTTGAGCCCATTATATGACACCTAACGATAGTTATTTGAAAGTTATGTTAACATATACCACAATGACAATAATTCCAATTTTTCTAGTAAATTGTGTTTCATTACAGGCATGGCGAAATTATTATTTATCTTCAAAATTTGAAAAAAGCGCCTTTTAGAACAAGCAATGGAAGGCAATGGAAGGCAATGTCGAACGTAGCTTGTTGTGTTTTCCTACGTTCTTATTCTACTGCTTGTTTTAATCAAAATTAATTCAGATCAGATGTTACACTTTAGTGAAAATAAGTAATAATGTCATCATTAGACTTAACAAATGCACTTTTAATTTTTAGCTGTTTTGAACACACAAGAGAATCTCTTAATTTCATGAATACACTATTATGCATAAGTGAAAGCTCTGTGCTTCGACCACAATAGGTATATTAAAGACAACAAATGAGCTCACTTTCACATAACCACAAACATAAACATGAAACTCCACTCGATGCATTTCAATCATTTAAAGCAACATCATTATTTCTACAAATTATAGAAATTGCGATGTTTTCGACAGTAATTGTTTTATAAGAGAAAAAAAACAGAGAAAATAATACATTATAGCAAATCTCCAACAATAAAGCAAATTGGAAGATTCTGTAAGTTATTGTTAGAAGATATGGAAGAATACAAGGTACATTAAGGGCTTGTTTTTTAAGGTACTGGTAGAAGTAAACATGCGTTAGAGCATTTCAGGGTGCATGTTTTAAGGCTTTATATTTTGAAAAATTGTGATAAAATTCTGAATGGCTGACATGAGAAAACTCTTGGGCCCTGTTTTTTTCGTACATTTTCCTTTATAACTGGCCAAAACTTGGCCAATATTATTGATTTTCAATATCTATCAGGTAAATTTGGATAACAAATTGAAAGAGATTCCCAAATCTTTATGAATTTTCCCGATATAAAAAAAAAAGAAAATCGAACAGTGATGCTGTGCATAATTCTGAAGACAGAATCATACTCCTGTTTTTAGAAAGCTGATAAAAGGCAAAAAGAGATAAACCTCGCTTAAAATGAAATTTTGAAAATTAAGTGAGTTATACTGAAATTTTGAAACCCTTTTTCACTTATTATTAAAAACTATTAAAATTAATTAATTTGACTAATGATTGGTATAAAAATGTAGGAAATTTTATCTTCTTTCACGACGATAAGTGGAAAATATTTGAAAATCCGCCTATATTTTCATTTTTAAGTTGACCATGTTGGTGTTGTTATTGTTATTGTTGTTGTGATTTAGTCCGCAGTGTACCAATAGATTTGTTGTTTGGTGCACTGCCACAAACATGATCGACTTAAAAACGAAAATGCCGACAGATTTTCAAATATTTTTCATAATAATTATAAGGTCGAGAAAGTAGATAAAATTTTAGACCTTTTCACATCAATTATCAGTGAAATTTATTAATTTTTATAGTTCTTAATAGATGAAACAGGAGGTTCAAAATTTCCCTATAACTCACTTAATTTTCAAAATTTCATTTGAAACGACCTTCATGTCCTCTTCCCCTACAACAACTTGAAATTTTCTTAAAGCTCCAGTTATCGGAAAACTAACAAAGATATCGAGAAAATTCTTGAAGATTTGGAAAGCTCTTTCAATTTTTTTATCTAAATTCACCTGATAAATACTAAGAATCAATAATATTGGCTATATTTTAGCCAGTTATGAAGAAAAATGTACGAAAAAAAACAGGATCCAAAAGTTTTCTCGATCATTCAGGTTTTTATCACATTTTTAACAAAATAGAAAGCTTGCGGATATGCACGTTGAAATTCTCTATCCAACGCACGTTTCTTTATTAAATATATCAAAAAACAAGCGAGTAATCGATGTTGGAAAAATGACCATTTTCGAACGCCGAATCGACAAATTACCGAATAGCTCCATTTAACGAAACATTTAATATTTAAAATGTCAATGTTGCGCCTAAAAAAAATCGTCTTTATTGATTGTGAAACAAGTTCGTTTCATTTCACAATTTAGCAACGTAAACACGGAATTTGATATTGAATTGTTAATTTCAATTAAGTAAATATTTAGAATACGGCAAAACAAAATCGCTCTCCCCTCATTAAAAATGAAATCCTATGTATAGGTAAACATTATACAAAATACAATAATACCTTCACATTTTTTAGTCAATTAGTAATTTCTCTCTAAATTGCTGTAATATTTAAGTAAATTACAGAAGAGAATGTTGTTTATATTAACGTAAAATGCAAAACAAATTCAAAATATTTATATTTGAATCCAAAGATTTCTAACGATTTTCGAAAATTATTTTTAATAATGATAATACTGACGATAGTAGGTGAAATATTGTAAAATGTACTTACATACTGGACCAAAAAAAAACACGCCTACAATAATTGTTCGTCAAAATTCATTTTCAACTTCCATTACTAGACGAGGTAATAGATTATCTTCCACCACACAGGAAATAATACTGGAAATGTAAAAGGATTTTATAAAAGGAACATGGATTTATTATAAGGATTTTACAAATAATAAGTTCCAGACTAGACATAAATATTAAAGAAAGACTTGGAGATTAATGATATTCTATGTACTTGAAGCAAACAGAGCCAGTTAAATTTATATTTTTATATGAATAATATTCTAGTATACACGAAATGATTTTTTTTCTGCTTCTCACATTTTAATGACAGTTGTGTGTTCTTTAAAGAATAAATGACAATAGCGCCCTTACAGTTAGATTATTAAGAGCAATTATTCTCAATAATGGCCCTCATTATGAATGATCGTAATTAATTTTAATGTTAATAAAACTGTAATGAAATAATCTACTCGATAAAAAACAGAATATGTTGCATTGCATAATTATCAAATTTATGTAAATAAAGTTAAATAGAATTACATTACCTAATTGTAGTTCGATATATAAGACTAACATGATTATATGTCCAGGCACTTTACATTTTCCGTTCATTTGCCATACTTGTTTCAATAAATCTATAGCTTCATCTAATTGTCCACGTATTGTCTTAGCTACGGCAATATTGTATTGCATTGTTGAATGCACACAGGCTAAATTTGATGGAAACCACTCTATAAAATCAACATAAGATAGTGAAAGGGAGATGAAAATTGATTAATTCCATTAATCTCAATATAATCCACATAGATTTTACATGAAATTCAGTTATAAAAAAAAATCTTTATTGATTTCAGGATATCAAAACTTACTTGTAGGCGGTGTTGTATTTAGTTTAATCCCTTCGTTATTATTCTCAGCATCAATTGGTAATTCGAGATTAATATCTTTCACATTATCAGGATTTAAATGTTCTAAAGCTTCCGAAATTTTGTCTAATAAAACTAGAGCCTCAGCACTATATAGATGACCCAACAATCTTTAAAGATAATAAATTTAAATTATAATATAATGAATTTTAACCATTTAAAAATACTTATGAACACCGGCTAATCTTGGTTGATTTAATAGATTTTGTGCATGTTCTAATGCTAAAATATAATCGCCTAAACATAATGATACATATGCACTTGCTGCCAAGATACAATTACGTAAATTTGTTATACAATCAGTTGATAGAGGTGATGATGGTGTTGAACTGGGACTATGTGATGGTACAGGTGGTGTAACACCAGGTATAAAAAATAATGGTACTGGTGATGATACTATATCAGATGGTAATAGATTAAATGCATTCCTTAAACATAATGATGCAAATTCTAATGATGGTACAGGTACAGCATATGATTGACTATCACAATTATATTTTTTATCTTTTGATAGATTTGTTGTTAATATAACTTTTTGTTTATCTTTATGACCAACAACATCAACAACTAATTCTTTTTGTTTCTTTTGCATATCAAAATCAATCTCATTTGTTTCTTTATGTACCATTATACAACATTCAGCTAATCTCATCCATAAACGTGAATTTCTATGATAACGTCTTACAGCTATTATTAAACAATCAAATGCTTGATTCGGTTTTTTAGCATGTAACAATGCAATACCAAGATTATACATTAATTCATGATATTTTGAACTGCCTAATGTATAAAGAGGTTTCTCATCTATAAAAATTTATCCTATTAATTAAAATAACAACAATATTACAAATAGATAAAAATTACTTATATCTGCTTTAATATTACTAGCATTAGCTAGATCTTCTTTTAATGCTGTTTGGAAATAATGACAAGCTAAATTCGGTTTACCCATAGCATGATGTATGACTCCAATATTGTTATAAAATAGTACCGTGGACGATTCACCACAATCACTAAAAAATATTATAATTTGACATGTTTTTTATCAAATAATTGTAAAAACTTACTTATATAACAAAGCATCAGGTTTAACTGATGCTAGGATTTTTTGGGCTTCTATAAAATTACCTTTCAAATACTCTAAATTTGCGGACATAAATAAGGCGTTTGGGCACTAGAAATAAAACGATCGAGTCACTATAAGGCGTTGATTGTTTATTATTTATCTAACGCACGTTTACTCTTTCCAGTATTTTAAGAAACAAGCGAGATATCGATGTTTGAAAACTGGTAATTTTCGCACACCGAATCTGCATCATGTTAATTAAAGAAAGTAAAATTCAATTGAGAAAGCTCTTATTGTACAAGAAAAATCGGAGTGTGCAACGATCCTGGCTGATACAAAGAAGGGTTGTTACTAAAAATGATAAATATTGTTTTACCGAAAGCTGATTTTCATAGTAATTGCACGGGAAGAAAAAGTTTGCCAGTCTCCCACTGAAGAGAAATGAGAAAGTTTCTAATATTATAATAAAGAATGTTTAAGATTCTTTGCCGTAGGTAAAAAATGTTCTTATTATAGGTATTGTTAACATTAATTACATACCTTTTAAAACATTGGTAAATGAAAATAATATAATAAGAATGTAGACAGTTAATTAAAAATAAGTAGAAGATTCTCTGTATAAAATTTCAGGAATAATTAACAGAATTATTTTGTTTTAAAATCTTGCAATCACTGAATTTGGAACTCAATACAATAAGAATTTAAATGAAATATGTCTCAATGTTATAAATTACTTTATAAGATTATGCTAGAACAACGAAATCATTCTCTATAGGTGAGATTTCATAAATTTCTGTCATTATATTACTTATATTAATAATCGTGAATCGTCAATTTCTTGCATTATTGGTCTAATATGTGTTCTAAAGCATTGTTTCTCAACCTTATCATCAAGTCTTGCAGACCGGCGCTTAAGGAACACAGTTCTAAAGTGTAATAAATTGTTTACGAGGCATATTTTGCATATTTTATCAGTAAAATAAACTTTCAAATATAATCAACTTCGTTATAGTTGATATCATTATTCAAAATTAGTATTGATGATTTTATTTTTTTGCCCGATTTTTATCGTACTTACCATCTTATTTTTCAACAATATTTGCAATTCATTACTGGCAGTTTCTAAATTGTGACTCATTAAATAACATCGAACCTTATATTTCAATAATTTCTTCTTGAATTCTTCAGCAACCGGATCTGGAGGATTTTGGATCTAAAATATAGACAAACTTGAAATTTAAACAATAATAAAAAATTATAAATTCTCCAAAACCTTCTTATCTTTCTCCTTTTCAACTTTTCCTAAAAGTTTTATATTCGGTGTACCGTTAATTAATTGATTCTCTAAATAACTAATTAAACTTAATGCTTTCTCTGGTTGTCGTAAACATAATTGCAATTCAATATGAAATAAACTGACTTGTTTTGTTAGATTCTCATCTAAAAAGTTGTTACAATTTTTCTAATGATAAAAATCAATTTTTAATAAATAAAACGAAAAATTTACCCATTGGTTCGATAAATTTATAAACACGATCCATAATTTGTAAGGCTTCAGTGTACTGTTTTTGATGATAATACAATATTGCTTGATTATAATGGATAATACATTGATCAACATCGTCTAATTTCTCTAATTTGATCCGGAATTGATTACAAATATTCGTTAAATTCTTCTGAAACGTTTCAGTTTTCTTACAATCACTTTTATAATATTCTACCAATGCTTTATTATGTGCAACTTTAAAATCATTCGTTCTAGTATCCAATTTGTTAATAAACTGTAATGCTGCACTATAATTCTTTCTAAAATCAAAATAATAAGCAATAATTAGAGGTGATTTTGTTGCAATAAAAGAAATTTGTAAACTTTTTAAATTCACTCAATGCATTCTGTGCATATTCTTGTTCTTGATCTGTTACAATATCTATAGATTTATCCAATTCTTCTTTATCGCACATTTTCGCTTTTATTTATAAATTATAGCCCAAAACGAAATTTTTGAAAAAGTCGATAAAATTTACACTAATATAACCTCACTTTTTCAGACAAAAGAATGACAAATGAATAAGCAGTGTTGGCAAATCTACGAAATGATATCGTCACAACGCAAACTTTTATAAGAAAAACAGCAACCAAGAGAGCTTTACATTTAAAATTGTGATATAATTCATAAATCAATAATAACTTATTTCAATTACTTAATTAAAGAGCTAATTTATATTGAGCCTAGGCGTTGTTACTGTTGTATATATGCAACTAACAATACACATCTTTATTTGTTTTTAGAAATATGGCAATGTTGTACATTTGAAAAAGGCGGAAAATTTTGTTTTATTGTTTTGTTAGGTTATGTTCGTGATTAGCGGGTGTGATAAAATTTTGAAAAATTATTGTAAATAGTGTGGTTTTTTAATGGTCCAGAAATTTAATTTCGTTATTCAATAATGTGGTGAATGTGGTTTTCAAGAATTTACAAAAATCAAAACATGTCAGAAGTAAGTTTATTAATTTTTTTTTGTCCATTATTTCTATTTATAAATTATTAAATTTTAGGTAACAACCGGTGTATTATGGTAAGAAAATTTGTAATGTTTAATATTTTCGTCTATTTAATTATTATGAGGTCCTACAAAGAAACTATAACTGTTGACAGAGCCGGCTGTAACAAACGCGGGGCCCAATACAAGGTTGATTTGCAGGGCCTTCGAACAGACTTTGCACAAAAAGATAACATTTTTAGGCATTGATAGTTCTTTAATGATGCTACATCTCAAATAATTAGTTATTATATAGTCTGGTTAAGTCTTTATGGGCAGTTTCTATGAATTTTTTGGCACATTAATCGCCATGGTAAACATTACTTACATTACTCTAAAAAGAAAGCTTGTATTGTGTTTGTTACACAGAGATGCTAACCAAATTTTGCCTGTATTCGTTTATCTCACCAACAAATTGTAGTGTTGTTCCAATATTCCAAAACCACAGAGGAATAATAACAGAATTGGAAAAATAATAGTTGTACATGCTTCTTTCCATACCACTTGTGAGGTAAAGCACAGGGCTCCTAGAAAGCTAGGCCGTATGCCCTTGCATCATTTGTACCGTTCTAGGGCCACTCCTTACTGCTGATGGCTCTCTCATATCTTGTTGCCTCTTTATTTGATTTTGTTAAAATCGGGGTTCTAGTCATTAATATCTAGTGAAATATTTGACAATATTTTAGATATTTCGTGAAACAATACAATAGACTGACCCTTCTTATTTTATGCTAAAATCCAATTCGGTTCAAATTTTTTTGTTTCCAGTCAAGTCACTTATAATTTTAGCAGTGGCGTAACGTAAAAACTGAAGCAACAAATATAAGGGTGCCTCTCTTCATTGTATTTGATTTATTAAGAGACAAAGATAAAATGTAATCATTTATTACGTTTTTCAAGAAAGGAGATTTAAACTCTGTGGAACATCCTCTGAGATAGGGCCCTAAAATGATAAGTTGATAAGAGAATATTTTGTTGTTATTAAGATGTTTTGTTCTTTATAAATTCATTGTTGGTATCAATGGTGGAACTGAAGGGGACGAGGATGAAGTGATATAATGGCTCTAGTAAAATAATTGCAATCAAGTGCACATTTACAAATTGTTCAGTATAAAGACAGGACTTCAGGGCACTTTCGCTCGTCCAGGCCCCCCTAGCACTGCTCCCTTTTGCTGTACGATCATTCCGCCACTGACTGATAGATTTCATCTTAATTCCAAGATGAACTCGTATAAAGTTGACGTTGCTCAAATAAAGAAAAATGCTGATATTGTCATGATTCAAGTACATGTTGTGTTTCTATATCAGAGCTTCCTTTCCATTATCTATCCAATATTAGACAATAAGAAGACAATGTTGTTAAGTGTATAAAAAATTTATTACTACAATTACAAATGTACGTGACGTAAAAAATATCTAATATTTAAATTTAGACATGAATATAAAGGCCTCTAGTCTATACTGTCTTTAAGAAGGCATACATTTCTTTTATTTGTTTAATAGTTAATAAAATGCTAACAAACTACGTCTACAAATTCGTAGTGATAAATATATAGATATATTATATATGTATGAATGTATGTAGTTATTTCAACTTAGAAATAGGCATCAAAATTTTTGATTAAAATTCCGACATGATAAATATGATAACAAATAAAATAATAAGCTAACAGCACTTGATAAATATAAAATTTTATTTATTAGTGCTAAATGTGTAGTTTTATTTCTACTTAATAACATATAATACGTCTCCTATATATTTAAGTTCAATTATTTTCTTTATTTTTATATAATAAAGAAAATTGTTTTGGGAAAAGATCAAAATTGATGAGAAAAATAAAAATTACGAATAAATGTATGAATGAAAAGATAGACGTAACGATTTGGAAGGAGGATTTATTCAGTCGAGCCAATGTTTCCATTCATTGTTGTTTCTAGATTTCCATTTTGTAAAATTGGAGTAGAAGTTCCATTCAAATGAGCAAATCCATTCTCTGTTATTTTTGTAGGAGTAGTGACTGGTGTAATAATAGTCTTTATTTCACCTGTTACTGGATTTCTTTCTGTAAAAAAAAGAGAAAATTTGTGGAAAATTCTATATTGAAACAATTGTGCGAACAACAATTTCATACCGTTATGAACTTTAGGTGTTGTTCGATTTGGCCGACAATCCCAGGAATCTACACCATCACCGGTTACTGGATTACGATTCGTAATATCTATTTTATTTATAATAAAAAAATTATAATTACATGGTAAAATAAGCGCAATTCTCAACTGTACCTTGTTTAGTCAACGAGGCTCTGCGTGGTTGGATCTTCTTCTCTTCTGGTGTTCCAAATAGGCGTGTAAAAGAATCAGAATGTGATGAACGTCTTGGTGTATGCGTTGGTGTTCTATTATCGTTACTAGGCGGTGTACGTAAAACATTGAAAATTTCACTAGACGGATTACGGACTCTGTAAAAGAAATAATTGCAAAAAACAACAACAATTAGACATGTATTGTTAAGAGAAGGATTTGAAGTGCATATCCTGTCCGGAAACAGCAATTACAGCTTTCATTTTGTAACTGTGCTTCAGGTTGCTACTATTCATAGAATTCCTCTGCAACACCCAACAACAACAACAATTCTTTACAGTATCCGGTGTATGTGTGACAGGAAATAGGTTAAAACAGCAATTAGCCCTTTTTAAGATTGATAATGTGACAATATATTGGGAAATACAAAAGAGAAAGTTGCTTGTATCTCCTAGAAAAGAAATTATATTGTGCCCATCAGCACAATAAAATACAAGAGAATGCTGTTGTTAAGTCTAAAAGTTTTCATCAGAATCTTCACGATGTCATCCTACACACAGAGATTAGTAATTTTTCTACAATTCAGTTGCATTAACAAAGACAGGACTGTCCAAATCACAATTGTCTTTTTCTTATACATATATAACTCATATTGTAATAGAATGTTGTTTTTTCTTGCCATTTATTATCTACTTTTTGCAAAACAATAATTCTCATAAATTATCAAAGACTTTTATTGGTCGGTAGTTTCTTTAATCCGGCTAGACACAATAATTGTACGCTTTTCGCATAACAATAGTAATACAAAGAGGAAAAAAACATCAATACCGTAGAAAATGATTATCTTTAGAAATGCTTACTTTTACTCTTACTCGTTTTCATGCTTCACTTTTTCCCTTTGTTGTAAATTATTCGGTACGTTGTGGTGAATTCGTTCTTATTTTCAAAATTGACTTTCTCTTTTTTATTTGTCATAAAAAAGCCTAATATACTGCAACTAAAGTGATCTTAGAAGTTAATTAAATACTCAGTTTTTTTTTGAGTTGGCACTAATTTTAAGAGCTCTAACGTAACCAACTCATCAATTTTGGGCAAATATAGAGCAAGAGTGATTTGTATTGTTTTACGATTCTTAATTTAGTAACCAGCTCAATGCTTAAAAAGCAATTAATGACAGAACGTCCAAGCATCTGTCTTGCTGGAAGAAGCTTCCTGAAGGACAATTATATATGGAGTTTGTAAAAAGTCATCTACATTTGGTAAACACTTCAAAACTTGTCGATTCAGTAATCCTACGATTAGATCATGGGCAATTTTGATTCATCATCGTTAATGATGACAAAGCTCACTAAATCAAATGTAAATAAGCATAAGAGACACTCTATCTCTATTAAATCACAAAACTGGTCATCCCTGTTCAAGAATTTTTCAAAACAAAACCCAATTACCGTATCATGGATGGGTTGGGCATACAATGATATGCGTCGGCGGTCCAGGAAAATAAGGAGGATATCGGTATTTAGTTTCCTGTCGGCGTTTCGAAAATACGAATAACAACAACAAACAAAAATAATAACTGATCACGTGCCAAACGACCATAATTAAGATTCAAAGCAACGATTAAGAATTGACCGTTATATATTTTTCGATAAAATAACATGTATGTGTTTGAACTGTTTTTGTTTTCTATAAATAAACAACTATCCTACTATTATTATTGTTATTATTATATAGCTCAATTCAATTCTTCTTTGGTTTAAAAGGAAACAACTTTAATCGTAGCTAGACTGTAGGTGATTCAAATGAGCAGCCGTGCATACAGGATACGTGACAATAACACCACAATTTTATTCGTAAAGATAATGAATCTGAAGACGAACAAGGTGAAGTTACAGAAGTAATTTTCAAATGTTCCATACAACTGACGAAATTGTTAAATTTAGAAACCAACAATTTGTTTTGTATCTAAACAAAAATAATTACAATCTAATGTAAAACGCTTGGATGAACAACTGCACTAGAATCTCAAGTTTTTCATGATTTAATTGTAACTAGAGTACAGTTTTTTCTTTACACTACTAGAATTATAGAAAATCCGCAATTAGTGCTGTTGAATTACTTTGGATATAATCTCACGATAATTTCACAAGGCTTTCGACTGGAAATTTACAAAATAAAAAAGATCTTTAGAAAGAAGAAAAAAGAGAAATAATAACTTTACTTAATCTCATGTTGTATAATCAACAAATCTAGTTGGATTACACCACAAAAACAACATGAATTAATCTTATCATGTCAGCCTTTATTGCTGTTGTTAACCCTACAGGTCAACCTAGACTAAGGAGCTTCTAGAAATTTTCTGGCTAAAAAATATCTGCATTCTTCTTACATTATGTCCAAATACTCTCTTTTAAATTCACCTGCATTAATTAAAATGGGAAATCGATTGAAAGAGCCAGTAAATTATGTTTTAGATAATGAAACATCTGGTTTTACAAAGGCTCAGTAACCATTACAGATGATTATAAAGTTCTACCATTGGAAAATTATAATCATAATGTTGTATCGTCTTTCTTTAAGCTTATTAAAATGATAACTGTACATGTATTTAGATGTAAGTAATCGTATCTCTTTTAATAATCGTAACTTTCATAATTGCACTTTAACGGCTGTAATCGGTCATTGTTACAATAATTCTATTTAAATCGATTGAAAAGTTAATTAAGTATAACGACCAAGATGTATCTATTTCTCTACAATCTTGTCTTCTTCATTTTTAATTCTTTTAGATTATTAATCAACAGACTAAAGGTAGATGACTATCATCCAATATAAGGAGGAGTATAAACAATTTGCAATTTCAATTTTTATTTTCAATTCAAGGCTGTAGACCCATCGATAACAACCTACCCACTATCTTTCATAAATTCACCCAACTGATTAATATGTTATTGTTGGTATATAACTCATTTTATAAATGCAATTTATATCTACACATATTGTACATTTTATGAATTGTTAGTGGGTGGATTTAATCTCACGTAATAAATTTTAATTGGGACAACATAAGACAATCTTTATTATATCATCCAATTTTGACTAATGGTTATATAATTAATATAGTGAGGCTGTTGACATTTAACTTTAATATTAATTTTATGCAATGTTTAAAATTGTAAATTAACCATTAATAATAAATTCAAACTAATTATCTTACAGTCAATCTATAATAATTGCATTTTAAAATTGAATTTTGTTGCAAATTGAAAATTGTTGAGATACTTGGGATAGAATTACAGTATTTCTTGAAGCTTTATTCAATTTATAATGCTGAAAAATTGTATTTTTTGTCATTTTAAACGTCTAATAAATTTGGACTGAATAGTTTTCGCAAGGCTAGAAGTTCTTGCTTTGTTTTCCTTAGTTCTATGTTCTATCCTTTGAAAAATTTTACTAAAATGAAAAAATACTCAACGATTTTTAAAATTATACACACCACACTCATACTCATAATATTTAATGAGGTCAAAAATTATGAAATATAATTATAGTCATAATTAGATGAAATTGATAAAGGAAATCCTCTTAAACGGCAATTTCCTTTTCCACTTGTGCCTTTTTTCCCATTTTTTATTAAACTTTAATAATTAAAGTTTAAGTACAATTGAGTACAATTATTGTACTCTCCGAAAGTATTCTACAGTAAAACCTACACACCAAGATTATAAGTATCAATTAACGTCTCCAGGCTTGATAATCTCACTTTCCAGAAAAACGCCCAAATATTTTAATTTAATCTTTCAGCTCTTGATTATAATAAACTCCTTTTATTTTCATCTATTATTATAAATTTTTTCAAAATATCTAACTAAACGAAAATTATGTATTGTGGGGTTTATTTGAACCGGTATCTAATCTGTATAGATGAGATTTTGCGAAATGATGGAACTGTACAGATTTAACGTGAATGATTCAGCTTGGTGTGCCATTTCAGTTATGACCTTTCTTCAAACTTAATTATAGACATATTGTTTAATGATCCGATAAATTGTTCATCAATTTGTTGATTTTATCTTTCGACAAATTCACACTTACAGAGAGTCAAAACGATTAAATAACGTTCAATTCAAAGTAGAAATGTCTAGCTGTAGGTACGAACGAATATGCTTCGAAACAGGAACAAAAATATGGACATGGAAGTGTTTATACCACATGTACACTATTAGAAACTCCGTTAAAACGGCACAAGGTACAATTAATGATCGACTAGTGCCATAAAACTTGATTGAAGAAAAAGTAGAAAAATAGTTGCGACAAGTTTCAGATATACCGATTCGTATAAGTGCGGAAAATTTTTCGTTGATGGTAAGAGTGTAAGATAACGGCTTGATAGCAGTGGCGGACTGGGCTGCCGAACAACCGGGCAAAAGTCCAGTGGACTGCATGCCAGAGCTTTTTGACTACTTCATTTTCTATTGTTTTGTTTTCGTTGTACAACTTATTTATGTTATGTATGTTTTGATGACGAACAATGCTTACAAGTGCCCTTAAAGTCATATTTTTGGTTTTAGATTTCAAGACATTCAGTTTTTGGATCAATTTTTCTATAGAATCGTTTAGGACAGGAGATTGAGACACCTTTATAAAGTTTAGACGTGAATTGACATTTTAGGACGCAGTAGTCTTGGATCATCAATTTATGAGCTGTAAAAGGCCATTCTCTATTGTAGGCTCTTGAAACCAACAAATAATTCAATAAAAGCGAATTAAATTTTCTTTAACTATCATTCAAATGAGAAGAGGTTGAGAGATGTAGTGTCGGTCCTGTTTATGGAAGATTAGTATAATTGACCCTTAATCAGTGCTGAAAGATTTGCCACCATGTTACTTAAAGAGGGACAAATTCAATTTTAAGAACTCTGAAACTAAACTGAAGGCCGATTTTCGTAGCAATCGCCCGGGCCAAAAAAGTTTGCCAGTCCGCCACTGCTTGGTAGAATCTATAGTTGGGTTAAAAATGTATGTTAAGAAATCGGAAATAAAAAACAATTAATGAATATTTATGAGACTGGGACAACGCTTACAATTAGACTAATTTCACAATGCAGTTATAACAGTCAAGGACAAATTAGAAATATAACGCAACTATCCATAGAGCTTTGCTTTTTTTCCTCGATTTTGGGTGGTGTATGTGGCGTTATTGCAGGAAACCATCCCACAACACTATTTTTAGCTGACTGAGATTTATTTACATTACACATACATGCATCTAAAGATAAGACATTTAACTGTAATCTTAATTTTGTACGTTATGCTGAAGAATTTTGCGATATTGTAGCAATGTCAAGATTATAATATTGAAATGCAATGGTTGGAGCACGCAAGGCTGCGACAAATTTATTCGCATATTATTATGTAGATATTTTTGAACTTTGGCGAAATTTCGGCACACAAATTTAACAAGAATTCTAAATCTTTCCCTTAGTTTTCTTCAGTTAGAATGTTATTGATTTATTTTAAAATTGGTAGCTTCATTATAAGTAAAGCAGTCTTGCTTTTATTGTACAATTAACGCTAATGAAAGTTTACCAAATTCGGTATAGTTGTAATGGATGATTTTTATGTAAATTTGGTGCAAATTAATGCAATTTAATTAGCTTGTTAATTTTAAGTATAAAAAATTGCTTCCCGTACGTTTGCAACGGACGTGGCGCTTTAATTAACGATTAGCCTCGATGATATTATACAAACGGTTGTGAAAAATCTATGCAAGAAACTGTAATATTATTGAAATTTTTAAGCGTCCAAAATGAAGAAACTTTCAATATTATTGTACATCGGTTGTCAATGGAGTCACGTACGAAACATAAAGATTGACTGCACGTGCCAGGAAAATTTACCACAGTAGCAATTCTATTCATGACAAATTTGGTTGCAACAATCGATAAAACATCCCTCATTCTATAAACAGTTACTTTCACGTAATATTTAAACAATTAAGATGGCTAAAATGCAGCGGCGTGTTAAGGATTTCGGTGAACCTTTGGCAAAACAGATTTTGGGGGCCCATTTCATGCTGTAACAATTTAACAATGTAGGACAAAATGTGGTCAATCCTTATGAAACTCTCATTAGTTAACGAGCGATTGAAAAAAAAAATTGCGAATTTATAGGGGAGTGTCCCTTGAAACCAGTTAGAACCTCGTGGCTTATTTGCAAGTTGTCAAAAAAGCTCGTTTCTGACTATGTCAGATGTAAAATGACCTACAATTAGAGTGACTCAATGATCTTCCCAACATTGACTTTTTCGTTGCGAATGCCAATGCAATGGAGAAAAATGAAAAAAACGAGAGGGTCTACGGAGTCCCTCTTAGTTGCATGCTTAAGTCGATTTTAGACATGTTTTCCAGGAATCGCCAACTAGAGGAGAGAGGAGAGGAGTTTCATAAGGATTGATCATAAAAAAAACTCCAGGTTGATGGGGGCGCACATGTAGTGTCCCCATCGGGTCGAGGTCCAAGGCAACTGGCTAATTTACCTAATGTATAACATGCCACTGCTAAAATGCCTTGATTTCCAAATTCAAGTTCAACAGCTTGAGGTTAGTGTAAATGTGATTAATTTTATCTCCCTATTATCGTGTCATCATCATACTCAATCACTATAACGTTTTAAAAAAGTATTAATTTTCTAAGAATCTACGCATCTGTAAACGTTCACGCAATCTTGAAATTATGGCTATATCAGTAACTTTAAAGAATACGTTTCAGGGATCTATTAGAAAGACGATACACCGCATTATGATTAATATTAAATTAATAGCTTAATTAAATCCATGCGATCCTTACACTGCCAATGCGTCTTACGTAAGCTCAAAAGTATTTTTATGAATTAAAAGAACAAGTTATGTAGCAGTCAGTGGTCGGTAATTAGTCTGTCAAGTGTCAAATATTTCATCTCAACAAGTCCTACTTTCGATGCAATTAAAATTGGAATCTTCAACATTTTTTTGTTGTTGTTGTTTTTATTGTTTTTACTACTTTAGAATAAAATGGAAAAACTACAGAAGAACAAAAGTTTCTAATTAAGTCAAATCGTTAAGTAGCCAGGAACTGTGGTATTTCTTGTAATTAACTGTAGATAATCGTTGTTGTGGTAAAACAAAAGGCGTCCCCTATAATCAAAAAGCAATTTAAACCGAGAATTCTTTCATATTCTACAAAATAGGAATATTCCCAATTTAACCGGAAGTGCATCCGGAAGAATTTCAAACTATATTCCGTTCACCTATGCATTGAATGAAAAACATCGATCGAATTTGTATGGATTTGTAACATAACTCCACCCCCATAATGTCGCTACGTTTATAACAGCATAGCAACGGACGACACTGATCTAGACTGGGGTATTTGACCTGAACACGCGATGTTTTCTCCCCTTTTACTAAACTTACTAATGTTTACCCCCTAGAAGTCTGTTTGTTTGTGGAACATCCAATAATATCAATATTGACAAATACACTACATTTATATGTAAGACCAGAAACACAATTGCATTCAAAAATAAACAAATTAGATATAAATAAAGGGGAGAAAACGCCGCCGCCACTGTTCTGGCCCAGTTAAACCTGAATCGTTATTCAAATCGAGCTTGATGAATGGGTCCAGATAAGAACATAAGTTTTTCGAGGGCACGAAGAAAGAAGCACCAGTAACCAACAAGAAATTTGCAATTTATATTTTCGTATTTTTATTCGTCGAATATCAAATAGATTTATATTTTTCCTGTATGGAGCGCAAAACACAACACTTCCGGGATGAATTTATCGACAAAGAAACCACTTTTTCCAAGAAAACAAATCGTAGCGCAGTAGAGGATCGTTTTAAATCCTTGAGGACACGCTGGAATGATTGAATAATTGTTTTTTTACATTATTTTACGGTTAATTAACTGGCTAATGAACAGAATTAATTAAAGAAATATGGTGTTGGTTTCGTAGAAAATATTGGTCGATGAACTTTTCCAAGTGGCGATCAATATCAAATTTTATAGTAGCAGTGGAGATAATTGATTAATTAATTAATTAATCAATGGAGGGTTACAAGAATTTGGTTAATGTACTACAAAATTTCTTGTAAAATAAAACAAAAACAAGAATGATTAACTTTCTTCAATCAAATCAAAACAATTTGATGAACTGTGACAGGAGGATCTCACGGTAGCTTTTTTTTCTTTAGAAAACGTCGATAAATTTATTTAGAAACTAACCCAAAAAAAAGCAGAAGTAATTCGACTCGTATAAGCCAATTTTACTTTCAAATTGGATTAGAAAATTTTTAATAAAAATTAAGATTAAATAGAATACGCCCACCACAAATCATTGTTTTGTTTCCAAACTGACAAACAAATCAAATCAATCACGAATGTCGATGATAAAATCTAAAATTCTGGTAATCTTCCGTTCTATTCCTTTGATTTATTATAATTTTTAAAATCGATACTTTGATGATTAAAAGTGATCGGTTGAAAATGAGTAAAAAAAAATCAATCATTAACACCTTTCACTATTCGCTCCTTTCTTTAAGGAAACAACAACACCAACAACAAGAATAAAAAATCCAAAACACTGATTGATTTAAATTTTATTTACAACGAAATTCATCACGAGATCAGTCACGAAAAGCTACTTATAAGAAAAGAGGGGACAACAAAAAATCTTTAAAATTCTCTTATAGACTTTCTATCTATCCGAATAGAACGTTTGTTTTTCTTTGAGGTTTCTTATAACCGTATTTATAAAGCTGCAATGTCTCACTATAACGGAGATAAATCGAGGAAATGAAGAAGATTTCCAATACCAATTAGAAAATGAAGTCCCATATTGTTTTTCCTAAATCGAACGCTATACCAGACTGGGATAGTTTTCTTAAATGTTTATCACGAAAAGATTCTCGATACAGATTCTGGGTGTATCTATAATAAATCATCCGGGCAAAAAAGAAAAGATTACAAGAATTATCACAGATTTCTATAAAATAATTAATACGTTGTATAACGGATGAATTTGGCTTAATTTCCTTCTAGAGCGTAAAACTTTTTCCTCTATTTTCGTGTTGCCGTTAGTTAAACCTTAATAATTATCGATATTTTAAAATTAATTATATATTCTATAAAGATTCTAGATTCTAGATAGAACTACAATGCTCGATTTTCTATCAAGTCCAATGGGATTTTCTTTTTAATACGAATAAGCGACTGCTATTGTTTGATATACTAAAAGAGACGCCTTAGAACAATCGAATTAATGGCATAATTGTCGGGTGATCTTTTTATTCTAATTTTTTTTAACGAGCACTTATGCTTTAATAGAATTTAAACATCTGCTTTTTAGTGAATAAAAAACTGTGAACCCTTCACCTGTCAGCGTTCAATCAAAGAACAGTGGTTCTATTGAACTCTTTTTTTTTTAGTTGTCATACGATAAAAAATAAAAACACTATGGTTTCTTTGGAGAACCGACCGGAAACTAGACTATCACCGGAATTCGAGATAATTCACAAAAAGTTATCGTTATGTACCAAACAAAATTAAAAAAACTCAAATGTTTCTCAATTTAAACTTGACTTTGTTGAAGTTCATTGTCGGAATTTATTCATGCATAACTAAATATTTTTTAAACACTTCAGAAATTATTGATTTTATAACTTTTTATAACAAGCAATTATAATAAAAATCTGTGATAAAATGTTGGGTATTTATTAAAAAAAATGCGGTTTTGATAAATTATTTCCTGTCAGCATTTTCGATACGGTAATTGTTCCCTTACAAAAATTTTATTATATTTATACATAATTCAGAAATAGAATCCCACCCCTATAACAGGGGTGCATGTTTATAAAATTAGAAATTTCCTGCAATCTCATCATTCCAGACTAAATATTTGGTTGGATACTTACCGTTTTTTACTGCAGCCGACTTTATCGAGTTCAATATGTCTATAAGCAGCGTAAGTTGCCATTTTTTTCTCTTTCTATTATTTATTTATAAGAACACAAATTTTCGAAAAATGATTATACACTCGTCTAGTTGTGTGTGAATATTGTGAGGAACACTAGTTTACGTTACAACAGCCAACAGCTGACTAGTCAGCTTCAGGGCAAAGTTGTTGCTTTTATAGTCTGTCCGTGTTCGTTCTACCATAACCAAGTTTCGAATTTCTGTTCTTATTTAAAGGTTTCCACTATTGTTTTTCACGTAAATAGTATAAGGTTTTCATGATCATTACAGGATATTAATCAATCAATCCAAGTCTGTTATGAAATAACAGATTTTCATCGTTTATAGTATATGAATTAACAGTTTAGGAAGTGTGCCAAATAATAAGAACAACAATAATGTTAATACTATTGTAACAGAGGGGTTCATTGACTGTGTACTTAATACATTGTAATAACGAAAGCTCTAAAGCTTCTCCCATCGACACTGTACACGTGTACAAAGCGCCGCACGGTCGATTCGTACAATTGTAATTCAATCGCAATTATTTCCAGAAACATCTAGTTCGAAAACCACCTATTAATATGTCTGGAAATATTTTGTACTAATCGTTTAAGTGTTACTTTCAAAGGCGGTCTTAATAGCCTAATTGGATTTCTTTATAAATTAAAGTCACGCCAAAATCATAAGAACTATAATTATACCAAAATTTGCCGTTTTCTCGTTTTGTTAAAAACTAATTTCACCTAAACAATTCTTATTGTTGCGATTGTTATCGTATATATATATATATGTACATGTTTTCCAATTTTTATTCTGTTAATAATTGGATGGTGCCAGGTCACGTATTACGGATATTTTTATTGAATCTTTAGTGAATAATCGCGAATTCATCTACAAAAATTAATACATACATAATAACAGTAATAATAACGTCAAACAAGAGAAATGATAAATTGTTGCACTAAGAACAATAACATACATAATATAGCGTAAAACATGAACGGATTCAGAACATACTAATTCTATTATAAACAGGAAATATTAGGGTTATTTATTTGAAATGCTTCTGAAATCACACTAGGTGGAAGCTCTCGAACTGTAATTTAAATTGAAAGGAATAAATTTTAAAGGAAGTAATGGTCGTTTATTTTATCGAATTCTAAAGAACTTGAAATTAACGTATCGATGTTTTCAGTAAAACAAAATGAATCATACATTGTCCTTTTTGTCTTTCATATAGGTCTTATTGAAAAATATATTCTCCAATCTGGGAGGTCAGAAATTTCTTTACTTTGTATCATTTCGTTACATTGTTATAAAAGCCGTATTTTTCCATGTGATTTATTGTTCACTGGAACAAAGTTTGTTGTTTCTTAGAAGATTGGGAAACCCATTAAAGATTCTTTTATGAATCTTGATCAATAAGTCAACAATCCAGATTTTGAAGCTTCATTGTGTTTTAATACTTGGACTCATTGGTAAACACTTTTTTTTGAAATGATACATGTAATCTTGATCAGTCAACAAGAAAGATTGTTGAAAGATTATTGTATAGAGACCTATTTTTTATTGATACTTATCAAAATGATGCATCCAGGTAAACAGTTTCGGCTCACATTCGATGGTCTGAATTTTATACAGATTATCTATTATCACTATACTCTAATGAGTTAAAATTTAATTCCCTATTTGCGGAGAGATTAAGGGAAACGTGCTGCCATTGACTAAAACGCAAGAAGATTTCGTTGTTTCTACACACCATCCTGCAATTGAAAATAGAAAGGTAGGACAAATTATATCCATCGTATACAAGCTTCAATTCTTAAATAAGTTAGGAGGAGAGAAACGGTTCTAAATAGACATATTCTCAATGTTCTTAGATCTAATTTTCAATGAGGAGTACCACTTGCTGGGATTTTAAAGCAATTGACATCACTCTTAATCAACACTTAAGTACCTATGTCAGATGAATGGTGAGTCTCTTGAAACAAAGCCATACTATAATAATGTACGTTTAAGACACTATTTCTATTGTGTATTGGTTTCAATACAAAGTGGAAAGACTTATCAAAGAAAAACTACCATCATCGTGTAAATTTCGAAAATATTAATAATAACGTATTGGCCTTAATATTAGTTTAAACTTTTCCTTCATAAATTCAGATAGTGTATTCGCCTATGGCACATTTATCTTATAATGTCCCATATGTCCATTGTATTTTAAAATAAAATATTCGATATATGCCTACATTTAAGTCGTGTTTAATCAATTTTCTCCATCCTCAATGCATATACTATTGGACTTTTTCTTTTATATTTAATCTCAGTCAATTTCTTCTTATTCAATATTTATCATCAACATGTATCAGTAAAAGAATACATTGCCTTATTAATATTAAATATAATTTAAAATAAACTGGATCTGTGTGTTTATATTAAACATAGACTAGATATGTATTAAATATTGATCAGAATTTGTCGACACTTTCTGTTTGAGGCGGCGTCAGAGAGACTCAACCGACTTTTCTGTTCTAACATTGAAGCCTGACGACCGCCAAAGGTCAACGATTTACTTTTATCACATTTAAATAATTAGATTCACATTCGAATCAATAATAATAGGAATAAAATATGTGGAAATCATAATGAATCATATTGTGAGAAAAAATCAATTATCGATTTTTTAATCAGTAGAGAGAGAAAAAATGTAATAATAATTACACATGCTGCAAAACAATCACTTTTTAAATACGATTTTAAAACACAATTTCAAGGCATTTTAATTATTTACGCTTTATACATTCAATAAAATCAAACAAATCGATAAGAGACATATCGTTACTGTTGCTAAGCTAGAAAGTTTTGGAAAAATTCAGATGGAAATCACATATCTAGGCTGATTTTCCATTTACTATAATACTACAATTATTTTCCCACAAATGTTGTTCTTCCTCTCCTGATATACAGATCAAATTAAATTAATGTCGTCTTTATAGTAACAGTTATAACACTATAAAATTGTCAACATTCTTTGAATTTCCTTTTTGAATTATAAATATGTAGATTACAGAAATTAAAGGATACCATAACAAGAAAAACAACGGAAAACTAGGTTACAATTAAAGTAAAAACTTATTGACTGATCGTGTGTGATTGGAAAAAAAATGTAATAGGAAAACACAAATCTCCCTAATATACTTATGCTTATTAAAGAAAAAGTAAATGTACGATAATTAAAGTCGTTTAATTATAATTTATGACAATTTTTAATTGTTCTATTTATAAATGGAACGTTTTCCTTAATTTGCAATTTGTAATGGAAAATTTAGATTCGACATGTGTTTGTTTATACGAGTACGAGAGATGAAAAAAAAAACAATAGTAAGTAACGCTATTGTAAAAGAGAATTTACCAGTGGCGTGACTTGACACTAATTCATCATTAATCTATTGTTTAGGAAACTTGAAAGGTAGCAAATAACTATTTAGAATATTGTCAATAAGTATAATAATGATTGTACAGTTGGAACAGTTCTTTTCGATAGGATCAATTGAATATTTTCCTGATTGCTCTTTCTTCTACTACTTCTTCATCTTCTTTTTCACTTCAGTGATTTGTTGTGTAATGGTCGATCTCTGGAAAGACTTGAGATATTATTGAATATTATTACTTTTACAAGATGGAATGTCGATAGTTCGATAGCATCTCTCCAGTTCCATCTAAATGGAACGCTCTCTTTTAATAATCATTTCTTGAGATGACTTTATTCAACACTGTTTCCAAGTCCTTTTTCTATAACTTAACATCAAGTCAAATCTCTGAGTAATTTAGCCTCCCATGGGAAGTATTACTTGGAAGGTCTACAAACCGAAGAAAATGTCTGAATTTGTGGCGAAACACAGGATATCATGCGTATAACTTTTTTTTATTATTAATATTAAAAATACCCTTGAAAGGATAAAGTTTTACCAAAATTGAACAGATGAAGACAAAATCGCTGAGAAGTGCTTTGAAGGTTGGGAAAAGTACCGGCACAAGTATATTATACTGTTTTAAAGGAAGACGATTTAAAGGGGAAAAAAGAATATTGCGAGGGTTATGCCAAAAGTAATGCACAATGTGTTGTAAGCAACATAAACAGCTGATTGAATCGTCAGAGTGTAGATTGAAATTTAAGGACTAGTTTTAATGGAAAATGCCAAAAATTCGAAAGAACAACGAGAAAATATCGGATCAGATTTCAGCAACAGAGCAATGTACGTTTATTCACATCGAAACAGTGTGCAGGCAAGCTTTCTTATGAATCGTAGCACTGTAGAAAGCAAGGCTGGGAAGCTGGCTTGAAATAGGCTGATCTCCGCTCCGGCTCTGGAGCCACAGTATATCCAAGCTGTAGCTCCAACTCCAGCTCCGCTGTCATTGTTTTCACACTGAGGTTCTGCTCCGGCTCCATCAGCTCCATTACAATAAACATTTTTGTGACCTTTACTGTTGAACATAAATTCAATTTTGCGACAGTGGGACTTCAATTTACGCTTACTAAATGTAGTCCAGAGCCTTAAGTTGTCTACAACTTAGCAGTACTGCAACTGTAACTGCATTATGTTCAAAAGTAGAAGAAATAGTTTAATCAGGAATCGTTTGGCGTATTGTCCGAACTTTGATGCTCTATGAAATATAGCAAACAATGGGGAAAGCACAATCGGTTAGCAATTCGAAAGATTGGCGGGTAGCTCCTGAAGAATCTTTTAAAGAATGCAGAACCTTGTAGGGTTTTGGAGAATTTGAACGTCTTATACATAGTGGTACTCCTAAATGAAACACTTGTAACATATTAAGAAAAAAAGTCAGAGAAGCTGGAGCTGGAAGCCTTAAAACTGCTGGCTCCTTTGAATTCAGGCCTAAGTTACGGATCCTCCAAAATTGTCCGTCTCTATGGATTTGAGCTGCGGCTACACAGCCCTGGCAGAAAAGTAGCACACGAAGATCAAACAAACTAAAATCCGAATTTCTCGAAAAATACGGTTGGGACAAGATCCGCCCCCTGGTTTATAGTCCTGATTTGCACCTGACTTCGATCTCTTTCCCAAGTTGAAGGGGAACCCATGAGGGGGGGGGGTCGACGATGGAATAGCTGTAAAGAGGACTGACCTGGCAGATTCGGATGCTCAATAATATCGAGACGCTGAACGGAATTCACGCACTTCCGTGCAGCTGGTAAGAGAGGGGATTTATATAGAAGGCCTGTAATCACTTAGCAGTGGATTTGCCCAGATCTGCTTGCAGCTGACGTCACTGGACTGAACTATCCTATGTGAAAGCGCTCTCCAGTCGTTCTCGATTTTCATCAACCTCTCAACGGAGATATACGTTTGTTTGTTGCGATTGTAACTCTATAATCAATCAACGTAGTTAATGAAGTGAGTGAGCGACGTCATAAACAATAAACAGACGGTCTGCTGTAGATGATTTTTGACCCCCTCTTACTATATTTTCATAAGCGCAAAGAGTAGGTGGGTTCAAATAGGTACTTGGTGAAATACAAATATGCAAATTACGATTCTAGTGAAAATCGAGAGTCACGTTTGTCCATGGGGTGCTCTGACGATAATCGGGCGACAATCTCAAATAAATTTCCAAACCCGCTGCTAAATTATCACAGATCTTTTTTAATCAATATTTTTAGAGTTACAGCCATCTGTGCAATATTTTTGGAACAACCCTTTTATATTGTTACCACTTAACAAATTTTCAACAATTTGAAGTAAATGACGCCAATTCTGTATTCTCCCTAATGGAATAAATATGAACAAATCAGAGCTCAGTTAATAGTATCGAGAAAGCTTTTAAATTATCCAGCAAATGACTTAAATTGAAATTAATGCTTTTAATGGCTAGTTTTACATAGATAGATTAACAACATTGTATACTAATAACAGTTACGCTACTGCTTTATCGAGGTGAATAAATTAGATACAGTTTTATTTATTCCAATTTAGTGAAGTTGGTGTGCATTTACGGTTTTTTAATCGTCATATCGTACCATCTGCTGCTACATTATACTAAAGTTTAATTCCATTTCTTATGCTCTCGATTACTGGATTTATAAAATTATCTTATCGTTTGTTGTTAGCCAGCAATTTCAACTCAAACAGAAACAGTTCCTCTTTCGTAATACAACTGAAATTTATTAATTTTTAATTCTATTTCCCCTTCTTATTGCTATTTTTTCTTTTGAGATTAGATTAAAGTATAATTGTTTAAAAAGCACAAATGACCACAATCTTTCATGTCTATTGTTTGTTGTTGAACGGACAATGTCAATGAGCGAATGAAGAAAGATCATTGTACGTTTGAAAATATAGTTAAATACACATATACACACAACAAAATTTATTTATATTTGAGTCCATGAACCTCTATTGTGGACGTTTTGAAAATAACACCGGAACCCGCTCTAATATACAAATCTACATATGTACGTAACCGCACAACAATAAAAAAAACATAATCTCCAATTAGGTTACTATTTAAATTAACCAAGAACTAGAACACTAGTCCATTTAGTTTCTATGAAAAATTCAAATGTCATTTGAAACTTGACAAATTCATCCAATTTATTTTATGAAAGTTGTTAGCAATAAATGATTAAGATTTTCCTCTTCAAAGTTTCCCTAGTAGAATAACGAGCATTTTTCAAATAATAAACAAGGATAAGTTTCAGTAAGCTCAATATTGATGATTAACCCAATTGGACTACCTGGAAGAAATCTAACATTAGTTATCTTGATAATCGATTATAGACTATAGATGTGACCTTTGCTTGTGAATATCTAGAGTTAGAGCGGAATAACAGTTAGATTTTATTGACGAACACAAAGATCACATTATCTTCAACTGTTAATAGTCCTGATCTTTGTTACTCCATCTAAAGATTTTTATAAATAAGGAAATTGATGTGCTGTCTGTTGCAAAATAGAATATTCTTTAATTTCTAATATTTTCTTAATCGTCTAACATTCTTATTATTTCATGTTTTTTTTTTTCAAAACCGCTATTCCTAGAAGTTATCACGTACTACATGTTGTGTCCTTTTGTCTTGCATTCCTCCACATTCATTTCCACGCAGTTGCGTGTGTAAAAATGCATAGGTGTTGTCAACTAACAACAACAACAATCGAAAAAAAAGGCATGTCCCGTCCGATTATAAGCATTTTGAAAGTAAAATAATCGACTGAAATATTTCTAATGAATTGCAGTGAAGTCGTTTCAGGGAAACGACAGATGAAAGTAATCACTTGCTCACTTACTATCTCTCTATATATCTTAAATAGATGTAATTGCAGAAATTCTGTAAAGACAATTATTTCTAATAGTTTTATTATAGGAGGGAAACAATTTAGCTGTAAAGTCGTTGACATTTGATTCTTTAATCGTCCGGAAAGTAGTGTTTTTATCATCCTGAACCCGGTCAAGGTTTTCCCCGGATATCCACCTTAAATTACCTAAACCATTTAAAGTTGTAGAAAAGTCAAATTTTAGTAAAAGTAAAAAACAAGACGACAACAACAACAACAACAACAATAAAATAAATCGTTATGCTCCATGTAGTTTCAGTTATGTTACGAGAAATGACACATTGTTGCTCTTGACTTTCAACCATCAAAACTTGTCAAGGTTTCAATTTGATAAAATTACTTATTGTTTTATTTGTATTGTTGATCGATTATTATCATTGCCCAATTATTGTTTATAAAATTGAATGTTTTGGGATGGTCAAAGGAGTGTTTTTATAATTGATTGTAGTATTGACAGTTATTTATAAAAAAATTCTTATTTCCCTCCATATTGTTAATTATTAGAAAATTAACAAAAAAATTCATTAACAATTATTGTCTGTATTCACATTACTAACTTCATTTAATATGAATAATTTATTGATGGATCTGCTTTCACCTAACTTTATTGCTTATTAAGAAAAAGGTTAAAATTCTTTTTAACCTATGATGATTGTGTACTTCATATGAACAAACACGAAGTGATTGAACTTTCATTAAAATTGAAAGAATGATAAATCCACTTAAATTTGGTTGTTTGTATTTAATAAATACTTAATTATATGGAAATTTCCCCAGATAATAACAAAAATTGTTCGAAAAATACCCTATTTAGATACCATTAATAATGGTTCTATGATTATGTAATTTGTGAATTCCCAATTATACTGGGTGAGTCACGTAAGACGAAAAGATCTTATGACAACTCCCATTATTTGGCCAGTGATTCAAAAAAAGATTTCAAGGATATGTAAAGAGGTCCCCAGAAAACATTTTAGGAAAATTAGAACCTCGTAGCTCATTTGGAAAGTGGTAAAAAAAACGTTTGTTTTCGACACGGTCACGATTATCAAAAACGAGCTAAAAACGCACAAAGCATAATTGTAAGAATGACTCGGTGATCCTTCCAATATTGATGTTTTCGTTTTTCTCCATCGTATTCTATAAAAAATGCGAAACATTCCCACCTATTCCAGAATAAAATTAAGAAGAACCAAAAAATAGGATTCTCGAGTCATTCTAAGTCGTTTTTCGTGCTTTTGACCCACTTCCAAATGTGCTACGACGTTCTAATTTTGCTAAAATAATCTTCGGCTATCCTTCTATAAATCATAAGAACTGACTCACTCGGTATTTGCCACTCATCCTTTAATTTTACGTTATTATCAGTTGATTAATATTTAAATGTAATATTTAATTAATTCATAGATGGATACATGTAATGGTTAATTATATGTGTTTTCTCTTGTTTACTATATTCATTTATTATACAAATTATCTACTATTGTTGTCGTCTGTTAATTACATGCTAAATTGTCGGCTTAATTAAGTGATTTTCTATACAACTGTAGATTTAAAGTTGGAATAGGTTCTAGAGAAACTTCAATCAAAAATGGATAAATTTTGTTTGAAAATTGCCAATAACACTAAACTTAATAAGAAAAACTGATTCGTTTATTAAAAATTTCAATTCTCCCATTATTTGTGAAAAATGCTTGAACAATATTGGCAACATAATGCTTATATAATTAATTAGTTAATTAATCGTCTTGCATATTAGCCTATCAGGACTGCTACCAGTTTTGATCCATTTTTCATTCCTAATAATGCCCCAAATAGAATAAAAATATTATATCAGATAGTAATTACTTCAGACATACTCTTCCAGAAGTACAATATTTAAATTTTGACATTATGTAATTAATAATTAAAACAAAATTCCCCATTCACTGGGGAAGATAATGTAAATGACTGGGAATGACTATGAGATAGTGTTACTCTGTAGTGTTATTGTAAATCATATTCAATTTTCTCATGTAATACACACCTATCCGTTAGAAAATATAAATTATCGACAATGTAATTAATCCACATAGGTAGGTAAAGATCGGCTTGTACTCCAACTTTTCCCTAAAAAATTAATAACTTTCCAACTATCAAATATCAATTTAGGATAAAGATAACTAGATTCACCTCCATTGTTTCAAATGAATAATATTCGAATCATAATTGAAATATGTTGACTTATTGAAGATTAGTTTATGATAAAACAGACAACTAATAAAAATTTATAGCAATCAGATTTGTTCTCCTACTGTCGCAATACAATTCTGAAATGAGTATAGCGAGAATGTTATCTTTACAGCCAATGTTAAATGTTTAAGTTATAGCTCATTAATGTAAGTTAATTAAGTCGTTTGATTTACGAAAATAGAACACATACAATGTGTATCTAATTTGTTCTATTCTTTTCAACTACTCTCTAATGGAAAATGTGGTGGTGATAAAATGTATTTCTAGCTAATATTATAAAGATAAAAAGCTTGTATTGTGAAATGATTTATGTCTGTTTCTGCACAATGAAGATGTTTAATCACAAAATCCTATATTGGGAGAATTGTATTTATGGATAAAGTGATTTTAAATTATTCAAAACGGGGAATTTATTAAAACAACAGTAAAACAACTTTATAAAATGCATTTAATTCTATTGAAATGACTTTTAATAAGCGGTGGAAAACGTTAATCTCTAAATCTTGAATTTGAAGTAATCCATCAAAATCTAACAAAGATTAGATTTCTCGATCAACGACGACATGTTGTTGTAGTACAACACACGCATAATAAATGTAGAAAGTCTTGTTTTTAATTTGAACATTCACTAGATTTTTATTTATTTTATTTATTCTTTTTCTTCTAATTAATCAGATAATTTAGGTAAAAAAATACATGTAGAAGATTTTACAAAACAACAGATAAACTTCAAGCGAAATGGGTGAAAGAGTGATTTTGTGAATAGTGGACCTAAACTTTCGAATTTCAAATGAAATATTTGTTAAGCTTCATGTTTATCACCCAAAATTGACGCTATATTTCCTTTATAATTCGCATAGTAATTTAATACGGAGATTTTTTCCCGTTATGATACATTCACTGAAAGTGAAAACTGTAGCAAATTTCGCTTACATCACATCTAAACTGAATAGTAAAAATGCATCTCATGATTCACGTAATATTGCAGAATTATCGGATCCAATGGCATTCATTTACGCTATGTGGGTAGGTAATTCTATTCAAGCTAGACGACAGAATTATGCAAGATTCTTCTTTTTTTGTTTCAATATAATAGAATAGAAAATGCCAGTGCATATACAACATACACACACTCTCACACTTATACTCGAATGAATTTATAATTTATCTTACTACAAATGATTTTTTTTTTATTGTTTGTAATATAGTGGAATGGATATTAATGTTGTTTGATTGAAATCAAGCCCGTATTCGTATTCTTTAGAGAACTATCAATTAACTATACCAACAATAATGGTAATTTGCAATCATCGTCTTTCTCTTGCCATCCCTCCAATAATCTCTATTATTCTTGGCATTTTTCTCTTATTTCTAATCAACATTATCCTAGATTTACTTCACTACATTCTTAATAAGATACACCATGTATAGTTATCAAGAAGATGATGAAATATTAATAAATGTAAACACATGCTATCGATAGTCAATCGATTTTATTATTGATTTCTCGTATAATGAGCGAGTGAAAATGTAGTATCACATGTAAACAGGGATGAAAATCTAATTGTATCCATTAGTTGGTGAGCGATTTGAACAAATATTTCAAGGATTTATAGGAAGGTGTCTAGAGGTCATTTTAACAAGATTAGAACCTCGTAGCTCATTTATAAATTGTTGTAAAATCGCCTGTTTCTGACCATGTCGCGATTTTCAAAAACGAGCTAAACTACGACTAAAATGACTCCAAGACCCTCCCAACTTTGATTCAATGTTGGGAGAATCCTAGAGTCATTCTAAGTTGTTTTGCGTGTTTAAATGGTTTTTTGAAAATCACGACATCTTCAGGAACGAGCAATTTTTGACCAAATTCTATATGAGCTACGAGGTTCTAATTTTGCTAATATGATCTCTAGACACTCTCCTATAAATTCTTGAAATATTCTTCGAATCGCTGTCCAACAAATAGGAGTTTCACACGAATCGTATCTGTACATTTAAATATTCATCTCTGTATACAATACAATTATTTTAATTATTAGAAAATTTCAATATTGGGTATTTATTAAATTTAATTACAACCAGCATTATCGTTAGAATCGATTTGTTTCGAATGCAATTTATGTAGTCTAGATTTTCATTAGTATGCATTTTAAAGAATGCACAATGTAATTGATATGTTGAGAAGGGTCGTGTGAAATATTGTTTATCAAAAGTCACGAGAGTCTCTAACGCACGTTTCATTTGTTTTAAATACACATAGAGAAAATGTTAACACATGAGCTATCATCATCTTTACCTAGATTTCATTGTAGAGAGAATCTTTATGCAAAATATGCTGTTGTTGTTTATATTATTGTTACTTTCCTTTTCTTCTATTTATTAGAGGAATTAATTCGATTGTCGTTTAATGTAAGGAAGCAACCTTTTTTGCTGTTTTTTTTTTTTAATCAAATAAATTGAACAATTCTATCTACAACGAACTATCTCATTATAAGCGGATGCTATACAACGTTAAACTGTTGAGAAGCAATGTGGCGTATCCTATTGTTATCAAGACTATTTTGCAAGTGAATTAATGTATAGTACAACTTATTTAATCGTGTTGACGTATGCTTAACTTTGAGGAAGTGTACAGGAAAATGAACACTAGTCACGGCTACATATACTCAAACATATACAAAACTAACTTGACGTCAATTAGTTGTATTAAAGATTAAGATAAGTGATTGTATCCAAGTAAGCCACCAACCTAGTAATTTGAATCAGTATCTAAACCTTAGAAGAAATTATTGATCAAGATATTTAAGTGGAGAAAAATAAATAAATAATGCCATTGCGCAGGTAACAGCGCAAGTAACTTATTTTAGCCATCTCATAGATAAGCGCTGGTGACAGTTACTTTCGTTTAGGGACAGATGACAGTCATTGCGGATAGAGATTGTGTTTAAAAAGTTAAGCGACAGGAGCTTTACTTATTTCAGAAAGTCAAGTCCGCTCTTTTTTTCTCTACTTAAGCTCTCAGTAGATTTACATTTAGATGGGAGTCCGTCCATGTCTATGAATCCATGTTTAGTTCGACTTAAGACGAGCTTAAGCAGAGAAAGAAGAATCGGATCTAGATTAATGAGTGTTGAATAAACATAGGTACTTCTCACATGTTTATTTTAAAAAATTGCAAAACTGATCTCTTTTCTAGAAACGTCGCTTAGTCGCAAGTCAAGTCGATTTTGGTTTGACTATACAGTTTTTTTTTGTACGTTAACAATGAACCGTGAAATTTGAAGAAAACGAAGTGTGTTGATTTTCGCCTTTGAAATGACTTTGATTTTCTCACTTCAAAATATAGGTAGGTATAATAAACAGAATTGATCATGTCTAGATTAGAAGAATATTCATTAAATATTTGTAATGCATTAACCAGAACCATCTAATTTAGCAAAAATTTTTACAGTTATTTAATTACGGTAATCTAACTCTGCATACTAATTATCTGATCACTATCCATTCATTTCCTAAATTTAAAAACTATAACAAATTTTTATTACGATCTTTTATTACTATCATTATACATTTGTATATGTTTATAAGCTTTCAATATATCTATGTATAGAATAGTAACAACAAAATAATAATAAAAATTATATATTTTATTCAGGTAAATACCGAGATCAACCTAGATAGAACATGAAGTGTATCGAATCATAACAATATAAAAAATCAACTTTATTAATAAAAAAAATTGTATAGGTATACATAAAATATTTAAGTTTATGCGATCATTTCCGTTACTATTAATTTTTTTGCTGTTTATTTTATTGATCATGATTAAATCATGAATATCTTTGTGTAATTAACATTCCATTAATCCATCAATGATGAACAAAAATCTAAATAGACTATTCCCTGAAATTTCCAATGGTATATATAGTAACTACGTTAATGGAGAAATAACTGTATACTATGTATACAGGGTGTCTGTTTTAAATGTGTTTGATTCTTATGAATCTCCTATTAAATGGCAAGCCGAAAATATTTCAAGGATTTGTAGTAGACTCCCTGGAGAACATTTTAGCAAAATTAGAACCTCGTAGGTCATTTGGAAGTTGGCAAAAAACGCTCGTTTTGGATTAATGTCGTGATTTCCACAAACTAGCTAAACGTGTACATAAAATGACTAAAGGTGACTCGCGAATCCTTCATGTATTGCTTTTACTTAATCTTTTCTTCAGTATTTTATCAAAAAAATTATTTTTGGGGGGATCCTCGAGTCATTCTAAGGGATTTTAAGTATGCAGTAGGTTTTTGAAAGTCGCGACATCGTCAGAAGCGACTTTCAAATGAGCTACGAAGCTCTTATTTTACTAAAAATTGACTACATGTAAAACAGACACCCTGTAATATAGAATTTTCGTATATACATAATATGAATTATTACATTAATGATTATTGATGATGATAAAATCAACATTCTCCTTCCATTAATACTACCACCACCACTACTACTACTATGGTACCATATCATTTATAAACAGAATACAATGTAACTATAACGTGTTTCAGTACATTTATGCCTACAATGGTTTGATACCTCCTTATTTCTAATAACAGTTCTTCCATTACCTGTATAGCATACGAAAACTTGATAATAAATCAAACCTGTCCGTCTATTCAAAGAAAGTCACATATCTGTACATTTTATTTTTATTTCTGTGTAATAGGTATTATGGTTTATTAATTCGAAAATCTTTCACTAACAATAATAATCATCATCATCATCGAAAAAGTGGTGATAAAAATATATAGTAAGCTTCTTTCATCTATTCATTGACTTTTTTAGATAATTGATTCTCGACTTTCATTCATTTATCGATCAATCTTATTTGATTATTATTCACCTTTCACCTTGACGTTTTAAATTGATAACTATATGTAGAGAGACTACAGAATGAAAGATGAAAAAGAAATCAGAATACGGTTAAGTCAAACATAATTTTGAGGTGTTGTTGGTTATTGTTTAAAGTTGATTATTTATTGGTAAAAAATCTGTGTATTTGTGTAAACATCACGATGTTTGTATACACGATTTAACACCCGCTAAGAAATCAAATAAAGGTATAAACAATTAGTATAGGAGAAGACGATGGTTAAATTTAAAGTATAGATTTATAACTAGCAGGAAATTGCAACGGATTTTGACGATATCTAAAGATTTATTATTAGTCATAAACTACAAGAATATCGTTTGGAAAGTCGTTAAAATTTCAACGTATTGACAGATTAATTTATTCAAGATAATCAGAATTTAGTCCTTTAAATTAACATTTATTTTTATTGCATTTTATGCATTATTGCAGCTGTATTTCTAATTCCTTTAAGGGCGGCTTGTTATAGAACTACATTGCACGTTTCAAGCAAAAAGTCACGATTTAATACAGTCATTACAAAGCTGGCATTAACAGTAGCAGAGACTTAAACGCCGATGTAAATTTAATTACTATATAAAGCTACTATGTTTAGTTTATATTAACACATACATAACTGGCAAACGGAGTCAGAAATATAGTAAAAATATGACTATTCAATGTTTTATTATTTTTTAAATGAATTAAACACAAAGTGAAATATTGGAAAAACATTGTAAAAGTTATATTTCTTTCAATATTTCATTTAAAGAATAACAATAACAAGTGTTTCTCCCGCAAAATGAGTAAAATAGAAACGACTCGTTTGCTATTCTTATCGTATGTAATACCATAAGAACTATTCATTTAGGATCTATTTCACCATGTCTGTTAAATTTTAACGAACAAATAAGTCATAGAAATGATTTTTATAATCATAGAAACGATTCTTATTAACTGCTCATTAGAGAAAAATCGCGACAAAAACATCGGTAATACGATTTAAAAGTCCGAGAGCGAATCTCGAGGACTTTTTAAAGTATAAGAGATATTTTATGGAGTGATTAACATGTTTTTGAATTTAAATGAATATTCTGAATGTTATTCGGAGGATTAATGCTTAAACGAATCATATTGTCTGTCATCTGTCATATTGAAATTTGCAGATTAAATAGTAACTTGGTGCTTAATCAGTGTAAAACAACTCTTCAAATTTTCAGGTCTTATGATTGATTCAATGCATTAATCACCAAAAAATTATCCATATCCTTTGAAGCTTAATTAACTAATTTGTCAGACTGTTTGATAATAGCGATTTGCGTCCCTCAAAATTTTGGCGTCACAATCGGTGGCTTGCTTCGCTTTTAGCTATATAAAGCTGGCTCTGTTTACAACCATTAACAGGGAGATCTACGTGACAGTAGTTGTAAATCAATTTTTATTATTGTATAGTATCATGAACCTACAAGGACGAGATGAGGTTCACGAATTTTTCATTTAGGGTGAAACGAGGACCATAAATAACGTTTAGGTTGAGACGAGGTCCATTTTACTCCTTTTAGGATCAAAAGAGGACCAAATATCCATTTTAGGATCAGAAGAGGGCTAAAATTTCGACTCGGGCAGTGTAACAACAATTAACACGAAGTATTGTTAACAAGGAAAAAGACTGTTTTAGTGTAAAAATCCTTGTTATCGGTTGAATAGTAAACAAAGAGATCTTTCCAATAGATATACAAAAATTATGACTTTAGTTTTATTTGCAAAATTACCAAAAAAGTATACCCACAAATCATTTTTTGTGTGAATCTGTGTAAATCTAAAAATTTAATCTCACAAAAACCCATCGTCCTAATTGTGATCTGAACGGTGAACATGCTCTGTGGAGCACTCCGTATAGACATCCAGAATATTTATTTTCTCATCCTTCTTTCGGATTTTTAGTTGACCACGTACTGTTACGAATAGTTAATGGTACAACTCCGTTTTTTCCTCTTTAATGAATTTGAGTTTTTTTAAAGTAAAATTGTTGAATTTATGATCTTTGTTCGATTCGTATGGGATAAATATTTAAAAATTCTTTATACAGGGTGAATTTGATATTGCTTTAAATCACGTGTAGGGCCCGAAAAACTGAACCGATTTGTATGAAACATTAGGGGATCATTGTTAGAGCTGTTGGAATAGAATAATCTTAAGGATAAATGATTGCGTCAAGTTGACAGATGCAATTAATACCTAAGCTGAAATCAATCAAAGCTCAGTGGGCTTATCATCTTTTGCCTAATAGGTAACTGTATTTTTTGTAAGGCCTTATGAAACAATTAGTGTATTCAGAGCCGATCGAAATTGCCGAGTAGCTGCAGACCCGAATTCGTGAAGCTACAGACACTATTCGAGAACTACCTAAACGTGCAGCGTACTTTGCTACAGTACAGCTTTGCGTGGAAAAGCGAGGGGACATTTTGAACAATTCTTGTAGTGTTTTTCGTTCAGTAAGTAGGTTAGTAAATCTTGCGTGGCTAGTTCATGGAAATCAGATGATTTATACTGACACCTGCTTTCTTATCAACACTCAATAACAATATTACGGTAAGTTACTACTTAACCAGCGACCATCAAGCGATGATGAACAATAGTTGCAATTTTGGTCAATTTTAGCCCATTTTTCTTGTCCCTCTTGATTCTATTCACACATAGGGATAGTGAAGTTTGCGTATTTAAAAGGATTTCGATTTCACACTGTATAATTCAAGGATGATTAATTTCAAGCTAAGGTTGAGTGCCTTCTATACATAAATTTTTTTGGATTTATTAAACTTAAGACTACATGTTTCATGTCCCTGAAGTAAATTCCACAATAAATCTTAGAAAATAGTTACCGGCTTTTTTTCTGTTCTTTCATCACTCTTTAATCAGTTAAAATCAAATTGTTACAGGATTACTGCATCAGTGAATTTATCCTCTGTCATTATTATGTGGAGAGTTTTGTTTATTTTTATTTTAACAACAAATCAAATCAACGTTTTTGCTTCTTTAGTTTTTCTGTTCCTTTTAAATTGAGGACAGTATTGATACTGATGACGCTTTACAGAATACGACTCTTCTAGTAATTCTCAATTCTATATTATTGCCTATGACTGAACACTTCTGCATTCGACCTAACAAGTCAGTAAGAAAAATTATTATAAGTATCCAAATTGTAACATTTTCTTTTTGTGAGAAAGTTTCGGATAACAGATTTCGTGTGCACACATTGAAAGCTATTTATTTTCAAAGAAGGAAACAAAAAAATCTGTAGAATTAGATCTATCCCAAGTCACGTTCTCCACATGTTTAACTTTTTCTCAAAACAATTTTGTTTTTATATTGTGTATTATTAAAATTTTATAATACAACAACTGTAAATCTTATTTTATATTAACCTTTCTATTTTCCCATTTTTCTTTTCACCTCTCTTTTCTATGGATTATTTTAAAATTTCCTTAATTATAGATTAGCAGTTATTAATCTTCTAAATCCATCTACATCTGATACTGTTTTTTCTCTTTGCTATCCAATTTTCCCTTTGTTTCTTGTTTTGTTTAATTCATTTCAATCGGTCGTAGGTCGTTGAAACTATAAATATTATAATCATTATTCTCATTATAATTAATTTCGATGATAAAGATGATTTTACTTATTTTCTAGTCTAACGTATTATTGATTCGATTGCTTTATTTTTGATTTTGCTCAATACATCAATTACAATAAATTATTTTGCCATGTGAAGTTCTCAATTATCGTTTACAATAATTAATATGGATTGATTGATAATTTTACTCTAATGATCGATTTATTTAAAATATTTCTAGTATAAATGGTCCAGCAGAAATATTTTTAATAGTTCAAGAATTATAAGCTTATTGTTGTTAATATTTTTATACACTACGTCCACTCTCAGTAGGTACTTAGAAATTTTATAATAATAATAATAGATGACTGACAATAAAAATGGAATGTACCATAAATATGTTTAAATGTTATTGTTTTAAGAGTAATTTCGTTTCGTTCTAGTTTCCACAAAATTTTTATTAATCGCTAATATTGTCTCTTGTGATCTTAAATGAATTAATGACGCTAAGACTATATAAATGTTGTGGATAAATTGTTTATGCTTTCTAGTATGAAACTTTTCAAAACTATCACATTAGAAGAAATCTGTCGATATAATTAAGCCAAATCGAGTAACGGTCAATTAAACAAACATTCCATCAGCTGTGCTTCTTCCAAAATCTCTAATAGCTCACAAGTAAAGTTGTAGCCACATTTTTGTCATGAATAAATAAATAAATTACTGGGTAATGGTCGAACCAGATGCTAATTAGAAATTCCACCACCTTTAATTCATTATAGTCACTAGCTTGTTTTAAGAAGAATCGAACCAACTAAGGATGTCAAATTAATGGCATAAAGGCTCAGATTCAAATTAAATTTCTTGTGAGTACTGCTTAGTCATTACTTTGAAGAGTAAGCAGCGCGTAAGGACCCTGTGACCCCGAGGGCCCTTGCTTGTTCTCTATTTGCTTTTATTTTTAAATATTATAGATAGAAAAAGGCAAATGCATGCTGGTGACACCATACAAAACAATTCTTGTATTCAATGGCGGTCGGAAATGTCGAACAGCTGTTGACCCGAATTTGGGAAGCTGCAGGCGAGATTTGAAAACTGCCGTAACATGCAGTGTTCTTTCCTACGTAGGCTGCAACATTGTGTGGAACAGGGAAGGAAGACATTTTAAAATGAATAATCTTAAGGATAAATAATTGTGTCTAGTCGAAAGATGTAATTAATACCTAGACTGAAATCAGTGAATGCCGGTCGAAATTGCCAAATAGCTGCAGACCCGAATTCGTGAAGCTACAGACACTATTCGAGAACTACCGAAACGTGTAACGTACTTTGCTGCAGTAGAGCTTTGTGTGGAAAAAAGAGGGGGACATTTTGAACAATTCTTGTAGTGTTTTTTTTTATATTACTTCATTTTTATAGTTTTTAATCAAATGTGTTGTGTGAGTAGTTCAATGGAACTCCTAGATGTATTATACTGACACTTACTTGATTTCTTATCAACTCTCGACAACAACATTATGGTAGGTTAGTATTTAACCAGCGATCATCAAAGAATAGTTGCAATTTCAGTCAATTTTAGTCAAATTTTTTCTTCTTCAATCCTTCAGAATATAGCGCACTATTCCACATAGGGATGGTGAGGTTTGAATATTGTCAATGATTTTGATAACAATCTGTATACTGATAGTCATATCATCATTCATAACTTAGATTTACATAAAGAGAAATTGAGGGCTCAAGACTATTTCGTGCCACTGAGAGTACTACTCACAATCAGATAGACTTTTAATTTTGCTCTATTGATTAAGGTGATTGTCGCTTAATAAATTAATAAATTAGAAATCTAGATCCTATTATCGTTGTTATCATTATCGTAGTATCCAAAAGAACAAAATCTGGTTCTTTTGCACAAATCATGATATCATTTCCTTATTATTATTATTATCCGTCCTTTCCAGACCCTCTCACCCGAGCCGTGGTTTGCGCCCCACTGTACCCCGGCCTTCAAGACCTTTTGTACACTCGTCAATTCACCTAATTTGGGTTAAATGTCTTCCCCCAGTAGTCGCGTTCTCTTAATGAAGTCCAGGATACTGTTCAGGGGAGTACTTTTTATTTCATCCGGAGAGATATATTCCCCTCCCAGGTACCACGCTCTGAGATCCTTCAAGGCCTCACAGTAGCATAGAATATGAAGGGAAGTTTCATCCTCCTCTTCACAGGCCCTATATGTTGGGTCTTTTGCAATTCCAATATTATTGAGATGCTTCCTTAGTCCACAGTGTCCAATGAGCAGTCCTGTGGTCTGTCTTAATTGCCTCCTATTAAGTTTTAGGAGTTCTTTGGATCTTCTACGGTTTGAAAAATCCAGAATTGTCTTTGACAAGGACCATCCCTGGTGATTCCTCCCAGTAGAGTTGGCGTCCGCATAAGCGATCCCGCATGAAGGTCCAGGTCCAATTACAGCTGTTTTGGCGGCATTCTTTGCTAAGCAGTCCACCTTCTCATTTCCTTCGATCCCTTGATGAGCTGGCACCCATGTCAAGGTAACCTTGTTATCTTCTGCCAGCTCCTCAAGTGCTTCGAAGCATTGCAGCACCAATATAGTTTCCTTATACCTTATAACAGAAATCCATCATTATCTTGTTTTTTTCTTCACAAATCATTACAATTATATTTGTATTTATTAATTTTTAGAAGATGATCATCTATTTATCCAATAACAACTTGTAGATTTATTGTAACAACAATAACAATCGTTACTGTTAGTCTAGACAGTCCATATTTGGCAAACCATGCCTATCATACATATGTTCAAGTACTTACATATTACAAACGGTTAGAATAAATTTGTAACAAATACTCGAAAAAATTAAATAGAAGTAATTGTGTATTATCTTGTCAGTAATCGTTACCAGTTGCCACCTGGAGTGTGTGTCTCTCTGTTAAAAGTCATCGTTTATAACCCAATTATTGCAGTTTATATCGTTGATTTCTTCGTATACTTGTTGTTCCATTGTTGGATTTCGTTGCGGTTGACAAAACGTGCGTCTATTCAATACATTGGAAAATCGAATCAAAAATCTAGAAAGAACGAAACAACAACAACAACAAAAAAAGATTGTAAGAAACAACCGGCACTGTCATCAATGGTTTTGCTTCAATAGTTTCCGTTCCGTTGTTGATTGAACACGTTCTCAATAATTCTTGATAGTTCTAATCGTAAATGTTTTATTATTTAAATATTGATTATAAATGGATTCGTAAAGAGGAAAAAAGTGAAAGATATCTATAATAATTCTAAATGTTCTCTTATTAATAAATGGAATGGTTTCTTCCGTTTTAACATACAGACGCATAAATCGACAGTAATTCATAGTGGCCAGACTTGAGTTGAGAAACTGGTTTGCATTAATTTGCAAAGAGTATACTTGCACGACAAAAGCATATGGTTATGTATACATACATGTATGCAACTTAACAAAAAAATAAATAAAAATCTTTGTAAAAGAGTCTTTACGAGTAGAAGATTATTAACATTCTTGTATAACACGCTGGTTTTAAAAACGATTTTAGGTGGAGGAGACGCTAGGGTTCAAAACACTCTCTGAACAACCGTAATTTGTAGTACCTTGTTAAATAAAACAAAACTGTTGTTGTATTTATTCTATATATTTTCTTAAATTTTGAATTCTCCTCTCTCTAACACAATTACAAGTCACGAACATATATTTAATGAACGGTTGCTGAAAAAAAAAGTACAGATCCATTAAAATCTGTTTTGACAATTTTATTGGTCAAGTAGTCGATAACAATCAAGTCTTGTCGAACACATGTATGGGTGGGTACTTAAAGATAACCAGTGATATATCCAGAATTGTACAATATTTCTCTTTTCACATCGAAAGCTTGTTTTCTTGGAACTTGCAGAACAGTGTTTTAAGTATGGAGAAAAATGCACATTTTCTATTTGTTATTGAAATAAGTAATATAGGAAAGTAGTACTACTTAATACCAAAATTTTATTACACACAACATACGTTTTGTTTATGACATCCATTAACAATTTTCAATTCTCTACTGATACTTTCTAATTATAATCACAATATTATAATTCTATATCTAATTGATATATTTAAATGAAAATGGCAAGATTTCCACTATCTAGAAATTGATTTTTTCTCTATTTTTTCATTTCTCACTAATTTTAATTTTATTTTACCAATAATATACAGGGTCTTTCAGCTACGTATGGAAGTAGCGACAAATGCGCTATAACTATTTCATTTGTTGATAGATTAAAATAAAGAGGAACACCTAGGCTATGTAATGATGGTGAAACTACCCTTCTACGATTCTCGGAAGATAGGAGAAATAGACCTCAACTTTTGTATATTCCGCAATGTTGAATTAAAAATTGCTACTTTTCAAAATTCAAAGTCAACTAAATACAAAAATTATAGATTCTGTTTGAAAATTAATTTTCTGTTGCAAAAAACACAACAGACAGGGTGTTTGGTCTAATTATGGTGAGTTCTAAGAAATTCCTATTAGTCGACGAGCGATTCGAAAAATATTTTGACGATTTGTAGAAAAGTCCCTAGGGAATATTTTAGCAAAATTAGAACCTCGTAGCTCATTTAAAAGTTGGTCAAAAAACCATCGTTTTAGACAATGTCACATTTTTAAAAAAATTCGCTAAAAAACGAACAAAACACGCAGAACGACTAAAAACGACTGAGATAATTTTTGACAATGTTGCAATTTTCAAAAACAAACTAAGCATGCAAAACGATTAAGAATGACTCGGAGACCGTCCCAACATTAATTTTTTTCGTTTTTCTCCATTTTATTCCAGAGAAAATACGAAGTATTTCTACCTGTTCCAGAATAAAATGGAGAAAAACGAAAAAAATCAATTTTGGGAGGATCCTAAAGTGATTCTAACGATAAGTCGTTTTGCGTGTTTAGTTCGTTTTTGAAAATCGCTGCATCGTCAGAAACGAGCAGTTTTTAATCAACTCCAAGTAAGCTACTAGGTTCTAATTTTGCTGAAATGTTCTTTAAGGACCCACCTACAAATCCTTTAAATATTTTTCGAATCGCTCGTCGATTAAGAGGAGTTTCTTAGAACTCACCATACTTAAACCAAAGATTGTAAATATTGTAAAAAATCAGTAAACTGCTTTAAAAATCTAGAACACAAGGTTCGCCAGTTTATTGGTAATAAATTTAAAAAGCCAAGAGAGATGTAATCAAATTTTGAAGGGAATACTGACAATTGTTAACTGAATGCAATTATCTTATGTTTGTATTTTATTGTATCCAATGAACAAGTGCTTTGTAAATTTACCATCAGTAAGGGATTTTATTCCTTAGACCACATTTTATAACGCCATTTCTTAAAGTTTCTCAATATTCACAAGATTTTGTTTTTCTTACAAATGCAAATTAATTTTTCAAAGGTAAAAATAATTATTGAATTTTTGTACTTAATTTTAATTTTTTTTTAAATAGTAAGTTTTCATTCAACATTCCAGAAGTTGACGTCAATTTCTTCAATATCATAGCAGGGCCGCAGTCAGAAAACAATTAAAAGTGGGGTGCTCTTTTGACAGGCACGGCAGCTCTTAACCCTTGGCGCACAATATTGAGCTACACTCGTGGTAAACTGATCGGGCCAAAACTGATAACCACGAGTCCTGTTCATCATGGCAACAATACAAACTCAAGCTTTTAAGTTTGGCACGCCTTGTTTGAAATTAAATGTTAGGCTAAGGGGTTAAAGTTCTTATGACGGGGGTCGCAAAGAATTGCGCTCTGACCGTTCATAGAAGGCTCTTTCAACTCCAATCGATAGTGTAGGTGATCCCCTTCTAGCTCTTTTACTAATTCTTTTATTCTGTTAATAAATGAAAGGGTTACAGCGAATTTATTGCTACTCTCAATGAATAGCTGAAGAACCCTGTATATTGCGGTTAATTTCTAATTTCCTTTCCGGAATATTACTTAAAAATAATCATATACCTAATTATGTTATTCCACACTATAAAATATTCCTATAATGACAAATAAATACAGAAGTGTCATTAAAATAGAGATTTATCGAACCTTTATTTCTTCTCTCGCAACTAATTTTCTTCTTCTTCTTCTTCTTCTTATGTTGTTATTAAACAGTGAACAGAATAACAGGTAACAGTAATCAAGAATTTGATTACTTGAATTTATTATGTAATAGTAGCACTTCTGCTGGCAAAAGTAATTTATCATTCCTCGTTTTTATTGTATTAAACATTCTGATTATAAGTTATAAATATTTTTCTCGTTGATAGTTCAGTGATTCATGTAATAACTAACTTTGTACAGTTTTGACTAACTTAAGCCCTTTCTCTTAAAAAAATAGACTTTAGTACTTTTAGTAGCTGTTAGAGAATTCTTAAAAAAATGCGTTTTTTTTTTTAAATTAAAATCAATAATCGTGTCAGTACTAGATTGCCATCTTGTGTGTAGTGAAAGTAAATCTGGAACGGTAATTACTGCTTTCTACAAGCTACTACTGAAAAAGCTACTAGTAGATGGCGCTACAAGAATATTTCAAAATTAAATCCTTTGCAGGATGAACTAATAAAACTAGATAATCTGTAAGTCTCCTTTAAGTTCATTAAGATCAAAATTAATTGATTAGAAAACGTGATCTTTCGCAAATCTAGACCTTTAAAAGCAGACAATTTTGTGTTTGTAAAATCTTATTTAAAACCCAATACTACATCCTGATAGACTGATTTGTCGGGGGCATTTATTACTAATAGTCTATTATCAGAAATATCGCTATTACTGCGAAGAAACCCATTAGGAGCAAATCTAACAATAAGCGTAAATTTAAAGATATTTATAAGCTTGAGCGCCTTTGGGCTAAAATTTGTTATTTTATATCAGATACTACATTACCTACTATTGAAAATATTTGTAGAAGTTTCAAATAAAACAGAAAAGATAATTTACAATCATTAAATTCTTAAGCGCTCTAGAGTCAGTGACGCCTCTGGGCTTAACTCATTTAGCCCAGCGGATAAGGAAACCCAGGTGGGGACCTATACATACATGGTAGGACCCTTGCCCAAATGTGTGTAAGCCTGTCTTCAGGTCGATTTAAGGCAAGGTCTTAAGTAGAGTTTAAGTAGTGAAGGAAAAACCGAAAACATGGATGAGAAAGTAGACAACAAGTATTTAAACAAAACATTATCATTGATATGTGGATCAGAGCTATCTATTTAGTTCAATATAAGATAAGCGAAATAAGCGTCGCAAGTTACTGCGCAAGTTTCTTATTTCTCTTATTATTTTAGTACAAACGTTGGTACCAGTAACTTTCACTTATAAATAGATGACTATACCGATGTAAGTAGAGATTGTGTCTAATGCTGAATAGTCTAAGTACAGACGACGACACTTTGTGTGTAGATTCGATCTGTAGATTAATGCCCGTATTTATAGACCGATCTTGAGACCGTCTTGGAGCTTGAGCTTGGCCTTGAGGCCAGAATATGTAACCAAGCCAAGACTGGGTTGTAGCTGCCTTGAGACGAGCTTGACTTTTGCAGAAAGAAAAACGTGACCTTGTAAAATGTAACTAGAATTCGCCAAGTTCTCAACCCTCCATATACCCAATCCTGACTTCCGCCGAAAATTGCCGAAGCAAGACTTATAAACCAAAACGCGTGCTTGGAAGTTAGACTTGAGCTAGAGTCTGAGATCGGTTTATAAATACGAGCATTAGTCTCATCGTGTGTACAGTGGTTAAAGCAAGTTGATAAGAGTGAGGACTCTATCTTGAGATACTGTGTAGAAATTTCACTCTCAACATGTAAACTTGACATAAAAGCTTACAGAATGGGACTGAACGTTTTACTTACAATTTGAGCTGCTAAAAAGCCAATTCGACCTACTTTTAGCTACTTTTTTCGGCCAAATAGTTCAGATTTCAAACGGAATTCCTAAAATAGCAATAAAACAGGGACTATTACCCATAGAAGTCAGACATTTTGCATAAGATCGACGATTTATAGCGAGAAAATCAAAAACTTTGGCTAACTTCCAAGAAAATCCACTGAAACGAGCTTAAATAGGCTAAATTGACGTATCTTGACAAAAAAAGGACATTTAAGCTACTAAAAGGCCAATTCAATACAGGGCTAAAAAAAAGTAGATCAACAGTTGTAAAGCTTGGACTTTTAATAGCCTAAGCATCAGATGATACGGCTACACCTAGGGCAATTCCTTGCCCTCATCTCCTGACATAATTTTTTTTTGCTTCAAATCGTTGTTACTTTAAAAGTTGCCCTGTTTCTTAAAAAACATGTCTTAAGTGGAATAATTTTTTTACTACGGTCCTGATTTACATATTCTCAAATTTTTGAATACTGACCTGGACAACCGTGGCCGTGCATTCTTTTATGAAGCTTCTGTTATAAAACCAATAGAGTGTAAATAAGGTCAAGTCAGTTTGATTTTATTTATTTAAAAAAAATACTATAACTATAACTGTATCTATATTTATCTAACAATGTGGCAATAAATAATTTGCTGAAATTATAGCTCTTGTCTAATTTAGGCGACAATCTGGACTCTTAACTAAATGTAATAATATAATAATAACAATATCAATATTGATATATAAATATAAGGATGGTATAAAAGCTGTAGGTATAATCACGCGCCCTTATCATCATCTTTCAGCTGTTGATTAAAGAGCGCTCGAGGATTCGCTGAAGGAGTTACCCAATCTTGAAGCGTTTCGCTACAATTATAATTTTCAAACGTGCGCACTGTTATACAACAGTTGCTATACACTTTTGTCATTGGCCTATCCTGAAAATATCGTTACAGTTATTCCTGAAAATACAAAATGGCTGCCAGCTTCGCTATCTTTCCTTTAGATTTCAGATTAAAAACATCTATAAGGAATTAAAGAAATACTATTACTGTTTCTAAAAATAGAAATAACTAGATGTCAATTTTGGGTAGGAGATTTAATGATGAAATTTTATTGAAATATTAATAGAAATTAATAGATGGAAAACCAATTTCTTCATAGCGAAAAATAAAAATCTCAATATATGACATTAATAATTAATATATACAAAATCTTTAGCTATAAACATGACCTCCTCTAGATTCAGATATTTCAATGGACATACAGTGGCGTAATTATGAATTTGGGACCTCCGCACAAGATTCGTCATTTGGGCTCCTATAATTGACAAAAGCATAGCAGGGGGGTAACGAGGGCGCTTAACTCTGAGGGGCATCATTTAACTTGGAGGCTACCAAATGATAAAAATAATGGTGAAACAGGCGATTTAAACAATTGTAGTCGCTTTTTGGGGAACATTGCAGTGTTTCATGTTTTTTGCACTTTCGGAGCTAAAGTGGGTACTTTAGTTTCTCATTACAGGGAACTTTATACTGCCCCCCCCCCACCACAGTGTATATACCTATGTACATATCCAATTATTTTATAAGACAGGTATCTAGTTGGTAATCCCGATAAATAAATAATCTGCATTTGTGATAAACAGGAGCGTACTTGTCCTTGTCAGAAACAAAACATTTCTCAGAATCTCACGTAAGATTATTGAACATTTGTATATGATGAAGTGAATTATTAATAGTAAAAAGGCTAAATGTGTACAAATTGTGGATACTTACACGTTGAAACATTTATTGTCAATTTAGAATTGATACGGGTTATCTTGTGTAAAGTCGCTCATTTCCTGTTGAAATTTTTTTAAAGCAATATTATTGCCCTTGATATTTACGAAATGTCAAAAATTAATTTTAGTATAGCCTATTTTTTTAGTAGTCAAACTTAAATTATGTATTTGATAATTGCGAAAAAGTTAATGGGAAACCTTGAATTTCCATATCATTTTTTTGTTAAATTTTTAATATAACTCAACTTTGAGTAGTCTTATAATAAGTACGTAATTAAATATGCAATTTATTAGTGTTTCATCAATAACAAAACAAAGAAAAATTATAGGAAATGATGAAATATCAACAGCTAATCATTAAAATGATTCATAAATTTTGAGTAAATAACTCAATGTTACTTATAATGCGAAAGCTTTTAATTTCTTTTACATTTAATTACAATGTATCCTTTTTAATTCATTGTAAATTGTTAAATAATATCAGGGTGTGGTTTTTCACAATTCGGAAAAGATTAAAATAAATATATGTATGATTGTACCTGAATTTCTTTCGGAATATTTTCATAAATAATTTCAAATGTTAACTAGTCGTTCTTTATAGACATTGCATTGTTCAAATAAAAATTGTTACACAGTGATTGTGTAAAAAATTTCAAATCATCAATAATTCTTAAGATTTATGCACAATTCATAATTTCATAAAAACTATCTTGATTTTAATTTAAATACAATAATGAAAAATTGTTCCAATTTTGGATTGACAGAATTATGAAACTGTTCGATGTCTTTTTCTCAATCTTTAATAAATTTATTGTTACTCAATTTAAAGAAAAAAACAACAATGTTTAAATAAATTAAAATTAACGAAAGTATTCTTGAAACAGTCAATTTTTTTGCCGTCTCCGATTGAAAACTAGATTAAGTAATAAAAACAAGTAGAAGAATTTAAATAAAATATGCTCTCATTTGTAATGTTGAAAGGTGAGAATTTATCGAAATTCGATAGAAGACGATTTAGATTATTGAGTAAAACTACTTTAATTTGTATTGAAATCAGTTAAATGTTACATTCTTTTTAAAATTCTTGATATTTCATGAATGTGAAATTTATTAATTAACAAAAAAAAAATTAGACGATCAATGTAATATTTCTAAATCATGTTAATAATTCTATGGAAATGTAAATTATAATTCAAAGTCAGATCGTGTTTATTATTCAACAATTCCAATAAATCTTGTATGAAATTCGGTTAAGCAAATTAATCAGTTTGCCGCTTATATTAATTACAAGAGTTATAGATGATGTTTACTTGTGGGCTGGTCTATATTTGAAATTTGAAATTATTTTTGCGTATCGTTACATAATAATGACATTAGAGAGTTTTCGCCCGTCATCGATACACTATAAACTCTCCGTTAGAGCTTATAAGACGTAAAATAATAACGTATAACGTGCATTTTAATGATATATTTCAGAAATAATGGAGCCAATGAAAGATTGTCGATATAAGCCACATGACTTAACGCACACGTGAATCAATATGTCGGATATTGATAAGCTGAATAAGCTGAAAAAAATAGGTTATGTCAATACAATTTTTACATTTTTGATAGTTATACAAAAGTAAAATCAGAATTTGTATTTATTTTTAATCTTAAGCTTAAATTTCAAGCCTAATGCCTAATGCCAGTTCTTATCTTTTGCATCCCTTATTTTGGCGGATGATATTCATAAACTTAATCATTAAACATTATTTCTAAAGCTACAGTGGTGTGGATCAAAGCCAAGAAAAAAAAGACGAGAAGAATTACAAGGTCTGCCAACTACTCGACTATAAAATTTCTCAATATCGTTATTTGGTTTAATTTGTTTACCAAGTACTTGTTAGTCAATTTATTCTATAAATTTCGAGAAATAGGAAAAAGCTCATCTATGGCGATTTGAATTCGAAATATTGTAATCAATTTGAGAAACTATTGGAGATACCTCTCAGTATTCCAAGTGTCGATATTAAAAAATAAATAAAATTTGAAAAGAATAGGTCTTTAAGGCCTGGTTTTCCTTAGTTAAGCTCACCTTAACAAAACTTTAGCGTAGACTTACAGATAATTTGAGTGGGAACCTGAACATGGACGGACAACCGCCCAAATGTATGTCGAAAACCTAGCGTTAGGTCGATTTAAGGCAAGGTCTTGTTAAGGCGATTTTAAGTAAAGGAAGAAAAGCCGTGCCTAAGTCAACAACAGTGGTATGTTTTCCTTGAAATCAAATGTCAAAATAGGTGGATTATGCCCCTGTCTAAAGATGATTTATGTAGCGTTGAGGGTTCAGAAGTTGTCTGTGTTTATAGGAAAATTTTTCAAGCTTCTTTAAAAACAATTGTATGTAGGTCAAGCTAATATTGGTAGTTGACAGTAAAATCAATTATAATTGAATGTCAATCATAAGATTTCTAATAATAATGTATTGTTTGACATTTTCATACATTATTAAGTAGTGTTTTACGAAATTAGTTCGAAAATAAATCGGATCATTCTCTGAGGCTATTTTACATAAAATAAACAAAACTAATAATGTCTATTATTAATATTTAAATTTCTGTTGTCGCCAATTATTCTTTTATACTTTTTTTCAATAAGGCGATGATTGTTGGTTTTCACAAACACCTACATAGCGTTAGCTCCTTTTGTTACTCTATTTTCGGGGCGTAACGGATACAATTTAAATTTCGACTTAATCAAATCGCACAACGTCCTTGTCTAAACTCGAGATGAAGGTCGTTTTCTCAATGTAAGTAATCTTTGATACCATTTCGAAGACATCATTAAAATGGTACTAATCCGCTTAATTACTGAACGTAAATAAATATAAGGCAAGTATTTGAAAACGGTTCTAAGGTTATTGCTGTTTTGGAACAAATAAATGGATGTTGATATTATGTTGTTGTTAAAAAAAAAAACACCAAAATTGTAAATCATCGTTTTAATGTGTTGTTGTTGTTGATTTTATTCTGTATTGTTCGGAGGCGCGGTCCTTTCACTTGGCTAGTCTGCCTGCTGGTGAGGTGCTCCACATCTGACCTGTTGTACATTACCTCCGTGTACGTTTCAAGGCCGACACAATGAGCACTTTCGATTTTTATTCGAATTATGTCATACGAACAACAGCCGACTATTGGGTGTGTTATCATGCAATAGTAAAAGATTTTCATCCTATACATATTCATGTCGTATCCATATTAATTTTTTTTAAAAGATTGATTGTCTAATCATTTTGAATAAAAAAAAACACCTATACAAAGGTTAAACAATAAAGATTAGCAAGTCAATAAACGGTACACGTTTTCTAAGTTCAATGTTACGCATCTCAACAACTGTCTGACTCATCTTCATTCATGAATTTTATCCACTTCTATTCATTCTTTTAATAGAAGACAATAAAAATAGATTATTGTTAAACTCTGATATAAATTTATTTAAAGTAGCACTTCTTGCACAATTCCACGTGGTCGTCACGAGTAAGAACAGATCACCTCAATTCAATGTGAAATTAACTGCGACAGGAGTAGTCTGAAAAAAATGGACACCCAAGTAAATCGATAATTGAATTTATTTAACCTTTAGGCAATTACTATATTTAGAATATAATAATAGATAATCTAAATTAAATTTTGTAGACGGAAAGTCTGAAAGATATTGCAATTTTCACTATTCCTAAGCGTTGATGACCTAAATAAAACAACCTATAAGTTTTCAAATATTACAAAAGTCATGCTATTGAGATTATAATAAAGAAAATTTCTGATGTAAGACAGTGACACTTTTTTTCAAGAAACTGGTAATTATTCTTATGAGACTAGCATGTTAATTTGTAAATTGTAGTATTGTATGATTTTAAATTTGTTTATTTCGTACACTATTGCCCCAGTAATGATAATGTTTAAATATTTATAACGAGGAAACATTAAGCTCTACCACTCCTTTATAATGCAAGATATTACGTTAAAGATGGCCTATTTTGTTGAATTTTCAACAATTAATCTGCAAATTGAAATTGTTTGAGACATTCATTTAGAATTGGTGATTGTGTTAGAGGTTTGATATTCGTAGATATGGCGGGTGTTTTAAGACCATTTGCTTTTGAAATAGTAATTTTATATGTTCTGATCAATTATTAATTGATATACAGTTGTGATGACGATGCTAAATTCTATTTGTTACATGCGTTTCAAGATTTTTAGTCGGTGAAAGGTCCCAAACTCGGTCTGGGTTGTGGGGGCCACACCACCACTTCGTTACTATATAAATATGGTTCACCACCCAATATGCATCATACTCGAAAAGTATTCAAACCAACATGGCATTCAAAGCAAGTATTCAAACAATTATTTTAATATTTTGTCATTTTGATTGGAATGTTAATCAATTTTTTCTTTATTTTTTTCAGTTTGTTGTATTCGCCGCTTTCGTAGCTGTTGCCCGTGCTGGCGTTCCATTGGGCTATGCTGCCCCAGCTGTAGCTACCAGCTACTCAACATATGCTGCTCCAGCTATTGCTAAAGTAGCTGCTGGTCCAGCTATTTCATACGGCGCTCCAGCTTACTCATACAGCGCTCCAGCTTACTCATACAGCGCTCCAGCTTACTCATACAGCGCTCCAGCTTACTCATACGCCGCTCCAGCTGTCGCTAAAGTTGCTGCCCCAGCTTACGCCTACGCCGCCCCAGCATACGCTCACACATACGCCGCCCCAGCCGTCGCTCACACATACGCCGCCCCAGCTATTGCCAAAGTTGCTGCTCCAGTCGCATACGCTGCTCCAGTCGCCAAAGCTGTAGTTGCTGAACAATATGCTCCAGCCCATTACGATTTCGGTTATGCCGTAAGTGACCCCCACACCGGAGACAACAAACAACAACAAGAATCCCGTCGTGGTGATGTTGTCCAAGGTTCATACTCTTTAATCGATGCTGATGGTACAAAACGTACTGTTGAATACACAGCTGATCCACACAATGGTTTCAACGCTGTTGTACACAAAGAAGCTGCCGCTGTTGCCGTAAAAACTGTTGCTCCAGTAGCTAAAGTAGCTTATGCTGCCCCAGCTGTTGCCAAAATTGCCGCTCCAGTAGCCTACGCCGCTCCAGCTGCATATGCCACTTATGCCGCTCCAGCTGTAGCTAAAGTAGCTGCCCCATTGAGTTATGCTGCTCCAGCCGTATCTTACGCCCATGCTCCAGCTCTATCTTACTCTGCTGCCCATGCCCCAGCTTACTACCACTAAGTGGTAGTCTGACGACTACAATGTGATTGAATGTCCTGTTGATCCTTTCTTGTGAATATTTGTATTTATTTTTTTTTGTAGATAGGCAGTGTGCCAAAATAAACAATTATACTACAATATACATTAATTTTATTCCACGATATGCAAAAATTCGTAAACAAAAAAAAACTTGTAGAACCAAGCAAGTCAATACGTTCTATCACAAAAATCGGTCAAGTTGTTAAACATTTTAATAGAATCTAAGCCTCTGTTTGATTTCCTTACGAGTACCAAACATAAGCTAAAACCTCATTCATTAATACTAATCAAATATAAAAGAGCTCTATGATTTACATATTTGGTCTCAATGTTTAGATTACTATCAATTTTTGAATACAATTTTGACCAAGAACATTGGAGAAATCTATCGGTTTTATTATTTCATTATTTCATATGAATCATATGTAACTAAAACACAAAAGAATATTAAGACAAAAACAGAAGAGGTAACCGAAATATAGTATTTTGTTTTTATAAATTAGACTATAATTCATCTGCCCATAATTGCCATATATTAAAACAAATATTGAAGGTATGATTGAAGGGTTGAAGTCTCACTTTATCTGACTTTTTTTACTAAGACACTATCTCCCCTAAATAGTTTAACGAACTTATGATTTGGCTATGTTTATTTGGAAATCTTCTCTATATAGGGTGAGTTTAGTGTAACGTAAATCCTCATAACTGTTTTATTTTTAAAAATTTAGAAACATGATGATACAGGTAAGTTTTTGTTTTTCAATGGCACTCATTTTTTATTGCATTTTTGTGTTCTGCTACGTACAGATACGTTAAAATATTAGGGGACAACAAAAAAAAAATCCAGAAAAAATTCCTAAAGTTTGCAAGATTTGAATAGGCTTTGCAAGCATTGATTTGCTACTAGATTAAATAGGTGTATGATAAATATTTGTCAAAATTATCGCAAAACATGGCGGATCTAATTGTCAAAAATAAAATTAGAGGTTTTAAGGATGCTTACTTCTGAAAGGAAAACAGAAAGCAAGGTTAAAGTATATGCGATCTATTTAACAGTTTGTATGCAGCTAAAACTCCAGATTACATAAAAATTTTCCAATTTAATTTTTGATAAATAAATCCGCCATGTTTACCGATCATTTTGTCAAAAATTCAACATACGGCTACTTAACCCAGAAAAAAAGTAATGCTTGCAATGCTTAATCAAAGATACCTACTGTGTTTAACTTGTGCTATGCTACTGCATGGATATTATGATGACCAAAAATCTTGCAAACTTGAGGAACTGTTTTCTCAAAATTTCTCTTATGCAACCCCCTACTATTCATACATGTCTAAACGTACAAAAAAATAGTCTATCCGAAAATGCAACAAAAAGTAGGGAATGCTATTTAAAAAAATTGATGGTGGCATTATTTTTAGCAATGGTAACTGGTAGAGCCGTTTTTGATCAGCCACAAATAATTAAAAAATAAACATCTCAACGTTCTTCAAAAATTTCTTAAATAAAAAAGGTATGAGGATTGTGCGTTACTTTAAACTCATTCTGTACTATAATGCTCGATTATTCATTTATTTGGATATGAGGTTTTCACTTTCTTTTTGCTTGATTTTCTATCACAGAAACATATCACGATGTTTTTCTGAGAACTAATCTTTGCCAAACTTTTCTTATCGGATAGATACGTTTTTGATGGGAATATTTTGTATCATGTGTGAATTAAGATCGCCAAATTTCATATTTTGTAATTTTTTTCGCTTGCGACAATTGGCCTTTTTAATGAATTCTTCATTATTTTTAAATTATTAAATTATTACAAAATATACGTCCAACAACAAAAGTAAACGAATGCATTAATTGTTCTGTTACATTGTATCAACGTCTTATACATTCTTTCGTTTCTTTTAATATCAAAACATGCTCAATTAAAAATTATTGAGTTTTCTTTAACGTAAATGAGTTAATTTATTCAAAAACTATGCAATCACTTGATCCATCAACGAAAAATTAAGTGATTTCTATACATCATTATCATACAAACTCAAAGTTAATGATCTTAATTAAGACTTATAAACCAGATTAAAGATCTTTTTTTGTAGTAGAAAAATATGTCGAACTAGTATTCTAATTCACAATATTTTAAAACTAGATGACATACTAAATCTACGCTTGGGAAAACCCACGTTGTATTTTGTAACTGAAGTTACTTACTACAAAGAAGTCTTCTCATTTTATAAATTGTATACTTTTTATTCTTGCCCTAAACTGTGTTTCTTTAATCACACCACGACCTTTAAGGTCATTATGGTTTAGTAAAAATGTGAAAATTCAAATTTGTTTGTTTCTCTAACTTTCAATTTTGATATACATTATCAATGTTACAGTTTTATTGTTTTATAATTTTATTTTAAAAAGAGAAATAGTGAAAGCATTAGACTTTACCTGAGAATTGCTCTATAAAGATACGATTCTGAGGAAATGTATTAAAGGTCAAGTCTACACTTTCGGGTTTATTATACCGAATTTGAAGTCTATTCGCCACTGGAATTTCAACATTTTTTTAAATAGTGAAAGGTGTACAAAATTAGCACGGGTTGTAGAGCCACACCTCCACTTTTACTACATATAAATACGCTTCACCACCCAATTTGTATCATACTCAAATAGTATTCAAACCAACATGGCATTCAAAGCAAGTATTCAAACAATTATTTTAATATTTTGTCATTTTGATTCGAATGTTAATCAATTTTTTCTTTAATTTTTTCAGTTTGTTGTATTCGCCGCTTTCGTAGCTGTTGCCCGTGCTGGCGTTCCATTGGGCTATGCTGCCCCAGCTGTAGCTACCAGCTACTCAACATATGCTGCTCCAGCTATTGCTAAAGTAGCTGCAGGTCCAGCTATTTCATACGGCGCTCCAGCTTACTCATACGGCGCTCCAATTGCTCACACATATGGTGCTCCAGTTGCTCACACATACGCTGCTCCAGTTGCTCACACATACGCCGCTCCAATCGCCCACAGCTATGCCGCCCCAGCATACGCTCACACATACGCCGCCCCAGCTATTGCCAAAGTTGCTGCTCCAGTCGCATACGCTGCTCCAGTCGCCAAAGCTGTAGTTGCTGAACAATATGCTCCAGCCCATTACGATTTTGCATATGCTGTCAATGACCCACATACCGGTGATAACAAACATCAACAAGAATCCCGTCGTGGTGATGTTGTTCAAGGTTCATATTCTTTAATCGAAGCTGATGGTACAAAACGTACTGTTGAATACACTGCTGATCCACACAATGGTTTCAACGCTGTTGTACACAAAGAAGCCGCCGCTGTTGCCGTAAAAGCTGTTGCTCCAGTAGCTAAAGTAGCCTATGCTGCTCCAGCTGCCTATGCCACTTATGCCGCTCCAGCTGTAGCTAAAGTAGCTGCTCCATTGAGTTATGCTGCTCCAGCCGTATCTTACGCCGCCCATGCTCCAGCTCTCTCATACGCTTCCCATGGTCATGCTTACTACCACTGAGTGGTAGTCTGAAGACTACAGTGTGATTGAATGTCCTATTGATAGCTTGTGAATATTGTTATTTATTTCTTTGTAGATAGACAATGTGTCAAAATAAACAATCTTATTACAATACCTATACATTAATTTTTTTCCAATCCACGCAAAAATTCGTAAAAAAGACTGTATAATTCAGGGATAATCAGCTTGCCAATATGTTTTATCTTAAAAATCGTGAAAATTGTTTAAGATTTTGATAAAATCTATTGTCCTGTCTAAATTTTCATTAAATAATTACAAGTTAGGATTACCTAACATAAGCTTAAAGCTCGTTCATTAGATATGAATTAAATTTCATAGACATTAAAAAAGACCACTGTGCTATGCAAATTTGGCTTAGATGCTTTAGATAAATTACTACCAATTTTTAAATAAAATTTTGCCGAAGAATATTGGCGATATCTATTGGTTTTATCGTTACATCATTTCATATGAATTAAACATGACACAAATATTGAACATGTGGAAGTATTTTTCATTTTCATTAGAATGCAATGGAGTAAAACGAAAAAAAATCATTGTTGAGAGGGTCTTTGAGTCATCCTTTGTCATTTTAGGTGTTTAGCTCATTTTAAAAATCACGACATTCTCTAAGACAATGTTTTTTCTTTACCAACTTACAAATGAGCTACGAGTTTCTAATTTTGCTTAAATAATATTAAGAGAAAAAAGAAATGACAACCGAAATATTATGTTTCTATAAATTAGACTATAATTCATCTGCTCATTATTGCTATATATTAAAACAAATCTTGAACATTTGATTGAAGGTTTACATAATATCACATAGTAGTATTAAGTAGTATTAAGATTAATGCACTCAACCAATCATAAACGTTAAAAATTTGAATTTCGACCAATCACAGTCGTTTTATACTGAATAAACACCATGTTGGTATTTTATCACAATAATTTTTGACATTATTATATGTCATATGTCACTAGGATTGGTTTCATGCATTAATCCTCCGAATACCATTCGTGCTTTTCATTTAAATTCGATTAAATTTGCAAGGTTAACCCTCAAACATGTTGCCTTTAGGAAAAATCACTCCAAAAACACCTCTAATACCTTAAAAGTCCTTGAACTAACGCTCTCGGACTTTTAAATCGTATTATCGGTGTTTTTGTCGTGATTTTACCTAGGCAACATGTTTTCGGGTGAACCTTGCAAATTTAATCGAATAAATGAAAAGCACTTATGGTATTACATATGAAAATATCTACCCCAAATATTTTAACGAATTATTCAGTTGTTTGTTTACAGGGTGTTTGGTCTAAGTATGGTGAGTTATAAGAAACTTCTATTAGTCAACGAGCGATTCGAACAATATTTTAAGGATTTGTAGGAGGGTCCTTAAAGAACATGTCAGCAAAATTAGAGCCTCCTAGCTCATTTGAAAGTTGGTCAAAAAACTCTCATTTCTGACGATGTAGTGATTTTCAAAAACGAACTAAACACACAAAACGACTTAAAATGACTTTAGGATCCTCCCAAAATTGATTTTTTTCGTTTTTCTCCATTTTATTCTGGAACAGGTGGAAATATTTCGTATTTTCTCTGGAATACAATGAAGAAAAACGAGTCATTTTTAGTCGTTCTGCGTGTTTTGTTCGTTTTTTAAAACTGCGACATTGTCCAAAACAATCGTTTTTTGACCAACTTTGAAATGAGCTACGAGGTTCTAATTTTGCTAAAATGTTCCCTAGGGACTCTTCTACAAATCCTCAAAATATTTTTCGAATCGCTCGTCGACTAATAGGAGTTTCACTTCACTTATTTTCCTTGGTTTTCTATCAGTGAAAAATGTTGAGATGTTCTGCTGGGGAATAATGTTTGCTAAACCTTCCTTATTGGATAGATATGTTTTTATTTGGAATATTTGTATCGTCATAATTCTCATTTCGTCATTTTTTTGCTCATGATAATTGACCGCATTAATTTGTTTTTAATCATTTTTCAAACTATCAGATAAATACAAAAGATACATCGAACAACAAAAGTAAATAAATAAATTAATTGTTCTATTACTTATGTAGTCTTTTAATATCAGACATGCTCAACTGGATACTAATAAGTTTTTTTGACAAGAATTAGTTAATTTATTCCAAAGTTATACTAATTACATCATCAATCTATGAGAAATTTAGTGATCTTTACATATCATTATCACACAAACTTAGAGTTAACTAAAATTTATAAGCCCAAAGAAAGTTTTTTTTTTATATATTTGGAAAATATGTAGGTCGAACTCTAGTTCGCATTATTATGAAACTAGATGATGCAGAGAGTTTGTAATTTGGAGAACTCACTTTAAGTTTTATAACTCGAATTACTTACTATACTATACTTCTTACTTTGTATTTTAAAAGGACAAAGAATGAAAACATGATGTTATATGAAAATTACTCTATAGGGATAAAATTCTGTAGGAATGCATTACTACGCTTTAAGACAACACTTTTAGGTTTACCATAACGATTTTCAAGTTTATTCGCCACTAAAATTTCAACATTTCTTAAATAGTGAAAGGTGTAAAAAATTTGCACGGGTTGTAAAGCCACACCTCTATTTTTGCTATATATAAATACGCTTCGCCACCAAATTTGTATCATACTCAAATCGTATTCAAACCAACATGGCATTCAAAGTGAGTTCTTAAAAAAACCTTTTAGGTTTCGGTGGTTTGAATCTAGTGATAATTAATTTTTTCTTTAATTTTTTCAGTTTGTTGTATTCGCCGCTTTCGTAGCTGTTGCTCGTGCTGGCTATGCCGCCCCAGCTGTAGCTACCAGCTACTCAACATATGCTGCTCCAGCTATTGCTAAAGTAGCTGCAGGTCCAGCTATTTCATATGGCGCTCCAGCTTACTCATATGGTGCTCCAGTTGCTCACACATATGCTGCTCCAGTTGCTCACACATACGCTGCTCCAGTTGCTCACACATACGCCGCTCCAGTCGCCCACAGCTATGCCGCCCCAGCATACGCTCACACATACGCCGCCCCAGCTATTGCCAAAGTTGCTGCTCCAGTCGCATATGCTGCTCCAATCGCCAAAGCTGTAGTTGCTGAACAATATGCTCCAGCCCATTACGATTTTGCATATGCCGTCAATGACCCACATACCGGTGATAACAAACAACAACAAGAATCCCGTCGTGGTGATGTTGTCCAAGGTTCATATTCTTTAATCGAAGCTGATGGTACAAAACGTACTGTTGAATACACTGCCGATCCACACAATGGTTTCAACGCTGTTGTACACAAAGAAGCTGCCGCTGTTGCCGTAAAAGCTGTTGCTCCAGTAGCTAAAGTAGCCTATGCTGCTCCAGCTGCCTATGCCACTTATGCCGCTCCAGCTGTAGCTAAAGTAGCTGCTCCATTGAGTTATGCTGCTCCAGCCGTATCTTATGCCCATGCTCCAGCTCTATCTTACTCCGCCGCTCATGCTCCAGCTTACTACCACTAAGTGGTAGTCTGAAGACTACAATGTGATTGAATGTCCTGTTGATCGTTTCTTGTGAATATTGTTATTTATTTTTTGTAGATCGACAATGTACTAAAATAAACAATTTTACTACAATATACATTAATTTTAATCCACTCCACCGAGAAATTCGCAAAAAGACTGGTGAACCAAGGGATAATTAGCTTGCCAGTTCTGTTTGTTATAAAAATCGTAGAAGTTGTTCAAGAATTTAATAGAATCTATGGTTGTTTTTTTCTCCTGAATTACTTACGAGTTACGAGTACCTAATATAAGCTTAAAGGTCGTTCATTAGATACTAATTAAATTTCATAGGCGAAAATAAATAAGACATTTGTGGTATGCATATGTGGGTTCAATGTTTATTATGCTTAAGATACAGTTTTACTAATTTTTAAATACAATTTTGACAAAGAATATTGGAGTTATCTGTTCGATTTATTGTTTCATTTTGGCAGAATTAGAATCTCGTAGCTCATTTGGAAGTTGGTCAAAATTGCTCGTTTCTGAGGATGTCACAATTTCTAAAGGTTTCTTACACCTTTAAAATGACTTATAATGACTAGTGGATCCTCCCAAAATTGATTTTTTTCGTTTTTCGGATATGATTTCTGGAACAGGTGAAAATGTTTCTCAACTTTCGTTGAACTACAATGGTGTAAAACAAAAGAAATCACTGTTGGGAGGGTCTTTGAGTCATTTTAGCCGTTTTACGTGTTTAGCTCATATTTGAAAATCGCGACATTGTCCAAAACAATCGTTTTTTGACCAACTTCTAAATGAGCTACGACTTTCTAATTTTTTTCAATTAGTCTCCAGGAATCTCCCCACAAATCCTTACAATATTTTTTGAATCACTCATTAACTAATAAGACTTTCATATAAATAGGCCAAGTTTAAATTCGACAGCCTGTATGTATATAAGTTAAATCGAAAATAACATTGGAAGAAAAAATGAATGAGCAACCGAAATATAATCTTTTTATAAGTTACATCCTATAGTTAATCTGCTCATAATTGCGTACATTAAAATAATTCTTAAAAATGTGATTGTAGGTTTGCATAATCTGGTATAATTATCAAGAAAGTACATCAATAATTGAACGAATTTAGAGTTGGCTGTGATGATTGTTTATTTGTCAATCTGCTTTATACATATAATGCTCGCTTTTTCATTTATTTGGACTTAAGCTTTTTACTTTTGTCTTTTGGTTTTCTATCAGTGAAAAGGATTAAGATGACATGCTGTGAAATAATGTTTTCTAAACCTCCTTTATACGAAAGGTATGTTTTTGATTGGAATATTTTGCACCTTGTGCGAAACTATTAATTTTCTTTTAACATGAATTAGTTGATTTATTCAAGGCTTACACTAATTACATCACCAATCTACGAGATATTTAGTGATCTTTACAAATCATTATAATACAAGATCAAAGATAATTAACATTTATAAACTTAAAGAAAGTTTTTTTCTTATACTTGAAAAATATGTCGAATTCTAGTTTATACTATTAAAAAACTATGTAGATGACGTAGAGAATTTGAGCTTGGGAGAAGTCACTTTGTATTTTATAACTCAAATCACTTACTATAGTTAAGTCCTCTTATTTTGTAATTGTATTTTAAAAGGACAAACAATAAAAACATTATGACCTTATATGAAAATTACTCTATAGGGATAAGATTCTGTGGAAATGCATTACTACACTTTTAGGTTTACCATAACGATTTTAAAGTTTATTCGCCACTAAAATTTCAACATTTTTTAAATAGTGAAAGGTGTAAAAAATTTGCACGGGTTGTAGAGCCACACCTCCACTTTTACTACATATAAATACGCTTCACCACCCAATTTGTATCATACTCGAAAAGTATTCAAACCAACATGGCATTCAAAGTGAGTTCTCAAACCAAAGTTTTCGGTGGTTTGAATCTAGTAATAATTAATTTATTCTTTAATTTTTCCAGTTTGTTATATTCGCCGCTTTCGTAGCTGTTGCTCGTGCTGGCTATGCTGGCTATGCCGCCCCAGCTGTAGCTACCAGCTACTCAACGTATGCTGCTCCAGCTCTTGCTAAAGTAGCTGCAGGTCCAGCTATTTCATATGGCGCTCCAGCTTACTCATATGGTGCTCCAGTTGCTCACACATATGCTGCTCCAGTTGCTCACACATACGCTGCTCCAGTTGCTCACACATACGCCGCTCCAATCGCCCACAGCTATGCCGCCCCAGCATACGCTCACACATACGCCGCCCCAGCTATTGCCAAAGTTGCTGCTCCAGTCGCATATGCTGCTCCAATCGCCAAAGCTGTAGTTGCTGAACAATATGCTCCAGCCCATTACGATTTCGGTTATGCCGTCAATGACCCACATACCGGTGATAACAAACAACAACAAGAATCCCGTCGTGGTGATGTTGTCCAAGGTTCATATTCTTTAATCGAAGCTGATGGTACAAAACGTACTGTTGAATACACTGCCGATCCACACAATGGTTTCAACGCTGTTGTACACAAAGAAGCTGCCGCTGTTGCCGTAAAAGCTGTTGCTCCAGTAGCTAAAGTAGCCTATGCTGCTCCAGCTGCCTATGCCACTTATGCCGCTCCAGCTGTAGCTAAAGTAGCTGCCCCATTGAGTTATGCTGCTCCAGCCGTATCTTACGCCGCCCATGCTCCAGCTCTTTCATACGCTTCCCATGGTCATGCTTACTACCACTAAGTGGTAGTCTGAAGACTACAATGTGATTGAATGCCTTGTTCATCGTTTCTTGTGAATATTGTTATTTTTTTTTTGTAGATAGACAATGTGCCAAAATAAACAAATTTACTCCAATACCTATACATTAGTTTTATTCTAATTCACGCAAAAATTCGTAAAAAAGACTACAGAATTAAGGGATAATCTGCTTGCCAATACGTTCTATTACAAAACTCGTGAAAGTTGTTCAAGATTTTGATAGAATCTATTGTTCAGTCCGATTTTCCATTAATTAGGTACTTACAAGTTAGGAGTACCTACTTAACATAAGCTCAAACCTCATTCGTTAAATATTCATCAAATTTCATAGACATAAATAAAAAAGACCTCTGTGCTATGCACATTTGGTTTTAATGCTTACGGTGATTTAGATAAATTACTACCAATTTTTTAATAAAATTTTGACCATGAATATTGTAGATACCTATTCGCTTTATTGTTTCATTATTTCATTTAAATCATATCTATAGGGTATCCGATATAAATGTGTCAACTCTATAGAATTTCTACGAGTGATACGAAAAAGATTTTAAGGATTTGTAAGGGATCCCTGGAGATCATTTTATCAAAATTGGAGCCTCGTAGCTTATTTGAAACTTGGTCAAAAATGCTCGTTTCTGAGTATGTCACGATTGTTTATTCAATTATTTGAATATAAGTTCTTCAATTTTTTCCCTTGGTTTTCTATCAGTAAAAAGTATTAAGATGTTTTGCTGAGTAATAATGTTTGCTAAACATTCCTTATACTAAAGGCATGTTTTTGATTGGATTATTTTGCATCTTGTGCGAATTAAGATCGTCATAATTATTATCCTATATTTTTTTGTTCATGACCTGTTTAATGTACCTATTTTTAATAATCTTTCAAATTATCAGATTATTACAAAAGCTGCGTCCAACAATAAAAGTGAACAAATGTATGACCTGTTCTGCTACTTTGTTTCACAGCTTTATGTGTACTTTTAATATCAGACATGTTCAATTAGAAACTATTAATGCCCGTTTTTTCAAACCAACCTCAAGCTTGGCCTCAAGTCTTGCTTGGCCAAGTACAGTGGCGATTAAACAAAAGACTGAGTCTTGAGGGAGAATTTCACATATTTTCTTTAGTGTGAGTCAGGTTGTTTCTCTCATATGGGTAAAAAGGTAGGAGGTATTAGAACCAGTTTCAACCATAGCAAATTTGTAGAAAGCATTGTTCTATTCAGGTAAATACCCAAAATGGCATCAACAACCCCATCTCCTTCTTCTGATTGAATATTTTCCTTCTCAAATTCTGACATGTTAAGATTCTATTACATTGTAATGACCGTCCTCATAAGCCTAAATGACACATAGAATTTGAGCTTGGGAGAAGTTATTTTGTATTCTATACCACTTTTTACTTACTTTAGCGAAGTCTTCTTATTTTGTAATTGTATTTAAAAAAAAACAGTGAAAACATAATGAGATTACCTGAAAATTACTCTATAGGGATCAGACTCTGTGTAGATGCATTTAAGGTCAAGTTTTGAAGTTTGTTGGCCACTGGAATTTCAACATTTCTTACATAGTGAAAGGTGTAAAAAATTTGCACGGGTTGTAGAGCCACACCTCTATTTTTGCTATATATAAATACGCTTCACCACCCAATTTGTACCATACTCAAATAGTATTCAAACCAACATGGCATTCAAAGTGAGTTCTTAAAAAAAACCTTTAAGGTTTCGATGGTTTGAATCTAGTGATAATTAATATTTTCTTTAATTTTTCCAGTTTGTTGTATTCGCCGCATTCGTAGCTGTTGCCCGTGCTGGCTATGCTGGCTATGCCGCCCCAGCTGTAGCTACCAGCTACTCAACATATGCTGCTCCAGCTATTGCTAAAGTAGCTGCAGGTCCAGCTATTTCATACGGCGCTCCAGCTTACTCATATGGCGCTCCAGTTGCTCACACATACGCTGCTCCAGTTGCTCACACATACGCCGCTCCAATCGCCCACAGCTATGCCGCCCCAGCATACGCTCACACATACGCCGCCCCAGCTATTGCCAAAGTTGCTGCTCCAGTCGCATATGCTGCTCCAGTTGCCAAAGCCGTAGTTGCTGAACAATATTCTCCAGCCCATTACGATTTCGGTTATGGTGTCAATGATCCACATACCGGTGACAACAAACACCAACAAGAATCTCGTCGTGGTGATGTTGTCCAAGGTTCATACTCTTTAATCGATGCTGATGGTACAAAACGTACTGTTGAATACACTGCTGATCCACACAATGGTTTCAATGCTGTTGTACACAAAGAAGCTGCCGCTGTTGCCGTAAAAACTGTTGCTCCAGTAGCTAAAGTAGCCTACGCTGCTCCAGCTACCTATGCCACTTATGCCGCCCCAGCAGTAGCTAAATTGGGTTATGCTGCTCCAGCCGTATCTTACGCCGCCCATGCTCCAGCTCTCTCATACGCTTCCCACAGTCCAGCTTACTATCACTAATTAGTTGAGGAAAGTGAAAAGTGTGATTATTTATGCGAATATTGTAATTTGTCCTTGTAAATAGGCCAAAATGTGCCAAATAAATGAATTTATTATAATTTATATTTATATTTCATTTTAATACATCTCAATAATCGTTACTTTTAAAAGGTTAAAAGTGAGAAATTTAATTATAATATAATATAAATAAGTGATGTGTCAGCACAACAATGCCTACTGAAAACACCTTATTAGAAGGTGCTTATTCTATTTCTCTTTGGTAACTCCTAAAATTTGATTTGTCGAAATTTACCTACAATAGAATTGATTAGATATTGAATAACTGTAGGAAGCAGCCTACGCCTATTACTTAAATAGTCTGCGACAATTAAGTAACATTACATATCATTATCTTATATGATTGATATATGGTATTAGATGTTTTTAGATTAACAGGAAATCGAAATAAAGTCTTATAAGCCAAAATTGCTGTACTTAGCCACAAATTTATTTATTCCAGTAAGAAATGCAACATGTAGCGTAGAAATGATCGATATTTTTACTTCAATAGATATCATCAATTTTAATTAATTACTAGGTAATTTCGATCATTGACATTAATGAAAGTCACACGTTCAACTTATTTAATTATTCTAAGCAAAACGTCAGTGAAAACTATCGCAATTTGTAATAATCAACGTTTTTGTTGGAGGTCGTTCATTTTCCTACAAACCAGACATGTAACAAGAGTATAAATAAATATTTAGTTTTCGACATGGTTAATCAACCGGAAAATTTCTAGCTTTTTTGCTTGAATTAAACGAGCATTATCTTATAATAAGACCGCTATTCATATTAGAATAAAATTCTAGGTTATTATAATTTATTTCATTGGTGAAACAGAACAACTATTATTGCTCCAGTTATTATCTAATCAAGTTGGTCTTAATTTATATGGTTATGATGAATTGCACATATTTTTCAAATTATTAAACAACTGAAAACAGTACAGACTGGTTTTGTTGTGAATGATATTAGTGATATTACAATAAAATGAAGGCGAAAGCAGTTCAACTGGTTCTTGCTATCTGTTGCTTGAATTATTATAGGACACGAATAACTCATCATAAAATTAGGAAATAATGATTGATTTATGTGGACCTGTATTTGTATTAATACTTTGGCTTTTATTAATAATATAGCAGTTCCATTAGGTTGTTATTATTGGTAATCTTTACAGCTTAATCTTTGCTCTTTTTTTGGGTGTCAGAGAATTCTATGGCATTTTCTTTATTACGATTCTGACCGAAATCCTGAAATTGTTGTCAATATACAACCTGTCCAAATTAAATTTATTATTACAAAATTTGCTTTAACATTTAAGAAAAATGTTGGACGTTAAATAAAGCCACTAGAACTATATAAAATGACTTTTTTATTAAATAACTGTAGAACAGTACCACGATCAGAATTGTGTAACTAAAATACAAGAATATAAATCGGCCACAATCAAAGACAAATGGAATCATGTTTAGAATATGTTATGCAGTTGAAATCGGTCTAAACTAGAAGATAAACGGTCAATAGATTATAAATGTTTAGAAATTTAGATCATTTATAAAAACAGAAAACTTATTAGAATGTGAAATATATGTTTTTATTGTTTAAAAAAAAAACTTTATACTAATGACCTGAAGCTTTTGTAAAGCAAACAATCATACGAAGACTTTTTCTTGGATTTGAAGGTAAATTACTTAAAAGAATTAACAAAGCTAAAAAGTCTTCTTTGTTTCCTTCTTATGTTTCGTTCCCTTCCAAGAGGTCGACTTGTAGAGGTTATTTAAAGTAGCCTTTCACAGTTTTACGTATATTGCAAATTCTTCTAGTAGTATTATTGAATGATCACGGCAAGGTCGCAGAGGTGAACGATTTGATGACAAACACTTTTACGTTCATGTACATATCTCAAAAATTGGTTACAATATATTGTGATTCCCTTTCTATTTTCAGCCGGCACGATCTTTGGAACAAAATCTGTTATTGTTTTCTTACATACACAAGACTCTTATATTATGTTATTTGCTGAAATCTCCTCTAGCAACACACATTTGAAGGGTTTGAACTGTATGCTAAAATGTGTGAACATTTAGAGAACAAGTATCTTATCTAAAAAAACTAGGGATGGTGTGGGGCTCATTTATTGTAAGTTGTTTGTTGATAATGAAATTATATCAAGATCTAGGACTTCCTGTAGCTGCTTTGTATTGTTGATGTGACCTTCTCAGTGTTGTTTTTTTAATACTTCCTATAGGTGCTCTTTAGGATCTAAGTCCGATGATTTATGAGTGCATACAACAGGTACCCTAAATCAAGAAAAATCCTATGCTTTAGATTAAATATTTTCTAACTGGAGACTTCAACAAGCATTCAAAGCAAAGCAAAACATACAGTGATGGCTTTAGGAGGAGACTGGTTGTGCCCCGGGGCATCAGGTATAGGAGGGGCAGCATAGGAACTATATGAATTTATTTTTAATGATTGATCTGATATCTGGAGGGGCGCCGAAATTTCTCTCCCAGGGCGCTTGAAACGCTAGAGCTGGCCCTAATGAGATCTCATCTGATATTGCCCGATATCAACCCTACTAGAAATCGTTTAAGATGTACCTAAAGTACCCATGAAGAACTTATCAGGTTTAAGTAAGGTTTGCTTTACTAACCTCATGAGTTAAGCCGAAATTACTCTAAGGATAAGGCCATCCTGATAAAGTTAGGATGAGGTGATTCTCAGGATCGCCTAGCTAGCTCCCCGTCCTAAATATACGTCATTTCCAGCAACTAGCCCTTTAACTAGAGTTCACTATTTGTTACAGTTCACTTGTAGTACCTTCTTCTCTCTGTTATAATAATACTATTATAACACCAGGTCCTCATTGAAGGCTCTTGATCCGGACCTTATTGGTATGAGGAGGCATCCTGATATGGTCCTTATCAGCTCTCTATGAAAATTTCTAGTCGGAAAAATTATTAGAAATCGGTGAAAAACTGCACGGGATGATGCCTTTCACTTTAGGGGATGATGACATTTATTAATGGATGAGTGCCAAAGTCTTTCGTCAATTTTTTAGTGGCCGTAGCCTGTTGATGGATTATGAAAAAATTTGCGAAAATGTTTGGTATTTCCTGCATTACAGTGGTACCAAATTGAGACATTTCTGTATCCTGTTTTGATGGATTATTACTGCACAGTTTTTGTAACGACCTTCATCGTAAAATTAATCGTAAATTAAAAATTAAAGTAAAAAAAAAAAACAAGAAACAACACAAAACGGAACTAGTTTCAAACGGATCTAGATCAATCGAATTAATCAAAAATTTACTATTTACAAATTAACAATTGGTTTCACCTACACACTTTCAAACTAGACCAATATCATTTATTTCTGACCATGGCGTACAGTAGTAATTATTACCAATTGCTCAATCTGTTTTGAAGCTATAGCAGACAATATATCAAGGCTAATAGAAAACGATCAGGATTTGAATTTATGTTAATGTTGTGTTGTCGACGAATTTTTTTACGTAATTTTACTGCATTTTTTTGACGTATCAATTAGGAAATTTAAAGAGGAAGACACTAATTCTCGATCAGATTGATTAAAATTTGATTGACACTTTGTGCTATAGAGAAACATAAAAAACATTCATATCTAAATGGACCAATATTGCTATCAATAGTTTACTTAATGGTAGCAATATTGTAGACTATTATGACGATTTGTAGAAAATCAATTATGTAATTAAATCAGGTTAATTGAAATGATGTAACATAGGTATTTATATTATAGTTTAATTAAAAACTAGGTTTAATAATTTTTGCATGAAAATTGTGATAATTGAGACCTTAAACTTGTTTATAATAAAAATTCCATAAATGTATAGTTCATGTTTTTATAAACAAATGCATCTTGACATGGAAACATTTATTCGTTATTTTCAGAAGTAAAAAATACAAAAAAGATAGATTTAAAATTATTGATTAAAATTCATCCACTAATACTCATTGAAAGAGAAATTTCTAGGCAGGTGTGTCCTTTTCTTTATAAATCGATTACATCATACGTGGTGCAATTGAGACTTTTTTTACCTAGATCTATAACAAAGTATTGATTTAATAAAGATTAAAATGTCATATTTTTATAGGTACACAATTTTGTACACTTTTTTGCTGTTATTATTGGTAATGTGAAGGTTGTAAGCTGAAGTCAAGATTTTAAAATGTAAAATTTATTTTCGAACAGAAAAATGTATTAAATTACTTTGTAATTATGGTGTTTGCATTTATCGGAATTGATTTAAAATAATATCTTGTTACTGTTAAATTAAATTAGTCATACGTAATATTGTGTAATTGTCTGCTAATGTGTACATATAGGGTAATTGTTAATTAAAAGAAACTTTTGTTACATAAAAATAGAACGTTTAAGGAGATAGGAGAACTAGAACTTTTTACAAATAAAGGAAATATTTGATACCTGATATCTTTTTTGTTTTTTATGTTGTAGAAACCCACCATAGCTCTATGAAAAGAACATTTCAAGGTGCAGGACAAGGACTATTCTATTTTTGAAAATTTTGAGGACATTCTGAATTACGGACAATTATCTCGGAGCTTGTTCTTTTAAATCCCCCCTCAGAGATATTCTATAATAATAAATTATATTGAATTAAAATTCATTGTCAAACATTAAACATCGACCTAATAATTATTATTTCTTTATATTCGATATAATAACTTGGAATTCACTATAATTAATTATTAAATCAGCTTTTAAGAAATAACTCTGCAACCAGATATTCTTGAATGTTTTGAATCTGTGTGTCCCACTTTAGGTACCATGGTCAATTATTATGACTAACAGCTTCTATTATTTAGTGAACGATTCGAAAAATATATCAAGGATTTGTAGGGTGATCCCTGAAGATTGTTTTAGCAAGATTAGAACCTCGTAGCTCATTTGGAAGTTGGTCAAAACGCTCATTTTGGACAAGGTCGCGATTTTCAAAAGCAAACGAGCTAAACACGTAAAAAGGCTAATTGTAAGAATGACTTGTAGACCCTACCAACACTGATGTTTTTCTCCATTGCATTGAAAAAATGCGAAACATTCCCACCTATTCCAGAATAAAATTAAGAAAACGAAAAAAATCAACGTTGGGAGAATCCTCGAGTCATTCTTATTGTAAGTCGTTTTTCGTGTTTAGTTCGTGTTAGAAAATCAGAAACGAACGTTTTTGACCAACTTCCAAATGAGCTACAAGGCTCTGATTTTGTTAAAATGATTTTCAGCCACACTTCCATAAGTCCTTGAAACATATTTCGACTAAAAATAATGGGAGTTTTCATAAGATGTGGCCATAGTTGAGTGGGACTCACAGTATAACGACGCCATCTATTCGTATCTAGCAAGCTAAAAATTGTAATTTCCAAAAAGATTTTCTCAAGGAAAATAAGCAACTTTCTCTTTACCAACAATATGAAAATCAAAAGAACCTTTACAATTTGCAGGAATTTTGTTAACAAGCAATTATTTTTGGAGAATTTTCGTGTAAACTTATCAAATTTTCAAAAATTGGATTTTTCATGAATGTTTTGCCTTTTTCTCGTCTTTAACTTTTCAAACAAGGATCATTCAATTCTTTATCTTTAAAATTGGATAAAAAAAACGTTCAAAGAAAATTATTATGACGTTTCAATTTATTTTTTGAAAAACTAACAAGCCGATCGACAAGTTTCTTGAAGATTTGAAAACCCCTGTCAATTTGCTGTACATAGTCAAATTTTTATTTAGAACTAATCAACATAGGCTGAGTTATGGGGGATGGATATAAAAACATGCTCTGAGATTATCGTCTGTAATTCAGAATTCGTTCAAAATTTTCAAAAACAGAATACTCACTGTCCTGCATCTTGAAAAGCTCTTTCCAATGCTCTATCGTGCGTTTCCACATCATAAATCACAAGCGAGATATTGTGTATCAAACATTCTCCTTTTTTTCTTTAAGAAAATCTAATCTTCTTCAGTTTCAAAAATGTTCCTCATCTGAGATGTTTGACTGAAAAGTATTTTATTGTAGATTATTTTTTGGGGCTTTGAGTCTCTGGGGCAGGGGTAACCCTTGATCCCTCCTCGATACGCTACTGTAGTGAAAGTCGACAAATGTTGTCCTAGCTGTGGGGACCACACCTTATTTTTTTCCATATAAATGTGGCTCACCACCTAATATTCGTCATTCTCAAAAAGTATTTAAGACAGCAAGACATTCAAAGCAAGTATTCAAACAATTATTTCAATGTTTGTCGTTTTGAATGCTAAGCAGTAGGAAGACTACAGTATCATTGAATGTCTTGTTGATTGTTTCTTGTAAACATTGTATTTTATTTTTTTTTTTGTAGGAAGGCAGTATGCCAAAATGAACAATTCTTACAACAAAGTTCTCTATTTTTATGTAGTTATGTTTTTCTTAAACTAATCCTAAAAAAATGGATAACTCATAATAATTTCTTTTCCCATTTGTTATAATGTTAAGTGTCTGTCTAAATTGCAAATATTGCCACTCCTATATCAAATATTCCTCTCGGACAATCTTTGTTGCAATACATTAAATTTAATATATTTTTCTGTAAGCAATACAAGGCGAAATTGAATTGTCTCTAAATAGGCAAATCTCACTATCCCTATGTAAAATAGAGTACAATAAAGGTGTTTTGAGAAAAGTCAAAGAGCTTATAAAAGTCGACTAAAACTGGCCAAAATTGGAACTATTGTTCGATGATCGCTAGATAAATACTAACCTACCGTAATGTTATTAAACCACACAAATCTTACTGACCTACTTATTGAATACAAACACAACACATGATATTATAAATGATCGATAACGCTGCTCGATTTTCATCCTCTTTTTCTCAAAAATCAGATCCATACAGACCTTTTAATATACAAATCGGCTCAGTTTTCCGGGACCTATACGTGCTTTCTCAGATTAAAGGCAATTCGATTTCACCCTGTATAATGTTTGTGACTGAGATTCAAAATATACGATTCACCTTTACCCTTATCAGTAATATTAGTTTTAAACTTTTTTTTGATGCGGTTTATTTTTAATTTTTTCATAATTTTATTTAAATCAATGAATATAAAAATTAAAACGGCTGGCTAATTCTAAAAAACGATATAGCTGAAGCAATTAAAGATATTTTTTTTGGTGAAAGAGTGTTACAATCAACTTGTTAAATTTTAATATTTATTAATTTGCTTTGCCGTTAATTAATGCGTAGATGTTTACAAGTCTGTCTAATAATTGAAATTCGTTCGATCCAATTTTATATAATCAATAATAATCATATGATGCAATATTTATTTAAATTTATGATAATCAATATATTTTAACACTGGTAGATGGTACAAACGAAAGTGGTAGTTTTTTAGTGACAGTTTTATATTCTATAGAGTCACAATTTCAAAATTAGAAAATACTTGTGAGTTATTTTCATCTTTTCCTGTTAACTTCATACATATTTAAAATTCTTACAGCTTGTCAAAATACTTAATGCCATGTGGGAAACGTTTGATGCACAGGACTCCTCAAAAAAATCATATGAAATATGAGGATTATATGGAATCCTGTAAATATTTATTTCCATAATTTGTTGACTTTTTTTGGTGACTATACTAATTTTAGTACCTACCTTAATTATTTGTTACTTCATAAATAAAGTAGGTAAATCAGTAGACTTTTCCCCTATTAAGAGTGAAATCTTAGACTTTTGCCTGAGGTGTCAATTTAAGTTGTGTCGGCTTTACTTTATATGATTTACCACCATAAAAAAATACAAATCACGAGTACTATTTTCCGGTAAATGCCATTAATCATGCAACCTAAATTTCTTCTTGTCAGTGTCAGTAAATTAACTTATTTTTATTATTATTCTTCTTGTATAATAAATATACGAAAAATTCTTATAATACGCAGTATTTTGAAGTTTCTTTGTAATATTTGTTGCCACACCAGAGTGTGATTTGTTTAATTTTTGTTCATATGGAATTAGATTATCGTTCTTTATATTTTTAAGTTACTTTCACAACCGTTTACTTATTGTGGTACAAATTATAATTGTAGGGTGTTTATGTAACATCTGAACTATTTTTAATTGAAGAGATCGTTTCTTTAAAAAAAAAATCGACTTGTCCAACACCTAAATATTTGGCTATTACATACATCTTGGCGGGAGAAATGAACGCCACACCTCAAAAGAAAATATATAAAAGTGTATTCAGATTATTTCGATATCATTAAGCGTTTATCAACGAGAACGTAACAGCAAAATGATATCTAAAGTAAGTCTTTAATAATAGTGCTCTGTGATAATCAGTGTTACTTATCTGATATTTGTTTTGTTTTCAGTTATCTGTATTTGCTGCTTTATTATCTATTGCTTGTGGTGGAGCTCCACTTCAAGGAGTACATCCAGGCGCTTTATTACAAAGTTATGCTGCACCAGCAGTTGCAAGCTATGAAACAGTTCCAGCTGTAGCTAAAGCAGCACCTGAAGTAGCAATCTCCTACACTCAATATACTGCCTCCACACCAGCCGTCTCCTATGGTACTCCAGCAGTAGCTAAAGTAGACGCACCAACTGTAAACTATGCTAGAACTGTCCCATCTATTACTTATGCCTCAGCATCTCCAGCTGTTACTTATGCCACTCCTGCTGTAACTAAAGTCGCTGTGGGTCCATCTGTAACATACGCAAGTCCAGCAGTCGCCAAAGTAGCCGCTCCAGTTGTCAACTATGCTACTGGACCAGCTGTATCATATGCTGGTCATTCATATTCCACTCCAAATCTACCTGCTTCAGTTAGATACGCTTCTCCAGTTGTCAGTTATTCCGCCGCCGCACCAACTGTCTCGTATGCTGCTCCAGCTATTGCTAAAGTAGCTGCTGGTCCAGCTATTTCATACAGCTCTCCGGCGTACTCATACGGCACTCCAGTTGGTCAAACATACACCGCTCCAGCTTACTCATACGGCGCTCCAGTTAGTCAAACATACGCCGCGCCAGCAATCGCTAAAGTTGCTACCCCAGCTTACGCTTATGCCGCCCCAACTGTTGCCCACTCGTATGCCGCCCCAGCTGTCGCTCATACATACGCCGCCCCAGCATACGCTCACACGTACGCCGCTCCAGCTATTACCAAAGTTGCTGCTCCTGTTGCATACGCTGCACCAATCGCCAAAGCTGTAGTTGCTGAACAATATGCTCCAGCCCATTACGATTTTGCATATGCTGTCAACGATCCACACAGTGGTGATAACAAACACCAACAAGAATCTCGTCGTGGTGATGTTGTCCAAGGTTCATATTCTTTAATCGAAGCTGATGGCAGCAAAAGAACAGTGGAATATACTGCTGATTCACATAATGGTTTCAATGCTATTGTTCATAGAGAACCAGCCGCTGTTGCTGTTAAAGCAATAGCTCCAGTAGCTAAAGTAGCTACTCCGGTAGCTTATGCATCTCCAGCTTATGTTAATTATGGTAATCCTGAGGTTCAAAAATACGCTGCTGTTTATCATTAAATTTTTATGTATACTTGTAAATATTGTTAGTCTGGAAAGAGGAGTGATACATATATTGTTTAAACTGTGAATATGAATATATTATATTTATTTTTAACTAGAGTTTTTAATTAACACAAATTTTCTTATCATTAATATCCATTTTCTTATGTAATTTTGCCACTGTAGTTTTTAAAAATCCATTTTATGAAACTTTTTATACCGTTTGGGCGATTTAAATAGGAACATTGGAGAAACATCGGTCCCGCCCATCTATACTACTTACATATTAGTTAGAAACAGACAGAGAGACCTTGGGCTGCTTAGTCCTCTGACCAAACATAGCAATTTCTTTTGTACGAAAGAACGTTGAAAATTTTCTATTTTAAAAGATAACAATAACCAGATCTGGGTTGTGGATTTGGTATTTCTGTCTGTTATTCATGAAACATGTGATTTTGACAAAGATGGGATATGGGCGTGGCCAAAGTTTCTCCAATGTTCCTAGCTCTAGGTCCCGTACGATATACAGGGTATTTGGTCTAAGTATGGTGCGTTCTAAGAAGCTCCTATTAGTCGACTAACGATTCGAAAAATATTTTAAGGATTTGTAGGAGGGTCCTTAAAGAACATTTCAGTAAAATTAGTACCTCGTAGCTCATTTCGAAGTTGGTCAAAAACCGCTCGTTTCTGACGATGTAGCGATTTTCAAAAACGAACTAAACACGCAAAACGAATTAGAATGACTTTAGGATCCATCCAAAATCGATTTTTTTTGTTTTTCTCTCTTTAATTCTGGAACAGGTGCAAATATTTCGTATTTTCTTTGGAATACAATGGAGAAAAACGAAAAAAATCAATGTTGGGAAGGTCTCTGAGTCATTTTTAGTCGTTCTGCGTGCTTAGTTCGTTTTTTAAAATTGCGACATTGTCCAAAACGATCGTTTTCGATCAACTTTGAAATGAGCTACGAGGTTCTAATTTTGCTAAAATGTTCCCTAGGGACTCTTCTACAAATCCTCAAAATATTTTTCGAGTCGCTCGTCGACTAATAGGAGATTCTTAGAACTCACTATACTTAGACCAAACAGCCTGTATATTTTTAAAGTTTCTTATTTTACATTGACCTTAATTTAAAATTTTTAACTAAGGTTGTCACATAATTAGTTTCCTTTTGTAATTTTCCCACTTTTAAACTTTAAGAAAACATCTCAACAAACAGAAAGGCTATTATTGTGAAATTGATAACAAGTAAAACAATATTCAATTAACGTTGGCGGAAAATGGATTTTAATATAACAATAATAATAAATTTAAAATTACAATGATACAAATTAATTTCGTGAGATTCGATATACAACATAATAATAAATTATGTTTTTGTTTGTAACTATAAGCAAGGACGTGCTTTTCATATTAAGAAAATAAAAAGACAAATATAAGAAACAGGATTTTTATAATCAAAATACAAAAATATCACAAGTTCAAGCTGAAATTAATTGAATGCATTACAACTAATTGATTGCAATAGATACATAATAATAGCTATTAACTTGCTTTTTTTAGAAACAATAACTTATGAAATAAATTTTTATTTAATCGATATTAAATTGTAGTTGATGCGCTATACTCTTTGTAGATTTTATTTGATAATCTAATGCCTGCCAGTTTAAATAAACTACTTACAAATTGCCACTGGGAAAAAAATTTTGGAATGCAGTTTATTGTTAAAATCTCCCAATGCGGTTGTATTTTGCTTCCTATTTGGGAAAGTACGTATTTCTATATTATCGAAACTAATCAAATTTCCATCAAGACTAGGTATATAGATCAAGTCCATAATCAAACAACAATTATGCATACGATTTCTTTTGTTTATTTCCAATAAAATCGTGGTAGGGTAAATAGTCGGCGACCCCGAACTTCAACTATCGTCCTTAAGATAGTTCACGACTACCACACACAAAAAAAAAATGATTAATTTTGGGAAGGGGACCACACCTTCCGGAAATTTCAGTATAAAAGCATATCCCAAACATAACCAGAGTACATTCGATCAAAAGTCAGAAAAATATCAACAAAATGGCCTTCAGAGTAAGTTATAAATTTATATTTAATACCTATATTAATTGAAATCTTTAATCAAAAAAATTATTGTTATAATTAGTTCGTAGCTTTCGCCGCTTTCGTAGCTGTAGCCCGTGCCAGTGGTATTGGATTAGCTGCTCCATTAGCAACAACATATGCTGCAGCTGGTCCAGTCGCATATGCTGCTCCAATTGCAAAGACCGTCGTTGCTGAACCATCAGCTCCAGCTCATTATGATTTTGCTTATGGTGTAAATGATCCATTTACTGGTGATAGTAAAAGCCAAGTAGAAAGTCGTCGTGGTGATTTTGTACAAGGTTCATACTCATTACTTGATTCTGATGGTACAAAACGTACAGTCGACTATGCTGCTGATCCACACAACGGTTTCAATGCTGTTGTACGTAAAGAACCATTAGCTGTTGCTGTAAAAACTGTTGCTCCAGTTGCTCATGTAGCCGCTGCTACTCCAGTTACCTATGCTGCCGCTCCAGTAGCTAAAGTTGCTGCACCACTGGCCTATGCTTCTGCTCCAGTAGCTTATAGTGCCGGTCATCAACTAGCTTATAGTGCCGGTCATTTGGCATATGGTGCCGCTCCATTGGCTTATGGTGCCACTCCATTGGGTTATAATGCCGCTTCAGTAGCTTATGGTGCTGCCAAACTTGCCGCTCCCTCTCTTGCCACCGGTTATCTTTCTCCAGCTGTTACTACTTATGCTTCTGGTGCACCAGTTTTTGCCTCCGGTTATGGTCTTCCATTGAGTCACACAGTAACTAAATATGCTGCCCCAGCTGTTTGGTAAATCAAGTGAAATTTATGTCGTTTGTATTAATTTTTGTAAATAATTTATGAAATTTTGTCTAAATATATGAATTTATGAAAACAAATATTTATTATTTTTACATTTTCTTTGACATTTTGAAATGTTGAACCTGTTTATTTCCAAAATTTGGAAAAATACTCCTATTTGTAATTACCAACAAAACAACTTATGATTCATTTGTTATTGATGTTGTAGTAATTCAGATAAACAGACGATCTATACAAATAAGTGTACTTAAAGTCAAGGCTATCGCTCAGGCAACTCAGGTACTACCTACCTGAAGGAGACACTTCACAGGGACGCCAAAATTGCGACTCAATGTTATTTGGCTTATGTTCAAGAAATAAGATAATTCCGTTATAAATCATCAATTCTTAATAAATTTAAGCTAAGAAGGAGACTAGGTACTTAAAAACTTTTGATCTATTATAAAGTTAAATTATTGACTTTTAGTCTGTGTTTTCAGAACTAATTGTTATAAGAAAAGCAAGGCGTCTGAACTTGCATTAAGATTGTAAAAAAAACCCTGCTTGGATACTTTTAAATGATTTTTGATTTGGAGTCTCGACTTTCAATTAAGAATTATAATTTTTAGTATATTTTGTTATTGAATTGTCAAAAGTACGATATTCAGTTGAGTTTAATGGATTTTTAACTAAAGTCTTCAATTTTAATTGAATGTTGTCATTGAATCTAAAAATGTAAGATTGTGACACTTTTAACACATTTTTCCAGTAAAATTGTTACGTTTGAGCGAATTTTCCATTGAATTATAAGAAGAGGTCACTTTAAGTGAATTTTCCAGCTAAATTATAGTCTTCTAATCTAAATTTTAGGGCATTTATGCTCAAACCATCCATTTTTAGTTAACTCTGGTAGGAATAAAATTCAGAAAATGTTTGTTCAATTTTTGCGCCACATTCTCATTTTTGGTTCTAAATTTTGAGACATTTTGATAATAAACCACCGGTTTTTTTACAGAATCGTTTAAGGAAGGAGTTGAGGCACCTTCATCAAGTCTTAGACCTGAATTCTCTTCACGTTAATCTAGACTTTAGGACGCAGTAGTGCTGGGCATCAATTTTTGAACCGTAAGAGGATTTTCTCTGTTCTGGAATTAATTTTTTTTTGAGTATCTCTCATATGAGAGGAGGTTTCTCTACCTTGCTATGCACAGGGACCCGACTCTGAATATGTCATCTGTATCACTCTTACTTATTGATGAAATATTTGCCACCATGTTAGTTAAAGAGGGAGCACTTTGATTGTAAGAGTACTTATCATGCAAGAAGATTAAAAAATTGGGGTGATACTAAGATGGTTGGAACTAAAAGAAAAAGACCGATTTTCATAGTAATTTCCCGAGCCGAAATACTTTGCCAGTCCGTCACTGAAAGAATTAGCCACATAATAACTGTAATTATGACCAGATGGAATTATACCATGTAGATAGATTCAAGCTAATTGATTTGCCTCTGGTACTAACAATTAATCAGTTTCAATTTGTGTTATTTTGACATAAGCCAAAGCGCAAATGATTCTGATTTGGAATTTTTTCAAGCTACTGTTGTTTTCTTATGTTTAAATTTTATTTTCTCTTCAATTGCTACCTTGAAGATTCTAGCGGTAGATAAGTCTCTTACAGTTCTAATTGTTTTCTAATTGGTTCAAAATTTAAATTAAACAAGTTTTTCTTTTTGTTAATGATTATGCTAATGATGGCGGTATTTTTACTTAATATTCAAACAATTCAACGATTTCTTATCAAAAAAAAAAATAAAAGTATATCTATTGAAAGTTCAATGTAAAATTAGAAGATAAGATAAAGTTTCCAAGACGTATTCTTGTTTTATCACACAATGGCAAGCTATTTGTGAAGTCATTCCGCGCGGCCGAATCCATTGTGGCATGCTCCTTACAACATTAGAAATAGTCTTGGACTTTTATGCACAATTACATGAAATTGTCTCTTTGAATTGAGAGACAAAGCCCTTGGTATGCTGAAGGTTATATGTGGAATAAAAGAAGAAGATAGTGATAGGCGAGGTGTATGCCATAAGAACGTTATTTCTGGAATTTAATTAAATACGGATTAAGATTTGGATACACATTGATATCGTGCAACCATCACATAAAAGGGTGGCAGTATAGTAAGTAATAGCCGTTCCTATGATTCTCATTTGAAAAAAATCCAAATTATCATATTGGAATTCACAAAAGAGAATTGCATACTACTGATACATGCACCAAGGTTGGATTTGGGTAGTTTATAAAGGTTCATGTGTCGTAGTCAAATTAATTTAAAGTTTTGCGAGTTACAATACGATATCGGGCATTGTACTTGATTACAATAGAATTGTGACTTTGCATAGATATACGTTCACCAACAATACAGAAACTGGCAGCATGAAATTCAATTAATTCTGTCTACTCTGCATACATATCAAGTTTGAAGTTATTGTGTATTCATTCAGTTCGCAATTTACAAACTGGGATTTATTAAGATTGTAATTGAATTTGATATCGTTCGCTTCCAAGTTTTATTAAAAAGCAGAATTACAAGCGCTACTGAAAACGACAAGTATTCTATTTTATACAAAATTTTATTGAATCATCACCATCATCATCACTGTAAAAGATATATTCTTACAGAGAAATAAAAATCGCGTGTTTGTATGTGAGTGTATACCTTTATAAAATCACCCCCTGATGAAGGTAGAAGATTATTGGGGTAGGTTGTTGCGTGGGAGCTGTGGTCGCCAGGACGATCAGATAAGCCTCTGGCGTTGCCCTTATTATCAAACTTATTGTAACACAAATATCCGATATCCAATCTCAATATCAACCTTACAAGTGCGCTTTACCTATAATTGCTATTGTCCTATAGAAACTATATAGAATATCAACAATATAGTCGCCCATCATCCCTCCAGGTACTTGTCACAGTTTCTAAACTAAAGATGAATAGATAGATCGAAACGATTAGATGAGAATTTTGTTTGCTGGCATAAGTGTCTGTATCTGTGATGCGCTCGAATTTCACCACAAAAACACCTGTTGAAGTACATACATTTCGAAATCTTCAATCTATTTTAAATTAAATTACAATTATTTTAAATAATTATACTGTTTTGAATACGTAAAAGTATTGTGTGTTATATACACAACCACAGACTAACAATAAGCAAGATCTCAATTTAGATATTCGTGAATGTGTAAGGGTAGCTCCTGCAATTTATACAAATGATTTCTGCATCTGGTTAGGACATTGACTGGTGATAAAAAAAAATTAACGCACACTGTCCAATGCCACCACTGCCGGACACTATTATACCCTCAGTTATAGATCTCATACATTTTTTTTTTTTTTGTTAACAAAATAGGGATGAGAGTATAAATAATTCTACTATACTACGGTATATTTTCTGGGATCCATTTTTTAAAAGTTTTCTGCCAACAGCACGTAGTGGTTATTGAAATTATCCTCGTTTTTCAGATTCAGATTCTAGATTTATGTATTGCGGACGTGCGCTGATTCGACTGATTCGTTGGAGAATTGTGTATTGTTCCATGAATTTTATTATATTCTTTTTTTTTGCAATTAATAGTATTTTTCCAGTGTGAAAAAAAGAATTCAACAATATACGCTTCTGCCTTTACCATAAGTCTCATATTGATGTTTAGCTGTCTTTATTGTCTTTACGTTTCAGATTTTAGTATTTTAAGCATGTGCATCATCAAAAATTACGAGGGAATTGTTTATAATTTGTCTTACAGTGTATTCTGAAATTACAGAAAAATAATCAATTTCAGCGTTACAAATCACAAAGATCTTCTGTAATAAATTGTTACAACCTTATCAATTATTGTGAGTTATTGAGCTTTTAAACACGCGATCCAAATTATTTTCTCGTGATGAGAGTACGACCCTTAGGACTCTATTCGAAAGAGTCCAGGGATCAGGACTTTCTCTCCTAGACCCAATCCACTGGATTGATACTAAGGGAGGAAGTTCTTATCCCCACAAGAGAATTTTTAAGAAATCTTTTCCAAAATATCATTTCAAAGCTCTATAAAATAGCAATTCAAAAAGAAAAAATTGCGTTTTTATACATACAAGAAGCGTGCTGAAATTTCAATGTTTCATAGATTAAGCAGACAAAAAAAAACCTTACTTATCCATCAACAACAATAAAGCATATAAAAAAATTAATTTTGTACCAGTAAGACAGCTTGGAATTAAGACGAACGGTCGACAATTGATCATTATTTTTAGAAAAAATCCACACTTGTTGCGCTTCTAAATGCTATTCAATCATTTGAGGAGCCCACACATTTTTTGTTTGTAGACCAAACATCTTTTACAATTAAGGGTAAAGATGATTGTGGTGGAATGCTACAAGGATCGGAATTGAGCTCAACTTATTGATTTCATACATTTGTTGCTCTCCAATAAAATGGAATAGAATCGTGAGGCATCTCTTATAATACTCACTCATAAATAAATAGAAAAATTTAGAGTTAAATATAAGAATTAGAGAAAAAATGATTACAATAGACTTTCTTTCTCAATTCTTTGAAGTTTTAAATTAACAAAAAGCACTCACAATTCTCAAATCAATATAACTATGTACAGCTAGGTGCATGGAAAAGGTGACGATAGTTTTGAAGCTGTGTAACTCAGACTAACTAGAAAGGTTCTCACAATGTCCAACAGGTCAGGAAAAAAATAAATTCAACCAAAAATAGTAGGCGAGGAGAAGGGTATTGGCTTGTTTATTTACAAAGCCTTACATGGCTCTACTCTCTTTCCTTTAATGTGGAGAAACCTTAATTTACACAACTAAAAGAACGAATATTTCTCTCTCAAGAGTCGTTACCTTTTCCATGCACCTAGCAGTACAATTGAAGCATAAATGTTGTTGTAAAGTTCAGTGCAACTTATGTTGGATTATTCACGCATGCTGATCAACAGTTTAGTTACTACAAAGCCTTATATGGTTCTACTCTCTTTCCTTAAATGTGGAGAAATTTTGGTTTACACAACTAAAATACAAATATTTCTCGCTCAAGTGTCGTCACCAATTCTACGCACCTAGAAATACTTACCTACTGTTGGATTGACAAATGGTGAGCAATAAATAAGTAAAAATATATTTTAGCAACTTACTTAAGTACAATTATTCTTTATCGAAGCTTAATTCATTCCCCTTGTCTATTTACCATCGATAATAACTAACAGATATTACTTCTTGGCATTAAAGGTACCTAAGTATGCGTAAGCATTTTATTATTTTCAAATTATCATTCTTATTTTTAAAGTCAACCTTACATACATTAAATCAAAGATGAAGTCCTCAAAATGCTTAAGTTGTTGTATAAAATCTGTAAGATTCTTTTAGAATTCACTTGTTCACTGGGGAGCAGATAAAAGAGACCGACTCTTGAACAAATAATATCATTTTTTCGGTTGGTGTAAATCAACCTGTTTCTCTCGTGATGGTAAGAAGGTGGGTATATTCAGGAGGTATTATAACGAGCTTCCACCATACCAAATTTTTAGACAGTATTTATCTATTCAAGTAAATACCTAAAATAGCACCAGGAACCCCATCCCTTTCTTCTGATTGGATTTTTTTCCCAATCCTAATCTGTGAAAGTTCTGTTACAATGTTACGACCGCCCTCAAAAGCCGGTTTTGCACAAACGCCCAAAAAGTGGTCACTTTTATCTACTCTCCACTGTACCTCCCCAAAAATGTTGTAAGTTAGTAAGAATGACGGTAATAATGGTATATGTACAGAGCTCGCCAAAACTAAGAGACCACTTTTGGTGCGGTTGTGTAAAACAAGCTTATGAGGGCGGTCGTAACAAAGTAACAGAATCTTAACAAGTAAGAATTTGAGAAGAAGGGTATTTACTTGAATAGAAATATACTTTCTACAAATTTGCTATGGCTGAAACTGGCTCCAACACTCCCTACCACCCCGACCTCTCAGCCTGAGGGGAGAAATAGCCTGACTTACGCGAACGAAAAAACATGATATTCTCGTTCAAGACTCTTAGTTTTAACAGTAACTGTAAGTAGAGTTTAGTGCCTGCGTCTAATGTTTCTCTACAATAAACAATTATGTATTAAGATCTAAGCACGAAGAGACATTTCAAGGGGTTAAGGAATAGAAATAGAGTAATATAGTAATATCCTGTATAGTGGTAGTTAATGTTTATACCCTCCTCCACTTCAACTATAATATAATAGGTGAATATTTCCATTGAGAACTAGTTTTGTATTTGTATTAAGTCCCTTGTATTCCATCTACATAGGTACATACGTATAATATATGTACTTAGAGATATATCTCTCCATTATGTTACGTATACATAATACTACAGTAAAATATCAAGCATATTGTATAAAATAAGAATATAGGGGTTGGTGGGTAGGCGTTCTTATTATTGAAAATGACAACGTCACACGAAACTAGGTGGGGCTTATACTGACTATATGGATTTTGATTGGAGGATGTAACAAGCGCGAGCAACCAACAGTGGTAAGGACTGTTGCGAGAACCGGATACGGTATCATTACGCAGAAATTGTCTGTTCAGTCTGTCTAAAACTATTGTACAAAATTTCGGTCCAGTGGTGTTTTTTTTTTGCTGGCTCTCACGTGACACACAATCGTGGCAATAACAACAACAGAAGAGGGATGATTCTTTAAAACTAACACTACCCTAAATAAGGTAAAGGTAACAATTTGCAAAAACTGTACACAATTTTGGCCTTCTATAAGAGCGTTTTAATTTTATAGTTCGTGTTATCTCAAGTGCCGTCTCTTATCAGAACAATGAGCGTTCCTGGTAGCGGTGTGGACATGTCCTCACTAATGTCCCAACATCCCGTCCTAGGCGCTATACCGCCCGCATTCTTTCTGCGAGCCTCTGAACGTTATCAACGTACACCGAAATGTGCCCGTTGCCGTAATCATGGTGTTGTATCAGCATTAAAAGGTCATAAACGTTATTGTCGTTGGCGCGATTGTAATTGTGCTAAATGCACATTGATTGCTGAACGACAACGTGTTATGGCAGCACAAGTAGCGTTGCGTCGTCAACAAGCACAAGAGGAAAATGAGGCACGAGAATTGGGTATTTTATTTCCAACACCGGCGACCGTTGTTAATGAACCAGTAGTCCAACAAACAACTGGGAATCAACAACAACAATCACAACAGCCGCCACCACCACCACCGCCACCAACATCAATTCAAGCACCACCCGAATTGGGTATTTCGCAATTAATCCAAAGGAATACATTCAATTCGGACTCGTCAGAGCCACCAAGTCCAAGTGAGTTGAAATTCTATTCATACTAAAATATGATTTTTTTTCTTAACAAAAATTCAATTGGAAGGTTGTACCTATATGCTTATTTATTGCTTTTAAAAGAAACGTGGCCAAGTGTTTTGTGAAATTGTTGTATACGGTAGTAAATTCCCTTTTAATTGATCGACCCTCATTCACTTCTTACACTAATGGCTCTTGAAAACGATACAGAGGTCGTTAACGAGTGCTAGACTCCGATTAACAATAAAACTAGAACGTATTTTTAGGCCCTACATATTAGATCAGAAAAAGAACTTTGTTATGCGTGTGCTTACATTGTTAGTTTGAAATGGAGAAATATCAGAGGAATTTAAAGAATTTCAAATAAAGACCACTTCTAACAAAATTATGAAACTTGTGCGATTCTTTGTAGCTTTCCGTAGTTTTAGCGAACAAAAGGGCGACCTAACTAAACTGTTATCATAAAAACGATGATAGCATTTTAAAGACGCAAAATAAGCAAATGATAGCATTAATGCAAAAATTCAACCTTTATTGTTAAAACTATTTAAACTCATGATGGAGATCAATTGTTCCCCAATAATTTAGTTGATGCGATTTCCGTAGCTTGATGGAACGTATCAAAAAGAGCTTTTAATTAAAAAATTGTTGAACGTTGATAAATTAAAGAAGTCTGACAAGTGATGGTTACCCTTGGATTTTTTTCTTGTTATTTACAATTTGAAAACGTTGTACATTAATATCATCTTGACGAAATTAAATCTCCACCATTCAATTTTTATGTTTTCCATTTTCAATATTTTTTCCATCTCAATTTTTTCATGTCATCTATATACACACGTTTATTATTCATGAGATGGATTGCGAGAGACAACAAGGAAAAACCCGTTTCAATATAGGTTTTTCTTCCCAACCATTTGGTGCATTTTCTTCGGTGATAATAGAACGAATCAATTATCTTTAACAATAAAATAAAAAGGAAAAACAGACACATATTGATTTGAATGAACGAATATTTAGTTGTTGTTGTTGTTATCATCGTTTAGATATTGGATGGGACGTCAGATGCAACATGCGTCCGTGTTGTGGCCGCCATCGGCATATACCACAAAAGAGTAAATTTGCGATCTCGTCGAGGTGCTATTGTGACATCCATAACAACACCAACAACATATTATAAGATCTATCTCTATATAGAATGAGGAGAACCATCTTTATTCACAACCCCTTGAGAACGATCAGTTTTCAATCCGACAACTTTCAACCGGATATTATTCAACCAGATGTCGGATTTAACGAAAATTGTATTTCCTCAAATGTTTGAACATTTTCAAGATTTAAATTCCTTTTTATTTGGTACTTTTTTTACGGTTTGCTTCTATTCTAACAGATAATATAAAGATAAATTCTGTATTGATTTCAATGAAAATACTGTTGGAAACTGCTGTAAATTCTAAAATGTCACTTACAAAACGTATAAGCGACGGAAACTTTTTAATGAGCGATTAAAACGCAAAATCTCGTAGATTCGAACAATAGTCGAGCGGACTACTCAATTTTACGATTCTTTGATACTGAATCATTTCAACTACTTAGATTGATGAAAAAGGTTGATCTTTCCGCCGAGTTAATAAAAATCAACTGTTCCTATCTAAAATTTAGGAAAATATCGACAACAATAACAGGGTTGTATTTACAATAAAGCAAAAAATTGGACGCTCATCTAATAAAGTATAGATTCATGAGCTATTTTCTTTAAAACAGGCCTCTTCTATAAGCAATAATGGCGCAAAATAACTGATAGCACACTCTTGTGCTACTTTTTCAAGGCTCATCAGATAGTGTAATTAAAATTAGGTTTAATCTATCTTCTTTTGTTTTCGAGTTATCCGACCTTTCTCATTATTTCGTCATTATGAAACTGCTCTATATCTCATATAGGTGTTTTTATACATACTATACAAAAATACATATACAATGTATAGTGAGGAGCATATAAAAGAGACCACTTTTTGTGAAGCTGTGTAAAACAGGCTTTCTACAATGTACTTAACCGAATTTTCACAGGCCGACCTTGGGAAGAAAGATATTCAATTAAAGAAGGGGGTGGGGTTACTAGAGCCATTTTGTGTATTTGTTTGAATAGACAAATATTTTCCACAAATTTGGTATGGTGAAAACTCATTCTAACACTGAGCAAATCGAAAGCGCTTTCCAAATTTTTAATAACTTTTCGAGAGTCTTGTTAGTTTTTCGAAAATTTAATAAGAACTCATACAACTGCAACAAAATTGATACAGTTTTGTGGATAATTTTATCGACTTTCCGCTGATAAGATTATTATTGGAAAAATTTACTCATGCCCTTAGATGCTCCTGAAAATGCTCTTTCTAATGCTATACTTTGCATTTCAATATCTCAGAAAACAAGCGAATAATTTAATAATAAAAGTTGGCATTTTTCAGACACCGAATCGAAATACATGTAATCTCTGTCCTTAATTGTATGATTTTTTTGTCCTTCTTTATTTAAAATTTGGTTTTTATTGCATATTTATTATTATCATAGGCACAAGTCATTGCGCCTTCTATTTTGTATGTAGTGGCCCTTATAGATCAAAAATTAATAAAGGGCGCACAATTTTATTATTGTATCAAGGGCAAAAAGCATGCTATGGACCTGGTTATACCTCAAAAATTATCTAAAATTTGATAATTCAGGTAGAAAATATAAATTAAAAACTGTATTAGAGATAACATAAATACCTTCTCAATAAATTTGAAAACTATTGAGGTATAGAGCAGCGGATCTCAAATAATGGGTCTTGACTTAAAATTGTGTCGCGTTAAATTTTTTGGTTGAACGTTGAATCAAATAAAAATAAATTCATTTTTTCTTGTTTTCGCGTGTGCTTTGAGTGAAATTTTGCCAGCACTTCCTCTCTTCGACTTTTATTTTAAGAAAATTATTTTAGTCGCATCTTCAAAAGTTTAAGAAACGCTGCCCTAAGTCATTATAACTTTAGACGTAGGTATAGCTTTATACAGTGAAACTTTAAACTGAATTGAAACGACATGTGAAGATGTTTTTTTTCCTCCATATTCAATAAAGAATACTCGGTAGATGTATTCAAAAAACTTCAAACAATCTATTGAGTATTGAACATTTCTACTTTTGTGCACTCAAATTGAGAGAAGGCAAAGAACAAATTGATAGTAAATCAAATGCTTCAATTTGTTGCTTCAACGTTTGTACTCTTCTTAGGGCCGTAACTATGAGGGGGCAGATGGGGCTGAACTCCATCTACCGCAATTTTTTGCTTTTCCTGCCATGAAAATTCTTTTCCTCATGTTATCTTTAAAAGTTGTCTGTTTTCCAAAAAATGCGTCCCACCTTGCATTGTTTTCTGATTACGGCCCTGACTCTTTTGCTTTCACTTCACTAAACATTCGATTTATGCTTCACGTTATAAACTCCTTATTAGCTTTTTAATTCAATCATATAAAATAATTAATTAATCAACTAATTATAAATTCATGTTTAACTGACTTTCTACAGTGAAATGTTTTTTCGCTTGTTGTGCTTAAGTTTAACTTAAATGATGACATTTCTCATTAATTTCAACATTATCGGTTTGTTATGTATTTGATTTTCTGATTATTATCGATAGAGTTTGAGCGAAATTTTCTCATTTTTGATATATTTCAACTCAGCGTTCCTCAAACTTTTTAACCTGCGATTCAAATACCTAATCGTCTATAAATGAGAGAGTTCTAATCGGGAGAGTCCAAGTTGGGACTAAGGGAGTAAATCCTCATCCCCATAAGAGAGCTTTTGAAAAATTTATTTATTTCTTAGTTTTTTGACAATATCTCAGGAACCGTTCGAGATACATAGTTCTCAGATTTTGTCCACGTCATATCATACATTTTGGTTACTTTAAAACGCTAATCTTTTCTACAAAAAAAGTTACTCTTACAATTAGTCAAAAGTTCTAATTTGGCCAGTTTTCGAGAAAAACTTCATTTTATGAAAAAAAAACATGAGAAAGCTAGCAATATGTTTTGGTGTTGATAAAAACATTTGTTTTGGATCTAGTCGTCTGATTTAATGCATTTTTTAACTCGAAAACAGGCCAAGAGTATCTTTTTTATTCAGAAAAGATTGGCGATTTAAATTGTGGTTCCAAAAATCCAATTTTTTCAGTGCCATAGAAATTAAGAGTAACAACCCAGGTAGGAAAAATCCATAGGCCAAGGCTTGGACCAGGCTTGGGCCGAGCCTTACCAGCCTTGGGCGAGGTTGGGCACAAGCCTTGGCTGAGCATTGGGGCGGGGTTGGTTCAAGCCTTGGATGATGGCCATGGGCCAAGCTTGAAGAAATGAAAAATCAACATTGGCCCAAGCCTTGGGAAATCAAAAGTCGATGTTGGCCCAAGCCCCGGGGAACAGAAAATCAGGGTTGGCCCAAGCGTCGGGAAACAAAAAATCAAAGTTGGCCCAAGCCTCTGAAAACAAATAATCGAGGTTGGCCCCAGCCCCTGTAAACAAAAAATCAACGTTGGCCCTATCCTCGGGAATCAGAAAATCAACGTTGGCCCAAGCCTCGGAGAAACAATGAACCAACGTTGGTCCTAGCCCCGAGCAGCGAGAAAACCAACGTTGGACCAATCCTTGGGAAATAAAAATAATAATATTGACCAAAATTAATGATAACAAACACTTTATGTATTGTAGAAAATATTTATTATTTTATTTATATGTACATACAGTATTTCACCTCACAGATGGCTGCGCCTTCCCTATTACGTAGTATCGTAGCTTGCTTCGGTCACATGAAAAATACGTTAAGAAATGTTAAATGTTATAAAGTATGAACCAAGTTTGATTAATCTTACTTAAGGGAGTTTGAGGCTCACTATTATCTACGTTTTCTCTATGTGAATTTAAATTTTATAATATGACTTTGATAAGCTATCAAGCTTACGAGACAAACTCATTTTAAGAGTAATAGATATGAAAGTTCTAGGTTATGTTAAAATAAGTGTCCCCGCAAGCGCACACACAATCTCATGCATAAGGCTTGCATGGGTACGATAAGACCATTGGGCCAGGCTAGATACGAGGCTTGGGTCAATGCTTACTTCCCAAGGCTTGGGTGCGATAGGATTGACCATTGGGTCAGGATTGAGACAAGTCTTGGACCGATGTTTAGACTGTCAAGCTTGGGTGCGATAAGATTGACCATTGGACCAGGCTAGACATGAATCTTGAGCCAATGCTTAGGTACCGAGGTTTGGGTGCAATGAGATTGACCATTGGGCCAGGACAGACACAAGGCTTGGGCCGACGCTCAGTTTTCTAGGCTTGCTTGCGATAAGATTGACCATTGGGCCAGAATTGGGACGAAGCTTGGGCCAATGTTTAGTTCCAAAGGCTTGGGTGCGATGAGATTAACTATCGGGCCAAGTTCGAGACAAGGCTTGGGCCGATGATTAATTTCCCAAGCTTGGGTGCGATAAGATTGACTATTTAGCTAGGCTTGGAACAAAGCTTGGGCCATTGGTTAGTTCCCAAGGCTTGGGTGCGATGAGATTAACTATCGGGCCAAGTTCGAGACAAGGCTTGGGCCGATGATTAATTTCCCAAGCTTGGGTGCGATGAGTTTGACTACTGGGCCAGGCTTGGGGCGAAGCTTGGGTCAATGCTTAGTTTCCAAAGCTTGGTTGCAATAAGATTGACCACTGGGCCAAGCTTGGGGCGAAGCTTGGACCAATGATTAGTTTCCAAGGCTTGAGTGCGATAAGATTGATCACTGGGCCAAGCTTGGGGCGAAGCTTGGGCCAATGCTTAGTTTTCAAGGCTTGGGTGCGATGAGATTGATCACTGGGCCAAGCTTGGGGCGAAGCTTGGGCCAATGCTTAGTTTTCAAGGCTTGGGTGCGATGAGATTGACCACTGGGTCAGGCTTGGGACGAAGCTTGGACCGACACTCAGTTTCCAAGCCTTGGCAAATAACGACTGGCCCAAAGCTTGGCCAATCGTCAGCCTTGGCAATTCCTACTTGGGAAACTTCACGACGCCCTTAAAGTTCCGCTACTGGCATATTAAAATACATTGAATTAACTCTCATAGAGTAACCAAAATGAATTATATGACTTGGACAAAATCTGAGTACTGTAACGGTTCCTGAGATATTGTCAAAGAACTTTAAAAAGAAATACTATTTGACACCCTATATCTCGAAAACTGAAAACAATGCTTTTGCGGTTCTATGTTATTTGGGAACTTTTTTTCTTACACAGAGCTAAAGAATCACAGGTTTCGCTTTCAGGCACATGTTATGAAACACCTTGTATAATTCAACGTCTTGCGACACTATACGCGATCCAATTATGGGTCGCTAGTCGCGACCCACGGTTTGAGGACCTCTGTAATACCTCACTTACTAAATTGAAATATCGTCCTATATGTACCATTTGCAAATTTAACCGACCACTGGTGATGATGCTACCAAATCTGACACTCTCACACCATAAATCGTGTTACAACCCTCTCTATATCGTCTATTGCTATTGTGTTTGAAATGTTTGAGAGAACACGTTAGTCGTGTATTGTCTTATACAATAATGTTAGAATATATTGTCGTCTGTTTAGGACATGTTAACTGTACGATATTAAATACGAACATTGTTGAAAATTTACTGTTTTCCCTTGAATTATCTAAAAATAATTGATATTCAAACGATGGTATTCACTCCACCTCTATACGATTGTGTATTTAGCTGAAGGGAACATTTAAAGAAAGCACTGTAACATTTACTGAGATAATGGCCAAATAAACATTGGCCACTTGAAATACTTGTCAAGACTATTAATGTATTTGTTATTTAAGAACAATTATGGAAAAGATACTGGCCTCGTATTATCCTATAACTGTAAGAGAAAATTTACTTTAGAGAGAGCAACAAAGGAAAAAAAGTATCAAGAAACAACAGTATATACGAAACAAATATCATATCGGGTAGAAATCGAAACTGTCGACGACTATTTGAAAACTGATACTTTGGTTGTTTAGTATTTAAGTACCTAGTCCTACTGTTGCATTCGCCCAAAAAACGACAAGAAAGAATTTCAATTGCAAACTACCAAAGCTCTCCAATCTCCTACAACTTTTTATATTTGAACTGTTCAGTTTTTTTTTATTATCGTTTCGTGTAACTAAACACCATGTAACAGCAAACTGATACGACTGAACTATCCCTTAAGAAAGCTGAGGAAAAAAATTTAATTAGTTAACAAGAAATCGTTCTACTTTTCCCTTGATGTTTATTTAGAAACAAAACAGTTTTTGTCGAAAATATGTCTATAGTTAATTAGAAAATTTAATTAACTAGGTAGTACTTTGATTGTTTGTGTATTCATTTAAGAAATATTTTTACTAATTGGTTTTTTTGTTGTCTAAATATTAATTTTGTAACATACTTATATAGTGAGGATAAAACGTAAAAATTATTCCTGTTAATTAAATATTGTGTGGCGATGATGTATTGTTCTAGCTGCTGAAATAAATATATACAGAAACTCACAGCTCTCAACAAGATCTTTCAATGTGCAAACATTAAACACATACACACACAACTAGAATCGGGAAAATTTACATTACCATAGAGTTACTACATGGCTTTCGATAGGGAAGCGAGGCGAAGGAAAAAATGCAGAGGGGAAAAATCTAACATAATATTATGTGTCTTTCGACAGAAATGTCTTCGATTGTGTCAATATTGACAATGTGGCTTCATCAAATAGCGACGGTTAAACTTCTAAAATGATTTGTTTATTATCCGTAATATCTCGTATTTTACATATGGATATTTTAAGCAATATTTACCAATTTGCATATTTTCTAAAAATTTTTTACTCAATGCACAGTTAGTTGGTTGTGCTTATTCTATTACTATTACAGCTTTCAGCTGGGGTAACTTTCAAATAGGAGTATCATTTATCGATAGTTAAATACCTACCATATTGCCCATATTTGTTCATTATGAATTCTCAAAATATTCGATAAAAGATTTACTGAATCGTAACGAAAAAGTACATTTTAATATAATGATGATCGGTTTTCAAATTCAAATTTACCCCATTGATTTGGCTAAATGAAACAATAAGCAACTTTATTTCATCGATCTGGACTAATACGGGAAATAAAGAAGTGGTCGACCAATCGGAAACTGAAAACAAAATATTTCACTGACCACTCGAAATAAAACGTAGAGGAATTAACTTGGTATACAGTCATTTATACAACATAGATTCTATACACTATTGAATAAAAACCACCCTACAAAGACCTTGTTATAAAATTTTATATAGCAATCCAAAACGGGATAGATACTATATATACGAGTGAAACAGACGTAATATAAAAATAAAAACAAAAACATAACTAAACGGCTAACTCGCTGTTTAATTTAATGAACGACTCGCCGCAACTTAAAAGCTTTCATTGTGTTTTTTTTTTTTAAATTAATTGCAGAACGGCCGCAAGCTTCCCCCTCACTAACGCGCACTTTTCTTAAGGGTAGCAATTATAGTCGACTTTACTCGATCCCTTCAACAAGAAAAAAAATACAAATAAATCGGACTTTTAAAAGTTAAATTCCTAATATCGATCATAGTGGTATAGTGTTAACGAGGGGTAGAGAACGGTTGTCACCACTTCATTTACCCACACAAATGATACTTGTGGAATTCGCAATAAGCGAAGAATGCGAAACGTTCTGTTATAAATATGAGTATCCTTTTAATATAGAGCGACACTAGAGTTTGAACGGCGTCATTAATGGGTCATATAGGCAATAAGATTATTTGACTCATCCCCCCCCCCTTATATTTAATTTTTCTATATGTATATGTTTTATTTTGTCTATATGTATAGCTGTATCGAAAAGGCCACGAATTAACGTTGAAGAATGTTCGTTGGAAGGCTCAGATTCGGATCAGGAAGATTTGAAGAAAAGTCGCCATTCTAGCCCTTTAACAATACCACAAACTATACCGAATACAACAACACCATCACCAGATCCGGTAACAAGTCCTGATCCTGATTTGGATGTTGAAGATGATACACAAAGTGAAGCACCGGAGAATTTATCGTTGAAGAAATCAGCCAGTCCTGAAGCAACTCAAGTACAACAACAACAGCAGCAACAGCAACAACAACAACACCCATCTAGTTTTTTGCCATATCAACAATTTGCCGCTTTTCCACATTTTCCACCACAATATCCAACACAAAGGTCACCGATTGATGTGTTGATGCGAGTATTTCCAGGGAAACGGCGATCGGATGTTGAAGCTCTACTACAAAGGTATGTACAAATATACACTGGCGATCAAAAAAAAGAAACCATCTCTTGTGCGGCTGTGTAAAACAGGCTAATGAGGGCGATCGTCAAAATGTAACACAATCTTGGCAGGTCAGAATTTGGGAGAGCAGATATTTGGAATAACCTGTATTTGGGATTCTTATTTTATGTAAAGATGGTGGTTCTACAAATTTGCTATGGGTGAAACTGGCTCCAACACCTTCTTCCTACACACCTTCTTACCCTCACGAGAGAAATAACTTGATACAATAACGTCTCTTTTTTTTAATAGTGACGAGCATAAAAAGAGATCACTTTTTGGGGTTGTGTAAAACCGGCTTTTTAGGGCGGTCTTAACAATATAACAAAGTTTTCGCTTATCAGACTTTATGAAGAGAGATATTCAGAAGAATAGACAAATTTGGTATTGTAGAAAGTCGTTCTAACTCCTCCCACCTAGCCTCCTTCTTACCTTCAGGAGAGAAACAGCCTGATTTACACGGACGAAAAATGTTGGTCTCTTTTTTGTGACCGTTACTGTACACTTAGAAAACTTGTCATAAACCAAAAATTATTGATAGGATCTTTGATTACAGGTGTAAAGGTGATGTAGTACAAGCAATGGAATTGATGGTTAGTGGTAGTCCAATAGAGGACGTCTCAACCCCATCTGCTTTCTCGCCATTAGCACCGCCACCAAATTTCCATCGTTTCAGTCCATCAAGACGCTTCCTTTCAGCACCGTACGCTGGTACTGGTTATTTACCAACTGTGATTCGACCACCATCTGATTACTTATCAATGGTTGGATCAGTGCATGATATTTATAACAGTGAAAAGACTTCAGCATCATCTCCTGGCTCGAATACCGGTTCTGATAAGACTTCATACTCTGAATAGCCACAATATAGAGACGACTACAATTATTATCAATAGATTTATTGTTGAACAGTTTCGAAAAAAAAAAATTATTATTGAGAGGTAAAAGGGGGATTATTGCAGATTGAAGAAAAGTGGTATAGAAGAGACAATTAATGAACAGAGACCAGTTGGAGTTTCCACGCGAACAATCACATCAGAATTTAATTATAAAATACATATGAATCAAAGTTCTATCATCACCCCCCTCTAGTAAATTCAAAACGGCCGACCCCTAACCCTATTGAATACATGAAGCCAGTTATTAGGCCTCTATTGTTAGCCTGTAGCTACCAGATCATATAAATTATATTGTAAACAGTGGCGTGTGTTCGATTTTATTGTCTATATTTATATACTGTGGTTATTTCGTACAATTTAGAGAAAACAACCCCTTGAACTTTTCCAACTATAACAAAACAAATTGTAAATAAATATTTGAAATATTTGAAATTTTTTTTTATTGATTTCTTTAATAGTTATTTAATCTTTGTAAATAATTGTGAATATTAATCGTTATCTATTCTACCCTATTCTAGATAGTGTACAATATTATAGATGAAATTAGATTCTATAGAATTAGAAATTTGTGTAAAATTGAATTGTATACGATATAATGCAATTAATTAAGATAATTAAAATGTTGGTACATATATATTTGATTTATTATTATTATTATTATTACACACCCCTCTTTTTCCACAATCATTATTCAAATTGATTCCAAAGTGGTAACAATTGACCACCACTGCACGTGTTGTAATTAATTTTCAAGTATCATACAATTTCCGAAATTGTTTATTATTATTTACCACACAATGACTGTAACAAATATGGTCATATCGAATATGGAAAGGGGCGGTTTCCATAATTCTATCTCTTTCAACTCGTATATATACAACATGTAATTTAATTTTAAGTGCGGTCACAGATTGGGAGGTTGCACGCGCCACTAGAGGGTTGAAATCGAATACAATGTATGTCACTAACAGGGATCTTGCCAAATCTTGATACTCGTCATCATCATCAACAACAACAACAACAAAATCATCAATATTGATTGGTTCAAAGAAACGTTCAGTATATATCCGTGTATAAATCAGATTATTATTTAAAAAGTTTAAGATAGAAATTTTCCAATTTAAGAAGTTAATTATGAAAAAAATCTGTAGAGGACCGTTAAGGACTATATACAAAGAGAATACTAATAGTATTTCAATTAACTTTTCTCAGCACTGAACAAGTTTTGAAAGAGTGTCTGAGCGTGCACTTGACAACCGTGGCCAAGATATCATTTCCAATTTTATATAACACCCGTGCTTCAATACCAAGTCCCGACACCATCGGCAACCCTTATAATAATAATAATATAAGAATAGATTGTCGATAGCGTAGTAGCATATTTAGAATAAGGAAGTTGAATATACAAAATCTACCCTTATCTAGGCAGAGTTTTTAAATAGTGAGAAATAAAATCGTATTGTAATGAACTTTGTTAGTGATTTAAATTATACAACAATATGAATTTAAATCCTCAACACACGTCCCAATATGAAAATTCACGCCTTGCTGTTGAAGTTTAAGCTGCTGCCGTTGACATTAAATAGTTTCAATTAATCTGTTGTTAAAATGATGGCCATCACCAATTATATATTCTCTTATCCAAAGATAACACGGATCGGACGTTGTTGGGGAATTAGTTTCGATTGTATTAATTAAAATTTTGAATTTTAGTGTATTGTGGTCATTTCTTTCTGTCTCTATAGTCCAGTCACTTTAGGGTTTCACCTCGGAATCGGAGATAATAAGCTGGAAACTCGTATACAGCTTCATTTTGGCGTTCTAAAAGTTGTCTCAAAAGTCTCATATAATCTCGTGTCTGCGTCGTAAGTTATTCGAGGTCAAAGGTCACGAAAATCGGTTTTTTGCCATTATCTCCATTTCTATGGCTCCAATCACTTCAAGACCTATTATGAAAATTGAAGATAATAAAATTTGGCACAACTTTTGTCCCAACTTTTTTTTGTACGCTCAACCCTTTTCGAGATAGAGAGCGGAGAGCACCCAGCGCTCAGGCATATATACTGTTATACAAGGTCAACCGTGAATCTCGGTGAATAATACCTTGTATATAGTTACTAATTCCTTAAAATATTATTAATAATAAATAATTTGTATTATTTATTAATTAATACATTGTATTCAATATTTTATATATATATATATATATATATATATATATATATATATATATATATATATATATATATATATAATAAATTTACTTTTATTCGATAATAGATGGAAATAAATTGATTGATAGATAGAGAGATGGTAAATTGAAATAAGTCAAGTAAATATAATATAAGTTAATTTTTATTTAGTAACTGTACTTTCGTTACAATTGAAACTAAAAATAAAATATCAATTTTCTTCTTCTTCTTCTTCTTCTTCATCATCATCTGCTGGGAAATTGAAACTTTCAATTTCATCTTCATCATCTTCATTTACCTGTATAATTGTCTCCAAACCATCTAAAATTTCTGGATCAAATGCAGTTTCTTCCTCAGATTCGTCTTGCAATACAACAGCATTGAGACAAGCTTGCCCATTGCATTGTCCACAAGCTAAAGTGCACTGCAAGCCCGATTTTCTGCATCCGCAGCGTGAACCACAACCATTTTTACAATTACAAAATATTGTATTAAGTAATTCATCTGGAGCTGGTGGTAATAGTGTAGTTATTGGCTGCAGAAACTCATCTTGGAGTACCCAGCCCCATTCTTGAGGTTCTAAATCATGTCCTAACCATTTTTGAATTTGGTAATAAACACGATTTATGTGTTGATAAGCTGCTGCACTTGTTGGTGGAAGATTAGATAACTGGACAGGTTTATGAAGTTTAGTAGATTTAATGAATTGAATGTATCTGTGATGATCAATATTATTTTCAGATTTCGGAGCATTATATACTGCTAGCAAGATGCGTACTCCATTTTCGTATAATTGCTGTACAGGGCAGTTTTCTTGTAGAAAAACTTGAGCCAGTTCGTCAAAATTAGCAAGGTTTTGCAGTAATTTTATAAAAGTTTTTTTCCCTTTATTAAACAGCCCAGAAGTTGTATCTATCAATCAATTTATTTCCATCTATTATCGAATAAAAGTAAATAAATTTATTATATATATATATATATATATATATATATATATATATATATATATATATATATATATATATATAAAATATTGAATACAATGTATTAATTAATAAATAATACAAATTATTTATTATTAATAATATTTTAAGGAATTAGTAACTATATACAAGGTATTATTCACCGAGATTCACGGTTGACCTTGTATAACAGTATATATGCCTGAGCGCTGGGTGCTCTCCGCTCTCTATCTCGAAAAGGGTTGAGCGTACAAAAAAAAAGTTGGGACAAAAGTTGTGCCAAATTTTATTATCTTCAATTTTTATAATAGGTCTTGAAGTGATTGGAGCCATAGAAATGGAGATAATGGCAAAAAACCGATTTTTGTGACCTTTGACCTCGAATAACTTACGACGCAGACACGAGATTATATGAGACTTTTGAGACAACTTTTAGAACGCCAAAATGAAGCTGTATACGAGTTTCCAGCTTATTATCTCCGATTCCGAGATTTGCCCCTTTTTTTGTCTAAAGTGACTGGACTACTATATTAACGAAATCAGATATACCGTTTGATTCACCTAAAACGAAAAGCTCTTATGGCAATTCCTATTATTTGAAAATTTTTCCAAGGGTTTGTAAGAGGGTAGCTGAAGATCATTTTAGCAAAATTAGAACCTCGTAGCTCATTTGGAAGTTAGTCAAAATAGGATCTTTTCTGACGATTTCTAGATTTTCAAACACTAACTAAACATGCAAAACGACTTAGAATGACTCGAGGATACTCTCAACAATGATTTTTTCGTTGTTCTTAATTTTATTCAGGAAAATTTGGAAATACTTCACATTTTTTATAGAATGCAATGGAAAAAAACAAAAAAAATCAATGTTGGGAGACTCTCCCACTCATTCTCAATCGTTTTTTTTTAAACCATTGTTCAAAACGAACGTTTTTTGACCAACTTCCAAATGACCTACGAGGTTCTAATTTTGTAGAAATGTTCTCTAGGGTCCCTCCTACAAATTCTTGAAATATTTTTCGAATCGCGTGTGTGCAGTGTTTAGAGCAAGTTGATTAGTGTGAGGAGTGCATCCTGGTTTCGCTAAAATGTTCTCTGGGGACCTCAATAGAAATCCTTGAAATATTTTTCGAATCACTCGCCAAATAATGTGAGTTGCCAGAAGAACTTTTCATTTTAGGTAGATCACCCGGTATGTACACATGTATGTACAGGGTGATTCAAGAGGATGGGCCATTAAAAGTATAAGAAGTTCTAATTGATGAAATTTGATGAAATTTGGTATACACCCGTTAAGTCCCCTGAATTTTCTCTAGAAATTATTTTCGTTGTTCTAGCTATCCCCCTTATATGGGGTAGGGCACCCTACTCTCTTATTTTAAATGGAATGGTATATTTTTTATTACATTTTTAGATTCTTTGGTTAAATCGATGTGAACTTTGATAACATGACCCATGGTCTAGCGCTGAAAGTTTTTCAGATATTTCAGGTTTTAGTGCAATTTTAAGATTTGCAGTGCTTGATTGAAAAAATCATATATTTGAAACAATAGCATTTGAAATGTTAAAACTTGGACTTTAGGTAGAAAAAATGATGCACTTTTACCAATTTAAACAGAATTCAATTATCTTTCAGAGTTTAGCTGAAAAATTTTTTTTTTTCAGGCAATCTTCATACTATAATATCTTGCTAATTTGAAATGAAACACCATATTTTACTTTATATGGCTAGATAGGGAAAAAAAATTCGCATCGAACTGTATAAGAGTTCCCTATACCTATCGATGATAGTTTTTCAGTTATTCAAAATTTTCAACTTCGTCTAATTTTCTCCTCTGAAAGAAAATGTAAAACATAGAAGGCTTGGCAAAACAACTTCCAATTCAATTGTCACAATCAAAATGAAATAAAATAAAATGGAAGATTCTTATAATTCATTAAATTAATATTTATTACATTTGCTTTTTTGTTGAAGTAGAATGTCCTAAAGTTGTAAAAAAACATGTAAAATTTTCAATATGTATTAACCATATATTAACGTCATTTGTGATATTTTGTCATTTTGCTTAGCCTTCTATGCATTTCATCGTAGTTGAATTAGTTTGGCATAGGCGACTAGACGTATTACATTTTCTTTCAAGGGAGGCAATTGGACGAAACTGAAAATTTTGAATAACTGAAAAATTATCAAAGATAGGTATAGAGAATGTTAATACAGTTTGATATAGAATTTTTTTTGTCTATCTAACCATGCAAAAAGAAACATGGTGTTCTATTTAAAATAAGCAAGATATTACAGTTTGAAAATTGCCTGAAAGGAAAATTTATTTCAGCCAAACGCTGAAAGATAATTGAATACTGTTTAAACTGATCAAAAGTACATTATTTGTAATACTTAAATTCCAAGTGTCAATATTCTAAAAGCTATGGCTTGAAAAATATGAATTTTTCAATTAAACACTGCAAATTTTAAAATTGCACTAAAAGCTGAAATGTCTGAAAAACCTTCAGCTCTAGACCATGGGTCATCTTATGAAAGTCCCCTTCGATTTCATCAAAGAATACAAAAATGTAATAAAAAATATATCATTCTATTTAAAATAAGAGAGTAGGGTGCACTACCCCATATGAGGGGGGTAGCTAGAACAACTAAAATATTTTCTAGAGAAAATTCAGGGGATATAATGGCTACATACCAAATTTCATCAACTTCCATTAATTAGAACTTCTTATACTTTTAATGGCCCATCCTCTTTAATCACCCTGTATATATGTTGTACAAATACCAACTTTATGTATATGTGAATTGTTCCCATTATTCACACGGTATATAAACATCCTCCTTCATCTAAAATCAGATATGATTCAGTTAAATACGTTTCAATGATCATATTCATATTCAATAAATGATATAAATGACCCATTAGGGGTGAGTGATAATATCACTCACAAATATAATTTCATTGAATTCGGTGAAACGGTGCATTAAACTAAACTATTCATTTGATCAAGAAGGTACAACTAGATGGGTTGGATCTTTTTTTATTCCTCTATATACATACATATTTTTTTGTATTTTTGATTTTATTATTCTAAATAACCTTTGTTATCATTATTATTAACGGATTGTTTACAAAGTTGATGTATGTTGATTTATCAATTCTTTTATTTATTAATAATAATACGAACTAACAATAGCTTTGTCTGTTATTAATATGATATCTTGATCGATAAACATTGAATATGTACCCTTTTGATAGACAGATAGAAGACTGTTTTTGTTCCAAGGAAAAATTGGAGGATCCTTAAAATTGTGACTTACCTGAAACCTACCAAAGTTGTAAGAAGCGCACGAGATTCATTTCTCAAACAAAAAGGATGAATAACCTGACTAAAATTTTTTATAGGGACCTAATATGAACCCTATCCTTTCATACCAATAAGATCCGCACCAGGAACCTTCAATGAAAACCTGATAAGGATGTAACGCAGATCAACTACCAGGTCCTTATCAGGATTACATTATTAGGCCCCAGTACCTACGAGTTAGAATCCAATTAAGAACATCCTGATCAAGTTCCTAATGAAAAGATGCTGATAACCGCATAAAAATTAATTGCAATCTCTTTGATTGAAGGTAAAGTTACAGGTTTTTATTGACCAAAACGAGAAACAATGATGCTAATCCATAACAAATCAACGCTTAGCGTTAGACAGTTTACCAAAGGAGTGAAATTAGCTCGCGAGACTCAAACTAGATAAGAAAACCCTCGAAAAGAAACAATTCTAGAAACAGAAAATCACAAAGTAGCCTTTGGTCGCTGCGTTTGATGGTATTATAACAGCGAGAAAAAGGTACTACAAGTGACCTGTAACAAGTAGTGCCATCTAGTTGAAGGGCTAGTTACTGGTAGTATCAGGAAGCGACGTACAGTTGAGATGAATGTAGAGCTAGCTAATTAATTATTGCCTGAGGCTATCCTGAGAATCACCTGATTCTAACCTTATCAGGATGGCTCCATGAGAGACAACTCTTCATTTTATAAGTTTCTCCTAAGAGTAAGCTCTACTAGGTAACTAGCTCAGTTGGGCCTGATGGCAAATAATGTTCTATTGAACTAGGTTATCCTGCTTCTTTCCAGTTATCAGGTTCACCTTGTTAAGGCAAACCTTATTTTAACCTGATAAGGTCCTCATGATACTTCAGGTAAATCTAAGGCGATTTCTAGTCGGGAATTAGTCATCAGAATAGTCTCTGTACTAAATTACAAAGAGTATCAACTCATCTTAACAGATGAGAATTTGAGAAGAAAGATATCCAATCAGAAGATGGGGGGGTGGAATTATTTGTGTCTTCTTTGTATTTACCTGAATAGACAAATATTTTCTACAACTTTGGAAACTTGTTCTAATACTTCCTACCCACCAACTTTTTCACCCTCACAAGAGATACAGAGTGATATTCTTGCTTAAGACATGGTCTTTTTTTTGATCGCCTCTCTGTAGGTACAGCTAGGTGCATGGAAAACGTGACGATAGTGTGAGACTTTGTAAGTCAGGCTGGAGAGGGAGCTCCTCACAATGTCTAGCAGAAAGAATGGGTTAATTCTCTCTCAAGAATCGTCACCTTTTCTATGCACCTAGCTGTGCATTCGCTAGGCTCAGCTTCCTCGTCTTTTCCTATTCCAATTGATTTTAATCAAAGAAACAATCAATATTTAGAAAACTTTTATAAAAGTCACTTTTCTGAAGGAATGAAAGTAAAGAGACTACGTCGAAAATTATAATTTTTTGGAATAAGCTTCGCATTTTCTTCTCAAAGGTCACTACTTATATATCCACTCTCGTATTTAAGAGATTTTCACAATGAATAGCTCTACATGGCTTCATTGCTCAAATATCGGGTTCTGGGTGAATTTATTATCGATAAAAAAGAGCACAAGCTTACAACTCACGCATACTTAGATCTACATAATTCAGTTCGTCTTCAATTTCACGTTTCTTAAAAGTATCTTAAATTAAATCGATTGGAAATCGCTATTAGGTACATTTGTCTTCAGTTAAGAGGAGCGAAAATAGATTTTGCTATGCTGTTGTAAATTGCAGACTTAAATTAATTTAAAAGATCTGTTGTTTTTCAATTTTTCTCATAAAATTTCAAAACGATTTCTCCAGATTTTCTTTTTAATTTAATTTAATTTTAAGGCTTGAGAAATGTATAATGTAAGACTGATCGGTGAAACTAATGTACTTGAAATTGACGAGTATAGTCAATTCTAAATGGTTTCTTTGACCATATACAAAGATTTAAACAGTTTTAAAGAGATGTTAATAAAAATAACAGGTGGTAACTGCGTGACAATATTTAGTTACTTAAACGACAGTCGCCTAATGGCTTGGTCAACAAAAATAGGTGTCCATCGTTGTCCCCCTTTCTCATACAATTAAAAATCAAACCATACAAACAACAATACACAACGTAAAATTATACTTATTTTTTCTTAATTTTTTTTTGGTCATCAACAAATTCGTTATGTTTAATCTTGTAACTGTTATTCGAACTAACTTAAGTGATGAACCAGATGCTCATCTAATTTCACCATTGTTGTTTATTATTGTGATTTAATTTCCTGTATCCTGTTCGTATATGTACTTGTTTTTGTATATTAGTCTCTAATGCACTTACTCACTGAAACATTGAATTTGCCACAGCATTTGCTTCGGTGGTTATTGCGAATGTTGCATGGCAACGCTTGTGTATTTCTAACTCATTCTCATCTGTTCCAGACATCTGAGATGAACTGTTTTAACTTAAACAATTCCCGAACAAAGACAACAGAAAAGGAAAAACCGAAAATTGAAAGAATGAAAGAAAGAGAGCAATTACACAAGTTTCTTTACAATGAAACATATCCTAAACTTTTGGTCCTTTTTGTTGTAATTGTGGTAGAAGAACTAAAAATTATTTCTCGAATTTAACAATATATAAGAAAAACCGATTTGATAATTATTGGTATATTGGAGTTTGTACACTAATAATGTGTCATATGCAAGGCTAACGCTTCGAATGTATGACCGTTGGTTATCTGTTATCAGCATTTGTGAGACAAAGGACCATTCGTATTGAATTGACAAGCAATGCAGGTTAAACTTGACACGTCACAGTTGTCTATCAAATATTGTTATACACGTCACTTCACAGCACCATTGTACCAATTGTCCTTTCATTCTACCCGTTTTCCAGAGAAGTAGACTCCTCTATATTATAGATGAAGTTGTTTTCTGCCAAATAATCCATAATGATAAAGTGTTATGCCAGGAGAGATAGAGAGCAAAGAGACAGATTTTAGCCATAATAAGTGGTTGTAATAAAAAAATCTATTATTTCAACAAAAACAACAGTCATTAGCAAATCCATGCAAACTAGAAATGATGCTGTACATAGATAGAATCAAAAGTTTTTGGTAGTATAATCAGGTAAAGGTGGGTATAAAAACTAATGATTCATATTTAATATCTTTGGCTTCTTTAGAAATTAACCAGACACACCCTGTTGTGGCTTTTGTTTAGATTTCCATAATACAAAGAAAGATAAGTTGGCAAAACTGTTGTGTTTTTTTTGCTTCTTCTTTAGTTTGTTCTAAACGAATTAAGAAGGGTCTGTTGTATGTACAACACCACAAATCTTTCTACTAACAAAATAATTGAAAATTGTATATGCGGCCAAGAAGTTTTCGTCTTTTTTATTGTTCCTATTACAGATACAACCATCATCATCATCATTATTATATTGTATACGGGAATTTTTTTAACATTCATTCTATTTACGTTTTGTAATTTCATTGTTATTTTATAACGAAAGAAAGAACACGAACAGAAAAAAAAATTTAAACAACAATAGAAGTTTTATTTGAGTGACACAGTCTTTGTATTGAAGAGAAATCCTTCTTCCTCACCAGTAGTAGTAGTAGTATTAGTAGTAGTAGAAGTAGAAGTAATAGTAGTAACATTATCCTTAATTTGTTTGTTCCACATTATTTCACATAATGTGACCTATCACGGCAGCATCTATTGACTACAATCATTTCAATAAGAGTATTGAATTTCGGTTAAACTACCCCCACGTGGGTAACGACCATTCAAAAGGTTCATTATCTAATTTCACGTATCACACAAATACAGTTTAGAAGAGAACACAAACCACAAACAATGTCTCAATGAACGGTGGTGATGATATTTTTATGTAATCTGGACAAAAGAAATAAACACATTAAAGATATGTGATATAAGTAGTTATTTCCGTTTTTCTTTTAATAAATAAATTTAAAGAAACCAGGTGGACAAATTTTTGATCAATAATATTGTATTTGAATGAAAGATTTATGAATTGAACGTGTGTGTATGTGTGTCATTGATGGTGTACAACTCTATTGTCGTCCTTCAAAATAAATGAAAAATCTTATTTATCATTCCGAACAGCTTCTTCAATTATAATGCAATTACTGAAATTCCCCAAGATATTTAAATACAAATTACATTTTTAGTATAGCGAGATGGCAATAAAAAAGTCGCTGCAAGATGACAAAACGAATACCAGTTGAGAATATTTACATTTTGCTGTATCCTCCCTTTATTGTGTTAATATAAGTGTCACAAAGGGGCAGTTGAAAACATCAAGAAACCGACTTGATTTCCACCAAAAAACCACTTGAATTTTCATATATAAAAATCAAATTGTAACAATAAAACGATATTAGATGGAATTTTTGTATAAATTGCCGTGATTTTAAGTTATTTTTAATGCGATCCAACCCTGTAATTTTCTTTTTATGTACAGTTTTGAACATGTAAGATGGTTATTGAAAAGATATTTGTGAATGTGGTCGGGCAATAAAACGCAGTCGAACACAAAAATGTCGACAATTTGCAACACCCCCTTATCGGCGCAAGGGGTTCGTCATTGACAAAAGGGTAATAAGCGAAATATATACAGAATACCGACCCTTTAAAAATCCTTTTGACATGTCGCTAACACACTTTTTATATTGATGCTTGATTTACTACATGCGATAAGTTCAAACGGAACCACAACGATAGTTTATTATTAGTAGATAACTCATCATCAAGTTTGTACGGACGATTTTAAATGAATCAAATCATATTCACCCTTGTTAATTCTGATTAAGACACGACAAATATCCTTGCTGACCGGCCAACAAAGTGGACTTTTCAGGGTCCATTACAGTTGGTGAAATAATCGCCCCTGAGAAGCTCCCAAATCTTGGTTATTTTAATTGTTCGTTAATTAAATATTGGCCAGAATCTGTGAGTCAAGTGATTGTGTTCTTTTAATTATTGCGATACGTTCAATCTATTCGTCCCTAATTTGTTTTTCTTTTTTAATTTCTATAAATGCTACCATTTGTATTTGTTTAATGTGCAATACATTTTCATGGATATTTAAACATGAAAATGTTGAAAACAAATTACTGGTGTAAAATAACGAAGCCCCGTTTATTATTATACTATAGTTGAAGTAGATTCCATAATGTACAAATAACGAGATCAATTAAGTGGTTTTTGCTTGTTGAGGGATCTGAAACGGTTCTCTTCGTTTTCTATTATTATTTTTTATTTTATTCATTATATTGTTGTAAAAGTGTGAACTACGGTTGATTGTGTATATTTACGGATTAATTTGGAATTTTTATCGTGGCTGTTATTTAAATACCCATCGACCGGAAGACTACTGTTTTATTAAAGTTTCATTCAATTTCTTTTAACATTATATTGAATCTCTTCTCTCTATACTTGTTGTATGTTTTTCCCGTCTCTCAAATTTATTTAAAGAAAATTCTTTATACAAGTCGAGTGTACCTTTTCAGTAGCAATCGTTTTGATATAGTGATCCCTATTGAATAATAATAATAATATAATAGGGCACTGTATTGTCACAGCATGTGTGCTTTAAAACCTCCCACTGGTTCTTTTCATTGTTTAAATTATTCTAAAGCGTTCACAATCTGCCCACCTCATGATCAAGACTTTTAAAAAACGAATAATACATCGTTGCTTCGTGTAAACCGTTTCTACATTATTTTTTTTTTGTTCATTATGATTCTTATTATTAGTATTAGTATTATTGAATTCTTGTCCAATTTTGTGTTATATTATTGTTCATTGTTCATTGTACTCCTATTTTGTACAGATTACTCGATTACACACTTTAAAACAATAAAGTAAATGGGGCGGCTACCCCATACCAATCTATTACAAAAAAAAGTCAAGCTTGCTATAACCGTTCTATGTTATAAACTCCCCCTATTTCTTTATTTCTTTTTTATTTACACAATGATCGCTGTTATTATTGCAAAATTTCTTCAATCGTAAATGTTTAGTTAATAATTAGTGATACGAATCATAATCTGTAATATATTAGTATTATTATTAATAACGGTATAAATGAATGGAATACAATACAAACAGGATTTCAATAGATTTGAAAACGTACATCTCTATGGTATAATATTTATTTATATAAAAGTAATAGAGATCGGTTTCAAATACACTATACATATAGGTATAGGAGGATAACGAGATACTTGTATAGGTTTCGGGATACGGCCTATTCACAATCGAAACGATTCCTACAACATCATCCTACACACTTTAAGGGTCCTCCAATGTCCATACAACAAAACTCAACAGTAATATGAACGATTTCTGGCCAAAACAGTATTTTAAATGTACATTCTGCCACTTTCGATCTTATGCGAACAGCATTTAAAGAGTGCGCTTTTTTATCAATAAACTGAATTTGGCTTAATTTTTTTTAATACTGCCTTAACGGCAGTCACTTTGATAAAGATTTTTACAGATAAATTGTGCTTTTTCCACCACGCATCTCAGTCGATATTCCTCTGACACATACACGCAATAATAAAACCAGATTTATAAATGATTACCAATCTAGTTGTGATTAAATTTAATGGTATTCAAATTTTCGATTGGTTGTTATCATAAAACAAATTGAAATAATTTAAAACTAATTATTCAAAATTTAATTAGTTTTATTTTATAAACTGACATTAATTGTATGCTTAAATACTGTTGAATAGATTAAAATTCGATTTCATCACCACCATCATTATTATTTTAAACTATAACGAAGCAATACAAACGTGTAACGACCAAAATTACAACGAAAAGCTCGAATTTTCACACAATGGTTCGAATATTTCCCAACCCTGTCTGATAAGCTGGTTTTCTTTTATAAATCAGACTATTGTAGCAAGTAACAGCAGATTTAATTAATCAACTTGTTCAATATTTGATAATTTGAAAATTAATGAAGTTAAGGGATGCTCTAGCTGTATCACTACATTAGAAGTGAATTTGCAGGGTAGTCGCCAGAGAGCATTCTAGCAAAAGTAGGAGCCCGTAGCTCATCGGAAAGTTAGTGAAAAAGCGCTCGTTTTGGGCAGTGTCACAATTTTCGAAAATGAGTTACACACGTTAGGTAAATGACCAATCAGGAAAGTGACAAAACTGGCTCTAATCCATGTAAATTCAATATTTAATAACTTGAAAATTAATGAATTTAAGGGATGCTATAGCTGTATCAAAATATTAGAGGTGAATTTGCAGGATATTTCCAAGAGATCATTCTAGCAAAAGTAGGACCCCGTAGCTCATTGGAAAGTTGGTGAAAAGCGCCCGTTTTGGACAGTGTCATAATTTTCGAAAATGAGCTTCACACGTTAAGTAATTGACTAATCAGGAAGGTGACAAAACTGACCCTCTCCGATTTTGATCAAATTTGGCATATACAGGAAGTTGACGTTAAGCTGGAATCTTGTGATAGGTCAAGTCAAGACAGTTAACAGAAAAATATAGCAAAAATCTTTGCTATGTATTTTAAAAATTACAGGCATTAAAAAATAGACGGTCTTTTAACCCTTTAAAAAATTACTTGCCAAACTCGAGTAGTACTTTTTTTCAGTACAGTCATTTAAAACTAGGCATAGTATTAATTTTGAATACTTGGTTGGGAAAAAGTTACATTTCCTTCTAGACTGGATCAGTTGCCTGTAAATCTTAGGCAACAGTTTTCAGAAGCAATATTCAGGATTACGTAGTAAAAAGAAAATTGACAAAAAGTTAAAATTTGTAGCAACAGGAGTTAAAAGACCGTCACGGGGTGTAGATTTTCTCGTTTTTCTTAATGTCTGTAATTGTTAAAATACATAGCATAGAGTTCTTTTACATTTTTCTGTTAACTGTTATGACACCGTATATGTGGAGCTCCAATGTATTTTCATTTTCACCCTGTGTCACGCAATCTCCTATAATTATTTCCATTTTTACATCTTGGTGGTTGCAATTCAAAAAACGGGAATGAATTTAAGAATCCAAAAACAGGTAACTTTCGTTTTTCAATGAAGTTCATGAATTTATAAGACACATCTTCGATTTTCAAATATCACCAAGAGAGGCCAAAATGTACCAACCCCCATAAATTTTTCAACTCCCGGAAAATAGAGGGATACTGTTTGCAAGATCATATAATAGTACCTAGTAGAACTACTTAATATTTTAGTTTTTGATTGAATTTGATGGTTCTCGAGAAATGACGAAAAATGTGTTTTTATGTGATAACTTCAAGGGACAATTTCACACCCTTAATGAAAATGTAAGCAGTATAAAAATACGAATCCTTTAATTCTTGGAGCTTTATCTATATGCAAAGTTTTATCAAAATTTGAGAGTTTGGGAGAACCAGTTCTGTCACTTTCCTTGTAAGGACAACTCGAAAGCCCTTCCAACATTAGTGAGTTTTTTTTTTGTTTAATTTTAGAGAAAATACAAAATATTTCCTCCTGCTCTAGAATATAATGGGTAAAAACGATAAAAATCAGTCTTGGAAAGATCTTCAAGTCATTCTAATTAAGTCATTTTATATGTGCAGCTATTTTTTTGAAAATCACGACATTATGAAAAATGAGCTTCCTATTGACCGATTTCCCGATGAGCTACAAAGTCCTTTTTTTCTCAAATGTTTTCCGATATAACTACCCGAAAAACCCTTAAAATATTGTTCGAATCGCTCCATTATTTTGGTGGAAACGGCCAAATTGTGTACTTCCAGACCGGACACTCTGTATTTCTTTTTTGAGTCTGAACGTTCTCAACGGCTATTACAAAACGGAAACACATGAGACAAAGTCTTACTGTATTCTACTAAATGATTACTATTTTCTACATATTCTTATTTATAATTGTTTAGATTTTCTGTAAATTTTTGAGATCGACATTTTGATAAAAACCTGAAGGTATCAAACAACAACGTATTTCTTAAGTATTCATTTGACAAAACCGTTTTTCTTGCTATCAGTAACATCGTTATCAAAGAAACGAGAAGCGTATCACGCACATTTAACTTTGAAAAGAGATGTCCAGTGGCCGTGAAATGTTCCTTCTAACTTGAGGCAAATTATTTTCCCGCATCAAAGAGGTGCCTTGGAAATTGTTTTAACACGCGCCCAACCCTCCACAATTTATACACTCTAGTGATTTTACAAACACATATACATTTAAGTATAGAAAGACAACATAGATTTCGTTTGTCAAGCTTTCTCTTTATGTTGCCTTCTATTCCTTCTTGTCCTTACTGTTTATGGCATTGTCACTGACATTCTTCCAACAGGATATCGTTATTATTACATTTTAACTTTATGAAGAAGACAATTTTTTTCTAATAAGTTAATTATTATCGTATAATAGAGGATGAAATATTTTTTAATAATGCGGTCGGGTTCTTCTATTGTATTGGCAATTCATTTTCAACGAATATTATTCGAAAATTTAACTTGGAGGTGTAAGATGGTAACGCCATTGTTGTAATTCTTGGGATTCCCAGCGAGGCCTTTTCATATTGCTATATTAGAAGATGTTGACGTCTTTGAATTGAAAATTGTAAACCACCCTAACCATCTATCGCATTCCTAACATTGAACATTCACACCAATATCTGAATGATAGATACGTGGCATCTTAAATGTTGTGAACGTATCATCCAAACTAACGAAAATCCATAAGAAAATTTACAAATATTTATGAGACAATATAGGCATTCCATTAAATTCAATATTGGATTTAATTCAAATTTTAATCACACAATCATATAGAAAGCGAGAGATGAAGGGAAATTAGAGAAACTTCAAAGGTGTGAGAGGATTGTGAAGCTTAAACTGAAACTAATTGGAGGACGTATGCAGGAAGCGTGAAATACAATTCAATGTTTTCGAACTGTTTCCATAAATACAACTTTTCCCTTTTAACATTATTCCCTATACATAATTCTATCGATGTATACTACATGAATAAAATCCTTACAGTAATAATTACAGATGTAAAACACACCATTTCAACACCGTTTTTATTGTTATATATAAAACTTTCCTAACATTGAGCAAAAAAAAGTATATACCTATATAACAACTGTAATATTCGAATGATACTAGTTGCAGACTGTACAATCATCGGATTAAGGAGCATGGATAAATTTTAGGGTCTGACAAACATATCAAAAGTTGCCATTCATATAAAATGACAGTAATAAGAGCTGGAGGGTTGTTTTGGTTTCATTGTTACATTGAGAACATGTTTCACTTAAGGCGGTCTTTATAAAATTATATAAAGCTAATTCACCAATGATATTACATTGAAATTTTATGATATATACCTAACATAATAATAGAAACGAGAGGGTAACATCCATTATACAAAATATATAGTTGTGTATCTGTAATTATTTGTTATTTATTCGATTGTAAAATGAGACCTAGTGACGGATTGAAATACCTACAAAATGATAATTTTTATGAATTTGTTTGTAATAAAATGAAGAACATTATGGCCTTTTTAATTTTCTTATGATTCACAATCTTTTACTATACTTACATTTCTATTTTGGCTCAAACAAATCTTTGATAGTGCAAAGTTAACGTCTACAGAATATTTGCGAAAAAAAAAGAATTTAGAAATTTCATCATTTAGTTAATGACTTGAAATATTTCATGATCAATTTAAGGGGACTTTGGACTTATTACTCGATTTGGCGTGCGAAAATTACAATAAATCGCTTGTTTTTTAAGATATTGTAAAAATTAAACTTGCGTTGGATAGATCATTTCAAGATGCATGTCTTGAAGCTTTCTATTTAAGAAAAATATGATAAAATTATGAATGGCAGAGAAAATTCTTTTACCTTGTTTCTTGTACATTTTCCTTCATAACTGGCTAAAATGTAGCCAATATTATTGATTTTCAATATTTATTAAGCAATTTAGATAGCAAATTGAAAGAGCTCTCCAGACCTTCAAGAATTTTTCCCGTATGTTTGTTATTTTCCCGATAACTGGAGCCAATTTAAAAAAAAAATGAACGGTGATGCCTTGCATAATATTAAAGATAGAGAATCATATTCTTGTCTTTACAAAGATAATACAAGGAGCAAGGACATGAAGCTCGCTTGAAAGGAAATTTTGAAAATTATAGATTTAGACGGACATTTCGAACCTTCTTCTCACCTATTATTAAGAAGTATTAAAATTACTTAATTTACTTCACAATTGATATGGAAATGTCCGAAAGCTTATCTATTTCCACGATCATGTAATTATAATGGAAAATATATGAAAATCTGTCTATCTTTTCATTTTCTAGTCGACCATATTTGTGGCAGTGTACCAGATCTATCTTGTATATGCCAGATATATCGGTACATTACGGATTAACAATATCTCAAAAAACAAGCGAGATATTGATGTTTTAAAATTGGCTATTTTCGCACCCCTAATCAAATAATATGTCCAAAGTCCCCTTAAGAGATCTTACGTTCTGTAAATTGCAAAAACTTCAATTTAAACTTAAGAAAAGAATCTTTCAATTTATTGTAGAGCAAATAGAAAATTACGTCCCATTTTGACTAACTAGAATCAGATCTTTCCACAAATAAGAATGTTCCTTTAAAATAGTTCTAGCTTATTTCTCGACAAAGCAGCTATTTTACGAAAAAAATATAAAGAAACAGTTGTCACCAGATCACAGATTTTCTGTTTTATAGGCACGCACATCTTGTGGTTACTTTATTGCATATCTTGCAATATATATAAAATTATTATAAATTGCTTGCTATTCAATTTATGACTCATAAATTATGAGCAATTAAGACTTATCCCGATCGAATAAAGTACGTAAGTAATGTTTATTTGAAATTAGCATGGATAAAAATAATTCAGAGGTTAATAAGGGCTACATTTAGGGATAGATATAACTAACATTGATGACATTTATGACCTTGATGACGTTTGACATCTGTCAAATGTAACCTAACTTTAACAGTTAATGCAAATTTTTTTATTTACACAAAATACGTTTATAATTATAAAAATAAAATAATTTCACATTTAAAACAAATTGCAAACATTTGAAAAATGCGACATTTACGAATTCCCGGTCAGAATTTGAAGAATTTATCGGCTTTTAAAAGTCAAGTAAGTTTGAAAATTTTTTGAAAGAAACGAAAGACATTACAAAAAAACACTCTTTTTCTAGATAACAAACATTATAAGGGAGATTAATAAATTTGATGATACTGATAAAAATGAAGCTTTTTCTTATATACAAGATTGTATCAAAAATGAGCCTAGTTGTAGCAAAACAGCAACAATAACAAATACAGCAAGTTCAAAAAAACAACGTTCAGTTAAATGCCATTTAACGAAACGATTGCGTAGTGGAAAACTTTTGTTAAATGATAAAATTACAAAAACTAAACAACGTAGAAAAAAGAAACAATTATATAAATGTAAAGTTTGTAATGTTAATGAAAAAACGAAATCGAATATGTTGAAACATTTAGAAACACACGTTGAGGCTCCATTATCATGTTTAAAATGCAAGAAAACATTTAATGGAAACGTGTCGTTTAAATGGCATTTATTACATTATTGTAAACCGAAACAGATTCGAATTAATAAATTTAAATGTAATCAATGTACTAAGGTACATTCACAAGATTACTTTCAATAACAATGTTAGTATAAGTGTAATTTTATAGAAATTCTCAACAAAACGCACCCTAGAGAGTCATCTACAAGGCCATAAGCGGAATAATTGCACATATTGTGATAAAGTTATAACAAGACGTGTGCAATTAATTAAACATCTATTAGAGGAACATTCAATAAAATTAGAACGGCACACACATCGTTGTAATACTTGCGAGAAAAGGTAGAAAATTTGTAATTAATTAATTTAATTAACAATTTATCAAATTACAGTTATATAAAACGTCGCAGTTTATTTTATCATATGCGACAACATGTACCTGGTAAATTTGTTTGTTTAGAATGTGGTGAAATCAATGAAACAATCGAAATTTATCAAAATCATAAAAAACAACATGATTTTTTAAAATTGTTCACATGTCAGAGATGTAATGAGAAATTTTCGAGACGTTCCCAATATTTACTACATTTAACTGTAATAATTCAATTAATTATCGAAATTAAAATTAATTTGTGATTGTTATTTCAGCAACACGATCGTTATAAATGCAATACATGTAATGAAACATTTGCGTCTCGTGATAATGTAATTAAACACAAACAATTAGGACATGATATTGAAGGTTTACATCCACGTTTTGTTTGTTCACAATGTCGGGCAACTTTCGCTAATGAAAATCGTTTAATTGCACATCTACGATTACATTCAGGTTGATTTAATTTTCAATCATATACATTAATCGAATTTGTTCGAATTTTAGGTGATTCACGTACGGTTAGTTGTACATACTGTAAGAAAACATTCAGTTCTTTCTATGCATATTATAAGCATTGTAGTACAATATTTCATGAGAAATGTAGTCCGGAATTGAGTGATATTGTTTGTAAGATATGTGATAAACATTTTACAAAGAAATACGTTTTAAAACAACACATTCATCGTGTTCATAATAAATATTCGCATGAAGCTTATAAATGTCAATATTGCAAATATGAAACTTATAGTAAAAGTAATATTCTACGACATTCATCGTTACATTTCCGTCAAAATAACAATTTTACATGTGAATATTGTGGTAAAACATGCGATAATATGGCCAGTTTAAAGGATCACATCTCTTACAACCATTTACAAGTATCGTATCTATTTGTCTTATTATTATTTTTAAATTTTCAATTTACATTTTAAAGGAGAAACAATTCCATTGTGAGAAGTGTAACAAATCGTTTAAACGTAACTCAGAGTTGGTACGACATAGGAAGAGTCATTCAGATGAACGTCCTTATATTTGTACGAATTGTGGTAAAAATTATAAACGTTTAACACATTTGAAACGGCACGAGCAATCAGCACATCAAATTATGCAACGAACACGACGTATTCAAAATATTGCTGAAACTACCAAGAATACGATTGAAACATCGACAAATAATGAAAAAATCTTAATATTACAATCATATACGATTAAAAATGTTGATCATAATATTAAAATAATCAATTTACATCATAATAATAATAGTGATAATGATAATATGTTTTTAACAATTCCAGATAATGATAATAAATGTGATGATCAATTGATGAGTACGTTTACACCAGAAAAGAATTGGGGAATTGAACCTGATTTATATAAATATTATAATGATATACCGATGAATTTTGATAAAGATGATACCAGTCTTAATCACAACGATAAACAATTTTTGTAATTCGATGCTTATCAGTATTTACACGATTATTATCTTTAATCTTTAAATAGGTGGTCAATTTAGGTGGAACACTTGTTATATGCTATAGTATCTGTAATAGCGCCATCTATCAAGTAAGATTTCAATTTAAAATAATTTAACAAAAATTATTTTCTTGAAGAATTTATCTGTAATAATTTAAGACAAACGGTATAGTATTATTCAAATAAATATTTAACATTGACACAAATTAATAATTGTACTTAATTTTGAAAATAAATCGTTTCCCAAATTATGTTGGTAGTGGTTTGACGCGAAAATTCCCTAGATTACAAATCTAACCTTGGCGCTGGTAGCTGTCATTGCAGTAGAATTTTTTCCAATAACGGCACGAAAGGCTTGTTTGTTAACGTCAATTTTTTATTTGTCTATGAATAATTATGATTAATTAATTGTTCTAATTTTCTAATAAATCTTCATTAGTTGTATTAAAATAGAGTGATTGTAAATTATGTTGAATTATTCGTTGTAATAGTTGTCTTTTAATATAGATTTTAATTGATGTTGTCGCCGATTTGTACAGGTGAGATTTTGTTTCTGTATTGTTGTCATTTACCTGTTTTTAAAGATGATCTAATAATTATAAAAATTCACATTTTTTTCTGTACAAATGAACATTCATTCATTAAATCTATGAATTGAATACAATAACAATAGATTTATTTAAATTAATTGTTTAAACAGTATACGAAGGAAAATATAATTTTTGCTTTTGATTGGCTTGTTTTTGATTTTGGCATTTCAGTTTTGCGTCATCAACCCTTATTAAATTTTCATAAAATTTTCTGCTTTTTTTCTGGATTAAATCCAAATTGGATTGTCGCGAATTTAGCTATTATTACACTATTTTTCATATAATTGCACCTGTTAATTGAAGTTCCACCTTTTAGGTATATTAACCAAAAAAATCGTCATCGTCAAATATTTGTTTCAGTATAGTTAAATCAGTTTCATAATTCGGTTGAAATGTGTAATCCCTTAAGGTAATGTGTAATTTTAGGGTGCTAAATTGTATTTTTTGAGGTATACAGAAAGTGAATTTCCTATCCACAAATTGTGGAAATATTTTATAGTTGAGTTATACACAAAGAGAATCGTTTACTGTAATTTCTGTGAATAGAAATGAATAATACACAGTTTACATTTAAATTTATCCCTTTTGTAGATTTTATGGGGTTATAAGTAAGTGAAAAATTAACCCTTGGTGTATAAATTTGGGTGTTTAAAATTTCAAACTCCAATAAATGGAGGTGGGGTTTCGACTATCCTCCCTAAGGATTGATCTTTCAGCTCAACGCTGTCTATCAGCCTTGGGTATATTTTAAAAATCCCATAAGAAGCAAATTTTTAAGAAAACGCCAATTTCGACTGCATTGGCCAAAGCATGAAAAGAAATATATTATTATAACAAGAGACTAAAGTGCGGTATTTTGTCCCTGAGAGTAATAAACCACTCGAGGGACGAAAGAAAGCACTTTAGTCCCGAGTAAACGCTATGTTTTGCACTTTCGGAAATATTTGGGAATGAAATTCTTCAGATTGATAATTTGAAAAATATTTGTGATTTCTACATTTCTGAAGTGTTATGTAAAGTTTAACAATTTTTTGGCATTCGTTGCTACAGACATATATAATTATTTGTTTTTCATTATATCCCTAGGGAAATAATGAATATTATGTCCCTAGGCCCTAGGGATTAAAGGTGGTACTTTAGCCCTTGTAATGAAAAACTAAAGCACACACTTCAGTCCTGCAAGTGCAAGAACGTTCATTTTGTGCCAAATAATCACCGTTACGTGTAGTCATTACCTGTCTGAATTCGTAAAATATTCCCTATTTTCAGGTACTAAAATAATTCAACTTCTTGCAACTCATGCCAATCCCAGTATATTCTCATGGAAGTTCACAGTTTGAACTACAAAACCGTACCGTATTTTTTTTTTAATTTTACAACACCCCGTTTTTTGTCAATTTTTGGATATATTTCAATTTTCATTTTTATTAATAGCGCTCCAATAACACAGATACCAGCGTCATTAGACGTTGCCTCAATATCAGGATCCACTTATCAAGAGTTTTTTCGACTTTGGCTGCTTTTTGACCATATTTTTTCGGATTTTTTTATAAGCGTCTAAACGCTTGAAAACACGCCTGTTTCTTAAAAGACCCAGCTTACACACCCTGTCCGGAAAAATGTAGTTTACACACGGGGGCTTAAAAAGGCATTAAAAAAAAGTATAGTTAATGTTGCTTTTTAAGTTTAAATTAAAGAAGAATATGGAGATTTTAAATTAAATTCTTGTTCTCTCAACAACATATTACAAATCACGGAATTAATAAATCAAAAAAACTATCGAAAATTTCATCATCTATTCAAATTTTGAACTAATGTATTGAGAATTAAATTGTAAAGTTACAATGGACTAAGGAAGATTTTCTTTTATAAATCCTTGAGAAAATTTGGTCAACATGTCAAACATGTAATTTGTAAGCGTAGATTCAAATCCGAACGTCCGACTTAAACTTTTCTTAAGTATTATTGAGGGGGAAATCTTCGTTCATTAATCATCATGGCTTTTTAATTTCATTTGTACTACATTCATTAAAAATTCCCCTCATTGAGATCAATTTACAATTCAATGTTTAGATTCTTGTTGGACAGGTCAAATATCTTGAGGTATTATTTTTTAAATAAATAGGAAATTTTGTGCCTTTTTTTTATTACAACTAGTCTCTATTGTTGAAATTAGAAGTCTTAATTTTTTGCCCTTTTTCCATTTGATATCTTCACGATATTATAAATCCTTCGATGTCTATCAATAAGCTCTGTTTTCAGTGTCTGGGAGGTTTCTTAAACTTTCTTTGATTTGTTGCATTCATTTGCATCAATTTATCGTATTAGAAAATACGCAAAGAATCATGTTTAATTCTCATTTTTAGGGTGAATTGTACAAAAAAAGTGCGATTTTTCAGTTGCAAAATAGGAAAAAATAAGATAACATATCGAGCTTATTGTTGTCATATTCTATTTTCGACAACAGTTATTATTATTATTATAAGTAAATACTATCGTATTCTGTTTTTATTGAGAATTATGAGTACATATCCTTATTCTAAATAATCTTTTTTGATATTTTCTTTTTATATTGACTGAATCATCCAGATTCTTTCTGACAAACTCTAAAAAAAGTTATATCATTGAATCTCTGTTTACTAATTATAAAATAATTCCATGTTTCACCTTATATTGAACTTTCAATCTTTTATTCAACCAAATATTATCCTTGACCTGTATACCGGGTGATTCACGTAAAGCGCAATGTTTTTATGGCAATTACCATTATTTGCCGATTGATTGGAAAAATATTACAAGGATTTATTAAAGGGGGTTCACAGAGAACATTTAACCAAAATTAGAGCCTCGTAGCTCATTGGGAAATTGATGAAAAAACACTTTACTCGTCAAAGGACTAAAAATGACTAGAAGATCCTCCTAAATTAGTTTTTATTCGTTTTTCATCATTGCAAAAATGGGAGCACTGATTTTCCGACATCATTTGAATGACGAGTTCATTTACCAATTTTTACTATTTTTAACATGGTGGAGGAAGATTGTTTATTATTTTCACATTAAAGGAAATTAGAATAAGAACAAAAAACACTGAATTAACGTAATTAATTTTAGTCAATCAAGTTAAAAATAGTAAACAACAAAGAAGGTTACTCACGCTAGATTCATTCATTTTTTTCACGATCGATCTCCACCACGTTTTTTTTTTCTTCAATTTTTCAAGGATACAAATGAGAAAAACGGGAAAATCAATTTTAGGATGGTTCACGGGCTATTTTTAATCGGTTCATGTGTGTAGTCGGTTGGCGGAAATCACGACATTGTCGAAATAAAGTTTTTTTTGACCAACTTCCCAATGAAATACAAGGCAGTAATTTTGCTTAAATGTTCTCTGGGAACCTCCTTACAAATATTTGAAATATTTTTTGAATCACTCCACAAATAATGGGAGTTTCCATAAGAATTTTCGCTTTACGTGAATTACCCTGTTTAATGTATTTTTGATTTGATATCACATGCAAATATAACAGTACTGCAATTTATCTTAGAAATACCCCTATATTTCTTGTGAATTTATCGAGAAAAATCTCCCCTCAATAATGATATTTACTACAAGAAACTTTTTTTAATAATATAAATTGAAATATCATGAATAAGGTGAAATTGATCTAATTCGATTTATTTGTTGTTGCTTCTTGCTAACCAATCCGACCTGATTATTGATTACGTCTCTTTAATATTGTCGAAATATCAATAACTTTATAGGTATGTTGTATATTTATAAGATTTATTTGTTATTGACAGGTTTATATTGACCTACTATAAACAATACTTCTTTTTAAATTTATCGATTTATAAAAGTGATTTACATGTTGTTTTACATATGTTTAATGTTTTCTTTTTCTAATTTTAATTAAATTGCCATTAATTTATTTAAATTATATTCAATTGATGATTTATTTAAAATTACCATGTACAGTTAAAAAAAGTGATAATGCGTTTAAAAAACAAAAATAATTACATTTAAATAATTCAACCTTATATTGCTGATTTTTCAAACGTGCATATTTTGATTATTTGCAATGACTTTTATTTTACAATAATTTTGAAAATTAGAAAATCGTCACCTTTATTCTTGCCTTGATCTTCTAATTTTCTATTTATACTTATTGTTTATTAAATTTATTTATGTATTATTCAATTGTATTTATGGATATGACTTGCATAAGGGACGTCATCTATGAATCCTCTAAATAAGTATACATACATTTGACTACGTTACAGTAAATTATAATTTTCATTGTTTCGTTAATGATAATGATTGATGTAGTCTACGAATTATAATAATTTACTGATCTTTTGAGGGTCAGCTTTAACATAAACTTGGAATTGAAATCAGAAATTATTATCTTCTGATTTCAATAGAATATTGCTAGAATCGATAATGATAATAAAAAAAGAAATACTTTAATAGGAGTGAGAATCGTTTAGATTTGAAAATAAACGCTTCGTTGGTAAAATATTTTCCAGTCTATGAAATTTCCCAGAACTTGATCGTTTTTATATGCAGTAATCCGTAAAAACTATGAAAATACTATCGAATTACTGTCATATCCTAGTTATTACAACGTATATAACGTCAGAATTTGTGATGTTTCCTTGATTCTTTTTCCAATAACATTGTGAATCGATGTGGAAAATTTATTGATTAATGATAATAATTTTCAGAATAAGCATTCTTATCGATTTAAATTTTTATTATTAGATATTTCGCTATTCTCATCAATTTTATCATATAGTAATTTCTAAAAATTTTCAAAATCACTTGAAGCTAATCCAATTTATGGAAGAGATAATTCAAAATTATGTTGATTTGATAACAGTTAAATATTTTATTATATTTTCATATGATTTGTATGAGAATGTCTACCATAAAGAAACATTGAATTATGTATGTTGATATTATTTGTCACAAAAAAAGAAATACACAAAATTTATAATGTATGATAATATCAAGTCTGTACTTTATAATTTGTGAAAAATGACTATCACATGTAACAATTAGTACTCTTGTATCTTGTATGTAATATCATTAAAATTTAATCTAATAGTTGTTGGTGTGTCTGTGAAATTTCCGTTGGTTTGATAAATTCTTATCCCAACTCTACAAATATATGTACAGAAATTTTAATACAAAATTAGAAACTGGCTTATGTCAAATTATTTTCTGATATTATCGACATTATCAGATGAGTACTTTATAGACAAGTGTTACAAAACATGTACATACAGGGTGTCTTATTTTCGATGGTATTTAAGCCGTAGTGTGAGCGAGAAGTCGATGATTAAAAATTCTCACTTTTTAGGCACCGAATCGAGGTTTGACTCTAGTTTGCCTTTAAATACCATCGAAAAAAAGACACCCTGTACATTATAGGGTAGACCGAGGCGAATCGGATCACAGGGCGAGTCGGATGAAAATAAGGAATAACTCCATATTCTTTACACCGCTGAAAATATTAGCATTTTGGTCGTTTGTACGACTTCATTCCTCTCTTGCTTACGGAAGTGAATTTTTCTAACTCATTATTTACTAAGATACATAATCTAAGATACATAGCAAGCTTATATAAAATACTCATTTTAAAATCCTTACATTTGGGGCTAATCGGATCGCTTCATGCAGGGCGAATCGGATCACTCTTTTTTTTATTTTAACCTGCAAAAATTTATTATTATCAGCAAGCGACGACACAGAAACATTCAAATCCAAATAAACGAATCAGCAAAATTTAATATTAAGTCTTTAACAAAACCTCTCAACCTTCAGAGGACTGCGAAAAGTGGTACCATGATAATTGTGTTGATAAAAGAGCTAATAAAGGGCAATAAACTTGCGACTTATGTACCAGTTACCAAAAAAGACCTCACTATCATCAAATATAATTTTTCCTGTGTTGGTTTCTACGATATTGTTGTGGAAAGTTAAGTTTTTTTTAAAGATTTTTGTGTGATCCGATTCACCCTGAAAATTGAGGCTAATCTGATTTCACACTTTTTCATTATTTGTCTGTTAGAAAAAAGATTTTTACGTTTGTTTCTAATTTTTTTGTGTTTATGTTCAAGTCAAATGGTTACTAATCATTTATGTGTAATGAAAATTTACCTTTGCAACTATTATTTTTTTTAACAACAAACAGAAAGTGATTCGATTCGCCTTGGTCTACTCTAACCGAATTTTACTGTATTATTTATCTATTTTTGGTTAATAGATTGGTTTTATAAAAAATTTATCAATTATTACCCTTTCGGTATTTTTCAAATAGAAACATCAAATGAGAATTCTTAGAAAAGATTTGCTCTAATCGATAAATATTTGATAAAATTATAATGCTATGAAAAAATTGAACATTATTGAGTTTAAAAATTCAAACCCTAAATATCAAAATGGACGTGTAGCAACACTAATTTTGTTGTTTAGATGTTTGAGATATAAAATTTTTACTTCTTGATCTTTAAAATCAAATAATTTTACAGCGTTTTGAAAAAAAAAATTGAAATTTCTAACAATTTATCTGTTAGTAAACTTTTAGAAATCGATTCATAATAGGATTGTGAAAGGGAGTATTAAAAATTGCGTTACCTGTAAGCCACTTAATTATTGAATTATTGATTTAGTTAAGAATTATTACTAGAATAAAATAACAAATAGTGGATTTAAATAAATAATTTCCAATTATTTGTATTTTCTGAATTTCTCAAATTATTAATTTGATAACTGAATTGGTTATTAATGAAATTAGAGCTGACTTTTGATAAATTATTATCAGTGTTTTCGTTATTTTGTATTTACTGTTTTTTAAATGATAATTATTTCAATAAATTTGTTATATTTCCTGATTTCCTATAATCATTCCAGTTATTAAACAAACTAGTACTGTGTGTTTATCTTTTTATTAAACTATTATCCTATTATTAAATCAAAGATAGAAAATGAAAAGTTTTATCAATTTCCATTCAGTTTCTAAAAATTCACGTTTATTATTATATAATTATTTTTCACAGTATTCTTCTCAACATCATCATCAACAACAAACTAGAATCAATCATATTGTTATTAAGACAATGAGCAGTGTTACTGATACGAAAAAAAGTCCACAATTGAATAAAATTAAAGTAAAAGTTGGTGGTAATAGTACGGTGACAGCTAGTGATTCAGACGCTAGCGTTGAAACAAATAGTTTGAGTGCTGATAGTACAACGGAACAAAATAATGTTGTACCAATTGAGAAGCAACGACGTAAGAAAAATAATCGACGTGGATCAGAATGGGAAATTATGGAAGGTTTAAAAGATGGACAACGTTTTGAGAATCGTCCAAATATATTCAATGGTTATTTACATAAGAAAAGGAAATGGCCATTAAAAGGATGGCATAAGGTTAGTAAAAATTGTAATTATTGCATATATCTCTCTTATCAATAGTTAATTTAAACTCTTAATACTACTAATTGAAAGTCGATAAATTTTCATCTATTTTATATTTATGCATCGATTACTTATAGTTTATAGCTTAACCGTAGTTTCGGAACACAACCACTAACTATCGTTACTGTCTTTCTAATTAAGAAATATTACCAATTTTCATCGATTTTCGCTTTTCCCCCTAGATTTATAAATTTTTGAATTAACATTTTTTGTGTATTTTTGTCGAGACTTTCTTTGCCCATTCGTTAATCAATAGATTAACGCACATTGAAAATCTAATTTAATTGAAAACCATAAGGGAAATTATTGATTATTTTTACGTATTCTAAGGGGATTGTTATGTAAATAAATCCAGTAATTTTAACGCCCCTTTTTTTAATTTAATTAACGATTAAATTGTCTCTGTACCGTTTTACATTTTAAATATTTGCATCAATTTTATAATTTGGTTTTGTTCGTAAGAAAAATAACTTACAATAAATATAAAATTCAAAGAATTTAGACTAATTTTAGCAAATTATTGATAAATAAATCAAATCTTACAATAAATGAAGCATTAAATTCGTAATTCGTCAATGTTTACTTTCTACTAAAATTACAACTTTTCTTTTATTCAACTTTCAAATTTGATCATAATTCATCTCTTACGCTCCAATTAGATTTGATTCGTTCATTATTGGTAGACTTTTTCGATTATTTAATGTTAGTTTTTAAAAGAAGTCTTTTCAAAAACATTTAAACAACTTTATCATTTTGTATATTCCAGCTTGTTAAAAACTTTTTAACAATTCTGTAGAAAATATTTAATTTTTAAAGAATTTTTTATTGTTGTTATTTTAATTTTCATAGCAGAATTGTATGGGAAAACGTACAAATGTGTTTATAAATGTACATTTCAGAACTTGTTAGGTATATTGTTTCTAAGCTAAAACATTGGATTAGGATTTATTTTTAAATACAAATAATATAAGTGTAATTGATCGTTATAGCTGTTTGCATGAAATTTTTTTATGTATAAAAGCTTTAAAATAATTCCTTTATTTTTTTACAATTTCAATTGATTTAATTATCTAAATTGAATATAAATATGTCTAAAGTTAATGCTTTGTTTGTCGTTACAATTAAATTACAGTCAAAATAATTGTTAATTACCGCTACTAACTACCTGTAACAAATTGGTTTCGTTTCAAATGATAGTGGAATTCTCTTATTATTTATTATATTAAAATTATTTTTATTAATATGATTCTAATAGGTCATTGCACGAACGATAATTTATAACTTGCACATAATACTGATTAAAAATTTTTTCGTCTAAATATGTATAAAAATTTTCATATTATATTTTTGACCCGGTTTTTGTTCCGGTTCAATTAAAACAAATATTGGTTCGATTCTTGTAAAAATAAAGGTTTTCTATGACTTTCGGTTCAGTTCATCTTTATATTCCACCCTAAAAGGTACAACCCCTAAAAGCTATTTACAGGTTAACTATTTTAAATACCGAAAACCCTCAATGGGGTGACTTTAATTTTGTAATTTTCTATTACTAGAAGGATTTTCATGGTGATATATTTTACCATGGGGCAGAAAATAGCAAAAAACGTAAAATATTCATATAATCATCTACATCTTTAATCCCTAACAAGAGATGAAAACGTGGTTTACTTAGACCTTTTGATAGCCCTAATTTTTAAACCTCTAAAAATTAGCTGTTCCAAAGGTATTTGAAAAAAATCTGATTTTTCAGGACTAACTTCAACCCTTAATATCTGTCTTAAACTTGAATATAGACACGAAACACGAACGACAAAATATATGTATATTATTGTATATCCCTTAAAATAGAATGAAGTGCTTATACGTATACCAAAAATCATCGAAATCGGGAGTTTCGACCTTAGGTAGATTATTTGAAAGTTCGTGTTAAGTGTCCTGAAAAATTACTAACGAAATTCCGGGACAAGGTGCAAACAATAAATTTAAAAAAATGACAAAAAGATCGTGATAAGTGGTATATTTGAACCGAAAAAAAACTGTTTCTGTTTCCGGTTCAATTTAGATTCGAAGCTTTATAATAAAGTACGATTTCTCTTCTGATTATTTGATGATGATAATCGTTAACGTTGAACTTTTAATCTAAAAGCATTTGAAATTGATACTAACAAGATCAAGCAAAAATGAGACTTGATACAATTACAGAATGATTCATTCAAGATAGAATTGGAACTTCAATACAAAATCAAGAATTTCGTACCGTCATTACATAATTCTTAATGTCATTATAATTAATGTCTAACTGGACCAATAGATTTGTCTAAGTACTTAATAGGTAAAAAAGGGAGTTCAAATTTTCGGTGAAACGCATTTAATTTTTAAAATTGGATCTTAAGCTAGCTTTATGACTGTTCTTTTTACATCAACTTTCTAAAAACAAGGCATCAATGTTTGAAAATTCTTTAAATTTTCTTCGGTCATCAGAAAATAAACAAGCCTATCGAGAAAATTCTTGAAGATTTAGAGAGTTCCTTCACTTTGCCATCTAAATTCACCTGATATATATTGAAAATAAATATTATTAGCTAATTTGTGGCCAGTTATGAAGGAAATTGTACAAAAAAGCAGGGTCCAAGAGTTTTCTCTGCCATTCAGAATATTATTACATTTTTTCAAAATAAAATGATTCAGAAGAGGCATCCTGAGATGCTCTATCGAACCCACGTTTATTTTTTCCAATATCTTAAAAAACAAGCAAGGTATCATTGTTTGAACATTGGAAATTTTCGCACGCCGAATCGAGACATATCTACTGCAGGCACTTAAGATTTAATACCCTTACATTTTGTATTTTTTTTGCAGCGTTATTTTGTGATAGAAAAAGGTATTTTGGTATATGGTAAAGGTCCTGCTGAGATTAATAAAGGTAAAATTCATGGTTCTGTTGATATTGGTTTATCTGTGATTACAACAAAAGCAAAACGTCGTCGTATTGATATTGATGCTGAAGAATTTATTTATCATTTAAAAGCAAAAACTGAAGATTCATTTACTAGTTGGGTACAACAATTAACTGTTCATCGTTTATATAGACAGCATATTTTAACATATGGAACGAATATTGGTGCTTTATTTACACCAACTGATGCTATACATAGTAAGTTTTAATTTGAATTAATTTTTAAAATAGAATTTGTTTAAAAAAAAATACACATTATAAAGGTTTACCAAGAACACCAGAAATAGTAAGTCGTGATGGTAGTTTGACACGTGGTCTAAACCCACCAACAGGTGCAGGACGGTTAAGTTTATGGTTACAAGATTCACTATCAACATTAGAACAATTTCAACGTGATGTTACAAATGCTGAACAGAATTTAACGAAATTAACAAGACTTTTACAACAGATTGAAGCTAACACTATTCTAATTGCAGAGGTTTGTAACAATATTATTAGTATTTCAATTTTGTATTTGATTAAAACATTATCAGGGGGTTCCTGAAGCAATTTCGCCTAATATTAAGAAAGATCGTCGTAAATTTGGTTTAAAAAAGAAAAAGTCCTCAAAGGGTGGTAGTGTTGATTTAACAATACAATTTAGTAATAAAGTAGCAAGCAATGCTAGTGCCGATACAGATAATACATCACCATTATCAGTTAATTCTTTCTCACAACTATCAACATCACCTCAACAACATATAATTAATAGTGGTAGTAATAATATTGGTGGCAGCGGTAGCGGTGGTGGTGGTGGGGTAACATTACCAGTTCCTACTTCAACAACCCCAACACCGGATAGTCTTAGTAATGTTGATGTGATTTCTCTAACAACAGAGAATCAACTTAGGGAAGATTTTGTATCGTTAGCAAAAACTGGTAAAAATTTTTCTTCATATTTGTTTGTAGCATAAAGTTAATAATTTTTTTCTTCCAGTTTTAAGTAGCTTAAAGACTTTATCGTTCGGTTTAAGTACAGAACGTGAACGACTTAAAACGGCCTTAGAGAATGAAACTACAACAAATGTCAATCAAAATATAGTTAATTTAAGGAATAATTTAAATCAAGTATTACAACAAAATAATGAATTAAAGAATCGCCTAATTAAAATCCATGAAGTTTCCGATCTATCAGATTTATCGTCAATTGAACCATTATCAGAAAATGTAAGTTTTATTTTTTGTGTTTTAATTATTGTTATTGTTTATTTCCACTTTTGAGTGATTTTTGTTTTGTCTCCTATCCTTTTAATATTTTTATTAGCATCGTCCTTACAATGCTTCATTGAGCTATAGTTCATCATGTGTTAGTGCAACTGAATTTTTTGATGCTGAAGATTTACCAAATGAGAAACCGATATTAGATATTGATGATAATGAAGTACAAGAGGAGGAATCTGAGGTGCGTACACGTTCAGAAAGTAGTTCAGAAGCTGGTTCATTATCAAGTGGTGAAGGTAGCATTAGTTCAGAATCTGATCTTGGTGCTGAATTGAATACAGCCAATAATTCGCTAGATATTGTCGGTAAGAGAATTGTTTTAAATTTGTTGCTTTTTTATTTTTAGATTTATTTAATAATTTAGAAATTTAATAGATAATAAATGCTTAATTTTTTGTTTGGTAATATTTAGGTTCTCCTGGTTTAACAGGAAGGCGAACAGTTCTACCCGTTCCTCGTCCTCATACAGAAGGTTTGTCATTATGGAATTTATTAAGTAGAAATATTGGTAAAGATTTATCACAAATTAGTATGCCAGTTGCATTAAATGAACCATTAAATGTTTTACAAAGATTATGTGAAGAATTAGAATATTCTGAATTATTAGATAAGGCGGCTAGTATTGATGATCCATATGAACGTATGGTACACATTGCTGCATTTGCTGTATCCGCATATGCAAGTACATATAGTCGTGCTGGTAATAAACCATTCAATCCATTACTTGGTGAAACATATGAATGTATACGTGAAGATAAAGGTTTTAAATTCTTAGCTGAACAAGTATCACATCATCCGCCAGTTAGTGCATGTTATGCAAAAAGTAATAATTTTGAATTTTGGCAAGATGCACGTGTTAAAACAAAATTCTGGGGTAAAAGTATGGAATTTCAACCGTTAGGTAATGTACATGTATTATTACCAAAAACCGGTGATTTATATACATGGAATAAAGTAACAACATGTGTACATAATTTATTTAGTGGACAACGTTGGGTTGATCAATACGGTGAATTACACATTACTAATGGAAAGATTACATGTAAATTAACATTTTCTAAAGCTAGCTATTGGTCAGCTAAACGTCACGAGGTATAATCATATTTATATTATAATCATTTAAGGGGTGTCCGGACAAAAAACTCGATTCGACGTGCGAAAATTGTCAATTTTCAAACATTGATATTTCGCTTCTTTTTTAAGATATTGGAAAAAGTAAACGTGGGTTTATATAGAGTATTTGAAGCTGCATGTTCCATAGCTTTTTATTTTTAGCAAGATTCGTGTCAATTCCTCTTAAATCAGCTTTCTAAAATTATGCAAGGCATCAATTATGGAAAATTCATTAAATTTTTCTCATTTTTCGGAGAAACTAACAAGTCTAGGACGAAAATTCTTGAAGATTCTTAGAGCTTTTTCAATTTGCTCTCTAAATCACTTAATAGATGTTGGAAATCAATAATATTAGCTGAGGCTAAGGCAGTTATGAAGAAAAATGTACGAAAAAACAGGGACCAAAAGATTTTTCTCTGCCATTCAGAATTTCATCGGATTTTTCCAAAGTGAAAAGCTTTAAAACATGTACCTTGAATTTCTCTATCTAACGCACGCTTACTCTTTCCAATATCTTAAAAACCAAGTGAAATATCGATGTTTGAAAATTACCAATTTTCGCACGCCAAATCGAATATTTTGTCCGAACACCCCTTAAATTAAATTATTGACATTATTGACAAATTTATTTAGGTTGTCGGAGCTGTATTAGATGAACACGGTAAACCGATTCATCGTCTATTTGGTAAATGGTCCGAATCAATATATTGTGGTGTACCACCATCAGCACGTTGTATATGGAGAGCTGGTAATCTTCCACCAAATAGTGAACGTTATTATGGTTTTACACGATTTGCAATTGAATTGAATGAATTAGGACCTGATCAAAATTTATTACCACCAACTGATACAAGATTTCGTCCTGATCAACGTGCATTAGAAGAAGGTGATCTAACAACAGCTGAAAATTTAAAATTACAATTAGAATCAGCACAAAGGGAACGTAGAAAACGTCGTGAAGAATTAAATATTGTTTATGAACCGAAATGGTTTTCTCATCGTAAAGATGATACATGGGAGTATAATGGGAAATATTGGGAATTGCGAAAGAATCCCGGTTTTTCTAATTTACAATTTGAATCTTTATGGTGATTCGTATTAGCTTTATTACAGTTACGTATTCTTTTAGAATAGACTTAAAAACGTATTTTTTTTTTTGGAATTGTGCAATTATAGAAAAAGTTCGTCAATGAAATTTGCCATGCTTTTTATTCAAGTAATTTTAATTACATTTTAGTAGCATTAAAAATTTTAAAATGTACTCGAATGTGAACTATTTCAAACCGCAAATTTTTAGAAATTATGGATTGAAAACAGGAAAACATTCAATCAATATAGTTATTAAATAATGGAAAGATTTTAAGAAAATTCCACTATTCTAAGCCTAGTCCTCTAGTCATTAATTGTTTAACAATAAAAAATTAAGAATGAACACGTTGATAAAAACGAAATATATTGTTATTGTTATAATTTAGTATTTATTTTCGTGTTATATCTATTACAATTTTTTTTATAAATACATACATAATTATGTAGTAATGTCACAGCTTATATGTAAATTGTTCAAAAAGTGTCTTTTTTTAGAGAACAAAATAAAAGCTTTAGTCAATAAAAATAAATAAAAGAGTGACAATAATAATCACTATAAAACTACAACGCCAATTTTTTTTTGTAAAAAAGAAATTGCTTGATTTGAATTGTAAGTTTCACCTTTATTATAGAACATATAAAATTCTTTCTGTTATTTGTAAAAGGAAAAGCTCATTAAGAGGTGAAGGTTCAAAATAAAACATCATAAATCATAATAGTGTTGTATTAAATTTTTCAATGATGAAATTGTGTTACTGTTTGTTTTCATATAGTTGAATATTCATTCATTTTATTGATGAAATTCGATCAATTCTCAGAGAGTAAAATTGGTAACTCATTGTTCACAATCACAATGGTTATATTACAAATATTAAATTAATTATTCATACAATTTTGAAAATTAAGGGAAATTTGTTCTATTTAATACAAAAGAAATCAGATTATTCAAATACTAATCGATTTCACTGCATACTAATATGTAATTTTTCATCAAAAAAAAAAACAAGCGCAAATTGAAGGATTTCATGCTTTTCTATATTATTGCAATAATTATCTCAGGTTTCACACTTGAATTGGCAAAAATCGATTCCACCATGACACAATTCTCTGATTACCTTGTATATTCAATTTTGTCCTCTAGATTGATCATACAAAGATATTTGATATTGTAAAAAAATTGTCTGCATTCCTTTAAAATATACCTAGAATAAAACAATTTTGGTAGAATGCCAACTAAATGATGCAGTACATGTCGAAAATTCCGATAATTTTTATATAAGTACAGAATTTATGAGCCAAATTGGCCACAGGACAAATCATTTTATAATTTATTTTAATCTTTATTAATTTAGTTGAAATATTACTGGCACTTTATCGAATCTAATAAATATTTTTGTTTAATTGCCAAACTATTGCATCTATTACGTTATTGTATTTTACGTCTTTTATGGTCGATTTCACCAACGTTTGTTAAATTTTAATGAACAAATATGTCATAAAAACAATGTTTATGAATCATAGCAACGATTGTTTTAACTATTCATTAATAAGCTTAATTGAAGTTGATGAAATCGTCCCTTAAAGTATCTACTGTTTCACAAAAAAATCTAACATACGATTTTATTTGTAAATAAGTGTTTAGAATCAATAGACAATATTGACAAATCCTTTTTCTGAGATCGAATAGAAATAGTCAATTTTCTCACTAGTGTAGAAAAGTGTTTTACTGCACGCTGTATGGAAGGTTTTCGAATAATCTGTGACATAATCAATTTTTTTACAGGACCAACTGTGTCAAAATCAAAATTGTGAATTTTTGAGTTCTGTAAACTTGCCTCTAAAAGAACCAATAGAAGCTAATGTTTAGGCGCGAAAAACGTAAATTACTCTTCCTAGTCCTAGATTAAAAATAGAATATAATGGAGACGAGCGACATGGAACGCTCTGTATAAAATTTAATTTTTTCTATTGCATCACTAATTATTGTGACCTGACCGGAAGATTTTTTTTTGAGGTAAGCATTGTGTCGATAAATCGAAATCGCAATTATATTGATATTTCTTATCAATATTTGAAATTACCGCCAATTTCGTATAATGTCACTTCCCTGGATGATTACCAGGGATCATAGTGAACTGTATTACCGGTACAAGGTCAATTTTGACATTTGACTTGAATCAAACAGCTGGCGCACCACATGATCGATACATGTAATAATAAAAATTAACAACACGTTATCAGTTGGCCGTAATCAGTCAAAACTAATAGTGGTATTACGTGTTCTATTGCAAGTTGAATTGAAACTAAACAACAACAACAATAATAAGAGGTGAAAATTTGAATACAAACTTTTGTATTGTGTGAAAATTTTAACGAAATCGGTCACCATGTCACCTGTGACAGTAAAACCAATTTATGGACGTTTAATCAACATTCGAAATTTTGCAGGACCCGCACATGGAATAAACTTATAAAATACCGACAAAAATTAAAACAACCATCCCCTTTGAGTGTTTGATCAATTTCAACGACAACAATTAGTGTTATAGTGGCAATTTTGTGAATATTAACAATAACATATCCGAGACATTTTGGTGTTTGATTAACGTACAAATTCGACCAGTAATAAAACCCCAAAATGCCAATAAATATTTTAGACCATCTACCATTACCGAACTTGAGGGTGTATTCATCCGGTAGTGTATTAGCATTATCGGCATGTATTTATTTTGCTACACAAGTTATAAAGGATCCAAATTGGAATCAAGTAGAGAACGAATTAACCGGTGGTTTACTAAAGAAAACAACATTACAACAACATGCACAACCGGTCGATTTTCAAGATTTGAATCGCACAAATGGTACAACGACCGATTTCAGATCAATGGGGCAGTATGTTTCTGATATTTTCAGTGTAATGATTAGGGAGCCATTTTGTGTTTGGGTGAGTTGATGAAATTATCCCATAATAGATTATTATTTTGAAAAAAGAAAACACAAATAATAATGCAGTAATGCAGCAGTTTTCTGTAGGCAATAACACAACAAATCCCTGGCACCGAAACTTTCGATTATTTACAATTTGGCCTTGTACCAACTATCCAGAATAGTCTCGAGATTTTCATTCGAGTGCCAAAGGATTTAAAAATATCAATATTTTCAACAGTTTCTATATTTTTAACCAATACTAATCGAAACAATTCAACAAATATTATGTAATCATAAAGAGGGGGAGGGTTAACCAGTTGGAAAACCGAATTTTTCCGGTAAAGCCATCCACACGTTATTTTAATAATAAATTTGTTTATCTGAATATAGAGTTGTACCACGTCATTATATGTATACATTATGTACGTTCATTTATATTTACACGTCATATTTTGGTATATGTTTGTTTAGATTTTTTTATATTAAAAAAAGAACACGAATTATTCTAGAACAAACAGTAAATATCTCAATTTTTCTTCTCTTATTGACCCCAACACTTGTAATCTTAAATGTGACCCTTTTGTCCAATTTTCAAATAATACAGGAAAGTGTATCGTGTTTATTAGTTAATTTTTATTCAAATTATAAAGAATCTTTTAGAAATTTTGATGACTATCTAAATTTATCGATTAATTTCCTATTGATTCTAACATTTGTGATGGTCACTTTCAAAAAATGTATCAGTTATATTGTAGAGAAATTTAAAAAAAAAAATGAATTGACTATTTCTATTTTTAATTAGCACAAATAGATAAAGTACTAAATTGCCTTAAAACGATTGATTAATAAGAAAATAAATCATATTTTGGAAATTAATCAATAAAATACAGGGTTATCCACGTCAGACTAAAAGTTTTTATGGGAATTCCCATTATTTGCCGAGCGACTCAAAAAATATTTCAAGGTTTTATAGGACACTCACTAGAGATCATTTTAGCAAAATTAGAACCTTGTAGTTCATTTGGAACTTGGTCAAAAATTGCTAAAATAAATACACAAAAGGACTTGAAGTTGGAGGCCCTCCCAACATTGTTTTTTTTTCTCCAGTTTCTTCTGGAACAGGTAGGAATGCTCATTTTTTCCTATTGTTACCTCCTTTATAGGTTAAAATTTAATAGAATAAGTTTTTCTCAGGAGAAATTTTCAATTTTGTTTGTTTTATCAGTTGATAATAGTTAATAATGTTTGTTTTTTTGTTTAGAATCGTTGGTGTGCCAATTTAATTCCAATTAATTTTAAACTATCAATGCTATCATAAAACCAACTAATTTAAGTCAATTATAGGAGTTCTATTAAAATGTTTAATTTTTATATTAAATAACTACAGTATGTAATAATATGGGATTTATTTAATAGGTGATATAATTAAATTATTTGATTATAGACATAAATCGATTATACATATGTATACTTTCGTTGAAAACTATTGGAGGATAGTATTGTTTATTAAAATTTCAAGGATAATTAATTTTAAATAAATAATAAAATAATTATTGACCATTTATAGGTATTGATAAGACACAATTTTGATAATAATAATAAAACACTTAATATTTCGTAAATAGTAATAAAGTTCCATTATGAATCATACAACTACGTTATAGATGACAAAGTTTAAATAAATTAGAGATATTAAATATTAATAATTCCATTTAGAATCCATCTAAATTCTCATTTCAGGTCTATACTGGGTTATTTTCGTAAGACTATATGATTTTTATGATATTTACCATTATTTGTCGAGCGATTTGAAAAATATTTGAAGAATTTGTAGGGTAATTTATTTTCAAAAAGGAGCTAAACACGCAAAATTCTCGTTTTGCGTGTCATTCTTATAACTCGAAGACCCTCCCAAATCCAATAGAGATTTTTTTCGTTTTACTCCATTGCATTCTAGAAAAAAATGCAGAAAATTTCCACCTGTTTTAGAATAAAATCTAGAAAAATGAGAAAGAAAAAAAAACAGTTTTGGGAGGATCCTCGAGTATCATTCTTAGTCATTCTAGTCCTTGAAATATTTTCGAATCGCTTGCCAAATAATGGGAGAACTATTGTCTTACGTGAATAACTTATAATATATTTATAGAATACATTTTTTAATTGAATCCTGCAGAATTTGATTAAGATCAAGATATCTCCAGAAAAGCCATTAAATTCAATTCTGCTAATCGTCAATTGTATTCTCAAAGTCACGTTAAATAATGAAATTAATTAGAATAATGAAAATATCGTCCTGGGAAAGTTTAGTAATAGTATATTAAAAAACGAGTTTCAGAAGTCGACAATTCCTGCATGAGACCAATATTAAAAAACGAGCCGCGAAGCGGCGAGTTTTTTAATGGTCGAATGCAGGAATTGACTTCTGAACCGAGTTTTTTATACTATTTTTCCTATTTTGCATCCCCTTGCACCCTTTTTCCAAAAAAAAAATAGATTTTGGAAATTTAGGGAATTTTATAGGAGTTGGTATTGTAGATGTGACCGATATTCAATTTTTGTATCTAGTATCCATCAAGTTGATTTTCAATTGTTTTAGTCTCCATTTTCATTACAATTTTTAAGTGAAAATGTGTGACGACTTATCGTGTACTCCACCCGAACTGTGGGAAATTGTTGAAAATGCAATGGAGAAACAATTTGAATTAAATGAAATAAAATTTTTATTTAAATTGACTGTTTTTAATATCTGTCAAAAAGTGACATTTCAATAATAAGGCAAGTGTTACCAACTTCTAAAAAATAAATTATCCTAGATATTTCTACACTCAAAGTAGTTAAGAAATATTTCATTTCCACACTACTTTTTATGTCAAAATAAGTCTATTTCCAACGCAAAATAGGAAAAATTTATTTAAGGTACATCAGTGTTCAGGAACAACTGATACTTTTGTGGATATATGATTTTTTAGGAATGTTTCATCAGGGATAAATGATTAGATTATAGAAAATAATCGTTTTGTCTAGTAACAAAGATGAAGCTCTCGATTTGTTTTGGAAAGTTGAAACGAGGCTTTATAAATAAATGACCGAACTATGGAGCCATAATTACGACCGGTTCGTCCAAAATTATTCAAAAAAAAAGAAACGGTTACCCTGAACCCCGTTACAAAACAGCCGCACACATATAACTGATATTTCTCGTTTATGACAAGAAATGTTCTGCGTTTATACAATTTTTTTACAGTTCTTTATACCTTTAGGACATATTTTCAGGGAAATACCAATAAATAATATTGTAAAAACGAAAAAGATACTTCATTTAAAATACTTGCCGATTTCTTTGCGTAGTTATAAATTTTCAGAAATGTATAAGATTAATGTTGAACTTTTAGTTTTCGTAAGTAAGGGTTGATCTCAGCTTATCAAAAAACGACCAGTAAACAGATCGATTTTGCGTGTACATATCTGAAAAAAAATAGACAACTTTAATTTAACTTTAGGTTATTATGTTATTATTATAGGTATACATATATTCTATCTTTTCATGATTTAATACAATATTTAATTATTATAAAGTGATTAAATTAATTTTCTGTTAGTTACTTAATTAGTGCTTCGTATAAAATAACAAACATCTCCAAAGGTAGCAAGTACCTTATATAGCGAATTTTTTTATGTATCTACATACTGAAATATTAAATGCAAAACATTCTTATGATACTGACAATTAATATATTTTAATAACATTGAATCAACTAATAAATTCATTTCCCGATGTTATTTTAATTGAAAAATACTTTTAATCCACAAACAATAAGAAACACTAATAAAATTTGACTCGTTTGAAGAAGTTTGTTGTTTGCCTAATACGTCTAATCAAGGCCTGCTTGATTTTTTCAAGCGAAATTCTCTAGCAGGCCTTGCGTCTAATATTAACTGTCAAAATTAGTTACCCCCCGCGATATTCAATTTTTTTTCTAATATCAATTGTCAGAACACATAGCCATCTTAGATACGTGATTTTACTGCTTATACTCAAAAAAGAGATTTTTGCATTTTTCTTGCGATCCAATGAACCGATTTTGATGATTTTTTTTCTGGGTCATAGAGGATCGACGGCTCTACTGTTATTTTAATTTTCATCCAAATCTAAGCAAATCTAATATTGAAAATGATTTTTTTTAACATTTCTTCAGCTCTTATTCCAAAAGTGTTGGCCCTACCAGTCTGGTCAACGAACTCATCCAAGCTATGCCAAAGACCGATTTTTGTACCAAGTTTCATTAAGATTGGTGTATTTTTACGGCAGTTATCGTGGGTATACATATATATATATAAAAATTTTAACGAACGGTGGATATGGGTTCCTGAGGTCCCAAAACGAACTTCTGTGCAAAATTTTTTCGGAAATTCAAAAGTGAGGATCTCGTCATTAGCTAATTTTTTTTAAAAAAAAATCGCTAAAAATCGGTTAATGTCCTGTAATGCAGGAAATAGCTAGGAATACCTATAAAATTCTTCCATCAATATTCTCTTCCTTATTTTCCTCAATTATTCCCATTTATATTTGAGTCCAAGCGCGAATTTAAGCTTTTTATGAGCTGCAGCCCACGACCACGTTCTGTCAAAGGACCACCTTCGTACCAACAAAAAAAAACAATCCAAAGTCAAAATGTAAGGGCAAAAATATTAAATTATGTTGAGTAAAGTCACAGTATACACCCCGTTTGTCCGCATAACATGCTCTAAAAGAAGATGAGTACACATTAAGTGTGGTGAAGTAAATAACTGGGAATACAGTGGAATATCATTCTTTACTTTTTTATGTTCTCTCTTTAACGATATTAAGTGCCCACATAATATGAATCTTTTTCCAAAATTATTTTTAAGAATTACACTATTTTCTCAAGGGCCAAGGGCTCCACATTACATCTTCTTCGATTCGGTATCAGAAAAATTCCAATCTCTACTCGTAATATGATCACACCAAATGATGTCCTACAGAGGTGGTTAAAAAAAAACGAGTCTTGAGCGACAAAATCACATATTTTCGTTCGTGTGAGTCAGGTTGTTTCTCTCTGCATCAAGTAAAATGAATAAGCTCCTCAATTAATATCCAATAAAAGGTGAAACGATTTTCGACAAAGTAGCGAATGTGTAGCCCCAAAGTTGATGGTTCGCTCATGTTTAAATCAATATTGTATGAAATTATCTTTTGATAGTCGAGCTCCTTTTATGTTATACAACAATTTAATGATAATTTATAGAAAAGAGTCAATGTTTACTGGATATGTACTTAATATTACATAGAGTAATTATTTTAAATTTTCCTTTGCTTATTGATTTTCTTTAGAATTACGGATCTTCATAAGGCTTGTTTGACAACTTTGTTTATTAACCTTAAATTCCCCAAGGAATTTCAAGGAATATGAATCATTATTGAATTTCTTCTAAAAACAAGTATCTAAAATTTTGATTTTAGCCATGAATTTCCATAAAAGAATTGATTCATTACATTCTAAACTGATTTGAATATTTACATACATATAGAGTGTTATTGTTTGAATTGTTTTTTTTTTTGAAATTGTACTAAATTTAAAATTTCCAAACTTAAATTATTTTAGAAAGTACCTAATTCAGAGAGAGTTTGAAAAGAAATAATCAAATAATTTGTGAAAGATTACAAATATTTTAGAGTGGAAAATCCTATCCTATTACTTAATTTAAAAAAAAGTAACAGTTCTACACTATTTTCACATTAAGTATTTTAATTCAATTAACTATCATTCAAAGATACGGATCTTTCGTATAATTAAAACGAAACGAGAGTAAAGACTTTTAAATCTATATGCTTTTGTAAGATAAACTTTGGATAAAAATGAAGTCTGTACTGTATTTCTCTTCTTTTACGATACCTACACAAAGTACGATTTTATTTAAACAGTTTGGATAGTTGAGACAGTAAATATAACAAAATCTTATAAATATCTGTAGATGCCGAAAATAGACATGTCTCAGATTATTCATTTTATTTTTATAAAATGCCAATAAACTTGTTTGACCATCTCAATGTATTTTGTTTCTTTTCATTATGTTCTTGGAATACCCATTCGTAAACAGGTTTTTTTCCCTGTGTAAGTTTTATATAATTGCTTCAAGCCTCTAATTTAAATACGTAACATAGATTGAAATTTGTTTATTACAAGATTGCATGCTCGTATGATTAATTTTAACATATTAAATTTGATTTATTTTTAAGGAAAATTTGGTTGATTTGATGAGACAAATTGACTTGCAAAACAGGTATTTATTCAATTTTAAACAGGTAAACGAAAATATAACGTTTTGTTCATTTTATCTTATATTTTTTTTAAATTTGTCGATGATTAAATTTAACAGTTTTTAATTTCTCGGAAATCAGTTAATTTAAAAAACGATTACGGCGTAACCCACATTATTTGGCGAGCGATTTGAAAAACATTTCAAGGTTTTGAAGAATAGTCCCTGGAGATCATTTTCAAAATTTTTAAATTAACAAGAATGGCCCGAGGATCCTACTAACATTGATTTTTTTCGTTTTTCTTAATTTTATTCTGGAATAGATGGAAATGTTTCGCTTTTTTTTCGAGAATGTAAAGAAAAGCGAAAAAAATCAATGTTGGAAGCAGAGCTGGGGAGTTAGCTTGAAATAGACTGTGCTCCGCTCCGGCTCCGAAGCCACAGTATATCCAAGCTGTTGTTCCAGCTCCAGCTGTAGCTCCGGCTTCACTGAATTAATATTCAGAAGCCAGAGATAAGCTCCAGTTCCTACAAAATTGACTGATTCATGGCTCCGAGCTTCGACTCTGACTCCAGCTTCCAGCTCTCCAGCACTGGTTGGAGGGTCTCCCAAGTCATTCTTAGTCGTTTTGCGTCTTTAGCTCATTTTTGAAAATCGCAACCTTGTCCAAAACGAGCGTTTTTTGACTGACTTCCAAATGAGCAATGATGTTTTAATTTTGCTAAAATGATCTTCAAAGACCTTCCTATAGATCCTTGAAATACTTTCTAATCGCTCGCCAAGTAATAGGAGTTACCATAAGAACTGTACAACGGTATTTCACCTCGCAGTTGGCTGTGGTTTTCTTACATATGTATAATGTATAGTATCGTAACTTGGTTCTTACTTTATTTATTACATTTGACATTTGTTAATACATTTTTTAAGTTTTCGATCAAGCTGCGATAAATAACACACAGCAGACAACTGCGAGCTGAAATACCGCTGTACATCCTGTATAGTCTTATGTGAATGACCCAGTATGTTTTAAAATTAATTATCTTAAATTTCTATTTTGATTCAACGTAAATAAACTAGAATTGAAGAATATCAGATACTGTCTAGTTGGAAAAATGGCATGCAATTAACTATTAATAACTATTTTACCTTGAATAACTGAAACAAATCGCAATCATATTTGTTAATATTTAATTTAATTCAGTATAGTTATACTTGAATAGCCAATGTCAGATAGAGACCTTTACTTTTTTTTTAATTATTGTAATTCTTATCGACATTAATATGAAAAAAATAATTAAAATCATTTATTTATTTTAATTGTTTATAACTATAACTTAAAACAAATCTATTTAATTTTTTGTATATGAAATACATTATTCATTGTTAGTTACAGATTAATATAAATAAAAATTAAGTAGCATCGAAAATATAATAAATAAGAACAATAATTATATTCCCTATTATCATGATGTGATTGTTTGGATTTTTCATATACTAAATGTGAGATAATTGAAACATTGAAAATCCATATTTATTAAGCTACCATTTATATACAATTATAGGAATTAAAAGTGCATTATGATGACATGCATCTATTCTTTTTTTTTTTCATCAAGAAATATCGATCAGTAATGCATTTTATATCCGTTAAATTCTCAAAATTGCGAAATAATCCTCTGGCATTGTACTTTTTAAAGTTATACTTCTTTTGGTGCGTCTTATGTAAATTTACGGGGTGTACAACGGTATCTCACCCCGCAGAGGAGTGTCTAATGTTTTTAATTAGTAGGTAAAATTACGCCTACAACAACCCACGCTTTTTCTGCACTACCTTGTTGGAAAAAGAGTTGTGAGCGTTGTTAATATCGTGTAGCTGCCTTTATATGATGATGTCAAAATAGTACCGATGAGCACTTAGGATGCCAAAGTAAACGGCACTTCAAGTGCCAAAGTAAACACACCCATTGACTTGAGGACATTGCGAAATCGGAAGCAAAAAATAATACTTCCGAGGAATTCAAAAGAATGACAGAGGAACTTTTCGTCTAATTAAATTTTAGAATTCGTGATCTTATCAAAATATTTGTACTCTCGGTATAAAACAAAATTGTTTAATGAGGTTGTAAAAGAGGAAGTTAAGGCAGCAATATATCAATTGTTTACTGACGATCTTTGACGAAAAAAATGAACCACTGTTTTTCATTACCTAACTTAAAGTTTGAAACATTCTAATTGAATTGTAATTTTTTTCTATACAGGGTGATTCAAGAGGATGGGCCATTAAAAGTATAAGAAGTTCTAGTTATTGGAAGTTGATGAAATTTGGTATATAGCCGTTAAGTCCCCTGAATTTTCTCTAGAAATTATTTTCGTTGTTCTAGCTACCCTCCTTATATGGGGTAGTGCACCCTACTCTCTTATTTTAAATGGAATGGCATATTTTTTTTCACATTTTTGAATTCTTTGATGAAATCGAAGGGGACTTTAATAATATGACCGATTGTCTCGGACTGAAAGTTTTTCAGATATTTCAGCTTTTAGTTCAGTTTTAAAATTTGCAGTGTCTAATTGAAAAATTTATATTTTTGGAGCTATAGAATTTGAAATGTTGAAACTTGGAAATTATGTTGTTAAGATGATGTACTTTCACCCAACTTAAACAGTATTCAATTATCTTTCAGCGTTTGGCTGAAATAAATTTTTCTTTCAGGCAATTTTCAAACTATAATATCTTGCTTATTTTAAATGGAACACCATATTTTTATTTTTATGGTTAGATAGAGGAAATTATTTTGCATCGAACTGTATTAGCATTTCCTATATCTATCTTTGATAGTTTTTCAGTTATTCAACATTTTCAATTTCATCTAATTTTCTCTCTTGAAAAAAAATATAAAACATAGAAGGCTTAGCAAAACAAATTTCAATTCAATTGTCACAATTACGATGAAATTAATTGATTAATTTTAAAATATCTCAAGAAAGGAAAATGGAAGAAATTCATAATTAATTAAATCAATATTAATTGGATTTGTTTTTTATGCATGTGGAATATCTTAAAAGTTATAAAAAAACATGTAAAATATTCAATATTAACGTCATTTGTGATGTTTTGATTTTTTTTTCTAAGCCTTCTATGCGTTTCGTTATAGTTGAATTCGTTTCAAGGGAGGTGATTGGACGAAACTGAAAATTTTGAATAACTGAAAAATTATCAAAGATAGGTATAGGGAATGTTAATACAGGTTGATGTAGAATTTTTTTCTCTATCCAACCATATAATAAAAAATATGGTGTTCCATTTAAAATAAGCAAGATGTTATAGTTTGAAAATCGCCTGAAAGGAAAACTTATTTCAGCTAAATGCTGAAAGGTAATTGAATTCTGTTTAAATTGGCAAAAAGAACATTATTTTTACTACTTAGGTTCCAAGTTTCTACATTTCAAATGCTATAGCTTCAAAAATATGAATTTTTCAATTAAACACTGCAAATTTTAAAACTGAACTAAAAGCTGAAATATCTGAAAAACTTTCAGCGCTAGACCATGGGTCATGTTATTAAAGTCTCTTTCGATTTCATCAAAGAATTCAAAAATGTAATAAAAAATATACCATTTTATTTAAAATAAGAGAGTAGGGTGCACTACCCCATATAAGAAGGGTAGCTAGAGCAACGAAAATAATTTCTAGAGAAAATTCAGGGGATATAATGGCTACATACCAAACTACATCAACTTCCAATAACTAGAACTTCTTATAGTTTTAATGGCCCAACCTCTTGAATCACCCTGTATATGTACATATATAAAATGAAATTATTCAGTTTTTAATAAAAAGCAGTCAAATAACAAAATCGTAAAGATCGCTAATTTGATAACACATTTTTTAATTATTAAAAAAAAACACTATTGTTGAAACTACTGTAAGATTGAATGTTATTGTTTGCAGATTATTTTCTAATTATTTAAATTTTTATTACATAAATTTCAATAAACATTATTGTTTATTTTTGTCATCAATCAACATTGCTCTTTTATTTGTTAATTAAAGTGGATGTAATTTTTACTTGTTTATCAACTTATATGACCTGAAAGACTCAATTATAGCTCTATGTCAATGTTAAAATTTTTAATTAGAAACCCTTGTTTTCGTAAATATGTATTAATCTGTAATGTTTTATTTTTCTATATTTACAGACAATGATTAATATGGCATTCTGTTGGCTAATTTTAATTGGTACAGCTATACAAAAATTAGTATTTGGTGAATTGCGTGTATCTGAACAGCAACATTTAAAAGATAAATTTTGGAATTTTGTATTTTATAAATTCATTTTTGTATTTGGCATTATTAACGTACAATATATTGATGAAGTATTATTATGGTGTTCATGGTTCTCATTATTAGGATTTTTACATCTTTTATCCCAATTGAGCAAAGATCGTTTTGAATACGTACGTATTCTTAATAGTTTTAAAATCACTTTACTTATTTTTATCGGTAATAGTTATCATTTTCACCAACAACACCTGTTTGGAGTCATGTGAAACTATTGGGATTATTGGGAGCAATTTTTGCTCTATCAGGTTTTATGTTGTTAGTTGCTGTATTCGTTGGCTTCTTTGGTGGTTTCAACACATTTGGTTTTATGTCAGCAGAGGTATTTATCACAAATATTAATACATAGTTATTTATCCAACACGATTGTATAAACGGGCCGTAACTATACCGATTTTAAATCAATAAAACGCCTTATAGCACACTAGTGTGTTATATCTACATATAACGCACTAGTGTGCCTACTAAAAATTAAGCCTTCTTTGTTCTAATTTTTTTACTTGTCAAATAAATTTATTGAAAATTACAAATATTTTTCAAAATCATTTAAAATGGTCCTGTGTTCGGTGTTGGATAAAATTTTATAAACAACTCTTGCGTTAAAGGGCAAATAAAACGCTAGAGAAAATTACTCCAGTCTTCTAACGCCTCGTGGGTAAACGTTTTCTTTCGCGTTTTATTTGCCCTTTAACGCACTTGTTATATAAAAATAATATTTGACATTTACAGGTGGTATTATTGAGTGTGAAAACATTACATGTAATTATTCGATATGTCCTTCATTTATATGATATGCGTCATGAAGGCACAAGGAATACACCGAATACAAGTGAAGAGAATCCTGTATGGGAGAAACGTGGTCCTATTGTTTATTATATAGAATTATGTTTTGAATTAGCAGCTTTAATAATTGATTTTATTCACCATTTACATATGTTGGTTTGGAGTAACATTTTCTTATCAATGGCCAGTTTAGTCATTTGTATGCAATTACGTTACTTATTCCATGAAATACAGAGACGTTACAAGAAGCATAGAAATTATCTATGGGTCAGGAATCATTTAGAACAAAAGTATAACATTTATAAAATTAGAATTGTAATTGAAGATTAATAACAACGATTTTATGTTGTTAGTTATCCTATGGCTTCATCGGAAGAATTGGCTGAAAATTCAGATAATTGTGCAATTTGTTGGGAGAAAATGGAATCAGCAAGGAAATTACCTTGTACCCATTTATTTCACAAGTAAGAATAAATTATTGTTTGATTTTAAAGTAAATTAATTTTATAATTTTTTTTGTAGTACATGTTTACTATCTTGGTTAGAACAGGATACTTCTTGTCCAACTTGTCGTTTAGCTCTTAATATACAAAATCCATCAGCCACAACAACTGATCCAACTGATCTACAAGTGGATACACCACAACCGGCACGTCGTCAACTTAATCATTTTTTTCATTTCGATGGTTCAAGATACGTATCTTGGTTGCCAAGCTTTTCTGTTGAAGTTAGTCATGCACAATTGGTACGACCGGATGTACCAGCATCTAATTCTCAATTAGATGCAATGGCTAGACAGGTATTTATAAATATATACAGGATGTGTCCTGGCGATGGGCAAAAAAAGTATAAAAAATTCTAATTAATGGACATTTCTGAAATATGCCATATAGACGTTTTTTCATCTGAACTGCCTTAGGAAAATAGGAGGGTAACTGAAGACCATTTTAGCAAAATTAGAACAGCATACCTCATTTTAAAGTTGGTCAAAAACGAACTAAACACGCAAAACGACTTGTTGTTACGCATCATTTCATCTAAGAAATACATAAAGTCGTTTTGCGCCTTTAGAACGTTTTTAAAAACGAGCTTTTTTTGACCAACTTCCAAATGAGCTACGAGATTCTAATTTCGTTAAAATTTACTCTAGACGCCCTCCTATGAATCCTTGAAATATTTTTCGAATCGCTAAACAATTAATAGGAGTTTAATATGAAACGTCGTCTACTTTTAGAGCAACAGAGTGCTACCATTCCTTTTAAAATAACAATAGGGTGCACTACCTCATATAAAGGGGGCTGGTAGAACAAACAAAACATTTTCTAGAGATATTTTAAGTGGAAAAACAACTGTATACCAAATTTTAGAAACATCCATCAATTAGAAATTCTTATACTTCTAATAGCCCATCCCCAAGACACACCCTGTAGTGTTTTTTTTTTAATATTATTTAAATATTACAAAATGTTTAGGTACAACAATTATTTCCGCATATACCAATAACTACAATTAGCGCTGATTTGCGTTTAACACGTTCTGTTGAAATAACAATTGAGAATATATTGGATGGACGTCTAGTTGCACCACCAATATTTCGGGAATCCTCCCAACAACCATCATCAACAACCACAACAACAGCAACAACATTATCACAATCAACAACTACTGCAGCAGCAGCAGCAGCAGCTACAACATCAATAGCAAATCCATCAATTTCAATGATTCTACCATTGACTTTCAGTCTAAATGAAGAGCCTCGTAATTGGGATGATTTTCCAACTGATGCAATCGATATGTATGTATCAATTTTTTTCTATTAATATGTCTAGAATTATGATCTTTTATATTATAGGGAAGATACAAGCAGTTTGGGTAGTCGTTTTTCGAAATCACCATCAGAACGTGAACGTATTCTTCAGAAACGTAAAGAAAGTTTAATTCAGAATGCAAGAAAGAAATATATTGAGAAACAGAAAGCTGCATTAGCGCATAGTTTAAAAAATCAAAGTTGAGATCGTGATTATTATCCTCAACTAAATATGATAAAATCTATCTCTTTACAAATTTGTTTGAAATCGGATTTATTTTATTTTTTTTTTATTTTTTTTATAAACTTCAAGCTAACCTGCGCACAGAAATATGAAAATAATTTGCTTTATATTTTGTTCTACTTGTTTAAAACAAGTATATTACAACTTAATCCTATTCTTCATCGCTTGTTCTACCCACTATTTTAATTTTAGCAGTTGATTGAAGTTCCTTGAGAAAACCAAATTTTTGTTCAAATACCCATTAAATACGGAATTAAAATTTTTATATTTGTACTAATCGACTACTAGATCTTTTTGTATCTAGAAATGTTCTGAATGGTGATAGATCACTGAAAAAAAAAACACTATTGGAAACTTGTAAACAAAAATTGATGAATAATCTATACAAATGTGGTTTCTATTGTGATAAGACTGATACGTGATGTTTTTTCTGATCCGGAGATTGTGTGGTGTTGTAATAATTTGCAAAATTTCACTAATTTATCTGAAAACTGGCAATTCACAAAACGAAGAAGAAAAAAAGTAGATTTATCAAAATTATTCTTATTGAATTTGTGGAGAAATAAATCACGATTATCTGAGAATAATAACGATAAAAATTGCTCATTGTTTTGGTCGAATATTGAGTAAAGTAATAATATCCGTCGTTATATTTACCAATTGTAAAACTTCTATTATGCTACTAAATACAATATGTATCTAAAATAATTATATTGTTTAATTAAGTGCATGTTATCTCATTTTAATTAATTAATAGAAAAAAAATGTCTAGTTATATTTCGATATAGGAAATATGTAATTGCCATGCAAAGAAATTATTGTGTGCCAGATATCTAAGGGCCAAAGTTGTACATCAACAATTGAGGAAAAAATAACATTAACAATACTTAATTTCACTGTACTTACATGTATTGTCAGTCTCTTAATCTTTGTTATTGTGCTTAGTATTGCTGTAATAAATTATTTGAAAATGACAAAAAAATTGATTGATTTATCTTAACGAAATATGGAGGGACTAAAAGAAACAAAATTTGGACTAGATTGATATTATTGTAACTTGATAGTTACATAAATGTGAATATATAATGCAAAAAAGGTTTGTTTTTACAAAATATGATATTTAAACTATATTATGTTCCTGTGTATTTGCATCTAGTTTAGCGTCTTTTGAAGCCCAAAATTTCAAATCGTTCATACGACAGGGCTTCGAACCGTTATTTTTTTTTTCTGTTCCGGTTCAATAGAAAAAAATATCTATTCGGTTCCGGTTGTAGTTCCTGCAAAAATTTCGGTTGAGTTCCAGTTCGAAGCCCTGTCATAAGATTTAAAAGACTAGTGTTTTAATTAACTTTCTCTTCTGAAAATAATATCTAAAAATTTAACGATTTTTAATTTAAATACACTTGTGGTTTCAGTGTTTACAATTGAGATAGAACTGAAACTATTTGAAACAAATGGATGCAATTCACTGGAATTAATTATTATTATTAATTAACATCTATCGTGTTTTACAGCTGGATTTAGGTCACTGAAGTACGTATGAGCCATTGCTTCATCAGCTTGTATCCGTCCCATTGGATTACAAACTAATAATTTTTGTAATAAATCTCTACCTCTATTACCCAATTTGGGTACAACCTGAAATTCAATCAATTTTATAAATTGTCGATACATCCAACTATATTGAAATAAACCTGTGATAAACTCATTGTTGGTTGATATAAAGGGAATGGTTTATAATCGGGCAATTGACTCATTCCACTCCAAGTTTCTTCAGTAGGTGTACCCAACAATTTGAAAATTCTTCGTAATTGATCATCAACATCAGAACCGGGAAACAGTGGCCGTCCTAATAAACACATTTAACATCATTTAAGATTATTGTATTGATTAATAACAAATCGATACGAACCTGCGTTTGCTAATTCAGCAAATATACATCCAGCTGACCACATATCAATCGATGTTGTGTACAATTTCGCCCCGAATAGTACATCAGGGGGCCGATACCACAATGTTACAACTTCAGCTGAATAACATTTGACTGGTATACCGAATGCTCGAGCTAAACCGAAATCGGCCAATTTCAATTCACCGTTCTTATTGATTAATAAATTCTGTGGCTTTAAGTCTCTATGTAATACATTGTGACTGTGACAAAATGCTAAGCCTCTTAATAATTGATACATGAACGATTTAACAACATCCAAGTCAATATCACCGTTTAAACTATCAAAATATTTCTTTAAATCTTGATCGCAATGTTCGAAAACCAATGTTAATTTTTTATCACTATGCAATACATCATATAAACGTACAATATTCTTGTGTTTCAGTTCTTTTAATAAACAAATTTCACGTAATGCCGACGATGGTACACCTTCATCGTCATCGTCTAAACGTACACGTTTCAATGCGACAATCTCATGAGTTTCGCGATTCTTCGCTTTAAAGACTGTACCGTAAGTTCCTTCGCCGATTTTCTCTAATTTTTCATATTTTTGCATCTTCCACCCGATCTAAATGCAAACAATCATCGAACACAAAAAACGAGGTTATGTTATTTGTCAAAAAATTTGACATCTAATTAGGGATATTTGATAATATCCCCAGAATATTTTTCATCTAGGGATATTTGGTGATGTAACTAAAATATTGACGTTTAGTTTAGGGAGTTTCGAGTTTCCCCCAGATAATTTGACACGTATGTGAGGTTATTAATTTTCCGGTGTTTGAAGGAGACTTTTTCAGCAAAAAATGGCACAAATTGGAAAAGTTATCGGGAAATTCTACTCAGAATACAATAATCGAACATCAAAGAAATTGAAAATAATCGACGCTTATTTATTGTATATTCTATTGACTGGTATTGTCCAATTTGTTTATTGTTTATTAGTCGGCACTTTTCCATTTAATTCATTCCTTAGCGGCTTTATTTCTTGTGTTAGTTCATTCGTCTTGGCAGGTAATTAGTTGAAATTCTAGATTTTATCGCAGAATTGATAAATTCATACATTTTTCCCAGTATGTTTGAGGTTACAAGTGAATCCAGAGAATCGAAGCCAATTCAATGGGATCAGTCCAGAACGTGGATTTGCTGATTTTATATTTGCTCATGTTGTTCTACATTTAGTTGTAATGAATTTTATGGGCTAAAATCAACAAAAATTTCTTATAATTTGTAATATTTCTTGTCTAATAATAAATAATTTACAAAAAAAATATCGATTACAAAATCAAATTCTAATTTACATAAAATTTAACTTATGTTGAGTTCGGGAAAGCTTCCATTAGTTACGCAGCTTCTAAAATTATAATTTAGCAACGATAATAAACTTATAAAGATTGATAGACCACGCATTTATGTCGGCATGAATGTAAAATTGGTATATATCACTACTACGATAAATAATGAAAAACGAAGTTGATGAAAATTTTCTAATTTTTATTAATTTTCCAAAACTGTATTTTTGGGAGCCGGACCGGATCCACTCATGACTAAACTTTCAAGCAAACTGTCTCACAATTTTCTATCTTTGAAATTGTATAGACATTTTTTGACATGCCCCCAGATTTTCCTCTGTAATTTAGAATTTCGTCAAAATTTTCCGAATCGGATGCAGTATGAAGTGCCCGATTCAGCACTGTTTACGAAATTTCAATATCTCAGAAAACAAGGAAGATATTGATGATTTAAATAATTAATCAGGTAAAAATTAACAAATAGTATAAAATGTATTATTAAAAATACAAAAAATAAAAATGTACACTAAAAAGTATATTTGTTACCACTGGGCTCCACTTTAACTTGATCGACCTTTAAACTTCAGTTTAACTTTAAGCGAGGTTGGAACAACCGGCCCTTAAACGCCAGTTAAACCAACGATTATGAATTCTTACAATCGTTGAGTTAAACAACATTTGCTACAACCGGGCCCTAGAATATTGACAGCATGATTGACAGAAATGTCACTAAATGTCAAATGTTTATCCAACTAAAGGCTTTAAAAATTACTAACTTGTCGTTATTTTGTTATTTACGAAAAAAAACTAAATTCTTATCTGATTGCGAAAAATAAGAATACACAAAATATAAATATCGTCTGGCGAATTTACCGATTTCAGATGTCGATTTGCACAAGTTCAAAAATTTTTGTTAAGTGCCAATCTATGCATTTATAAAAGGTGAAAGGTGATTTACAGGTCGTCATTAAATCATTCATTAATCATTTTATTTAATGTAATATATGAGAAAGTTTATTGTGTGATATTTTTGAATCTATTTTACCGATTGTATGAAAAAGTTTATTTTCAAGTTCACTATCATCACTCTTTAAAAATATTAACACAATAAACCACCCTTCGTATCAACTGATGCCAATATAGTTTTGTAATTTTTTAAGCGGTCAAAAAGGCAAAAATTGGTAAGAACCAGAAAAGAAAATGGAAAACCATTCGACGTCTTTAATTTAAACAACTATAATGTTAATTTTAATAATTTACTTTCAAATTTAAAGAAATCTTAAACTGGTATTGGAAGATTAATCGAATTTCAAGTATCAAAACTGCTATTAAAAGTAAATTACACAGTAAAATATTCCGTTTATAATTATTATCATTTTCCAATATCAATAAACCATACCTATCATATAAAACAGATATTGATACTTATGAAAATATCAACATCGTGATACTGATAACAATTTACGTCATCAATTTATTCCAAAGATTAATAATCAAAATACAAATGGTGGCAAAATAACGATTTTTTTTATTGATTAATCATAATATAAAGAAAACGCTAGAATAAAATTAGATAAATTAATAATCGTGAGGTCAAGGTGTAACCGAAAGGATGTCCGTCAAAAACGATGCAACAAAAGTACCAGAATATGGAATTAAATTGAAATTAAATCACACATATCCAGAAGATCGTTCACAAAATTATTTACCATCAATATCAGAATTATGGGTGTTAATACCTTTGATAATCAGGTAAGTTGAGGTTAAAATCAAATTCCATTTTTCATTCATTACACTTTCTAGATATGTAATTTATTATATCAAATACAAACTAACTGGAAAATCAATTGTTATGGATTTTATCAAACCTGAAAGATCTAAACGAATCTACGGTAAGTTCTCTGATAGTGGAAATTTCTAAGAAAATCTGATAAAAAATGAAAATTCTAGGTGTACCCATCGGTGGTATCGGTTGTGGTACAATCGGCCGTGGTTATCGTGGTGAATTTTGTCGTTTTCAATTAAAACCGGGTATTTATGAATACAATACAGTTGATGCTGATCAATTTATTGTAACAATTAAAAATAAGAATAAAGAAACAATATTTCAAAGTCTTTTATCAACATTTCCGTTAGTTATATACGTTAACAAACAAATTATGGTTTAATATTATGATAATTTTATTGTAGGAGAGAGAAATTGAAGAGCTGGCAGAATTGTTTAGATGCTGATTGTTGTTATTACACAGGTTTATATCCACGATCATGGACTGAATATGATTTATCTAAATATGGTGTAAAATTGATTTGTCGACAAGTCAGTCCAATTATACCCAATAATTACAAGGTTTACTGATTAGTTTAATTATAATTTCAATTAGATAATAATCTAATAAATAATCGATTTCCAGGACAGTTCATATCCTTGTGCAGTTTTCGTTTGGGATATCATCAATCTTTGTAATGAAGATCGTACTGTAACAATTTCATTTACTTTCAAGAACGGTACAGGCGATACTAAACAAGATCGTGATTGTAATTCTAATACGTTATCAAAATTAATTTAATATTAATTCTAATAATTTTAGCTACATGCAGTTCGAAATCATTCTCATATTCAGATTCAGAAGGTGTTATCTTGTATCATACGATAAATAAAACACCATGCGCCTATGCTTTAGCAATCAAATCACAACCAACTGTAGCGATAACAAAATGTTTATCATTCGATCCGAATTCGGATGGTTCAATCGTATGGAATCAATTGAAACAGAATGGTTGTTTTGATCGTTTATCTGATAAACATGAAGGTCATGTATTTGGTGAAATGGCATGTGGTGTATCTGGTAAAACAACAATTTTATCAAACGAACAAGCAACAATTGAAATGAGTCTCGTTTGGGATATGCCAACAATACAATTTCCAACAAGTTCTAAGAAATACAATCGATTCTATACGAAATATACAGGGAAAGAGAATGCTACATTAAAAATTGTCGATTATGCTTTTAAGAATTATCAAAAATGGGAAGAAGAGATTTTCAATTGGCAAAATAAAGTATTGAATGATGAACAAATACCAAATTGGTATAAATCTGCATTATTCAATGAAAGTTATTTTATATCGGATGGTGGTACGGTTTGGTTAACATTAAACGATGAAGAACTGTCTAAATTATCACCAAATGATCCACGGTAGATTTAAAATAAAAATCATCAAATTTCTGTTAATTTTTTGTTGAAAATTTTAGTCGCAATTATGGCCGATTCGCTTATTTAGAAGGTCACGAATATCGTATGTACAACACATATGATGTACATTTCTATGCTTCATTCTGTCTTATAATGAACTGGCCATGGTTGCAATTATCATTACAATATGATGTTAAAGATACTATCTTTAGTGAAATACCAACAAAAGTAACGATGTTGTATGATGGTCATGTTGCTGAACGGAAATATCCAAATACTGTAGCACATGATTTAGGTGATCCTGGTGAAGCTCCATTCCAATTACCAAATTCGTATCCAATACATGATGTTAGTGAATGGCGTGATTTAAATACCAAATTCATCTTACAAGTATATCGTGATGCTGAATTAATTAAAAACCAATGCGATTATAAACAATATTTAAATGATATGTACAAGGCTTGTTGTGTTGTTATGGAGAAAACGGCACAATTTGATATTGATGATGATGGTTTAATTGAAAATAGTGGTAAGCCGGATCAAACGTTCGACTCGTGGATCATGCATGGCTCAAGGTATACTATTCGATTTATATTCTTTTTTTAGTTTTGAAATTGTTTCCACTAAATATTTATCTTATCAAACATCTCAATTGTTGTTTCACTTCAGCAATTTCCCACACAGTTATTATACGGTTTTTAAACCATAAATTCCAGGCCAGTGGTTTTTCTGTAATTGTCTCAATTTATTTGTTTTCTTCAACGAATTTCGTTGACTCCGGACTGCAACTTTTTTCGAAAAAGGGAATGTTTGATGCACGATTTCTGAGTTATTTTTGAAGATGTAGAAAATTGCGATAACATTCTGAAAAGAGAATTTTAAGGTGCAGAAGAAGGTCTGTTTTGTTTTGGAAAATTTTGAGGAAATTCTGAATTAGAGACAATTGTCTCGGAGCATGATTTTTTCACAATTTCCCTCGTAGCTCAACCTATGTTGATTATTTTTTTCTGTTTTAGAGGATAACTGCCTCTAAAACAGAATAGTCCTGCACCTTGAAACGCTTTTTCCAAAAATCGAGAAATTGTGCTTTAATTACTTGATTTTAATTATAACTTTATAAAAATTTGAAGCGCATACTGTGGTGGATTATGGCTAGCTGCTCTATTTGCTATGACGCAAATCGCTAAAATTCTAAATAAAACTGATGATGTTGAGAAATATCAGACAATTCTCGATCGGGCTATTATCGCTTATGAGAAGAAATTATGGAATGGTCGTTATTATAATTTTGATTGTTCAACAAATGAACGTCAATCAATAATGGCAGATCAATTATGTGGACAATGGTATCTGCGATGTTGTGGATTCTCATATGAAGTTATTAATTAATTTGTTTCTTTTATTATTTTTTAATCTAACATAAATGTTTCTTTGTTAAGGTATTCAAAAAGGATCGTGTATTGTTAACATTAAAAACAATCTATGACAATAATGTGTTATCATTTGCTAATGGAAATTTAGGGGCTGTCAATGGTTTTATTAATGGTAAAGTGGATCCATTTACGATTCAAAGTGTTGAAGTTTGGACTGGTGTCACTTATGCATTAGCTGCACATATGCTATTTGAAGTAAAACGATTTTTATAGTTTATAATTATTTTTAATTATTATAATTGTAGGATTTACGTGAAGAAGGTTGGCAGACTGCTGGTGGTTTGTTCAAATCGATGACAGAGCGAATGGGTTTAGCATTTGAAACACCAGAAGCTGTATATGAAACAAAGTATTATCGCTCAATTGGTTATATGAGACCGCTTAGTATATGGTCGATGCAATTAGCTTTACAACAGAAAAATAAAAATTAAGCATTCAAAGTTATTTAATATTAATATTGTGTGTTTGTTAGCATTGTAATATTTGATTTGAGGCAATATAAGTAAAAATAATTGAATTTTGAGTTTATTTTTTAGCGTCCTAAAGATTTGGCTTTTCTGCTAATGAATGAGACATTAGACATGGACATAAATTACTAATTCTTTTGTCAGCAAGCCCGACGAGACCCGGGGGAATATGAGTATTTTCCCCCGGGGCTCGCAAGGATCCAGAAAATAATTTCTATGGATTTCGCTCAACACATTGTGACGTATTTTGCATAGAGCCACTGCCAGATATGGCCGTGAAGGAATTTCGGAATTCTCCGGGTCGCCAATGAGCCACTGCCAGAGATGTTCAGAGCGAGAAATGGATCGGGAAGGTTTTTTCGGAATTCTCCGGATCACCGAAGATCCCCTGACAGAGGTGTTCGGAGCGAGTAGCGGATTGGGTCGGTCGGGCTTATATTGCCTCTTTTGAAATGATTTTCCCAACATTAATTCTCTTTATTTTTTTTTTCAGAATTCAATGAAAAAGACCAAAAAGTTATTGTTGGGAGGTCTTCTAGTCATTCTTAGTCGTTTTATGTGCTTAGCTCGTTTCTGAAAATAGTGACAAAAATATAAATAAGATTAGGAAACATTACTGTGATTTGACGCCCCTTTGAAAGGCGCCCCAATACAACCTGCACATCTGGTTTCTGCGGCGCTGACGCCGTGTATCTTTATAGTGTTGGGGAGCCTGTAAAGATTGGCCATCCCTGGGGCCCACTGAATATCTCGACGGCCCTGATTGCCAATGTGCATGTGGGGAAAGATAAATACTAGTACTGGCGCATCCACCATTTATGCAACGCAGTCTTTACGTTTCATCAATTTTTTAAGCGTCTAACTTTGTAGGGAGTATTTGTTTACAAATGCAGCGAGTTGTTGGTTTTCTAGTAAAGTTTTTCAATTAAATTTTCAACGTGTTTACTGAAACTCTTGGGAAATGAACACATGTTGTATGCCAGTAAAATAATATAATATTCATACGTCCTATAAAAAGTGTTGCCAAAATAAAATTATTTCTCCCACTGGAACTTGCACAGGTGTTTGAAAAAATTAAATACATGGCTACAAAATGCACATTTGATATTTTGGTGTAAGAACCAACGTGGGACGTTTCTTTCGTATCAACTTAACGACGATAACTGTTTTTTTCTTCTTTATTAGAAAAAAAATAATGTTAAAAAAGACATATAAACAGCTATTTTTACAATTATTTTGACAATTTTTCCAGTCCATTAGTGACGTATTTAATAATAGTAACAACAACTAGTACAATAAAGAGGAATGCAGAACAACACCAGGTGAAGCTATGCAAGTCCCGTTAAGAGTAAACGACTTTACTCCAACTCTACATGACATCGTAATCAAGCCCAACGAACAGTTCTTCGCGTTACAGCACCGTGTTCTTAACAAATCATCATCAAGCGATCAGAAAAAAACAGAGATAAATAAAAAAACTAAATAAATAAAAGAAAAAGCAATCGAAAAACAAAAACTACTTGAATAAAAGCTGCATCTCGTCTACTTTGAAAACAAATCAATAAATAAAAAACTGTATGGTGATTTGTTTAAATAGAAGAAATTGTGTGATCAATCATCAGAGAATTACATGAAAAAATGGAAAAATTGATTATTTTAACTGTAAGTAGAATTAAAATTATCTCTTTAAGTTTACTGTATTTCTTCTAAGAATTAATTCATGTCTTCCGGAACTTGTCGGAAACGACTAAAAATCACAAAAACAACACAAAATAAATTGACCATAACTTTTGAATAAAACAAATTAATTTATAATCAACAATTAAAATAAATCAATGGTTCAACGCTCCAATATATCGTTTCTAAATGATTCATTAAACCATTTGCGATTGAATTTTTTAAAATTTTACTTTACGGTATTTGTCACCTACACACGACTAACTAACAGTTAAAATCTACCATATTAATAATTATTTGAAATAAACACAAAAAAATTTAGTACCGTTGCAATAAGTATTTCGACAAGCATGAATAAGCATGCATTATTATTAATAATAATTTATAGAAAATCAACTGTCTAGATTAGAAATGGAACAGTAACTTTTCCGGAACTAGACTGTCCTTAATTCTTTTATAGACAACAACTATAAAAAGACGTCAATTCCTTTAATGTTAAAGACAATTAGAAAAGTCTTAATTACAATTAAAGCTTGGTAATTGTGTAAAAAAAGCAAAACAAACTGGTCGCGAAAGTGAAACAATATCAGTGTGATTATCGAGTCAAAATGGAATGTTGTTATAGTTTTTTTTTTTAATTTATTTTTATCTCGCGATGTACGTGTGCCTTTTTTATTGTAAGACGCCGAATTCAATTAGGTTACAATTGTTGTATTGCTGTAAATGGTCCGTTGAAAAATACCAAGCAAATACCGTTATTGATACTAGATTTAGTCAAGTAAAACAAAAATTATTATCTTCTACTAAATAAACGGCATGATAAATTATATAATCAAGTAGTACGCACAAGATGAGATAATTTATCTAATTTTAATTAATGAATGAAATAGGAATTAGACCGAAGATTATTCCGTTATCTAAGATTTTTCATTCTAATTATGGTTTCAATAGAATTTCAATCTACTTTCAGTTATATTTAATCAAGCATTTAAACATTTGTAATTAATATAACTTTCCCTTGATTTCCGATTATTTCATTATAATTAAGAAATAGATGACAATCCTAGAATTTACTACAAGAAACTAATTTATTTTAAAAAATTTAAACTCACGTGATTATGGGAAAATAAATTATAATAAACTGTCAGGAAATAATTATTGAATCTTGATAATAGGCATACAGCATTTTCTCGTAATTTCAAGTGTCTACGGTGAAATTCAAAAGCATTATTACCATTTCAGTTTATGCTACCACTTTTACAATACTTGTAGAAATCTCGGTTCAGTCGGTCAAGACCACTCTATTTTAATAAAGGAACTGACCCATTTAACTTTAATAATTTCTATTAAATTTCGCCATGATAAGACGTAGAATGCGCTACTTTCATAGTCTTTAATTTTTCTCTTCAATTCTATGTTTTTTAGTAGAGAAATAAAAATATTCGAGGCTTTCATATTCATATGAGCCTGATTAATTAATTAATGTTTTGTGTGAGGCCCTTAGCAATCCCTTGCACACGAGCTGCGGTTCATTCCCTACCGTACCTCGGTCTATTTGTACACCTGTCATCATGCTTAATTTGAGTTAACTGTCTTCCCTTAACAGTCCTATATTCTTAATAAAATCCAGCATGCTATTAATGCCACGCTCTAAGATCCTTCAACAACTCACAGTGGTATAAGGTCTTCGCAAACCCTACATGTCAAGTCCTTTACTACCCCAATATTATGGAAATGCTTCCTCAATGCACAGTGATCAGTCTTGTGATCCGCTTTAATTCTCTTTTATCTAAAGAGTTCTTTATGTCTTATACGGCTTGAAAAAACTAGAATTGTTTTTGATAAGATCATTGTTGGTAATTCCTCCCAAAAGAGTTATTGTTTTCTTTATAATTCTTTCTTTATGGCCTCCCCAACGTCCACATAAGCGATTCCTTATGAGAGGTCCCATTTTTCGGCCTTTTTTCCTGAGCTCCCACTTTGCTAAGCTGCGTTTATTTCCTTCGAACCCTTGATGGGCTTCCACCTCTTTCGAGGTCACCTCGTTATATTCAGTAAGCTCTTTTAGTGCATCGAAGCATTACAAATGCTTCTATTTCTAAAGTTTCTCCACAACATAACCTGTGCACAAGTCATTATAGCTATTAGCTTTGCTTGGAATATGGAGCATTTGTGCCCCAGCAAAAGAACTCTACACCCTCAATTAAGAGTACACCATATTTCATACATTTTAAAATTGACCTTTAAAATACAGATTGGTTTTTAAATTTCAGCATGTTGGAAAACTTATCGTTTTTTACTGTACAGAAATGTTCTTACTTCAGTTTGTTATTGAGATCCTTGAGATAATTAGATGAGCATGTCTCTTATTGTTAGAATTATCTTTGCTACAATCTCACCTAACAATGTAGAGCAAAAATCTAAAGTAAAAGTCAAAAATTCAGCTCAAAAGTATCCTCTAAACTGTCTCTTTTTTTCAATTGCTTTCGATAGACTTCTTTCCAGATTTCGCCAAACCTATAATTACACCAAAAATAATTTTAATTTACCAATTACAAACTCATAATCAGAACGCTCATATAAAATAAAATAAGACGTTTTCGTTACATACAGTTAGAATTGATTATTAACGGGATGTTGAATTCTTCGAAAAAGATCAAGAATTTACATACAGTTGATCTGATGATTTTACACAAGCTATTATAATAATGTTAATATAAAATTTGCTGTTCGCAATAACCTTCAGGCTAAATGAAGAAATGAAGGACGTCGTTTCGGCAAGGTCAATTCCATCTAGGTCCGGTCAATATGCCAATTACAGCTTACAGCGAAACCTGTCTAGTTGGACACCTTTATATATTGGACACTTTTCAATTGGCCTGGCGAAATTACGTTGTTTTAAATGTACAATAATTCTAACAATTTGGATACCTGTGTAATTTGGACGCACTTTTCAATGATTTTTGGTATTTCCACCTGCTTATACATTGGACATCCGTACTCGTGTTGACTACATTACTGCTAGTTTTAGCAAATTTGATTGAACTTTTTTACTGATAACTGATAACACAAAGTTTTAAAATTTACAGAATTCGTATGGAAATTTTTTTTAGAGAAGACGATAAGCAATGGAAAGATTATGTTGAAACGATCGGTAATGAAAAGATGATTGGACAGGATTGTCCCCTTTTTATGACGTTTATGATGGCAAATAGTTAGAGGGCTTTTTCGGTAATTTATCGATTTGGCGAAAATTATCAGTCTTCAAACATCGATTATTCGCTTAATTTTAGAGATTTTGGACAAAAAAAGCGTGCGTTGGATAGAGCATTTCAAGTTGCATCTCCTGAAGCTTTCTAATTTGGAAAAATGTGATAAAATTCTGAATGACAGAGAAAACTCTTGGACCCTGTTTTTTTCGTACATATTCCTTTATAACTGCCTAAAACTTTAATTTGTGGATAGAAAATTTTAAAGATAGAGAATCATACTCTTGTTTTTAGAAAAATAATGAAAGGGGGGAGGACATAAAGCTAGCTTAAAAGAAAATTTTGGAAATTAAGTGAGTTATAGGGAAATTTTGAACCTCTTCTTTCACCTATTATTAAAAGCTATTTAAATTAATTAATTTGACTAGTGATTGATATGAAAATGTCGGAAATTTTATATACTTTTCATGCAATGAAAAAAAATACGAAAAAAAACAATGTTGGGAGAATCCCCGAGTCATTCTAAGTTTCTTTGCATGTTTATTTCGTTTTTGAAAATCGCAACATCGTCAGAAATGAGCATTTTTTGACCAACTTCCAAATGAGCTACGAGTTTCTAATTTTGTTAAAATGGTCTTCACCTACCCCTCTACAAATACTTGAAATATTTTTCAAATCGCTCGCCAAATAATGGGTTTTGGAGAACTTTTTAAACAAACTTCACTGTATAACCGATAATAACGTCTTTTAAGCCCATCAAATTTTAAAATTATTTAAACAAATCTGATTACATAAACATAACAATAATGATGTAATATGAACTTTTTTCATTATTTTTTAGAAATAAATATTTTACTCACTAATAAACACCAATCATAATCAATTCGTTTCAAATCTAGTAATTATCACACTTTCACAAACTAATTTCAGATAATCGCATTGTCAACAATAAAAATTCATGCTACCGATCAATTGTCTAACAATAATGATGGTGATGTTGTTGATGAACCACCAGAAGGTTATTATGCATTTGTAGAATCACCAAATGCTGAACCACCACGAGTACGTCCACCACCCTATACACATGCTTCAATTGATTGCCGTGAAGATGATAACAAGAGTCCTCATGTATCACCGTATAATTTATGTGGAGATTTAAATAAAGGCACAATACCTAGGAATCCGATGGGACAGAACGTTCTAGGCTCACCATATCCTTTGTAAAATGACTAAAATAAATTGAAAGTAATTATTTATAAGAAAATTTTGATTTTCAGTGAATTAATCCGAAATATGACATTGAAATATTTAAGTAGAACTCTACCGATTTTGAAGGCCGATGAGACTTTACCGAAAGTGGCTCAATTGCACGATGATTACATTTCTCAAAATACGTAAGTTTAATTTTTTTCCATTTAGATTAATTGTACATGTGTTGATTCTATGCAGGATATCTTCTTTTCAAAATGGTAACGATCGTGTAAAGAGAGAAATAAAAAGTGAAAATAATACTGCAAAACAGTCTGTAGAGAAACAGAGTTCTCGACAATCAAGGAAATTCTGTGATCAAGGTGGCATCTTCTGCATGCTTTATAAAGCAATAAATGGTGAAACAACACATACAATCCCGTCATCACATCTACCAATCGAACGCCGTGAAGAAGCCAGTGCACCACGTTATGAAGGACCACCAACACCATGTCCAGCTAAAGTAGAATACGCCACACCGGTATTTGCAAAGAATTACCAAGGTATTTGGCGGTATGTTGTACAAATACCATACGAAGGATATTTTACACAAACTGTAGAAGTTACACGTTGTCTACAATCAAGATGTCATTATTTAGATGGTGGTTGTTTATCATCACCTAGATGGTCGAGTCTTTTAGTTGCTGAAATCTATTATCCTGATACAGTATTAAGTAATAGTGATACAATAAATCCACAACGTAGTCCTGTTAGTGCATCACAACCACCATCTGTACAAGATTTCCAAAATTATCAACAATATTTACATAAACGTGCCGGTTTACAAGCAACACCAATTGATTCATCAACAACAACACGACCGACACATTGTGATGGTGTTGATGCACTTGGTTGTTTTCAAGTACGTCTATATTATGATTGGTTCTTGATACCTGGTTCGTGTAAATGTTGGCGACCTGATTATTTCAATAAATATGTCAGAAGGAAATCATCAAGTGCTGATCTTTAAACGTGAAACAAATAAGAGTTATCACTATGAAGGGGGAAAAATATATTTTTATTGAAAAAAAAAGAAAATTAATGTAAAATGTTTTCCAAATATCTAGTCTAGATAACATAAATTTTCAGGATCTTGTGATAACAACGGATTCTCTTCCCTCAAAATGTCTAGAATTTGATAAGAGAACCGTAAAAATCTAAAATAAGAACCAATTTTACACTAAATTCAAGATATTCTCTAAAACATGAAAAAAATTGTGTAGAAATGGTTCAACGATAAGAGTAACAAGTTTACAAAAACAATAAATTTTTACGGTTCTCAAAAAATTTATTATAATCTTATAATTTATTATTTATTGACGCATTAAAACAGATAAGACTTGCACGTAGGTTAAAATGTTAGTCGTTACTTTTTTTTAATTAAAAGTAAATTAAATATTTCGGGTAATGGTGAAGGATTCTGTATTGTAAATTGTGTAAAAATTTTGTAATCTCCTTTTCTTGTATAACATTTATTTGAGTAATAAATCTGTGCAATGTGCAATTTAATAGTTCTTTTTTGATTATTCAACAAATTTAGTATCTAAAAAAATAGCTATTTTCTATTGGAATTGGAATAAAAACGGTTAAAGATAAGGCTAATCTAAAGCCAATTTAAAACATGACCTTAGACGTGTACATTTATGATAAGTTTACGATTAATACTGAACACCCCTACCACCGAAGAATCACTTTAATAAATGCCCGATTAGAATTTTTATACTGTGCACGTGGAATTGAATCATTCAAGAATTTATAGCATAACGCTATTTTTTACAGTTTCCTAGAATCAAATAAACAAAAATATTATCATTTAGATTTCTTGGAAATTGTTAAAAATTACAACCTGAAGCTCCTTGATTTCGTCATCCCAATTTTTTTCAGCTATTTTTGGAACAACTGTTGTAATTAATTTTGTAACTTTTCCAACGTTTTCTTTGAATGTTTTTAAAACATCCGCCACACAAACTTTCTCACCAGTTTGTCGCCAACAATCATAATCGGTAGCTAAAGCAATTGAAGCATAACAAATACCAGCTTCTTTAGCTAAAGCAATCTGTAAATTAATATATTTATTTTGATTAATTAGAGAAATGAAGATTTAAATAACGATCTACTTCTGGCATTGCTGTCATATTGATAACATGCCCACCCCATTGTCGGAACATGTGACTTTCAGCACGACTAGAAAAACGTGGCCCTTCAATAGCTATAACAGTTCCAGTTTTATGTACTTTAATGTCTAATTCATTTGCTGTTTTTATAATTAATTGTCTTGTACGTTCATTAAAAGCTGGCTCCATTTGTAAATGACATACACCAGGTGGATGGTCTTCACCACCATCATAAAACGTCGAATTTCGTGCTTGAGTTCTAAGATTAACAATAATTAATTTGATTACAACAATTTTAAATTAAAATGAAAACCTATCAATGAAACTATCAAGAATCACTATATCGCCACGTTCAATTTCCTCCTGTAATGAACCAGTAGCCGTTGAAGCAATAATATGCGTACAACCTTGTTCTTTTAATGCCCAAATATTTGCACGATAATTCACATTGCCAGGCATAATATCATGTTTACGACCATGTCTAGCTAAAAGAACACAATCAACACCATCAATTTCACCCAATACTAGTACATCAGAAGGATCACCATACGGTGTAGTAACCGATTTTGTACGGCGATTTTTCAAAATATCAGGATCATCTAAGCCTGAACCACCAATTATACCAATCTGACGTTATTAATAACAATAACAAATTAAATATAATAGAAAATAAATGAGAATTTTGTAAAACACTTACTTTAACATTTATCGACATTTTACAGAAATTTTACCAAAGAATTTGCAAATTAAACTGTTAGAACAATATTGTACAACAGTATTATTAATCACGATAACAATAATTACTTACCACTAATAATATTTTTAATAAATTGATAAGATTGTTATTGTCGTACACAGGTGTAATAAATTTTAACAATTTTCAAAAAAGTAGGGTTACATTCGCTTGACTATTTGTAGCGCCAATTTTGACGTATCAATACAATGTTGTCACATATGTTTTTCTTTAACGAAGCAATATTGAAAATCAATTAATTATTAGTGGAAACTTATTTTGAGAAAATATGATAATAATAATAATAATAATAATAATCAGAAATATAATTAAAATAATCAAACAAACAATGTTATTTAATGAGTAAATTAAGTTGCTTAAAATCAACGATTGTAAACTTACAATGATTGCCCATTGCCTATACTCTCCATATAAGCCAAATATTTGACGTCATTGACGGATAGTTAGAATACCTACATATACATGATAGAGACAGGCATAGCTACCTGTCTCTATCGATGTCTATCCGTATCTGTATGTACGCGAATGACGTCACTGGAGACGACAAGAGTGGGGATGCCGAAAAAATGTGGTTCATGAGCAATCCTTGTAAGAATTCATAATCGTTGGCTTAAAATATACTCTATTGGCGCCAAATTCAAATATGACTGCTGTAATTAAATTTTTTTTAAAATAAGTCATCTAACATACAAGATGAGGCTTAAAAAAGCATTATTACATTGCTTGTTTACTAAAATAAAGAACGACGTAAAGGCAGGTTTCTATGAGTTTTAGGGCATTAAAAAAGCGTCTCAATTTTCCGTCTTTACTGATAAGTGATAAGCTTCTACAAGATATTTCCAATAAAAATAGTGCAAAATAATGTTTACAATATCTGTAACTTTACAACAGAATTTGGGGACTAAAAATTAAGCATCCTGAGTTATTTGAAGTTGTGACTCTTATTAGCATAGCTAATAGTGTTTACTTTGCGTGATTATAAGTTTTATAAGTAATAATAACTAAATATCATTATAAATAGTCTCGCTAGATATTTCACAGCTTCGAACCGCAATTGAACCCAAAAAAACACCGAAATTTTAGCCGGAACGAAATCCGGAACTGAACCGAAAACAAAAACCGTTTTCTTTTTTATTAAAGCATACCCGTTAACACGTTCTTTTATTTGTTTTTTATTTTTGTCTCCTCTTTTCTCCCTGTCCCGGAACTGCGTTAGCAATAGGTGCTTCAGGGCATTTGACATGAGTTTGCTAGTAAACCACCCGAGGTCAAAACTCCCGAACATGAGACGGTCTCAAAGCTCGACTTTGAACTTGAGGCGAGATTGTGTAACCAAAATCAAACATAACGATACTTGTACTCAAGATCGGGCTGTAGATGCCTTGAGACGAGTTTTAGTTCACTGAAAGTGATCCTGACAAAAGTAACTAGAAACTCCTATTAGTTGACGAGCGATTTGAATAGTAGGTATTTCAAGGATTTCTAGGAGGGTGCATGGAGCTTATTTTAGCATAATTAGAGCCTCGTAGCTCATTTAGAAGTTGGTCAAAAATCGCTCGTTTCTGACCATTACGCGGTTTTAAAAAATGAGCCAAATACGCAAAATGACCAAGAATGACTCGGGGATTCTCCCAACATTGATTTTTTTTTGTTTTTCTCTATATTATTCGGGGGGGGGGGAATGTCTCACATTTTTTTCTTGGATGCAATGGAGAAAAACAAAAAAATAATGTTGGGAGGGTCCTTGTGTTATTCTTAGTCGAACAATTTTTTTCCAAATTCCAAATGAGCTAGGAGGTTCTCATTTTGTTAAAATGATGTGGTTTACACTATAGAATTCTCACTGTTAATTTTTTTCTGCAACTGACTGTACCTTTTATCGTGAAATTTAACCCTTTGCACTCTGAAGTCACCTCTGACGTGACAATACTATTTTTCCTTAAAACTCTGAAGTCACCTCTGGCGTGACAATACAGTTACTTAATACCTGACATGTGATATCCTGATATCAAAGCCAGAAATAATAAATCAGAGTTGGGTGATAACAAACTAGAAAAACAATTAGAGTGCAAAGGGTTAAAGTTCATTTAAAAAATGAACCGAAAACCGAAAAACGCGTTATTTTTGCAGAGATGGAAACCGGAACCGAACTGATAATTTTTTACGAACAGGAACGAAAACCGTTCGAAGCCCTGAGATATTTTCCACTTTTTACAGATTCTATTTAAATATGCAAAATTTCATCTACAATGCTTGCAGTAATACACAAAATTCTTCAGAGATAATCGATCAATTTATTTCATCTGGGATAAAATCGAATTGATGGAATATGCAAATTTATACATCTATAAAAATATAACCCTTCATATTATATTTTCTTAAATTTGACTGTAACTTTACCTCTAATAAACGTGCTCTATCAACAATAAACAATTTGAAGGCAGTCATCATAACCAATGGGGTCATTCCATGTCAAATCAACCAATAATAAGTAGTTTTCAACTTGACCATCTCAGATTTGGCTGAAATTTAATTTATTCATACTCTCTGGCATCCTGAACTCAAATATAATTTTAAAAAAATTCTATCCCTTGTAGTTTTTTAGTTATAAATTTTAAAAAATCACAAAATGACGCGTTTTTTAACGTGCGCTTAAATCTAAAATCTGCTATAACTATAGTTCCATTAGTGCTAGAGAGCTGAGAGATAGCTCTTTTTAAAGAGGATTTCATGGGCTTTATTTTGATACCTAACTTGAACACTTTGGGTGAAAAAAATGTTTTTTGTGAAACTCAAAAAGTTGGTTTTGAAAAAAAAATTGAGTTGGTGTCTTTTAATTTTTTTCAAATTTATATATGTTTTTAAGTATGATTTTGTGAGTACACCATACAAATTTTAGAGTGGGACCATGATGGGATCAGGAGATATGTTAAAAATACGTCACTGGTATCCCACAACATAGACTTAGCTTGGCAATTTTTTTTTATTTACTTCTTTCATAAATAATGTGTCCATTTCAGATAATGCACTTATTAAACATGTCAATATTTTACATTTATAGAAATTTAAATATAGTTTTTCTTTCTGGAGATTTTTTAACTTCATCTTTTAATATTTCCTTTTTTCATTTTTGATTGGAGTTTCTTTGTTGCTTTAGTGCTTTCCAACTCTGTAAGATGGTACACTCTTCCAGTTTGTGTTGTTGGATCTATTTTGGTTAAGACATCTGTCTTATGTACTAATAAAATGTCTGGCACTCTAGGATATTTAAAAGAAGGCGATGGACCATGGGGTTCCAAAAAACTTATTTTAATGGTTTCATTTTCTGTACCGATGACACACCCTAACCACCATTCCTTGTCGTACAAACATGTGACAAAACCAACAATCTCATCCAACTCTAAATCACTATCAACATCATTTTCTGAAACCACTTCTTCTTTTGTGTCATTTGCATTGGAGTAAGTCTTTACTAATACTCTAGTTTCATTTTTTGGTTCATAGTGGTGAAACTGCTGTGTTCCTTTCACTGTTTTGGCTTCTTTCAATCTTGTTTTCAAAAGTGTTTTCTCATGTTCATAATCATCTTGAGTTGAATAAATAAAACTAATATTAGTTATATTTCCTTTAGCCCAGTCGTAGAGTTGGCGAGGAGTCATAATTTGTTCATTATACACCATTCGGAGGCTTGCTTGTGCTGCTAGACGTTTTACAGCACCTCCTACTCCATCACAAGCATTCTTTCCATGTGACGATGCAAAAAAATTCCATTCTGCTTTAATGGAAAAATCTGCTGTGTGGTGACAGAGGTTAAGAAAGTTACTTTTATTCTTATATTGTGATGCAGCCCCATCGGAAAAATAGTGGATTTTCTCAAGTTCATGAGGTAGATTATCCTTTAAATAATCTATCAAAAGTCGCTGAAACAAATGCACAGCAACTGTGTCATGAGCCATACAGTCAGATATGATTACTAAATTTAAGTGTTGCAATGTGTCTTCTTTAAAATAAATTACAAAAGGATGTATTGTTGCTTGTGCATTATTCCAATGAAAGCCTTGGGCAGCATCTTGGAGAACAAATGCATAATTCTCAGCGAAGTCACATAGAACAATGCATTCATTTAATCGAATGTTTTCTTTTAAGTGTCTCAAATAAGCTGATTGTTCGGTAGCAATAAAAGAATGTCTAAGAAGTTTAGGCAGACTATCAAACAACGAGTCTAAAAAATCTTCTGTGGATTCCGTTATGGTTTCAAGAACACACTTATTCTCTACCTGCAGCCACTTCTTGTATGTTACATGATCAATACTGTTTTGATCAAATGCATCCTCAAACAAAAACTTTAGATTGTTAATATCTGGACACAGTATGCATTGCCTGAAATAACATTTTTCTGTCGGATTTTCACAAACAATACTATTGGTTAAGTCTTTGTAAGTTTTAATTGGCGTTTCTCGATTTACCAATTCTGGAATCTTACACTGCGCCATCATCAACTTCGCATTTTGATGCACAGTACATACACATACTGAATGCGTACCTGCAGAACCTGGAAGGACACAGTGCTTTGGTCGAAATTCGCAGAATTTAGAAAACCCTATTTTCTGTTCAGGATAGCGTTCTTTGAAAAGGGTAAAACATTCCCTTAATGTATTCAGAATTAAAAATTTTTGTACATGAATTCGTTTGCCATCCACTTTAACAGAAACAAAGTCCTTTTTACCTGGCATCTGACGACTCACTTCATCACACTCGTAAAATTTGCGGACTATATCTGCTGTTTCAGAGCTAAGTGTTTTCCCAGGTTTTGGATCCGGGGAGGACATTACACCTTTTTCTTTGACAAGATTTTTAGCCTTTCTTGCAATAAAATTACTTACTCCAAATTCGTTCTCAATTTGTTTTAAGGTCCAGCTTTTTGGAAGTGTTGTCAAAATTTGCATTTGCAAACTTTTATTTCTTGTAGTATTGAATTTTTCTTTCAGTTGATTAATAATCTCGCTGTCATAGTTGGGCTCAACTGGATTGTCGGGGCTTAAACCAAGTATTTTAGTTCTGAATGCTTGTGTAACCTTTTTTAATTTAGTTTCAGGATATTTCTTTTCGCTCAGTCTTTTCTTTTTTACTGGTGTTTCATCAATCAAACCCAGACTTTCATTCAAACTTTCAATTGCTTGTTCTTTTTCAGGAGTAGATACTAACAATTCTTTTCTTACATTCGTTTCCTCAGGTTCAGTTTCTGGCTGATGTAATGGTAACCGCAAAACTGATTTGCGACAACTATCACATATTTTATCACCTGCAACTATTCCTTCATGACGTTTTAAAATATTTTCATTCACAGTCCTTAAATTTTTTTTGTGGTAGTCATGACCTGTATGTTTCAATGGATTACAACAATATACATTAAGTTTTGATGGACCTGCTTCTTCCATATTTACAACTGCTTAACACGTTACCTTAAAATCAGTTCACCAAACTTAAAAACACAACTCTATCTTACTAAATAGTTGAAAGTTTAAACTTTTTTAATACCAAACAGTAACAAAAGAAATTAACTAGGAAATAAAAAACTTTTTTTTATCAAATTGAGATCACAAAAAGAATCTTAACTAGGTTTGCACTTGTTAACTCTCTGAAAGCAAGAGACAGACTGAAACAGCTAGCAGAAGCAAACAGGTTTCTTTCATGTTCTAACATGAAGAAGTGATGATAGTGTCCATTGTTTCTGCTACCAGTGACGTATTTTTAACATATCTCCTGATCCCATCATGGTCCCACTCTAAAATTTGTATGGTGTACTCACAAAATCATACTTAAAAACATATATAAATTTGAAAAAAATTAAAAGACACCAACTCAATTTTTTTTTCAAAACCAACTTTTTGAGTTTCACAAAAAACATTTTTTTCACCCAAAGTGTTCAAGTTAGGTATCAAAATAAAGCCCATGAAATCCTCTTTAAAAAGAGCTATCTCTCAGCTCTCTAGCACTAATGGAACTATAGTTATAGCAGATTTTAGATTTAAGCGCACGTTAAAAAACGCGTCATTTTGTGATTTTTTAAAATTTATAACTAAAAAACTACAAGGGATAGAATTTTTTTAAAATTATATTTGAGTTCAGGATGCCAGAGAGTATGAATAAATTAAATTTCAGCCAAATCTGAGATGGTCAGGTTGAGTGCCTTGTTGGTTTGACATGGAATGACCCAATGGTTCTTGTGTTTTCATCATCATAAATTGTATATTTTGATGAATTTTCACATTTTTTGTGGCATACCAATTGATATTATAGATAGTTTCACATAATTTTTCAGACTAGAAAAAATAATTATGTCTTTACTAAATAGCAAATAATAAATAATATCTTTGTACTATTTCAGTTAGTTCATGTGCCGGCCAATACATTAACAATGTTGAATATAAAATTCCCACGGTGTAACCAATGCATTTAACAAATTGATCAATTGTTAAATTTTCATTGGAAATTAAATAAAATTCAATACATGTTGTTGTTGAGTTTATTCCATATAGGATTAGAAACGCTAATGAATAGATTGTGTTAACTTTTCGATGTAGACTGAAAATAAAGTATGAAAACAAATAATAAATGACTAGAAGAAGAATATAAATTTACCCCAAGAGAAAATTATGGTGTTCAGCACAAGACTTTATAATTTCCAAACATTTCTTCTCATCTTGTTCATTTTTAATATTTTCTAAATCAATAGATTTGAGTTTCTCAATAATCAAAACAAATTGTATTTTTATCTCTGTACAAAGAAGCATCATTAGTGTATCACCGGAAATTCCGATAAGAATTTGAGAAAAAAGTAACGCTTCAACAACGGCAATAATATAAAACCATGTTTGACTATTATAAGGCACCCAACAAGGAAATGGTAATATTTTAGCATCTTCTACCATAATTGGATTTATTAGAATCATTGTAGAAGTCACAGTCACCATACACTGATAGAATATTGTGATACGTTTACCAATTTTTAAATTTTTCTCTTGATCATGACCAATAACTGACCAAAAATTATTACGTTGCTCGAAAATTTCCAAAAACAGTTTCATATGAAAGGTAAACATTACATCACGAATTATTACCTATAAATTAATAATATTTTTAATAAAATTAGGATTAAATCGTAAAGTTCTATAAACTTGAATGTATGTTGCGAAAGCTTCGTAGATTTCTGAAAGTTCCAAAATATCTCCAGTTGAATTTATCAAATGCCATAAAATCATCAATTCCAAAATAACAAGTGTTGGTATTGCAATGTATCGATTGATCAGGCGAAGAAATAAATTATGACTTCCATACATTTTCATTGCGAACAATGGGATAGACAAATGGTCGACCGGTTGTGCCATGATTCCAATCAAAACTGACCATACAATTTAGTAGTGCTAGTGCATCCACCATTTATATTCTTTCTCATTTCATCAATTATACAAATATAGGAAAACACACATTTGTTCAATATACAGGGTGTCGGATCTAAATGTGGTTGATTCTTATGAAACTGCTATTAAATAGTTGATGAGCGATTCGAAAATTATTTGAAAGATTTGAACGTGGTGACTGTTTTAGCAGAATTAAAACTTTGTATCTCATTTGGAAGTTTATCAAAAAAACAATCGTTTTGGTCAATGTCGCAATGTTCAAAAATGAGCTGATCAAAAAAGACTAAGAATGACTCAAAGATCCTCAATATTGAGAGAGTCCTCGAGCCATTCTTAGTTGTTTTAAGTGTGTAGCAAGTTTTCCAAAATAGTGACACGAATGTTTTTCTATCGCCTTCCATGTGATCTTCGAAGTTCTAATTTTGCTAAAATGATTTCCTGAGTCCCTCCTACAAATCCTTAAAATATTTTCCGAATTGCTCATCAACTAATAGGAGTTTCATAGAATCGACCATATTTAGATCCAACATCCTGTATGTGAAGGACTTTTATAATAATTATAAGTTAAATTTTATAGACAGGATTTGTCTACAACAAATGCAGCGAGTTGTTAGTTAGTTAGTTTTCCGATTAAATTTTCAACGTAACTCTATTGTAACTCATGAGAATTGCACACATGTTGATTTTCAATCAAATAATATTGAAACAAAGCAAATTTTTTCTCATACCTCCTATAACTACTATACAGGGTGAAATTGAATTGCCTTGAAATACACAAACCTGTCTCCCTATATGGTATAGAATACAATAAACGTATTTTGAAGGGTCAAAGAGAAGAAGAAACTTTTGGTTAAAATTGAGCAAAATTGCGACTATTGTTTGATGCTCGCTGGTTAAGTTCTGACCTACCGTAATGTTATTGATGAGAGTTGATAAGAAAGCTGGTATCAGTATAACACATATCGGTTTCTCATGACATTGAACTACACATGTATTACCAAGTTACACCCACACACAGCGTAAGTAATTAAATATTATAAGAATAGGTAATTATCATCCGGGGGTATTAATTATATCTGTTGATTAAACACAATTATTTGTCGTTGTTCTATCCCAGTGGCTTTAAGAACTTTGACGAAATTTTCAACCCTTTTTTTAAAAAATCGACTGAATTTTTGGGGGTTTAAAGGTTTCAACGAATTTCGATTTCATCCTGTATACTTTTAATTTACACAAATGCATAAATAGGTGGTACTAGAAAGTTAATGAACAACCAATGCAATTAAAAAAAATGAGACTATAAGATATATGTATACATCGGTACAAAATTCAATCAAATAAAGTTTTTCTAAAGAGAATTATTAATTGAAGGAATTTACACAAATTTATACCCCTATAATTCGATAAGGGACTGTAAGAGATGATTGATTGTATACAATTTCAAAGATCTTTTAAGAACTTTTGAGATCCATATAATTTGTGTTTTGAAAAATAATAAACGTAATTAAAATTCACCCCTTAATATACAGCCCCTATAAGCTTCTTATAGGGTAGGTATTTTAAACACACCACGTAACATTTAACAAGAGTTACAGAAATGGTCTTACCTTATGTGTGTGTGTGGTGGAGGTATACTTACACAATTAATGCAGAAAAACTGAATGTTTATTGAATACAATATTGATAGAAATGAAGATAACAAATTCTGTTGAATTATAAAAATTGAATATATACAATAGATAACTAAATAAATGATCAAATAAAAAAATAAATAAATAAATACATCGATCGGATTGATTATGCTAGATTAGTAGGTACTGATATACTTCCTATAGTTAATTATTAATTAAATGATTATACAATATTACAAATACAGAGATGAAAATCTAAATGTACACGATTCGTGTGAAACTCCTATTAGTTGGCGAGAGATTCCGAAAATATTTCAAGACTTTATAGGAGGGTGTCTAGAGATCATTTTAGCAAAAGTAGGACCTCGTAGCTCATTTGGAAGTTGGTAAAAAATCGCTAGTTTTTGATGATGTCGCTATTTTCGTTTTGGCAATTCCCGAATCTCGTTTGCAGCTTCACAATTTCGGGTCCGCAACTTATCGATATTTCCGACCGCACTAAATACGCTAATTGTTTCGCATGGACTCACAAAAAATGTCAAAAATATACTACAAGGGACAAAAAAATAATAAGCCCACAATTCATCAGTGATATCAGTTGAGGAGTATTAATTACGTTTGTTAATTAAACACAAATATTTATCGTTAAGATTGTTGAATTCCAGGGACTCTAAAAAACTTGCTAAAATTTTCAACCCCTTTTTATTCAAAAACGGAGCTCTATACGTGGTGTAAAGATTGTCAGGGACTTTCATTACACCCTGTATAACAGTTGGTTGAGGAAAACGTAGTAGAGTAAAGTAAAATAATCAACTCATTTTATGAAATGTCAATTTTTTTTTGTCTAAATAAAATCTAACATTCTTTACAATTATTAACTTTATATAAACCAACTAATAAATTATTTTTATTTGTACAAGAAAATGGTTGTAATTTACCTAAATACACTTTATAACCATGATTTTCAGCATATAATTTTCTATCTGTATCAATAGCATCCATACAAACAAAACCTTGTGTTGTTTTTGATACATTTGGTTCGTGTGTTTGATCAGCAGCATGTGCTAGAATTAGATAATCATTTAATTTCATATTCAAATTTTGATATTGTAAACTACGTGGATATTTGATATGATAACAATCACGTATACCACCATAACAGCATGGACAACAAACGAAATTTGCATTATTCTTTATACAATTTTGTAAAACTAAATCGGTAGCAACACCACAAGCATGCAATGATACACCAATATCGAAATGACCAATAAAAAAATCTAAATTCGTTTGCAACATTAATACATTTGTTAATTTCAATTCATCAACACGTTGTTTGGCACGTATCAATGATAATTCCTTATTTTCAATTAAAATAATACGACTTTGTGGTAGTAGATAAGCTAATAATATACCTAAATGGCCGCTACCACTACAAAAATCAATAATTTTACAATTACCACCATTGTAATCAACAATCATTTTTAATACAGCTTTAATTAAATTACTCAATTGATCGCATTTACGATAAGCACGTTTCTCAGGTAAACCACCATTATTGACCGGATTTAATTGTTTGGGTATTTCAGACCAATTTAATTCAATCTCATCACCATACGGATACAAATCGTTACTTATATCAATACGATTTATTAAACGTAAACTATTTGTTATATCTTTTTGTTTTGTGTAGATGCGTTTTTCTGGTTTATAACGATTCGGATCACTTGTATATAGACTTTGTTTGATATAATCAGGTATTTTAACCGTTTCAAAATCAAGATAATGTTGATTTGTTGTAAATTTAATTTGTATTAATTTTTTTTGTAACATACCATTGTACCAAGATTGTGTTAATGGTAGAATTGTGGTAAATTTATTAAAATCAAATAATTCAAAAAATATTCTCAAACACGGTAATAGAATAACATCAGATAATGTCATAAATGGTCCTTCACTATATGTGTGTGATAATTTCAAATTCTCAATTGGTATTTCATTAGTTATATCTTTATCATTATTATATTCACGTGCTACTTTATAAATATTATGTATACGTACTGGTTGTTTTAAATGATATTCAAATCGTAACAAATCTTTCGGTAAATCTAAACAATTATCATTGATTTGTTTCAATTTTAATAGAGTTTTTATTGTTGTAATTATATCAATTTCACAAAATCGTGTCCAAATTGATGTTTCATTGCATGCCATCAAACAAGCATCACGAAATCCTAACAATTTACGTATCTTTCTATTATCACTGTATTTAATTATTTGACGTGCTACAGAACATAAACCAGCTATTAGATAATTTGATGTTAAAACCAAGACTGGCCATATCAAATTTGACAAAATCTCATCATTCGTTACAATAATGTCATGTTTTATACGACTAAAATCTACAGATATTGCTTCAAACTTTGGCTTGTTCTCTTCTAATTTCACACATAATTTTAATTGATTACTATTTGTAATTTTATAAATATTTAAAATGATTAAAGTCTCTAGATCAACAGAATAGTGTACAGAATCTATCTTATAGGCAATGATATATAAACAATTCTCCATAATTTAATAATTTTCAAACACAATTCGCTAATTGTCTTTGAACTCGTTGTAGTGTACGTTGATTTAAGACTTTCTTTCTTGCTATAACACACAATGTTGAAATTGTCGATATTAGAAACATACAACCTTCAAATTGCCAAAAATTTCTCTCATCTATATATGCAGTTTTATCACAACTTCTTGTTACAGTTTCACCACTAGCACAACGCAATACTTCTCTAAAATGTGTATGGATACAAACACCAATACTTTGACTAGCAATTTCAAAGGCTACAATTAAAAATGTTGATCTTTCTTCTGTTCTACTTTATGATTTTCTTATTTACCTGAACAAGGTTCACAGTCTTTAACGATCTCATACGATTCTTTCTCCCAACACGTGGAATTCTGTTCGATGATAAAACTACGTTTACGACTAGAATGCGATAAATCCGTCCAATGTGACTCAACAATTAAAACTAGAACTGTTAAACTATAAATTACATTTATAATAAATATTTGTTTAATTCAATTTAACAAAAAGTTTCTCTTTACATACATTCCAAGAAAAGTGATGCCAAGTAACATACGTTTTTTTGGACAAGATTCAATCATATTTTACGAATTCAAACACTTTATAAAGTTGCACAAATTTTAATTGAATTAAATTGAGAAAAAACGAATTTTATTAAGTTTTATTTATTTGTTCAATTATCAACAAGGTGTGCGATCTGTCAAACACACGTTTTTTTTTTGAAGTTAACCTCACATAGATGTCACTACTGACTCCTAGGGGCTAGGGATTTTTATTTTTATTGTTGGCTAATCTGTTGGAATCAGTGGCGTCACTTTGAAACTAATTTAATAAGATGATTATTAACTAATTAATTATCTTTACAATATTTAAATTTATCAACCGCCTTTTCTGCAATATAATGCAATCTAACATGTTAAACATGTATATTTTTTATTATTGCGTGTGTAACCATTATTGCATAACTATTTTGGTGCATCCAAAGATAGCGGTCGTGGCTTCACTTGCGAATATTATCTATGATAAACACAAAAAGAAGTAATCTAACATACCTATTGTACCACTACATTTCCTCTCGCAGTTGGCTATGCTTTTGCTAACGTAGTGTCGTAGTTTGGTTCAGACACTTAAAAAATACATTAGCAAAATGTCAATTGTGAACCAATTCACCATACTACGTTAGCAAAGGCAGAGCCAACTAGGTGTACCACGGTATTTATTGTCGAAGTTGGCTGTGCTTTTGTTTACGTACTAAGCGTAACTTGATTCACACTTGACATTTGTAAATGTATTTTTTAAATGACCGAACCAAACTACGATATTACGTCAACAAAATCACAGCCAACTTGAGCCAACTGTGAGAATAAATACCGTAGTATATCCTGTAGGATGAAGCTTAAGGGGGGAATAGGAGTCAAGCCTCGGTTAGAAGTTGGAGAAGATGACAATTTTTAATCATCGATTTCTTGGTTGTTTTTTGAGATATTTAAACGCTGTAACCAGCTTTAAATCGGGCGTTTTACGGTGCATCCGACAAAGTTTTCCATTTTGTAAAATTTATACTAAATTCTGAAGTGTAGAGGCAAATGTCGGAGCATCTCAAAATTTTTCTAACGTCGCTCTGTCTACAATTTCAAAGATAGAAAATCGTACAGCAGTTTATTCATAGGCGGAAGACAAAATCCTATTTTGGAAAATCGAAAAAGTTATAAGTCTCTTTATTTTTTATTCAATAACTTTATATTGCCCTTAAATTAAATCCACAACAGTTTGGTTTTAAGAATAAAGGACGAGGCAAAAGCAGGTTTCTATAAGTTCTACAGAATTAATATGTCTCAATTTTTCGTCTTTACTGATAAGTTTGCAATCTTTGTAACTTCACAACAGGACATGAGGACTGCAAATTAAATTCAGCATTTCAAGTTATTTAATTTAAAGTAAGTACATATGTATGTATTATTATGTGAATATTATTAGCTCATAGTGTTTACTTTGCGTGATTATAAGTAACAATCATTGAATAAAATAAAAGAAAGTTTTACGAGATATTTTTCGTTTTTTTGCAGATTCTACAGATTCTATTAAATATGCATAATTTCATCTACAATGCTTGCAGTAATACACAAAATTCTTCAGAGATAATCGATCAATTTATTTCATCTGGGATAAAATCGAGTTGATGGAATATGCAAATTTATACATCTATAAAAATATAACCCTTCATATTATAATTTCATAAATTTGACTGTAACTTTACACTTTACCTCTAATAAACGTGCTCTATCAACAATAAACAATTTGAAGGCAGTCATCATAACCAACGGTTCTTGTGTTTTCATCATCATAAATTGTATATTTTGATGAATTTTTACATTTTTTGTGGCATACCAATTGATATTATAGATAGTTTCACATAATTCTTCAGACTAGAAAAAATAATTATGTCTTTATTAAATAATTAGCAAATAATGAATAATATCTTCGTACGATTTCAGTTAGTTCATGTGCTGGCCAATACATTAACAGTGTTGTCCACAATATTCCCACAGTGTAACCAATACATTTAACAAATTGACTACTTGTTAAATTCTCATTGGAAATTAAATAAAATTCAATACATGTTGTTGTTGAGCTTAATCCATAAAGGATCAGTAACGCTAATGAATAGATTGTGTTAACTTTTCGATGTAGACTGAAAATAAAGTATGAAAACAAATAATAAATGACTGGAAGAAGAATATAAATTTACCCTAAGAGAAAATTATGGTGTTCAGCACAAGACTTTATAATTTCCAAACATTTCTTCTCATCTTCTTCATTTGTAATCTTTTCTAAATCAATTGATTTGAGTTTTTCAATAATCAAAACAAATTGTATTTTAATCTCTGTACAAAGAAGCATCATTAATATTTCACTGGAAATTCCGATAAGAATTCGCGGAAGAAGTAATGCTTCAACAATGCCAACAATATAAAACCATGTTTGACTATTAAAAGGCACCCAACAAGGAAACGGCAATGTGTTGGCATCTTCTGCTGTAAATGGATTTAATAAAATCGATGTGGTAGTCACAGTCACCATACACTGATAGAATATTGCGATACGTTTAGCAATCTTTAAATTTCTCTCTTGATCATGACCAATAACTGACCAAAATTTGTTACGTTGCTCGAAAATATCCAAAATCAGTTTCATATGAAACAAAAATATAAGATCACGAATTATTACCTATAAATTAATAATATTTTTAATAAAATTAGGATTGAATCGTTAATTTCTATAAACTTGAATGTATGTTGCGAAAGCTTCGTAGATTTCTGAAAGTTCCAAAATATCTCCAGTTGAATTTATCAAATGCCATAAAATCATCAATTCCAAAATAACAAGTGTTGGTATTGCAATGTATCGATTGATCAGGCGAAGAAATAAATTATGACTTCCATACATTTTCATTGCGAACAATGGGATAGACAAATGGTCGACCGGTTGTGCCATGATTCCAATCAAAACTGACCATACAATTTAGTAGTGCTAGTGCATCCACCATTTATATTCTTTCTCATTTCATCAATTATACAAATGTAGGAAAACACACATTTGTTCAATATACAGAGTGTCGGATCTAAGTGTGGTTGATTCTTATAGAACTTCTATTAGTTGATGAGCGATTCGAAAAATACTTGAAAGATTTGAACGTGGGGCGGCCCTGGAGACTGTTTTGGCAGAATTAAAACTTTGTAGCTCATTTGGAAGTTTATCAAAAAAACCAATCGTTTTGGACAATGTTGCGAGGTTCAAAAATGAACTGATCACACAAAACGACTAAGAATGACTCAAAGATCCTCAATATTGAGAGAGTCCTCGAGCCATTCTTAGTTGTTTTAAGTGTGTAGCAAGTTTTCCAAAATCGTGACACGAATGTTTTTTTATCGCCTTCCAAGTGATCTTCGAAGTTCTAATTTTGCTAAAACGATTTCCTGGCTCCCTCCTACAAATCCTCAAAATATTTTTCGAATTGCTCGTCAACTAATAGGAGTTTCATAGAATCGACCATATTTAGATCCAACATCCTGTATGTGAAGGACTTTTATAATAATTATAAGTTAAATTTTATAGACAGGATTTGTCTACAACAAATGCAGCTAGTTGTTAGTTTGTTAGTTTTCCGATTAAATTTTCAACGTAACTCTATTGTAACTCATGAGAATTGCACACATGTTGATTTTCAATCAAATAATATTGAAACAAAGCAAATTTTTTCTCATACCTCCTATAACTACTATACAGGGTGAAATTGAATTGCCTTGAAATACACAAACCTGTCTCCCTATATGGTATAGAATACAATAAACATATTTTGAAGGGTCAAGGAGAAGAAGAAACTTTTGGTTAAAATTGAGCAAAATTGCGACTATTGTTTGATGCTCGCTGGTTAAGTTCTGACCTACCGTAATGTTATTGTTGAGAGTTGATAAAAAAGCTGGTATCAATATAACACATATCGGTTTCTCATGACATTGAACTACACATGTTTTACTAATTGTAAGTTACACCCACATACAGCGTAATAAGTAATTAAATATTATAAGAATAGATAATTATCATCCGGTGGTATTAATTACATCTGTTGATTAAATACAATTATTTGTCATTGGTCTATTCCAGTGACTAAGAACTTTGACGAAATTTTCAACCCCATTTTTTTCGAAAACGGGACCATAAAGATCGACCGAATTTTTGGGGGCCTATACGAGGCTTAAAGATTCGAACGAATTTCGATTTCACCCTGTATACTTTTAATTTACACAAACGTATAAATAGGTCGTACTAGAAAGTTAATGAACAACCAATGCTAAAACAAAAAAAAATGAGACTTTATAGGATATAGGTACAAAATTTAATCAAATAAAGTTTTCTAAAGAGTTGAAGGATTTTACACATATTTATACCCCTATAATTCGATAAGGGACTGTAAGAGGTGATTGCTTGTATACCATTTCAAAGATCTTTTAAGGAGTTTTGAGATCCATATAATTTGTGGTTTGAAAAATAATAAACGTAATTAAAATTCACCCCTTAATATACAGCCCCTATAAGCTTCTTATAGGGTAGGTATTTTAAACACACCACGTAACATTTAACAAGAGTTACAGAAATGGTCTTACCTTATGTGTGTGTGGTGGAGGTATACTTACACAATTAATGCAGAAAAACTGAATGTTTATTGATTACAATATTGATAGAAATGAAGATAACAAATTCTGTTGAATTATAAAAATTGAATATATAGAATAGATAACTAAATAAATGAATTAATAAATAAATAAATAAATCCACCGATCGGATTGATTATACTAGATCAGTAGGTACCCACTGATATACTACTTATAGTTAATTATTAATTAAATAATTATACAATACTAGCTGACCCGGCGAACGTTGTACCGCCTAACAATCAATAAATGAAGTTATACTTCTTAGGTAAACTTAATTTATGAATTTTTCCTGCATGGGGTAATGTGGATAAAATATTCTATTCGGCGTGCGAAATTTATCAATTTTCAAACAACGATATATCGCTTATTTTTTAAGATATTGTGAAATTTAAACGTGCGTTGGATAGAGCATTTCAAGGTGCATGTTCTGAAGCTTTCCATTAAAGGAAAATGTGATAAAATTGGGAATGATAGAGAAAACTGTTGGACCATGTTTTTTTTGTACATTTTCCTTGATAATTGGCTAAAAATTGGTCAATATTATAGATTTTAAATTTCTATTGAGTGATTTAGATGGAAAATGAGTAGATCTTTCCAAATCTTCAAGAATTTTTTGGATCCGTTTGTTAGTTTTTCCAAACTTGAAGAAAATTAAAAAAACTTTGATCCGTGATAAAGGGCACAATTTTAAAGATAGAATATTTCACTCTTGTTTTTAGAAAGATATTGTAAGGGCGGAGGGGATAAAGCTCGCTTTTCAGAAAATTTTGAAAATTACGTGATCTATAGAAAAATTTGGAACTGCATTTTCACCTGTTATTTACAGCTATTAAAATTAATTAATTTGACCGATGATTGGTATCAAAATATAGGAAAATCCATTTTCTTTAACGACCATATCATAATAATGACAAATATTTGAAAATCTGTCCGTAGGTAATGATAAAATAATAACTTTCCATACCAACTAAAAATCAAGCCTTCTTTGTTTGAACTTTTTTACTTGTCAAATAAAATTGGAAAATACTTTTCAAAATTGTCTAAAATGGTCTTGTGTTCGGTGTTGGATAAAATCTTGTATACAACTCTTGCGTTAAGGAGCAAATAAAACGCTCGAGCAAATTACTCCTTTCGGCTAACGCTTCGTGGGTAAAAGTTTTCTCTCGCGTTTTATTTGCCCTCTAACGCACTTGTTGTATAAATAACTGTTATTATAATAATTAAGTGGAAATGAACGTCCAAAAATAATTATTGAATATCAGTATCATATCCCGGCGCATCCACCATTTTCATCCAAATATATACTATCGGGTCTATTGGTTCTCATTTTATCAACTTCATTCTCGTAACTTTTTCATATTTAATTAAATATCTCTAGTGCTAATAATTTTTCAAATATTGGGAAAATTAAGGAATTTAGTGTGAACTCACGGATGACTCATTTTTAAGACGATATTATTTATTGTAGATTTGAATTTTTGTTATAATTACAACAAATTCACTATGATGTACAGAAAAAATCCAATTGATGTCTATACTCTATCATGGAATAAATAATATGTTGCAAAAAAACACTTACTTTTCTTTGAACGGTTTATTAGGTTATTTTATGAATGCATTAATTTCAATTGAAGGCCATTGAAACGAGTTTCTAATTAGCAAATAATTTATTTATTTAAAATATCTCTACTTGTTACAAGCTGTCATCAGTACGTATTTGGATAAATGACCATTCCAACGGTAGCAAAATTTTCGTTGTCTTCGATTTTTTTTAAAAGCCCATGGTGGTACTAGAGCTATACCGCCTCCAGCTTCAGCCGTAATTAAATCTTCATTACTTCTATAATCGTTAATGTCCATTAAAAATACTGAAGATGATAGAAAAATAACAAAGAAAACACACATAAAATTATACAAATTTATCATTATTTTTAGAAATATACGATACTTTACGAGTATAAAATAAATTTTAAACTACAGTTTATTGTTATGAGAGAATTTATATAATAATATTTCTCTCATAACTTGTAAATTAATGTTAATTATTACGAAAATTTTAGAAATTTACGGCTCCTTTATAATTTCTGTTGTTGTCTCATTATATTTGTCGATAATATTTAAAATAGCTGGTACATAAAATTTCCCATTACCAATGAATTTAATCACTGTCACATTCTTATTATTGTCCACTAAATTATCAAAATCTTGAATTGTAGCAACATTTTCAATCGTTAACAATAACACAAGCAGTAGAACTAATTTTTGTAAGCATTCCATTTTTGTTTAGACTTATCAAAATGAATAGAAAAATGAACGTAAATAATGGCTTTAAAAGAATTTCTATTGTTGAAATTAATTGTTTAGATATTTATAAATTTTTGTTCAATGTCAACTGGCTAAATATGTGTGTGGTAGTAGTTCATTGAAAAGGTTTGTAAACACAACAGTAAAATTGAAAGGACATTCTTAGATGTAACTTCCTGATTTTTTTTTCATCTTGACGAGGTCATTTTAGTATTCATCAATCAGATAAATGCTTACATGTATCTTCAATTAATTTTGCTTATCTCCAGAAATAAACTTTAAAATCCGTGTAATTACAGAATATTTACAACTATTAAACGCAAACGTTGTCAATTATTATAAAACAATAAAAGTACTATAAGTTGGCGGGCAATCAGAAAAATACTTCAAGGATTTACAGGGGGACCCCTAGAGATCGTTTTAGCAAAATTAAAACCTCGTAGCTCATTTAAAAGTTCGTCAGGAAACGATCGTTTCTTACGATGTCACGATTTTCAAAAACTAACTGCCCACTTAAAATGATTTAACTAAAAATATCATGTAACATTATAGCGAGTGTACCACGGTATTTCTTTAGTTACGTTACTATTTTACCAAAGGCACAGCCAACTGCGAGAGGAAATACCGTGGTACACTCGGTATGTTTTCTCATACAGAGTGTATTTTTTAAATGTGGTCGATTGTTATAAAGCTCCTGTTAGTTGGCAAGCGATTCGAATAATATTTCAAAGATTTGTAGGGTTGTCCCTGAAGAATATTTTATCAAAATTAGAACCTCGTGGGTCATTTGGAGAACAAAAAATCAACGTTGGGAGGATCTTCGATTAATTCTTACTTGTTTTATGTGCTTAGCTCGTTTTTGAAAATTTCGACATTGTTTCAAACGGACGCTTTTTGACTAATCTCCAAATGAATAACGAGATTCTAATTTTCTAAAAGTAGTATTTTCATTTTATTGTGAAATAAATTAAATACTTACGTTGAACATATTCGCAAATTATCTCCACTTTCGTGTATAAATAGGTAAGTTTAAAGGTGTGTATACTGCATAAAGGGTTCACGAAGATTACTGAATCTTAACACTGACCTAACAACACTAAAATTCCTAATTGTACCCGCCAAAATCTAGAAATTATAGAAGGCGTCAGGTGCGTCAAGTTGGTATATACGGTTACATGTCTAGTAACTTTTCTACCAAACAAATAAATCAAATTTTTCTTCGGTTCTTGATAAGAAAAAGTTATATAACGTTCTTTATTCGACTTATCTGTGAATGTCTTTTATTCATTTTAGTTCTGAATGTCGAAGTGTTAACAAGGGCTTGTCAAATTTAAAAACAATACAATATACATAATATAAAATAAAATAGTGCTAATAAAGTGCAGTGTTGAGTTTGTGTTAGTGCTTTGCTAAAAGGAGTTAGTCATCCTTTTAAAGTAAGCGGTTGAAGGTTCAACAAAAGGGTAATTCGAGATATTTAAACTATTTTTCCAACTTTTCTTTTGTCCTGACTACAATAGGTTCGAACAGCATGGGACAGGCGGTGTGATGCAGTGAAGTAGTAAGTACCTTTTTATTTATATCGCGATATTGTTCGGTTATACAACATTATTTTTATTAATAAAAATTTAAAGTCCGGATGCGAAAATTGACAATTATATTACTGAAAATCGAAATACACACGATTTTTTTATTAAATATTCAATTACGCTTAAAAATGAATAATAGACAGTCACATAAAACGGTTAAATTCTTTGTTAGGTACTTTTTCATATAGGTACTCCATAGGAGTACAGGAAAAATCTGTTAAGTACTTTGTACATCTGGTACAAACCAAATAGATCTGGAACACTGCGAACTAAATCACAATAACAATAACAACACAAACGTGGTCTACTTAAAAACAAATTTACAGACAGATTTTCAAAAGTAAGAAATTTATAATTAATAATCTTTGAACTAGAATGAAAGATCGAATATTAATAACTTTGTATTTCTTTAACAATAAACAAAATGCAATTGTTTTGGAAAACCAAAAATCCATATTACAAATATGGGATGACGAATTACAATTAAATAGTTAAGAATTATCAAAGTCGTTTACCATAATAAATATATTATAAAATTATTGATTATCAGTTAGATTTGCCCGCATTTGCGTGCAAGTGACGTAATTGCTCTGAACTATCTTATATGTTAGCGCTCTCTAATCGCACCCAATCTTCATCGACCTCTCAATCAAGTTATTCGTTTATTTGTAGCGATTGTAACACTACAATCATTCAATGTAGTTAAGAAAGTGAATGAGTAACTTTACAAACATTAAACAAGCGGTTTAATGTAGCTGATATGTGCCCCCTTCTTGCTACATTTTCATAAACACAGCGAATGGGTAGGTTTACATATAAATTACGATTATAGTAAAAATCGAGAGTCACGTATGTCCATGGCGTGCACTGATGATAATCGCGCGACAATCTAAAATAAATTCACGACCCTGCTGCTAATTGATCAATTATCTTTAGATCAAAATACATATTTCAATGATATTGATCATTTAAAAAGATTAACAAAGAAAATATATAGATAAAAGATAAAAATTAAGAGAATTCTTTTAAAATGAAATTAAAAATCATTTTTTATGTTTTGAAATTTTTGAAACAGATGTAATCAAAAATTTTACATAATTTTTATGGGAATCAACCAATCAACTTTGAGAATTTTTAACTATTTAATTCTAAAATGCAATTTTATTGTTACATAAATTCATTATCCGTATTCTTATCTAATGTAGTGAATTAAATTTAGTTAGATATAAAGGATACACGAAACATCTTTGTATATGACACGTGTCCGGGGCAATATAAAAAAAAATATAATGAAAAAGTGGAATTGAAGCTTCTAATTGTATGTCTTCTATATTTTTTTATCGAAGGTAAATGATGATAATTTAACTATGCTCTATTTTCATGCAACAAACATGTACAATCGATCTCATCAATTTTAGAAAGATTCATATTTTTCAACATTTGTTCAATAATTTCATCATCCTCATCATCACTATCATCGGAAAGCTGCAAATCTACCAATTTATCAGTTTCCTTTTGTAATTCATTCTCAAATTTCTGATTGGATACATCTTGACGAAATTTCGTAACTTTCTGTAATAAATCACCATAATCAGTTTTCTTAAACATATCTGTAATTTCTTGAATTTCATCAGGTTTATGTTGATCATCTTCTTCATTATTTATATCAACAATATTTGAACAAATTTCAGTTGTTGGTAATTCATTGTTGGATGCAATAAATTCATTAACATTACAAAGAAATTTATCTAATGCAACATTTGTTGTTGGATCTTGTTTAAAGTAATATGGTGGTGCTATTGGAGGTTGTACAGGCGGATGATATTCGTACGGTTCTTCACCATCAAGCTAAATAAACGATACTTGATTATAAATCAATCAAATAATCTGAATCAAACCTGTAAAGGATATGTAGCATCAGAATCGTATGCACTCAAATCACCACAAACTACAAATGGAATAATAACACGATTACTGCCAGTTAAATGATCGAATCTTCTATTTGATACATCTAAATACGGTGTGATTAATCGTGGATCGAAATCTTTCGGTGGTTGATAATTACGACAAACCACAAAAGCTTCTAAAAGATTATATAAAAATTAAATTACATCCGTATTGGCGGTATACAAATAGAATATCAAACCTATACTAGAATTTCTAGAACTCAATGGTTTTGCTATAGCTACATCTTTGAATAACATCAATAATTGATTTGTTAATATATCAACATCTTTACCGCGGAAAATTTTCGCAATAAATGTACCACCAGACTTGAGAACATTACAAGTTATGTGTAAAGCACCCAGTAGCAGTTGTGCTTGAATATAAATATCGATCGAATGAAGACCAGTAACTAGAAATTTAAACGAAAAGATCATAATACCGGATGATTTATGTTACATAAAAAATTCTGTAGCAATCCTTATTATTTGGCGAGTGATTCGAAAAACGTTTAAAGAATTTGTTGGGGTTCCCAGAGAACTTTTAAGCAAAATTAGGGCCTCGTTATTTATTGGGAAATTGGTTAAAAAATATTTTATTTTGAAAATTAGGTAAGTTATAGGGACATTTTGAACCTCCTTTTTCACCAATTTGACTAATGATTGGTATTAAAATGTCGGAAATTTTATCTACTTTCACGATCATGGAATTACAATGGAAAATATTTGGAAATCTGTTTATATTTTCATTTCTATTTCGACCATGTTTGTGGCAGTACGAGATCTATCGGTATACTGCGGATTAAATCACAGCAATAAAGATAACAACACAAACATAGTCGACTAAAAAATGAAAATATAGACGATGGATCTTCATCACGTTTTTTTTTTCAATTTTTCAATGATGCAAATGAGAAAAACGGAAAAATCAATTTTTAACCACCCTTGCAATTGAAATGTAGGAGCTATTTTTAATCCGAAATCATATTGTCGAAATAAAGCATTTTTTGATCAACTTATCAATAAGCTACAAGGCCTTAATTTTGCTTAAATGTTCTTTGGTGACTCCGCCGCCCCAATAACTCATTGAAAAACAATTCAAATGGCTCGCCAAATAATAGGAGTTGCCATAAGAACTTTTCGTTTTACATGAATCAACCGTTATTTGTAATTAATTGGAAAATTTCATACCGTCTGGAGCCCCATCACATACAACTAAATCAGCATGATCACCTTTAAAATGTTCAATTATCGTTTCAGCTGTTTTATATTCAGTTATATCGCCTTGTAACTGTATAACACCAGGTAGTGGTGCCATTGGTTGTAAATCAACAGCAACAATTTTAACATTCTCATTTCTAGTTTGTGTCTCATTTGATTTATCAATAGAACTACTATCTTTAGGATTGAATAATGAACAATTTGATCGAATATTGATCTTTTCACCTAGATACAATCGTCTGGATAAAACTTGACTCCAACTACCTGGGGCTGCACATAAATCTACAACTTTTGTTACACCTAAAAATAATATTTTATTTAATAAAACCCAAAAAATTGAGTTAAAATGTTTGAACAGAATGATAAACCTTCGAAAATATTGAATTTTTCGTCGATTTGAAGCAGCTTAAAGGCGCTACGAGCACGCCAGCCTTGTTCTTTAGCTTTACGATAGTAGATATCACGCTTGTCTTTAGAAAATTTACCCATAATTTTGATAAATTTAAGAAATTAATCACAAATTTTCATAATATTGACAACTTATTGTTAGGTTATGTCGGCAAATAATCTTAACGTTTCTGTGCAGGCTTGAAATCTTGCAATACACTACATGTCCACACAATGATGTCCTCTAAAAGAAATGTTTTACTGAAAAAAAATGTAATATACATTGAAAAAATATCAAAATTTTGCAAATATTATAATTTGTTTTATCAGTTTGTAATTCAATAATACGAAAATGAAGTACTTTTTGTTTTGTGAACATTTGCGGGACACGTTATATACAATTTCTATTGTTAAAGTCGACGCATGCGCAATTTTTAGTTTTTTACATACTCAATAGATAGAGACATACGTCGTGCTTTTTTCCTTCATTACACTGTTGCACATTCGTTTCTAATGATTATTATCCTCCACTATCTTTTCTACACTCCATATGGCCGGTAAATCAGTAGATTTACTGGTAATTAGATAAATTTGGCACCTCCGTAAAAATTGATATACCGCGAGTTTTGAATTTAAAAAATAATGTGCAATGTCTGAATGAGTTTGTGAACAAAAATATAAACAATGTGAAAAATAAAAATAATTCGGGCATTATTTATTGATACACAAAATCTGGCAGTGATTCAGATCAAAATACATTTTAATTATATACATTGAGAAATACATTGGAATGTTGGGAGAAATATACAGAGTGAAACAGATACATTGATTACAAAAATGAAACGAAAATGATGATGAATTTGAACTAAATTTCCTGAATAATCGTATTATTTCATTTCATTGTTATCAATAATATAGAATCGAATATTTTTATCTACACACTTACTAACAATCACAGAAATACTTTTTTTGTTGTTTTAAATTCTAATAAGTCAACTTGTAAATATTTTCCTCTTAAATTTAAAACATAAGATTTTCTTTTTTAATTTGTTATAAAATAGCTTTTGTTCATCACTCGGAGAATGTCTTGGAGATTACCGTGATTTGCCAGCAATCTTTATAAAAAAAAACAGAGCACACCAACTTTTCACACATATCTTTAACTAACTAATAATATTAATGATAGATTTAATTTTTTTGTAGTTAATTTTCTTTTCAAAATATACGTAAATTATAAAAACATCGGCGAATTTTTACCTCCAAAATTTTCAATGATTATATACAAAAATGTCTTTGGTACAATCAAAAATTCATACAATAAAATCGTCAACATTTATATCAAATATAATAAAATCTCCCCCTGTAGTAAATAATTCTAATATTTCTAATAAATAAATATTTCTCGTGTTTTACAATTAAAACTATTGTGTCTTTTTTGTCTTGTCTCTAATATTTTGTTTCTCTTATAGGAAAACCTCTTTGTACATAGAATTCAGCTTATTTGTATTTCTGTAGATAAATAGTAAATACCATTTATATATTTTATATACAAAATTTTACAGCTATTTTAATCTTTTTAATTTAGTAGAATTTTTTTTACTGCTGTTGTATTAATAACTGTTCCAATTCATCAGCTGATCGTAATAGGAAAGCAGCCGATTCACGATAACCGGTTATCAATTGCCGAACAGCTGCCATTTCACCAGTACTCAATTTATGATTCAATAACGGCTTCTGTTTCATACTCAAATCTGTAGGACCTGTAAGCAATCAGATTAGGTCCTTTAACAACTCAACAAACAAACAATGAATATTAACCATTTGTTAAAAGACCGGTATTTGTTCCAAATGGTGTAGCACCAGGAAATAACGGATATGGACCAGTCCTTTGGAACGCTTGTGAGAAATTCGGTCGATACATTGCCGTTGGTGCAGATCCGGCAGTACTTGATATACCAATACCGTTCATTGCTGTTGCACCAAGAGCTGCAGCATTTGATACTCTATAAATTATAAAATAGAAATGTTTTATTATGTAAATTAATGAGATAATTGAAATTACGCCATAGCGGTTGTTTTCAAGTCTGGCGTCAATGATAGGCCCCCTTTTGAAACTGAATTCGGTGTCGTTGATGGTGTTGTTGATGATGGAAACGCCGTAGAAACAGCATCAACTTCAATCTTAACTGGTGTATTATTAGAAAAATCCAAACCACGATTGATTGGTGCTGATGTATCTATCGGCTAAACGATTAAATAAAAAAAAGTGTTAAAAAACATTTTTGAATGATGTCGACTTGTATTAGATTTACTTGAGTTCCTGGCAAGACTGGCATTGGTTGACTAACAGGTTCTAGTCCGAGACGCATTCTTTTCGCATTATGACTTTCATTCTCACAAGCAGTTGCTAGAATTTGTTCAGCTTGTACTGAGGTCAAATGGGCAGGAGTTGGTCGTGTCTGCTAGTGAAAAATATAAAACAATAAAAATCATTTCTTTTTTACAGTTCATTTATTACTAACCGCATCCCATGGTGAATTTGGATCCCGTGCACGCTTATTCCTTCGACACGATTTCAAATAAGTTCGAATTCGTTTCCTGGCTCTTTCAGCGAATTCAGGAAATTGCCGTGTACACGAATCGATAATAGCTTGAATTTTTTCTTTCGGTTGTTTACTAATCGGTACCATACGATCCAAGTTTTCATCGACAAAAAGTCGAACAAACATCTAAAAATTAATTATTATTAAGATGTTAGAGAGAAAAAAATTACTGTGATGATAGAAAAAAAGAAATTACATTAAAAGCTTTCAGCCGTTCAGGGTCGTGAGTTTGCGTATCAATCTTGTCATCGCTCTCATCGTCATCATCATCCTCGTCTTCTTTGTTACCACTGGAACTAGTTTCATCATGAGCTGACCCTGTATCGGCATTGACTGGACTCTGAAATGCGATAAATGTAATGAAAATTTTAACCAAATCAAGATAATATAACACGCACACGTGTTCAATAAATACAAAAAAAAGAGTAATTAACAAACACGCCAAATGAATACATCTAATCCGACGAGAAATTGCATCAAATTCTTTTGTTTGATTAAAAAAATACAGTAAGATAACAAATTATACTTACAGATTGATCTCTGGTGGTCGGCGGTGTGGCTTTCCCTTTAGCCAGTCCTAATGCTGAATGATATTGTGCCCATAATCCTGCCATTTCTTCACCACCTGGTACTGACGATAAATCCGGAATGTCGCCATTACGATTACCTGCATCAATTTTTTCCGTATAAAATTTCAACAATTTTGATACTGATTAAAATTGAAGAAATTCAAAAGAAATTTGTATGAAATGAGGTGTAATTGTTGAAATCTTCTTGTCATTAAGTTTAGAAATAAACAAGTTTAGAAAAAAACAATCATTTGAAAATAATACAAACAAAAAAGGTGTGTGTGTTTTTTTTTTAATTACGTATTTGTATGTGTGTGTATTAGTGTGTTACCTTGGGACTGATTATGGTAGTTCCACGCCAAGAGCATCAACTTGAGTTTGTCGCCGTCTTTCATAGCCCCAGTTCCTGCACATATAGCCAATGATAGCACGATTAACAGGGCCGGATTACACTTTTACTACAGATAAATCAATTATTTATAATAAATTTTACCAAAATTGATTTATCGTATCAAGTGAAGCACCAAGCCCGTTTATTTTTTTGTAAAATTCAACAAACTATAAGCGTGTGAATTTTGCCCTGAGACAAGAAAAGACACAAGGTAAGTGATTGTATATGACTATGTGTTCTCTCACAAAAATCAATTTCTTATTCTTGAATCAAAACAAACATAAATTATACGAAAAGTAAAAAATAAATAAATAAAATATTGATGAGAGTTTAGTGAAAGGAGAAAGAGACTACGATGATACGTTCGGTTGATATGCAAATGTATTCTCAACTTACCAGAAGAAAAATGTTCCTCTTCATTGGTTTCTGAAGATTCCGGTGTAGAAAGGTTCTCCTATAACAAAACCAAAGAAAAAATATGTAATCAAACAAGTAAAAGGTTGTATCACTAGGTATTAAAAAATATAAGTACAGTGGCGATCAATAAAAAGAGACCGAGTCTTGAGCGAGAATTTCATATACTTTCGTTAGTTTCCCTCTGAGGGTAAGAATTTTGGTAGGTGGGAGGTATTGGAGTCAATTTCAGCCATAGCAAATTTGTATTCAGGTAAATACCCAAAATGGCACCAAAAATCTCACCCTCTTTCCAAATTCTGACCTGTCAAGTTTCTGTTTTACACAGCTGCACAAGAGGTGGTCTCTTTTTTTTGATCGTCATTGTACATTATAAATGTGCTGATATTCCGTGCCTCTTGAAGCATTTCGCATGTATTCATAATAAAAACACAAAACTTCCACACGCAATTATTATAAAAACAAAAATAGGTACTATAGAAGACTTTTAACAATTATAAATTGAAATTGTGCGATAAACAGCCAGGCATCACGGATAATTAACTATAAATACAGACAATGTGGAAAGTGTAGATGGCAATTTTTCGATTATTATTTTATTATTAAAAAAAAATTCTTACCAGTAAAATTTCAATAAAATTTAAACAATACCACCTGTGTTTTTTTGTATTGTAGTCGTCGTCCAAATGTGATTCTCAACAATAATTTGTCGTTTGGGTTAGTAGTTTGAAGCGTGCAAAATAAAAACGAAACGAAGACACAAAAACAAAAAAAAAAAGCAGAAAATTAGTATAAATGTTAGTAAAACTTAAAAACAAATACAAAGTAATAAACGGTAGGGAAAATGGGAGAAATTTGGAGTGCTAACAGGAATAACAGGGCGTGGCAGGGCGTCCTTCTGGTACTATAAAATCCGTTGGTATTTTAATATGTGTCGCTAAACTTTTTAACTATCTATGGAGGTAGAAATTATTGTCCAGAATATAATAATACCTACACAATTTCCGACGACTTTTTAACTTCCCCGACCAGAGGGTAGGGAAGTTATTAGTTTCGGACCAAAATTTCGAATTCGAGATTTCACCAGATCTTTACGTTTTGGGGTCCCCTGAACACGTTTTTGAAGTTTTTAGCATGATGTCCGTGTGTGTGTGTGTGTGTGTGTGTGTGTGTGCGTCTGTCGTTTCTCCAACGATTACTCAAAAACGGCTTAACCGATTGCGTTCAAATTTGGCCAGCATCAACTATTCCGTGGACTTTCGAGTTGATTAGTTTTTGGTGCCAATCGGACCACGGGGGTGGACGGGGGAGGGGGTTGATTGAAAAAAATGTAAGATAACGTATTAATTTGATATCACCAATCGAAAGGGCATGTGCTTTTATGTCAGAAATAATACCCATCATGTGCGATATTTTTCAATCTGGCGACTTATAATGATTAAATTAATTAGATGGACAGTGATTCTTTACTAATCAAGTATGTACGCAAGACAAAAGAATAAGACATTAATATATCAAATATAAATCAGGATTTACGGCCGTTGTCTAGCAACAAGACTGTTTCGTGAAAGATCGAGTAGGTGTAAATAATTGCGTTGTTTTTTTTTAAATTTCGGTGCTGATTTTGACATCTTTGGTTTTGTTAAAAGCTTTACTGGAATATTTGTTTAATCTTTTGTTGTGAATTTATTGTAATGGATAACATAATGAGTAATAATACTTTTTCCTATTTTGCGTTGGAAATAGACTTATTTTGACATAAAAAGTAGTGTGGAAATGAAATATTTCTTAACTACTTTGAGTGTAGAAATATCTAGGATAATTTATTTTTTAGAAGTTGGTAACACTTGCCTTATTATTGAAATGTCACTTTTTGACAGATATTAAAAACAGTCAATTTAAATAAAAATTTTATTTCATTTAATTCAAATTGTTTCTCCATTGCATTTTCAACAATTTCCCACAGTTCGGGTGGAGTACACGATAAGTGGTCACACATTTTCACTTAAAAATTGTAATGAAAATGGAGACTAAAACAATTGAAAATCAACTTGATGGATACTAGATACAAAAATTGAATATCGGTCACACCTACAATACCAACTCCTATAAAATTCCCTAAATTTCCAAAATTTATTTTTTTTTGCAAATAGGGTGCAAGGGGGTGCAAAATAGGAAAAATAGTATAAAAAACTCGGTTCAGAAGTCAATTCCTGCATTCGACCATTAAAAAACTCGCCGCTTCGCGGCTCGTTTTTTAATATTGGTCTCATGCAGGAATTGTCGACTTCTGAAACTCGTTTTTTAATATACTATTACTATCCATAGAGGCAGTAAGTAAACTAAAGTTTTCTATTTCTTAAGAATAAAATAACAAAATAGTAAAGATGATTATTTCCATAATTGAAAAGAAAAAAAATAAAGTTATTCTGGCGAGAATTGAACCCCGTAGCAAACAGATGTCAGGCGAGAGCGCAACCACTGTGCTTTTCGCAGAAATTTGACAATTTTCTCTTGATCGTAGAAAAATTTTTTTCTAATTAATGATTAACTACTGGGACTGATCAGTCGGGGAAGTTGCTAGGCCGGGTCTTCGATTCGGCCCCTTTTCCAACTCGTTATACATACAGATTGTCTGTTTTAAGTGTGGTCGAATCTCATGGAGCTCTTATTAGTTGGCGAGCGATTCTAAAAATATTTAGGAATTTGTACGATAGTACCCGGAGAATAATTTAGCAAAATTAGGACTTCGTAGTTCATTTGGAAGTCGGTTAAAAGAGCGATTTTTAAAAACGCTACGCACACTTGAAACGATTAAGAATGACTCAAGGATCTTTCCAACATTGATTTTATTGTTTTTCTCCATTGTTTTCTAGAATCTAGAGTCATTATAAGTTGTTTTACGTGTGCAGCTTGTCGGTGAAAATCGCGAAATTGTCCGCAACTACCAAATCAGTTACAAGGTTTTTGATAAAATAGTTCACAGGAACTAAATACAAAAAACTAATAAGAGTTTCATACGAATCGATGACGTTTAAAAACGCAAAGCTTCAAATAAAAAAACACTTCAAAAAAAAAGAGAAAATGTGTAGACAATTCTACTGTAAAGTAACAACAACTGGTAATCATACCGAAAACTCTTTTTGTTTTGTCGTATAAAGTTTAATATGGAAGGTATGTGGCTTCAACAATAAGAGATACAGATATTGTATGTGTGGTATAAGTTAGCATGCGAAATGCGAACTTGACTCGACTTCAAAATACACTTGAAGTAGACATAACTTCAACAACAACAAGACCAACAACAACAACAAAACCCGCTGTATTGTAGGGGCATATAGATAGAAGCAAAAAAACACGCCAAAGAAAGAGCTTTATTGCTGCAGTATTAGTTGCGACTTTTTCCAACATTGAACGTTAGATATTTCTTCATTGAAAAATTTGCCGATCGAGAGATCAAAGAACGATCATGTCGATATAATTACGAACGTGGAAAATGTAGTAGAGGTCATACTTTCAAATCATCAAATCATCCAGTTGCATTGTTGTTAAAAAAAAAACACGGATCAAGAATAAATTCAACAGAACGATACGAGTGACACAATTAAATTTATATGCCGATGCATCCGTTGTACATTTTACGCACACACAAATATGGAGGGAACGGTGTGTGTTGAGAAGGCACACATAAACATAAAATAACACCTGTTGCGCTCATCAGACTTGCTCAACATCTTGTTCTACTTATACAACTTGGATATATTAAATTTATTTCGTAGGGATAGAAAAGGAAGGACGCGAAACTTTCAAATTAACCGCAATAACATTCATTGATTTGAAAAAGATGAGAAGGAATAATTGCGATTATTTCTAAAAATTTTTTTTTTTTGTTTTAGTTATAAGATATACGAGTTTGTGTCCAATTTCCGTTGTAAACAATACCACTTCCGTTGTTACGTCTGCTGACCTCAAAGCAGACAGTATTCTAAAGTCACGAACAATCTTCTTTCTCTATTTTAAAATACCATATTCATCAATCTTATAATTACAATTTACGCACCTGTTTGATTTAATTGCATACATTAATGTAATAGAAATAAATATTTAATCGTAATCAAATAGTGGGCAAGAAAAATTGAATTAATCAATTACAAACAATAACAAAAATATCATCAATTATTGTTGCTAAATACTCATTCTCATTATCATCAATTATACCGAGTGATTCACGTAATAAGGCGACTTGCTCTTATGGCAATTCCCATTATTTGGCGATTCGAAAAGTATTTCAAGAATTTGTAAAGGGGATCCCTAGAGAACATTTTAGCAAAATTAGGCTCCAGTAACTCACTGGGAAGTTGGTCAAAAAACGCTTTATTCGGACAATATCGCGATTTTCACTGACCGGTTGTACCCGTCAAAGGACTAAGAATGATTAGAAGATCCTCTTAAAATAGTTTTTATTCGTTTCTCATCACTGGATCCTTGCGAAATTGGGGACACTGATTTCCGATATCGTTATGAATGACTACTATGACTAGGTCATTAACGATTTTTACAATTTTTAACTAGTTGGGGAGAGATTATTTATGCTGATTAAGTCTTTGTTTTTCTAAAAGAAAATCCCTGACATTAGAAACATTAGTAATAAATAATAGGATTACGTGTCTTCTATTATATTAACATTAAAGAAAATGAAAATAAGAGCATTAAACAATGAATTAACATAAATAATCTTACCCTATCAAGTTAAAAATAGTAAACAAGAGAAAAGGCTACTCACATTAGACTCATTCTTTTTCCACAATCGATCTCCACCACGGTTTTTTCTTCTTCAATTTTACGAAGATATAAGTGCGAAAAACGTTAAAAATCAATTTTACGATGGTCTACAAGCCATTTTTAATCGGTTCATCCATGTATAATGCATAATTTTTTTTTACCAACTTCCTAATAAGCTACAAGGGCCCTAATTTCATACAAAATGTTTTCTGGGGATCCCCTATAAGTATTTGAAATACTCTTCGAATCACCCACCAAATATTGGGAGTTGCTATAAAAACTTTTCGTTTATACCTGAATCACACAGTATAAAAGCAATTATTAATTGACAGTTTGAAAGTCTAAGGATTGTTCATATGTCGAAGACCCTGAGAATCGTCTTTGATTATAACTACATATAATGTAATTGCTTTGAGAGATATATGTTTATTATAAGACTTCTCTAGTTGTAATATAGAAGTAGTAGTGATGACTATAATGATGAGGTTAAAGTGAACAAAACTATTAACTTGTATTTTAATTAAACATCAAACAAAAACATTAGGTACCTTAGTAAATAGAAAATATACAGGGTGTTTGCTCTCAGTATGGAGAGTTCTAAGGAACTCCTATTAGTCGACGAGCGATTCGAAAAATATTTTGAGGATTTGTAGAAGCGTCCCTAGGGAACATTTTGGCAAAATTAGAACCTCGTAGCTCATTTCAAAGTCGGTCAAAAAACGATCGTTTTGGACATTGTCGTAATTTTAAAAAACGAACAAAACACGCAGAACGACTAAAAATGACTCAGAGACCTTCCCAACATTGATTTTTTTCGTTTTTCTCCATTGTATTCCAGAGAAAATACGACATATTTACACCTGTTACAGAATAAAATGGAAAGAAACGAAAAAAATCAATGTTGGGAAGGTCTCTGAGTCATTTTTAGTCGTTTTGCGTGTTTTTTTCGTTTTTGAAAATTGCTACATTATCCAAAACGATCGTTTTTCGACCAACTTTGAAATGAGCTACGAGGTTCTAATTTTGCTAAAATGTTCCCTAGGGACTCTTCTACAAATCCTCAAAATATTTTTCGAATCGCTCGTCGACTAATAGGAGTTTCTTAGAACTCTCCATACTGAGAGCAAACACCCTGTATAGTAGTACATTTCATATTTTTATATTAAAACAAAACTAATGCATTAATTAAGCTACAAACGCTATAATTCATTTCAATAATTTCAAATATTAAGGTCAGTTCAAATTTGAAAGCAAGCGACCTTTTATCGTAGGTACGTAAACTTTACCTCAATCGTCTGCCGAACTTAACCCGATTTTCAACGCTGTTTCACATCTATGAAATGTAGGGTGGTATACACTAAACGTTAAACGGTTAGTCTCTATCTACCAGAAGTGTCATCTTTCAATAACCTGCAAATTACTGTCTCAGTCGCTTATCCCGTAAGTTTTGTGTGTAAGAAGGATACTTTGACAAAAAGTTGTATAAAGGTGACCTATAAGTCTCACACAATCTCTTAAGGGATAATTTATAGTAAGGTAGCTAAAGATCATTTTAGCAAAATTAGAACCACGTAGCTCATTTGAAAGTTGCTCAAATTGGTCGTTTCTAACGATGTCGTGATTTTCAAAATTGAACTAAACACACAAAACGACTTCGAATGACTCTAGAATCCTTTTCTTTTGCATTTCTCCATTTTATTCTCATTTTTTTCTAGAATTCAATTCAGAAAAACGAAAAAATCTCTATTGGGGAGTCTACGAGTCATTTTGTGTACTTGGTTCGTTTTTGAAAATCGGGACATCGTCAGAAATTAGCGTTTTTTGACCACTAACTTCTAAATAGGCTACGAAGTTCCTAATTTTGTTAAAATGTTCTCTGCCCCCCCCCCCAACCCCAATGTTTGAAATATTTTTGGTATCACTGGCCAAATAATGGGAGTTGCCATAAGAGCTTTACGTGACCCAACCAGTACAATATAAAAATAAGAATTGTTTGATAAAAATAAAGAAAAAATAATAGCTGAATATAGTAGAGACACGATTCCCAGGGTTATCGTTATTTTATGATGATATTTGATGTAAATATTCCTCAAGTTACGACATTTATTCTAGATAGGTTGTTTCTTCAATTGAGACAATGAACGACGACGACGACCAGTTAGATTCTTTTCATTAAACTAAGCAAAATATGATATTTCCCAACAGCATTCTTTACTACGAATCGAATTCGACAAGAATTGAATGAAAGAAAAAAAGACAAAACGTGTACATACAATGACCTTTTCAACTTCTCTTCGTCTTTCATCGATGTCTATTTAATAATTTTACACAAACATATTGTCTATATCGGATTGAAATTTGACAGAATTGGGTGGAAAAATCAATTGAATTCACACATCACAGACACAATTCGATTATCCATAGAAAATCGTTATTTTTCGTTATTCTCTTTTTTATTTATTCATCATATAATTCTTTGTTGTCGTTTCTTTAAACGTTTAATATTACAAATATATAACAGAGTCATGTGATTTTTGCATATTGTGTTGCTACTGTTTCTGATAAGACGATATGTTATCGGTCATGAAAAGTCTGGAATTTTGTGTGAAGATGGTTGGACTATAGTAATACAGCAGCAATTCTTTTATGTATAAACCATACATTATGTATTCTGTATAACTGTAATTTTTGCATGGTCGACTTGGCACTACAGATTGCCTTCTTCTTCTTCTTCTTCTTTCTTCTATGATGTGAAAGTATAGAGAGCATCTGTTAAGCGAGTTCTGGTTTCGTTTTAGATAAAATTTCATGAAATTGATCTGGTTGTTGTTGTTGTTGGCATGTGTATACTGCATAAGCATAGCTATATAAAGCTAGATTTAGTTAAAATAGAGACACAAACATTACAATATCTCTAGGGAGGTTTATTTAAATAAAAGCGATAATAAGAATAGAATTGTAAAAACAAAAATTATATTATCTAATTACAAAAACAAATCCCTAGGAAATTGTCTTGTGATTTTAAATGACCTGTGAACTCGACCTTCACGTTATAGATAAAATTGTGCGTTTCTATTATTATGCACCAATATTGCATCGCAGATCAGAACATGCGTTATAGAATATCCAAGAGAAAAATTTGAAAATGATTTCATCCCCCTATACCAACATGCATTGTATTCAACTTTGACATGTACATTCTCTCAAACTATACAATGTACTACACTATTACTGCTTTCGAACGCGTGCACATTTCAGGGTAGTATGTGTGTGGGTGGTGGTGAGTGAACGAAAGGGAGTGCTGTACACCCCTTGACTATCAGGGATGGGGGGGGCGACACAACTAGGGACGTGCGTGCATATATGTGTGTGTATTCACCTGCCCGCAGATCGATAAACCGACTGACCGTCCCTAGTGTTCTAGTGGGTAGGTGGGTGGCTTATGGTGGTGATAGTGCCCCTCATACTACTAAACTATGCACCACCGATTATTCTACATATAGATAGACGCGTATAGACAGAAACACAGTAAAGCCTTCAACCCGTAACATAATGTCACCCCCGGGCTGCCGTCACTAGAAACTTGATGTGTATACAACAACAACAACAGAAAATAGAGAGGTAGATAGACTTGTTGTAATAGTAGGTATAACATAGTATTGTTGTTGTTATTGTAATAGTGTGTATGTGGCATAGGGATGATCGATAAAATGTAAATTAACTAATGACAGTAAATAACTCGTGGTCGTGTTCCACCTAGGCTGTCCGGTTGTGTTACCATTATTACCACCATCACCACCACCAACCACCATCAACAACACACAGTTTATTTAAATACAACGAGGACAATTCTTGATATTATAACAGGATCCCACAATAACGATAACAAAAAGAAAAGTATTCTATGATAGATCTGATTGACATTAGGGTTGATTACAATATAAAAATCCACCTCTTTCTGTGATAATCGCCACCTATTGAATGAAACATCGAGCGATCGTTAACGAATCAAATATTATTAATATCCAATTATAATCGTTAAATTGTAACAAAGAACAATTTTTCTAAAGATTAGTAATAGTAGTATCATCGTTTGCTAGACACTATATAAGTCAATTGAATACGTGCAGGTATATTTGAAAAGAGGACACCTGTACATTATTCATCTATTAAAAATGTATTGAATCAATTTCACTTTCTTATTGTGTCTAAAGTACAATGGAGAGGGTCAGTTTACAAATTATTCATCTCTTATAATTATATATCGATTCGATAAAACAACAATACCTGTTGTTGGTTGTAAATTTATGTAGATCTTTCAAATTTTCTAAGTTTTACAATTCTTAATTCTTGGAATAATTTTCTAAATAATGAATTCATTGTTTTTTGCATAATTTCATAGAATGCACGCGTCTACTAATTTACGTTGCAACACAACAATTTTATGTTGTTTTTTTTTTTATTTTGCATCTATCATCATCGTCACACAACAAGAAATCTCTCGTTTTTCAAATCTGTGTGTGTTTGTATATTTATGAAAAAAATTGCGCAAATTAATTCAATACATCCAAGGAAAATTCACATGGAATTGTCTTGTCAACGTTCAAGACTCTGCACATGGACAAGGTCAACTAGACAAGTCGCAACAACAACAACAACAACAGTAATGAGGAGGGCAAGAGTTCGTTTATAAGTTGAGGACATAGCAGAGTTTGATCGGTTAGTTGTTATAGAAGTGCATACAGTTTAATTTACATAAATGCGCTGGAGGCTGCATGATTTGTGTTTAATTATAGATCATAAACGTTGATTGTCAGTTGTTGTTTCTAAACAATTTTTGATGATATATCATAAAACGTTTACCGACAATATTGTTGCTACTATTATCACCTAATAGATTACAATAAAGTAACTATTATTCTTAATCTTAATCTATTTCTCTAGACGTTGAAATAAATAAGGAAAATTTTTTTAGTTCACACAAAGATAGTATTATCTCTTCTCTAATCAATTTTATTTTATACTTCCATTACTACTTACTACCCCTTACGATTCCTCTAATATAGTTTCAGTTGTGTTGTAAAGAGAAAACTTATCGTCATTGGATCGTATATGCATAACAGCGACCGTACACTACGGATTACGGTGAAAGCATCATCCAATATTCATGCAACAAACCACCCCCATCCTTTATATACGTGTATATATATATATATTTAGATACACATACATGGGGGTAGGTGGGTGGTTTAGAGAACATTGCGCACGGTTTTGGTGCCGCTGGTTTATGGGTATGTTGTTTATGTGTATATGTAGATATATACTTATAGATATGTATGTATTTGTGTATGTGGGTTGATAGTCTGCCAACAGCAACGCATCAGACCGCAGAACCTACACCACCCCCGCCTTTATATGTGTATATGTATACAGGGTGTCTCCTAGCGATGGGACATTACAAGTATAAGAAGTTCTAATTGTTGGATGTTTCTGAAATTTGGTATGTAGCCGTTTATCCACCTGAACTACCTTTGGAAAATATTTTCATTGTTCTAACAACCTCCTTTATATGGGGTAGTGCACCCTACGCTCTTATTTTAGATGGAATGGTACATTTTTGTATTCTTCGATAAAATCGAAGGGAACTTTGATAACGTGATCCATGGTCTAGCGCTGAAAGTTTTTCAGATATTTCAGCTTTTAGTGCAATTTTAAAATTTGCAGTATTTAATTGAAAATTTCATATCTTAGAAGCTATACCATTTGAAATGTTGAAACTTGGAATTTAAGTAGTACAAAGAATGTGCTTTTTGTCCATTTAAACAGAATTCAATTATTTTTTAGAGTTTAGCTGAAATAAATTTTTCTTTCAGGTATCCTTGATAATTTTTCAGTTATTCAAAATTTTCAATTTCGTCTAATTTTCGCTGCTGAAAGAAAATGTAAAACATAGGAGGCTTAGCAAAACAACTTTCAATTCAATTGTCACATTTAACATGAAATTAAATAATTAATTTTACACTATTTCAATGAAGAAGAATTGAGGAAATTGATAATTGAATAAAATTGATTGCATTTGCTTTTTGTGCATATAGAATGTCCTAAAATTGTAGAAAAAACATTTTGAATATTCAATATTAACGTCATTTGTGATATTTTGTCATTTTGCTAAGCCTTCTATGCATTTCATGGTAGTTGAATTAGTTTGGCATAGGCGACTAGACGTATTATATTTTCTTTCAAAGGAGATGATTGGACGAAATCGAAAATTTTAAATAACTGAAAAATTATCAAAGATAGGTACAGGGAATGTTAATACTGTTCAATGTAGAATCTTTTTGTCTACCTAACCATGTAAAGAGAAATATGGCGTTCTATTTAAAATAAGCAAGATATTACAGTTTGAAAATTGCCTGAAAGAAAAATTTATTTCAGTCAAACGCTGAAAGATAATTAAATTCTGTTTAAATTGACAAAAAGTACATTACTTCTATTACTTAAATTCCAAATTTTAACACTTCAAATGCTATAGCTTAAAAAATATGCATTTTCTAATCACACACTGCAAATATTAAAATTGCACTAAAAGCTGAAATATCTGAAAAACCTTCAGCGCTAAGCCATGGGTCATATTATAAAAGTCCCCTTCGATTTCATCAACAAATCTAAAAATGCAATAAAAAATATACCATTTCATTTAAAATAAGAGAGTAGGGTGCACTACCCCATATAACGGGGGTTGATAGAACAATAAAAATATTTTCCAAAGGTAGTTCAGATGGATAAACGGCTACATACCAAATTTTAGAAACATCCATCGATTAGAACTTCTTATACTTTTAATGTCCCATCGCTAGGACACACCCTGTATATTATAAATACATACCATATACAATAACTGAGCCGCACCTATTTATCTATAGTGAAAATAGACGAAAATTTTGAATAAACACGAACAAAAATCGATATTTTTCCACCCCATATAAATATCAAAAAATAATTATTTGTAATGTATATAAAGGGGAAAGTGTGTCGTTTTGGGCTGGACGACAATTTGTAATTGTAATAATTAATAATGTTCCGCACCGTCGCTTCTATTAGAACAAAATAAATGCCACGGACACCTTTGCGTAATTATTGTCCTTGTTATAATTTTATCTTTTATAAACGAAGAAAATTGAAAAATCAACAAAAGCAAATATTTAAGTATCAAGTTGAGAAAATATCGTATATACATTTACATGTGCAACAATTAAAACCCAAAGGAACAATAGACGGCAATTGTGGCTGTTAATGACCGTCTATACATGCATTAATTTTAGACGTACATACACACACACGCAACACAACAATAGTCTCAAGATTCACTTGATGATAATTGAAAGAATTTAAATATTTCATTTTTAATTAGAATTGGGGTTATTGGGGCAGTGTATTATAGCATCGATATGCGAAGGGGTGGTAAACAAATAAAAAGCGCATTCCTTTACGCGCGCCGCACATTCATCATTAAACATCCCCCTTCAATATCTCCTTTATAATAAAAATAAACAGAGAATCATTCATCAGTTTGTTTCACATGTATAGGGGTAGTAATATACTATGTGTGTATCCATTTAGATTAATTTGATTTTTAGCGATTGCATCATTATGATTTATCAAGATTATTTTAGATAAATTGACATAAAAACTAACCTACTACAACAGAATTAATAATGAGGATTATATGGAAATAAATCTACACAATCTAACCACTTGTAGATAACAGCTTATTTTCATTTGTTTTCGTGTTATAGAAAAAATATACCTAAAGTAAACAATTGCAATTTTTTTATCAACTAAAAGTAACAATTTTAATAATAACAATACGAAATTGTAAAATGTTGTATTATAGAAAGCACGTGCAAAGCTTTTTTTAAACGTTTCAATTTTCAACGAAATTAAAATATGTGTGGAATCTGAGAAATGCTTCCAATGTTGTTTTAAGATAATAAAAAAATGATGTTCAATTCATATTATTAATAAACAAAGTATTTAACCTCTTATCGTACATCTATCATGGCACTATTATCATAAATAATAAATAATAATAGTGAAGTTCAACATCACCTCTTGCGCTTATAAATCACAATTAATTCGCACTGAACAGTTTTAAGATGCGGGTCAATTTGTTATAGGGGAACCCCCATCGTGGTAATTGTGGTGAGCAAAGATCAAAAACGATAATTTTTTTTTCTTCGTTAAAATTCTACGAAGAAGCGATTCTTACCTTGTGATGTTGAATGATTGCCGATGGTTTTCGTTTAGCTGACATTATTTTCAAATTTTGTTAATTAATTAGAAATTATCACCGGTATAATTATATGCAAAAGGTAACACGTATTGAAATTCGGAAATTTTAAAGAGTTTTCATTAAAGACATTGTAGACATCCTTGACAACGTCCGTGACCAACTAACTGTTTCTAATGTTGCGATAGGTCGTGGTCCTATTACGTCACACTAAAAAACAGGTTTCTGCCGAATTTCCGGTATTGTTCCGCTCTTGTCCCCCCTCTCTCTCTCACACACACGGTCTATTCTTTGCGAAATTCCTTGGATTTTTTTTATTCGTTTTCGTATTCACATACTTTCTTTAATTGTTTTTTTAATACGCGTAAATTTCACGAATTAACTTAAAAATCAAGACTTGACCATCAATTCTCGAAGCTAATCTCGGGAAATCTGTCGAATTTGTCTTTTTTCCCTTCTTTGATTTGATAAATTTGGAAAAACAACAACGTATATGTGAATGATAAACGATAAAATTTCAACATCTACACGCTTTGATGGGTAACGAGCAACTGTCGGCGTTGTACACCTCCCCGTCCCAAACGCATCGTCATAAGCCGCCGCGGTTGCCGCGCGCGCGTCGCCGTCGTCCATCCCTACTCTTCTACTACGACGCCCCCACTTCATACCGATCGACGTACGGGGGCGGCGGCGGCGGCGGTGGTGTCGGCGGCGTCGACGGCACCAGCACCAGTGGTAGTATTAACGACAAGGGTAGTGGTGGTAGTGGCGGTGGTGTGACTACAAACCATGATGATTGTACGAAAGAAAGACGGCGTTTTTCAGTTGCCCTCAACCCGCACAACGATAACCTCCCCTAAATTGTTGAGATGCTTTTTCGTAATGGTCAAAGTATGATTTAATTGTCGTAGCGAAATGTGCGAATTCACTGAGAAAATACGGGTGTATATGTCTACAATTAGACCGCAATCTTAAAGTGGCAACAATAGAAAATAGAGCGGAAAAACAGAGAATATAACGATAAAAAAATTTGGCTTTGAGATCGCATGCAATTTAATTGGCCGGAGCAGAATTTCACGACAATTTAGAAAAACTTGCGCCACTCTACTTGATAAGAATTAAACTATCATTATTAGGATGAGCAGACTGCGAGTCGTAAACAACGTTACTAAATGATGGATGAATTTATTGAAAATTTACATAAATTCTTAACGAAAGCCTACAACAATCATCTCGCCCTTGTTACAGTCATAACTACAATAATCGCATTACTACCACCACCTTTCCAACACATCAATGAAACGGTCCGAATCTTAAGTTTACTTTAAATGTAAATTTCACAACCCTTTTTTGGTAAAATTGAAAAATACCATTTTAAGCTTAATCTTTAGCTTAGTCATCAATTGTCCCTAAGGGGATGTCTGTGCGTGTTTACGAAAATCTTTGGTTGTTTGTATAATAGAGTTCACCCTTTTACGATTCTCACCCCCATAGTAATTTGACAGTTGTGGCCGTAACGATGGCGTTTCGATTTTGATGGCTTTGTTTGTGGCATAGATCTGTGCGCAGCGCGCGTCTTTCCATTGTTAAATCCCTAACAACAGTGACGATGAAGAACTCCACGATTCAATCTATCGAGAATTCCCATTTTTCAGACCATTTTCAAACTTATTTATTTCAAAATAATTAGAAAAGTATAGAAGAAAACTAGAAGTTCTTGCAATCATTTATATTTCGTAAAGAGAACGATGAAACGGATGTGTTGGCAACTCTTCAAGGATCCTAATCTGAATCCTTTGAGAGTTCTGGCAGTGTTTCTTCTAGAAAGTAGCATAAAGTAAAGTAGAATTGTATTGGAAATGAATACAGTTTGGTAAGGCACAAAATAAGGGACTAGGGGGATTATATTATGTTGTTAATATAGGGGCGGCTAGGTTCCTAGTGATGATGAAACAGAAAAAAATTAAATTGTCGATATGTCACGGACAAGGGTTGATAAAACAGACAAATTATAGAGAATATGGGTACAGTTCTATGAGGGTCCATTTAATAGTTAGATGAGCGGAACGAGGTGTTTGGAATTCTTATTAAGGAACAACGCTTATACGATTTACAATTCTGAATATATTCTATTGTTTCGAATTTTAATGAAACTAATAGGACAAATACTTGTATGTATGTATAAATGTATATATATAACATAGCGGAATCAATCGAACGACTCAGTATGCTCTCACTAATTGCAAGAAAGGTTCCCGACGGTTCTCCAGTTTTGTTGGCATTGACATCATGCCAATAGATAGCCTTATATTTGTGTAATATACAGGGTCTTTCAGCTATCTATGGCAAAACAATAAATTCCCAATAACTCTTTCATTTATTATTAGAATAAAATAATTGTTACAAGAACTTGAAGAGGAACACCTAGGCTATCTATCGGAGATGAAAGCTGCCTTTTAGAATTGTTGGAAATACGAAAAATTACGGAATATTGAATGAAAAATTAATACATAAAAATCAAAATCATGTAAATAGAAAAATAACATTTGCATTGAGTTAACAATTCTTGGTATACCCTTCAAAATTTTATTACATCTTTTCTGGCTTTTTAAATTTATTACCAGCGAACCGGCATAGATTTTTAAGTCTGATGAGCTTCTCCGATATTCACACATTTTTGATGTTTGATGAATTATTAAAAAGGAAAATATTTTGCTAAGATTGGACCTAAACTGTTAATTTTTTGACCTCTTTCGGAGAAGCAAAGCGCCTGATTGCTGTACAGTGTGAGCGTTTTTCAGCAACGTAAACAAGAAGACAGCTCGTTTCTGATTGACTCCTCAGCGGACGAAAAAGCACTTCTGCGCCATAGTGCGGAAAAGAAACTTGCAGAACTCGAGAGCATGAGCATTTCGCAGACTTTCCACTCTCTCGAAAACTAGGTACAATTTTGCATTTTACTTCACCTTGACTTTTTGAAAGTAGCAAGATAGCATAGGTGTTCCCTTCTTATAAATTATTTTATTGCAACTCTCCACAGATAGTTGAAAGGCCCTGTATAAAAGACGAATTGAAGAGAGATAGATAGATACGGCAACGACGATGAGAAAACTTTACAGCTATATCCGTCGTCCTCCAGGGGTGATCCCGAAACAACCCTTTGTCCTGAAGGAGCGTCGAGCTTCCGCCATCGAACCCCGCACCCGGCTGGATTAGACCCGGGTGTCAGTTCTGTGTTATAACACCATCCCACATAAATGGAGTAGGAACGGTGATGGCGACCCAACGGCGCCCGGCGCTCAATAAAGTCCAAAATAGGGTCAAAGGGCATATTACATACCACCCACAATACTTTCGAACATTCATGTATTTTTTTTAGAAAAAAAATCACAACTTTATTTTGCGCATACTTGTATTTGTAAACAATTTCAATCATTTAATCGTACTTTTTCCCGCTGTTATTAATGATATTTTAAAGTGTTGCAATCAATTTTGTGGGTGGGAAACGCAAGTTAAGCTCCATTGCAGAAACTATGTATACAATATATAGATATACACCTATGTGTGAGTTGGGGTGATAGGGTGGGCGGTAGGGGAGATGGTTGCGGCTAGGTCGACTCTCTGAGGGAAACACGCAAACATAGTGAAAACACCCCCATCCTGCTACTGCATGACATGTGAGACGATAACGGAGGCGGTTGAGGATTGAGGACGCACTTTTAAGGTTGTCTAACGAGAAAAACAAAGATAAATATAAAATTGTATATCTATATGTATAAGTACCGCATCATTAGTAGTGAATAAATTGTATTGTTTTAATTTTTCCATTTACGTGAAAGAAATGCTGAACACTAACTATTTGGACAAATGTAAATAATGCGATATTTTAATGATTGTGGATGGTTCGACAAGACGAAAGGCACGTGTCTAAACACGTCTTGTCAGAGTCCAATTTCATGTGACCGGAAATGGGGCTAATGTATCCCCGTAAGGGGTTGCGTGCTTACTTTACGCGATGGGTGCTGGTTGTTGTACGTGTCCCTCTACTACCCTTCCAAATAATAGGGGTCTTAACGATCAAACTGGGTGTGAGTGTGTGAGTGTGTGTGTGTGTGTGTCTGCGTGTGTATGTATTTTATAATATAATATGTTCGTTGTGTAGATAGTACCTTTTGTGTACAGATAGGTTGGTCGACATTAAATAGAAGACTGGGTCAGGTGGTAAAAATGGACAAGACAAAATAAATACTGTGAATCTCTATATGAGAATGTAATTAGGTAGTGAATTTTACAACAAATTCTTAGTTAATGTAACATTGAATTGTTATTTACCGACGTAGAAAAAAGTATGTAACTAAAGTTGGATGGAATCTTTGTGGGTGGCACAACGATGTTCACAGTGCTGCTAAAAAATTATGGCGACTTGATTGCTGCTCGCCTGGCGGTATCCGGCTTGACGTGGATAGATTGCCCTGAAACTCTACTTTTTAGGGCACACCCACAAACAACTCCTTCATTGTTGAATTACAAATACCCTTAAAACCGTAGTTACAAATCCGAATTTATGTTTAGACAAAAAACACACACACACACACACACACACGAAATTACTTATAAAACTAAAATCTATAAATATAGAATTCGACCAACAATACTTTAATTAACAATTCCCAAGGCCCGATTGATATTTTCAGTTTTAATGTGAACCGTTGGACTCTACGAATCCACAGAATTTAGTTGCTTTTCCCTCGTTTTTTTTTTGTTCTATTTTTCTCATTCTTCGCCTTCTCTTTTCCGCTGTTTTCTACTGAAATCCAGGAGGACTGGTTGAATAGTGTGAGGTTACCGCAATAAGGGTGAGCCTCGATCCCTGTACGAACCCTTGTCTGTACACCCAACCGCCCACTATAATGGGGTGAGTTGATGACCCTTCCCCATCCTTGAGGGTTAGAAACGGATGCGATGATGGTGGTAGTGGTGGTGGCGGCAGCAGTGGTGATGGTGGTGGTAGAGTAGGAAGAGGTGGTAGTAGCAGTAGCGGTGGCAGGAGACTCGTGGACGCCGAGCACTCGCTAATATAAGGTTTCCAGGGGGGTGCAAGCTTGCTTGCTTGCTTGGACGACGAGGGTACAATCCGCATCGCCTTTGACATTACATACTACGTTAGATGGATCAATACTGGGTATGTGTGAATGTATGAAATGTATGTATGTATAATAATTAATTTAAGTAAATTTAAATATGGGGAAATATGATCAATCTCATTTAGATTGTTTGAAATGCATTCTTTGGAACAACTTTGCACAGCTATACGTGTGTATGTGACATAACAACCGGATGTACTTTATAATTTCTCACAATGCTCGTTTTATGGGATTTAAGCAGACATTAAAACCGTTTATTGGTCGCCACACCTGTGTGGTTTTCGGTTGCATCGAAATATTCTTGTAATTGTAAATAGATATGACGAAAAGAACACAAGGTGCAATCTGTAAGCAAACTGAATCAATGTTTCCTCATCATTTCGAATTAAGAACACCTTAAATAATTAAATATAATTAATCAGATCATTGTGAGTTTATTATAGATAAGTTGAATAAGTAGAGTATGATTGCGTAGAATCATTTAAGTTTGAAAGAGAATATGGTGAAAAAATTGAGTATAGATAGGTTGTATATGTATCTAATGCCTGTCGTTATGTATGCTCAATAAAAACTCAACGTCTAAATCGTTGTTATATAGCAAAGTGATAAAAATGGGCATTACTGTACGAACCTAAAGCTTCATGTAATAATTCTCGTCTTTGGAATTATCCTTTCGAGATTTACGGGCGACTGTGCATGTCGGCAATGTAACATACACGTTTCAACATATCATATAACTATACTTGTATGTATATGTATGTATACTCTTCTATTACCAAAATATGACTATAATCCGGAAGGAGACAGATAGATAGTTGAATAACAGAGGCGCGATACTAGTACGAAACGATATTCGTGCACTAACAGTGTGCATTTAAGTGGCTAAAGCGAGACAACTTTTGATGGGTTCGCTTTTATAGCGCACTCCAGTCTTAATGGTTACCGATAACAGTTTGTTGGAAGTTGGGAGTTTGAGAACAATAGTGGTGCCCCGAAATAGTCAGATCTTGTATAGGTATATAGAATTCACAATTCTCACAGTATGATGTACATATACTCAATACAACAATAAGAAAAAAACTAATGCAGTTTGTTGTTATCTCAACTAGAGATGATAATTTCTTTTTTTCTTCTTCTTTCAATTGTTTGTTCTAAAGATTTGATTTAGTTTAACACAAACCGATCGCTGGTAATTTCCGCAACATCTAGGCCTGGTTTCAATATCGAAAGAGCGACAAAGAGAACCTACCCAAATATACGCTAGAGAGAGTTCTGTTCTCGTTCTCTCTACAACTCCCCCAGTCCACCACCCTTCATCAAGTAAATTGCAGCGGCAGTCCTCGTTTCGGATATCTGGCAGGTCTGAGCCCCGAGGGGCGCCTCACTACAGGGTTCCAGGGATGACGACGGTTCGTCTACAACCAACCACCCACTCACCTACCCTCTTCTCACACACAACCAACGCCAACGCTATTTCTACCGCCTCCGACTAGAGTTAAAGCTTCTACTCCCTTGCCACCTCTCTACACTAAGCAGCACTAGTAGCAGTAACAGCAGAAAAGGTGAATTTATGGAAGGTAAACGGGGGAGACGAAAGAAGAACATCACGATGAACTGAGATGAGGATGCGACGCCAGCATCAAGACTTTATCAATTATGGAAGAGCGAGGACGCGCTCGACAACACACGGTTTTTTCATTCAACTCACCCCTTATTTGAAATTTTGGGGACTAACCCTTCAATAAGGGGTAGCGGTAATCAATGTAAACGGAAATAGATTAGAATATAGATCACTAATGAAATAATGCAAATTGTTAAATAATAATGTATGGCGACTATGCCGTTTAAGCAATTATAAATAAATAGAAATGTGAAAGAAATCAATGAAATATTGCTATACATGATAATCAAATACACGTTTCGACCCTTTCATGTCCTGCAGGCAGTTTTTAAAAGAGTAAAAGAAACGACGGCAGTAGTTGCGGTCCAACAGTGGCGCAGCGAGGGGGGGGTTTTGGGGGTTAAAACCCCCCCCAGGGCGCCAAAGCCCCAGAAAATAATCCAAAGTAAAATAATTTTCAATTGACATCTCACATGAGAAAAAATAATTTATCTACATATATTTACTTTTGTCGCCAGTTCATTTGAACACGTGAAACATGATCCTAAGAAAACCGATACATTTACATTTACATATCAGCAAAAACGGAAGAACACAGAACAAATTCTTCAGATATTAAGTTACTTTGATAAGCAATTAATAGCATTTTACCGATGTAAATACTCCAGAACCTAGACAGTATTATTATACTATTTCAAAGAGTCAGTGCTTTAGTCTTTTTAAAGTTATTGTCGCTCTTTATATTTTCGGCTTGTTAGTATTTATAAATAATTAATTTTATTGTTGTTATTGCTCGAAAATTCAAAATTTTGAGTGTTATATTGAATTTGAATTGTAAGTGTTTGTGCTGTTAGCTTAATCATGGATAAATTTGTTATAAAAAGACGAAAGTTGGATCAAAATCAAACTACATCTACTCTGACTGGCTCTAACAACAACAATGCACCAAGTACATCAACATCACAGGGAAGAGATAAGGTAGAGAAGGTGAAGTAAACGTCAATAAATAAATTGCAATTTTGTTTTGAATTATCATTTGTAAATTAGATGAACATTAGTTCGGTTGATGCTAATGTCAACAGAAATTTGGGAATAAAATTACATGAATATGAAAATGATATCAGCAAATTTGTTGGGAAAGTGGTAAGCAAGCATAATAAATTAGAGATATGTATGTTCGTATTTTGAAATGCATTTGCACTTTTTAAATTGTCTCAGATAGATGATAACACCAGAAAAAATCTGCTAGAGAATCCTTGGGTGCCAGATATAAATTATAAATTTAAATCTTCGGGAGCTCGTAATTTGAAATTTCAACTTAAATGGCTGGCTGATTTCAAGTGGCTTGTCTATTCTCCGTCAGAAGACGCTGCTTACTGTAAATTTTGCGCTTTGTTTTGTATTGTAGTCGGACACCAATCATCTCAACCAGGAAAATTAGTCAAAACTCCTTATAGGAACTGGAAAGACGCTAAGGAAGACTTTAAAAAACATGAACAAGCACGATATCATACTCATTGCGTAGACAAAGCAGTCAATTTTCTAGCCACGCAAAGCGGTGTGAAACAGAAAATTGATTTGCAAATTAATCGACATTATAAAGCACGGATTCAAAGTAATAGAGAATGTCTCAAACCTATTATCAAATCAGTGATATTTTTATCCAAATTGGGACTTGCTTTTCGAGGTCACCGCGATTCAGGTCCTCTAAATTTAGACGAACCCCCATTTAAAGGTGAGGGTAATTTCAGAGCACTGTTAAAATTTAGAGCTGAAGCAGGAGATGAAACGTTGAAAAAACACCTTACAACTACAGGGGCAAATGCAACTTATATCAGTTGGCAAATCCAAAATGAAATAATCTCTGCCCTTAATTCTATTATGTTAAGGAAATTAGTAGAGAAGGTCAATAAAGTAAAATTTTTCTCAATTCTGTGTGACGAAACTACTGATATCAGTGGAATAGTTCAACTTTCTTTTTGTGTTAGATTTGTTGAAGAAAATATCATACGAGAAGAATTCTTGCAGTTTATTCCCGTGACAGATACAACCGGTGCTGGGCTAGCTGACACAATATGCAACGCTATGATCGCTATGCAGTTAAAAACTGAAAATCTTGTAGGACAAGGATATGATGGGGCTAGTGCAATGAGTGGGCGTATAAAAGGTGTTCAGGCGTTAATAAGAGAAAAATATTCTAAAGCTGTATATGTCCATTGCTGTTCTCATTCTTTAAATCTTGCAATATCAGAGGGTTGTACAGTTCCTCAAATTAGAAATTGTATGGGCACAATAGAAACTTGCTACATTTTTTTCAGCTACCCTAAACGTCGGCAAGTCTTACAAAAAGAAATCGATTTAATGGAAGATAAACCAAAAGCTGAAAAATTAAAAAGAATGTGTCCTACAAGGTGGATAGAAAGACATGATTCTGTTAATGCATTCATCGAACTTTTCACCCCAACGGTTGATGCATTGAATGAAATATTGCAATGGCCAGACAAAAAAGTTGCAAGTGAAGCACAGCTTCTATCTTCTGCTATCTGCAAATCTGATTTTTTGATAAGCCTTTTCGTAACAGAATCTGTTTTTGAAATTACCTTGCCCCTAAGTAAGTACCTTCAAACTGAAAACTTGGATCTTCGACTGGCCATGGATTCCGCCGTAAATATCAAATCAACCCTAATAGGAATGCGACAAAATGTCGAACAGTGTTTTTCTAAGGTAATGGAAAAAGTTTCACGCATTTGCGAAGACCTTAGTATTCTTGTTACAAAACCTAGAGTTATAGGGCGACAAGTACATAGAATCAATCTGCCGTCAGTTTCTCCAGAAGAGTATTTTCGAAGATCCCTATTCATTCCCTTCCTGGATGAGACAATTCAAGCTCTAGATGATAAATTCGTTAAACATAAGGAGACTCTGGAGCCATTTCAATGTCTATTCGACACTGGAGAAATTGCAGAAAACAATGTAGAATCTCTACAAAATTTAGTTAATTTTTATGATCTACAAAATTATAATATAAAAGGTGAATTTATACTTTGGAGACAGTATTTCACACAAGTAGAACAGAAACCACGTGGACCTTTGGAAGCTTTGCAATTATGTAACGAGAATTTGTTTCCGACAATACACAGTCTTCTTAAGATATTTGCAACACTACCTGTTACCACCTGTTCCTGTGAGAGGTCATTTTCATCATTAAAAAATTTAAAAAACTTTATAAGAAATACTACTTCAGAAGAGCGACTGAATGGGCTAGCGGTCATGTATGTTCATGATATCTTTTTAACTGAAGAAGAGGTTCTTGACGAATTGGCGAAGAAACCTAGGAGGCTTAATATCGAATTGTAACTTTCTGTTTGCTCATCTTTTAATCACATAAATTTTTCAAATTTAAGTAAGTACGCATTTTTATTTTTCAAACCCCCCCCAGGAAGAAATTCTGGCTGCGCCACTGGTCCAATTTAAATTCTGCATATCGTTTGTAAGGCTTGAAGAGGGTTATAGACTGGGATATTTCTCCTACCTCATATTCTACCATTTCTCTTATATATTATGCGTGACTTTATGCATTTTTAAGCGTACTGCATTGTACTAATGTTGTATACCTTTAAATGTTTAGAACAAAATCGAATAAAGTTGTTGTAATAAAGCCGATTATACAATTAAAAAGTTGTTAATTACATAAATTATTGTCATGAAAGTATGTTGAAAAATTTGTGCACATATGAACTGTTTTGTAGTATTTACCTATGTACATAATAAAACCGTATAAAGTCTTCGTTTCTTCTAATTCCCATTTATAACTATATAAATTTACACCAATATAGATATATTTCTTGTCTCACCCCACGCATATTCGGTTTGAACAACCCAGGCAGCGTTTGATCGATAGTGTCCACCCTGGATACCGACATGTGGATATATGTATATGTGCGTATGTGTGAGTGAATGTGTGTGTAAATACACCTATATATGTGTGTATATTCCTCCCTTGTAGCCCCCGTTAGTTGGCCACCCCCCGTTGCCCCCATAGGGTTATCTCACACATACATTCACATCCATATACCCGTACTACTACAAACACACCCAACCGCCCCCGTTCGGACGAACCTAACTGTCAAGCCCAACCCATGGTTATATGCCACAGATATCCCTCGGGTTCTCAAACAACAACAACAACAACGGATAAAGGAGAGAGAAATGGGTAGAAAAGGGAACAGGCAACGATTTGGAGCTATACTGTACTATAATACTGGTAGCGACGTTAACACCGCTGCCAGCATAACAGCACCCCAGAATACACTATATCTTTTTATTCGAGTTGGAATATCGAATGGGATTAGGGACTAATTGAATCTCGTAACACGTAGTAAATAGGGATGTTATAGAGGTCAACATTAACACATATTAGAATCGGACAACAGTATAACAAATATGAGTAGGTGGACGAAGATGAAAATAGATTGCAAATAAACATGGTTTTATTGCATGAATATGTTTGCTTCTTGAATATAAATTGTTGATGGAATAATTGTTAATAAACTTGTATTATCTATACACTTATCAAAAGATATCTGTAGAATATTGTTGATGATAAATAGAGTGTAGTGAGACGATCGCCAGAGTGAGAATTTGTTAGGAACAAAGGATTGTGGATAGAGTTAGTGGTGTACATACACACATACATATATATTATATAGAACCAAGTCCCTTATTCGTCATCGTGCACCTTGTTAACCTAGTTGGCAAGTTGGCTTGTTACATCAAGTCCATATATCCAAACACGTCATATAAACCGCGAAATTCTCCAACCTACCGGCGTTAACAACAGTCAATTATTCACAAAGTAACTAAATGAATAATTGTGGTGATAAATACACTATAAGAATTCTGATATACCTTTGTATAAATCAAATTTTTAAATAGATATAAAAACAATTTCTCCCTATTCATACGACTCCCCGTTTGAGTAAAAGATATTCTTGTTAACAGCACACATTATTTAAAACGATTAAAGAGGATCTCTCAATTCTAGGAACAATAATTAATCTGATATATATTTATATACGTACAGGCATATGCCAATTGTAATTCATCCCCAGTTCAGGCTTGTAATATTCTCGGCATTCGGATGATTGAATAATCACTTAAATATCCGTAAATCAGAAGGGTCATACCGATGAGAGATGCGGTATAAAAGGGTCCAAAACTGTCTATGTGTATACGTATTATGTGTCTGTATGTGTATACATACATATATTAATAATGTGTGTATGTATGTGTAAGTTGTACGAAGGATTGCGAACAAATAGCTCATTTCAGTCATTGAGAGCGAGGCCTCTCTCTGGCCGTTCGTAATTCCAGACCCTTGCAGGACCACAGGTTCGCATAGCCCCGTTATCTATGGACGAATATCTGCAAACACTATGACGACGGATAGAAAGGGATCAGAAATAAACGACCCAACGACCCACACTCACACTTGAACATAACAAACATTAAGCATGCATATACCTACCTACATAATTAGAGCGAATTTAATTACAATTGCAACTGTAGCATTCAAATTAATGATAATGATGAAATATATTTAAGAAATAGAAAAATGTAAAGAATGAAATATCTTCAAAACTGAATTTTTCCAATTATAATTGTTGTCATCACAACAAGAACTTCCGGTAATGTTCCCTACGGATCAATCAGTAGATGATGACGCGATAACAAAGCTCACCCAATTTCTACCCTTGTCTGTTTGGATCTGTTATTATTTTTGCCGGATGTGTTGGTGTTGGTTTCTCGTCAAGTATATTGAACGATCAGGACGACTATACCGAGTCCAATGTGTTTTAGTGTGCGTCAGAAGGACTCTACAACGGCGCGTTCACATACATAGTATAGTATACACTCTCGCAAACACACACATACTCACACTTGTACACATAGAGCTAGTAGATTGATTAGTGGGGTGTCGGGTGCGTGCGATATTGCCCTCAACAACCGCCCTCGCACTAGATAAGGGGTGCGGGCGAATGGCAATGGCAACGGCTCGTCCGCTTCAAATGTCAGCATGGTGATATTGGTTTGGGAGAAGCTTCAGTATATAGACACACACACATACGCATCAACTAACATATCTTGCCAACCGCCCTCATCTTTGTCCCCATTTCCACCCTTCTGTCGGTTAAATCGGTGTGTTTAGGACCGGGTTGAATTCGACGAAATATAAGGGTGGCTATACGATGATGACAACAACGATGATGACGATAGTGTTGAAGGGATGATGGAAGGGAAATGGGGATGCAAACAAACAACAACCCTTAATCGTCTTCGCGTTACTTGTCTTTATTGGAATGCTGTAATAAATCAGAGAAACCGCGAAGAACTTGTCAATTTAAGACGGATGACTGTGCAACGGACGTATAGTGAAAACAAAGTTTAAAAGTCAATTAACCTTGTTAGGTAGGACAAAGTCGACAAACTTTTATTTTTAGTCTTCTTAAACATAGCGCTAAAGAATTTACTGTAATTTGTTATACAAGTAAATTAGTCCAGACAATGTTTGTCAGATTTTCCAATTGAAAAATTTAATTTCAGTTTTTATCAGAGGCTTAAAATCTAACTGTAACGATAAGACGAATCATGCCGGTTCTTCTGATGTATACAACGCATATACATCTACCAATTATTAACAATAGCCGCAAAACCGGCACCGCCTCAACATTTATCTCCCCATATCGTCAATGAGTTGTGCAATTACAATTTTACAATCATAAACCGGTTACAGTGTCTGTTCCAGTTTTTCCACCCATTAACTAAAAATTTTCAGGCGATTCAGATCTTTTCAATCATGTTATTTATCTGACGATGAGTAGGAAAAAAGTTAATGACAATCTTATACAGAATCAGTTAGTGGAAGTAGTAGTGACGATGATTGGGGTAAATTTTTGAAAAGCCGATCTAGTGATGGATGATATACGGTTGTTGTCTAGGAGGAAAAAAACACTAGTTTACTAGTATAGTTTTTCAGTTTCGTTGTAATAACGTCCAAATTGATTGTTAATCAATTTTAAAAGTAATAGTAAAGCTTCGCAAAGAGACGAATGAGGGGTTGAGATAGAGGGTAAGCTTTGAAAAAAAAGTATTTGGTCAATAATCGATTGTGTTTTTTTTTTGTCACTGCTTAGAAGGTTTTATTTCGCCGGATGGAATCTACTGAAATCGGGTCCTTTTAACAAAGGAGCGACATCCATCCCGAGGCTTTCGGTTCGGGAAAGGGCCGGGAAAGGTCCTTATCCATACACACACCACATCCCCAACATCCATGATTCATCCTTTCTAGGTTGGACCTTTCTCATCCCCTTGAATAGACTTCAGGCTCAATTCCTCTGCCGCTAGATGAGAGTATCCTTTATATCCTTCGTGTGTCCTTTACTTGACGTCTACGGTTCGACCCTCGTCTTTGTTCTCGAAAACTTTCATACACAGAAAACCGAAAGTTCGATATCGGGTACCTAAGGGGAGATGAGAACTAACAACATTACAACAACATAAAGAAAGCCAACAAAATAATAATAATAATAATAAAAACAACAAGAATTTATTTATAGAAGAATATTATATTATTGCCATTTAGAGAAGTAGTATCTAGTTGGAAATTCATAAAAAATAAAAATGTGGAATGATGCGAATTAGGGCGGCAGCAGCAATGGTATATTATATACATATATATAACGGCAGCTTTCGTCGGGTTTTTGTTAACAACAGTCGACATTACGATTCTAAACGGGTGCTGTTGTGTGGAAGCCAGACCGACGCGACCGCCTTTGGCGACGGCAAAGAAACAACGTTCATAGCTATTTCAGGGCCCCCGACTAATGTTACAACGCAGGCCGCCGTGTGACCCCTGCCAGATACTTTTTGCACCAACAGAAATACCGAGAAAATTTGTACACACTAGCAGAAGAGCGGACCATTCTACACAATATAATTTCCACGCATATTTTTATGCAAAAGGTTCATACAACTTTAAACTTATTCACATAGATAATGATTAAATGCCAAACTGAGACGATAAAATTCAATTATTCCCCTAGATCTATATATGTATGTGTATTATCATACGAATATAGGTTTATTCGTGTGTTAGTGAGAGGGGGTGTGTATATCTGTGTGTAAATCGGCAACAACGTAGACGGTTCATTCACAATCAACAGGTCAAGCAAAATCGGAAAAAGAAAAATTGAATAATTGTTAAATAATAAACATCAATTAGTTGATGTGACAATTGCGTTAAAATTGATTCAAAATCAACCATTTTTTTATTCTACCAATCGAATTTTCTTGTTTTCCACAACACATATCTGTGAAATTAGATTAAAAAAGCAATTGACTGATTAGTCGCAAACAAGAGCTTTTTCCAATTAAATAATAGCAGATGTATTCAACGATTACAGTCATTGTTGCGCCCACCAAAGTTGTTATAAATTTTCCATGAAAATAGAAATGATTAAATAAACAAATTTCATATACACTAGAGTGAAATTAAAAGTCTGCAGTTCGTGTCTTTTTGTTTGCCAGTTTGAAGAACATCCAAACTGTCGTTATATTTTGAATTCACCTCTAGTCCGGCGTGAAATCCCCTTGGTGAACTGGGCATTAGCTTCAACGAGAAATCCGACATGTAATCCCTCCGCTTCCGGCCATCGTTCTCTATCAATTTTTACCCCAGAATACATTCTTGTTCAGCAGACTTGAAGCGCAACGTAGTCATAGCTATTGCCACCTCCTCCAACCCCTCCCTATCGATATACTTAAAGTTTCTAGTTCCCTGAGACATTCTCCCCCAAAGAAAACCTAAAGTCACAGCATGTCTGCAGGAGCCATATCTGGCGCGATTATTGCCAATAAACCTGAATTACTTTCAATATAATCTTCCAGTATGCCAGTTTATATAACTGGAACATGTGAAAGAAGAGGATGGAGACGTGTATATAATGTCCGCGTTTCTAAATGCAGTACGGACCTATAATTCAACTTGCAACGAGGTCAGACCACTGCAAAAGGCTCTATACACGCTTGTATTCTTCTTGGATGTTGCCATTGCCAACAATATACAGAGAGCATCACTCTACTGACAATGCCAAGGATTTACGTTTTATAATAATAGATATTTTATTTTATTTAAAGAGGACAAATAAACATGTAAAGCTTCATTTTCCGGATCCAATTGAACACACACACACACACGCAAACACATTTCGTTGGTTGGCCTTCAGTAATTAGTGCTAGGGTAAGAGCTTCATATATAAAGGGAGTGGCATTGAGCCCCTAGACAACTACACAAACTTCCAACAGCCTGTCGGATCGGCTGTCAATCGGAAAGTCCGTCTTAAAAGCCCCTGAGACTGCCACTGTGTCACTGTAAATGCTGCAAGTATTGAACGAAAAACTCGATTTATTTATACAATTCACGTTTATTAACTACAATTTCTCTAATAATTAAGAAGAAGAAATATATGTTGATGTAATATTTTTAAAGTATAAAAGTATTGTGAGAATCCAAGGTGGGATGGTGGTTGTTACGCCACCTTCACTAAAGTGCTAATTAAGCGTCTAGTACGGAGAAGGTGGTTGGGTAAGTAAGTAAGTAAGTAAGTAAGTAAGCCGACCCCCTACTACATCCCTGGCACGTCAACGACGAGGTGGAAAACAGGAGGCGTAGTTGGAATGGTGGGATGCGATCGTATTTCCGTTCCAACACCCTGAGGTCGTTTTCCACCCTCACTCTACTAACTTGCCAAGCAGACGCGTTATCCACAACTCATCCCATTCTCCCTCTCTCTACTACTATCGTCATGAAGTTTTCATATCGGTCTTATATGGACGTACTAAACACGTTAATTCACCCATCGTTGTGGGGTATAGACGGGTGACTTTACGATAAAGTTCGATCCGAAATTATAGTGTCGATATAAAAATGACCACTAAAAATTATTAGTTGCCAGTGATCCTATATATCGTAACAATCGATATAAAGTTAGATGGGATAAATTTTTGCACTTTTATGATCATTTATTGGTAACTATATAAAATTATAATTAGGTACTGTACGATAAAAAACTAGCCCCTAAAGATGGTTTTACTTTTTACACACCCTCCACTGCCGATATCGTCAAGCAAAAATCCGTTCGGCCGAATTTAATCCACAGACTTACTTCTAAAATTAATTAATTAAAACTAAAATTGATTTTTTTAAACAAAAAGTGGCTTATGCATGTGGGTAAGTTGACAGCTGATCAAGAAATGAATAAAACTCTAAAATACAGCCTTTGTCATGTAAATGTGGTCAATGCCAGTTAAATTTGCTACAATTCTTGCAAGTATTAAAAGAATCAAATAATTTTTAAGAGTGGTAATTTTTCATTTAATATTTTGTAATTTCCAAAAATTGACGTCAATTTCTCCTAATTATAAAAAATGTAGACTAGTGCTTTCACCTGTAATGTATAGCCTAAGTATTCTCTTTCAAATTCTACAAAAAATTATTTGATTCAATTAAAAAATGAATGAGTTATGCCGAACTTACTGCTACTGACCATATTCAAATGAAAAAGGCTGTATATAAAAAAGTTCACCTTTCTCATCTGTCAACATTCAACTTTAGAAAAGTCGAATCTCTACATTCTTGGCCAGTTTGAAATATTTCATCATAAATACACACAACTGCTAATGTTGGAAAATACCTCAATCTATATTATATCAATTCTGCCAATAGAGAAGATCCTCAATGAAACTTTCAAAACATTCCAATGTATCGAAAGCAAAATATATGAATCGATTAAGTTGACTGCATTGCCGTTACCAAAAACGATTAATAAATCTTGTTTTTTTTTTCTTTTTCTTTCGTTTCATATTTTCCAAAGTTTATGTTTTTCTACAAAAGTAAAGTATTTTTTTTATATTTACTAGATGGTGCAGTTTTGTAAAAGTGACTATGCGGAAAATAGTCCTGTTAATCCTATTTCTAGTGCAGTTATTCCCTACCGCAAGGACATAAATTTTATACAAGGACGCACCAGTTAAAATCTCTTCCTCGCACTCACTGAATTCAACCGAGGATACCACAAGGAATCTTGAAAGTGACACGGATAGAAGAGTAAACGTTTTTGTTATGTTTTTATGGATTAGGATAAAGAAGATACAAATAAAAAAAAAATTAATTGAAAAAAGTAATTAAAATAAAACTGGATACTTACCCAGAAATTTTGAAGATTTTTGTAAACACCATCTTACCTCGACAATTCTGTTGTAATTCTTATCTAAATCCAGCTGAAATTGGATTAGTAAAGTAGATACGTACATACATGCAAGATCTCCATAGAATAAACGATTCTCTATAATAGCTTTTTACAATATCAGTTGGGTAATTAACAGCAATTAATACTAATGGAAAATTTAATTTTTTATATTTATTGAAAATCGAAAAGAGGCTCTAAAAGTACAGTTACGATTAAAAGAAATGCAAAATAATAGAATAATAAAAGATATAGGGCCGATTTCAACAATTTCAGGTAAGCTTAATGAACAATTAAAAACAGAGCACCGAAACGGAACTGAGCCAAAAACCGGAATTAACCGAAATTTTGGCCGGAGAGAAGTCCGAAGCTGAGCTCAAGCACACCACTTAACACGATCTTTTTTCTTTTCTGCCAAAAAACTGAGTCAGCAATACTTCTGGGCACTTAATACTTATAATAAAAATCATTGGTAATAATGCGACACTTCTCGAAATGGGAATCATGCTGTAAATTTGGAACGACATCATAATAATGAATTCGAAAAAAATAAAGAAGTTAAAGCTAAAGATAAAAGATGAGTATACTCCAAGAAACAGTGGCTTAGAAAAACCTTTACAAGAAACTTTAAACAAATTTATAAAATCAGCATTTGTGAAAGTAATATTGATCAAAGAAATAGTTATTAAAGCTTGTATTGAGCTTATTACTGTTAATGGTTGTGCATTTGAATTGTTTTGAGTATTAAGAAATCGCAAAATTTTTGAATCCAATTGAAAATATTACATTAATACCAGAAACAGCTCTTAAAATAATCATTGAAATAAGTGCAGTACTCGAAAAAAAAATTTCTTTAATGATTGACACATTTTGAGCTTATTGATGATAATGATGATGAGAATGCTGAAGTTGCTGATGATTACTATTGTTTTAATATTTTGTTCGATGCCCTGGTTTAAAACAATCGTTTCTATGATTTATTTATTTGTTAAAATTTAACACACGTTGGTGAAATCGACCCAAAGATAGATTAAGTTTGACGAGCTGTATTTATATGATACGAATCACTCTCATTACACAATCATCTACCGTATTTCAACGAGTCCTTCAAGATTGATAAAAAGTGGATTTACGATTACTAATTTAGTAAAAGTAGTGAGAAATGGCATCATGCAAAAAATGCTCAATGAGAAGACTCACGTGTTTATTTTCAAACTTGAGTGCATCCTCATCACTGCATCCTAGACTTCGCATATATTTCAAGTATGTTGTTGTAATTGGTAATGAATAATCGATTTCACCGCACATCATCAAACGTCTTTTTTTACTTTCCTGTTGTTCTCTTTCGATGCTCTCCATTGGCGACCACAATTTAGGCTGTTGGGATTTCTGTTGTTGTTGTTGTTGTTGTTGTTGTTGTTGTGGCTATTAGAAATATCGTAATTAATAATTGATAATTTTAATGAAATAACAAACAGACTTGTAACTGTATAGATGTGGAATTGTTGTCGTTTAGATGATTTAAATGGCGTTTCTTTGGCGGACTTTTCGGTGGATCTTTTGCAGTTAGATTACAAACATCCAATGGATTATTTGATCGTTTCGCTGGTGGTCCATCATTAATTTCACCATCGTTTTGACGTTCTTCTTTGATGTTTGATATGTTACCGTTATATTGTGATGGTGTTGTTGTTGTTATTATAGCAGTATTAGTAGTGGTAGTATTAGTAGTAGTTGTTGTTATTGTTGTTGCTTCTAATTCGATGGATGTTGCTGGATGTGCTGAGGGACTAGGTGTGACCATATACGTTGATAATTCAGTAATAGCTGTAGGTGTTGGTGCGGCTGCTGCAGCCGGTAAAGAGGGTGGTGGTGGTGTTGCTAATGGTAGAACAGATGCTGGTGTATGAACCGGTGGTAAAGTTGGACTTGGACTTGGGGTAGGCAACACAGATGATGGTGATGGTGAACGGGGATGTTTCTGACATTCGGTACAACCAAGTAGGAAACGAGTGACTGCTTCACGCGGTAGAAATGCATAAGTTTCTGTTATCTAAAAAAAAATAATTATGTTAAGACAGATTGTGAAATATTTAGTTAAATTTGTGGGGGTTTATGATTAAAATTCTAATAACAACAATTGCATCTGTCATTGGTCGTTTTAATAGAGAAGCCGGTGCTTTGGACGTGGCACCTGTTGATTGTCAATATATTTTACCGAGTAGCTATATGGAAATGCGTTTATTTGGTCGGAAACATCAACTTATGTTATATTATTTGTGAGTTGATTTACAGTAGACTACCCACACCTGTACAATTGTAATCTAAATAAACAAATCTCTCTCTTTCTTTGATTGTTTAAACAAAATTTTAAATGCAATTGTTGTGACAAACGGTACTTGAACATAGTATATTGTTGATCTTACTGTACGATAAGTCCTTTTCTGTCCTGCATGTTTACCAGGACGACCCTCCAGTTCGACATGGACATTATAGATGATATCGAAGAAGTTTTCAACGACAGCGACTTTTCTGTAAACAGGTTCGCCGGTTGAGTTCTGAAAAGAAAAACGACAAGCGTGATTAGAAGTTTGAACGAGAACTTGAAAAAATATAGCCTGATGTAGCAAAAAACAACAACAACGAAACGATAAATTCAAGATGTTGAAACAAATTGAGAGGAATAACTGAGTCACACAGACATAAAACAAAGAATTTGTAATTTTTGAAAAAAGAAAATGGAAAATTTATCGTAAATAAATTGAGTTACCATTGTGCCTAATATAAAAATTCCATATGTTAACAATGAGAGTTATTTTTCGTCATAATGTGGACGATTTACCCGGTATAGAAGGGATTGATTTCGGGTGGGTTCGAACTCGTCCTTACACCACCCGCTTTAGACTGCATAGTCATCATCCGTCCAGATTTAGCCCCTTTTTTATGTGTGTATGTGTGCGAATAAGAGTTTTGCTTTTGCAATCTCGCTGTCTTTCTTTTTCTTAGAATGGGGATAGCAACAACAATGATGGCGGCGGCGACGTCGGCGGCGGTAGTGGTTTTTCCCTTGAGCTTCGGCACAACTGAACTGTGTGTTTTTGTCGGGAAAGAGATGTACGTCGACAACGACAGCCAACAACGGTGGCAGCCAGCTACCCCGGCGAACTTCATTTTTCCGTATTTCATAGTTTTGTACGTCGTCGTCGTCGTCGTTTTATTTCTTCTTTTTTTTTGTCTTCCACCCGTCGAGGCTCTTTGAAACGAACGACGCGTCCCCTATCTCGATCCACCCTTAGAGATGTAGGTTTCAACATCGGGGAACGAATGAACGCCTGTCACACCCCCAGGCCTGACAGCAGTATCAACGCATTCGAGTAGAATTTGAAAAAAAAAATGTAATGTTCTGATGAGTATGACTAGAAATACACCAACAATTACCGATAGTTTTAAATCGATCTATTTATATCAATTGGAATAATGATGGTTGAATGTTATAACTGTTTAATTATATTTATTGTTCTCGGCAGGTAATCAAATTGAATATTACGGATGCCTTTGAAGTTGACGTATTTTGTTCAATCCGAGACTGTGCTCACTCCTCCTGTTCTTCCAGCATTAGTGAAGCTTCTACGAAGCTACGTTAGCTACGTTGTACATTAGGGATGTAATAAGCCGTCTGAACTTGCCAAATGAAATAAGAACTGTAGGTGTGTCATGCTTTATATAGAACATGGGGGAGGCGGTTGGATAAAGCTCAAAAGGAGAAGTACGAGTGTAATAAAGCTCAGGCCTACTTAGTGAAATTGTTTGGTTGATGTATCAAGGGTATGGGGTTGATGGCGTTACGTGTATCAAACCAATATTCAACAGTACAAATCAACAAATAATATGGTACGATTGGTTCATATACATATTACAAATTAGAAACAGATATTTAACATTGTTAAAGGAACTTGAACTAGCTAGGTATGAATACCTATTGAAGGAGAAAAATAGAGAAATTCTTGTGTTAAATATAACGTAATCCCAATACAGTTGTCCTCCATGACTTTGTTAAAATTAAAACTTTGTCGTTAACAATTTTTTATTATTAGTAAAAGTTTTATTTGATAAAAGATAAATAAACTGTTCAAAATGTTTAGTGACTAGTTGTTGGTTTATTTAAAGTTAATAAAAGAATTTGCTATTGTAAACTAAAGAAACCGTATATTTCATAAAACAAAGAAAATTGTAGAAAATGGAAAAATCCACTGTACCATTAGTATATGCGGTTCTCATCCCGAACAAACATATTAAAAGTTTTTCTGCAAATTTCCACCTGTACGGTGCTGTTCGGTTAAAACCATAGTAACAACGAATATACACACCCGTCTGACGCCGCCACCACTCAAATACGAGGGTAGATATTTTTCCTTTGTGTTCTAGAAAGGTTGGATCCTCGTTCCCCTAGCAGCCCTAGAGCTGTGTGTTGGTTGCAGCACCATCGTTGCTGAGTTAGTTTCATGCCAGGGCCTCAGTGTTGTTGCCACCCTCTCACCCCCCTTTTCAAACCTATCTAACCCCGGTTTTATACCCTCCGTTGAATAACCACCCACAGCCCGAATGGCAGAGTTTTGCCGAATCATCCTCAACCCTATAGACCTCTACAACCTGCTATACAACCCTCATACCCATAAAATCAACCTTAGTACAAAACATTGGAACTATCAAGCGGCACATGAGAGCACAGATGAATAGTTTACACAAAAAAATAAACATTTATGCACAGCGATTTAGTAAATATAGATGTTTTGGAGCGATTATTTGAAGAAGAAAAAATCGTGAAAAATAGAACGATTTTTGAGATTAAAGTAAAAGCAAATCAATTAAAACAGAAAATTAAAACATAATTGATGAGGAATAAAAACGATGTAATTAAATCAAATAAATCAACATGTGGTTACTTGGTTGGTCTGTTTTTTTTCTTTTCTAATTGACAAAATCAACAGGTCTTACGATAAATTCATTTAACGTCACAGCTGTCGTCATCGTTTCCACAATAACATTAACTGCTCTTATGTTAACAGTTGTTACAAATTACGATTATCGGAGAAATAATACGTAATATTGTTACAAATTTAAAATGAATTTCCAAGTTTTGATAGAGCTTTCAAAGCTTCCATTAAAATACCTCTAGTGGTGATTCAGGCAAACTGTATCATGGAACACAACCGGAACGTTATAGGAATAAAGAGGGAGTTTCACCATGATTGGAATAGATGGCGCAAACGTTCTGGGTGGAGACCGTCTATTGATCCAGGAAATTTTCAAAACTTGACGGCCTTTGTTCTCTACTACCCCCCAAGAGAATTGAGGCTATAGCAAATCAATAATAGATCACAAATATTAGTTTAGTGAAAAATGGACAATAACAACAAATAAGCTCTATTCTTAATGGATATTGTAGTGTACAACAAGTCTGTTGTAACTTTTAAATTCACGGAAACATATGCATATTTGAATAAGTTTCACAATATTCCGTTTGTAACTGTAACCTTATGGTTCTTTGACATCTTCAAACAGGATCTTGGCACACATAAATAAAAACTAACTATTATGCCCAGCTGTCATAGCAGAAAGTGTCAGTCTATTTCTGTGTCATCCAACTATTCGGTTACCTCTTCACACTACTCCCACATTTTGATCCCAATAGGAGTAGTTCCAGATGATGAACATTATTCCGACCACTGTTGCTGTCTTCTATTTCTCGTCCATCTATTCGTCTGTATGACAGTTTAGGGAATGGAAACGCTGCGATAAAAGGGAGAGAGAGTGGCAGAGTCAATGGTAACTGGCACCTGTTGCTCCTCTATACCGTTTCAGTTTCCGCCCAACAACGGATACATGTACGGTCGTTATCGTTAGTTGGGTGGCAGCAGTCATCTGTAAGCTACCACCGTTCCTAGACACTATTACCATTATTATTAATATTATTATTATTATTGGCGTTACTGTTGAATTTCCGTGAATAGCATACTTAATCAGAACGATGATAGAAGCTGTTATCGGTTTGTTATTTTTATTCAAATTTGTAATGTACCCACCAACGCCAGTTGTAACATTAACAGATATTTTCCTACACATATGCACATACCTTAAAGTACAAGTTCAACGGCCACAATTCAAGACAAGTTGTACGGTACAACTGCGTTCTTTCGTTTCGATTTCCCAAGTATAGATGTGTGATGCAAATTTAAGAGTTTCACATTAATATTGAAAGCGTTTGTATTTTTTAATGAGTGAAAGAGGGACTACCGGCGGTGGCGACGGCGGCGTCCCTTTGACTTGATCCCAGCATGAATTCAGTGTTCGCATTGGAACACGAAGCGTGTAAGCGTGATGAGAGGGTAGTGGTAGTAAATACGCAGGCAGGCACAATGATGACGCGACACGCTATGACACGGACGCCACAATTTCATCCTCTTACGTTACCTACCCTCTCATCATAGATCGACTACCCCAATATTCTACACAGACATAACAGGATTCCCTGCACGTTCTCATCTCCCATCCTCTTCCTATCATATACATTAGTGTTTGGACCCGTTATGTGTTCTAGAGATGTCACGATGGACCACACTATTGAATGGTCTTTGTTCTAGAACTAACACAAAACAGACACAATACTGACTGAGAGAGATTCCGAAGCGTTGGATATCAATCTTTCAAACATAAAACTAGGTTGACATTCGAATGTATTCTCAATATCAGAACTGAAATGTTCAACTTCTATAGTCATTAATTGGAAACACAACAAAACGATCACTGTCCGAGCGCGTTCACTTGTTGCTTGTTGCTCCTGATTACTAGTTAAGTATATACAATTCTCGTACAATTTCATCCTTATTCTTTCTCATCGAAACTAATTCCCGAGGTGAAACTTGAAATTTATTCGAAATTCGAAATTTATTCGTGACAACAGCATCCATCAATTCCCTGTTTGAAAGTTGCTAGAAGCAATACAGGAAGGCGACTGTATTGAACTAGGTACGTTTTAAACCGTCACCAACTTTACTTGTGAATATCCTATGAGAGTATCTATGAATAGACAGATGTTTGGATTATTAAATTGCACTTTGATTTTACTATAAACTAAAATATACTTATCTTTTTTTTTTAATTTTTACAAAACAACATTAAAATTTTGGACATTTTGTTAAATTTCCATAGGGAATAGATGAACAAAACAGGATTTTAACTGATAAATTACTTAAAGCTGCTTGTATGAATCCGAACTGAACTTTGGGTATCTTTAGTTTAGTGAGGCAGCAGTGCAAATGGTTGTACTTTGTATAAGAGGTGGGTACGATTTATTAAACAGACGCGCCTTGTTCCGGACCTGATATATGACGGCATTCAATAATTGCCCAAGCGAGCACTGTAATTAAGGGGATTCGTGAGCTTGATTTTGAAATTCTATAATTACATGGAGATTCCATATGCGAACTCTTGGGTCGTGTCATTTGTAAACGGGTAGAGATATGGACCTCCAAAATACCTCAATTATTGATCACAAATTTTTTCTTCATGGGGGGACAGCCGATTTTCCATGGAACACAGATTAAATTTTCAAAATATTCGGAAATAGCATGATTTTTGTCCTAAAAAGTAGTGTTAAGTTGGGTCACATAACTTCTTGTAAAGTGAAAATAATTGAATAAAATTTGCATGAATAAAAAGACAAAAGTCAACTGCATTGGGGGACACGCTTCAAATTTCAATTTTCTTTTTCATTTCTGAAAATATTGCATTTGAAGTGGCATGTCAAAAAAATTCAATACAACGCATTATTTTTTAATTTTAAAGCTAAAAAATCGTACAGCAGCTTATTTGAAAGCTTATTCATGGTTGAAGGGCATATGGAACTCCAAAAATCCAATTTTTGAAAATCCAAAAAGTTATTGAGAGAGACTGAAAAAGTTAAAAAAAAATTTTAATTTTTGTTCAATAACTTTTTTGATTTTCTAAAGTTTGATTTTTGGGGCTCTATATGCCCTTTGCACATGAATAAGCTTTCAAATAAGCTGCTGTACGATTTTTTATCTTTAAAATTGTAGATAATACGTTGTATTGAATTTTTTTGACATGCTCCGACATTTTCCTCTGCACTTTGAAATTTAGTGAAAATTTTTCAAAATGGAAAAGTCTGTCGGGGGCACGGTGAAATGCCCATTTCAACATTGGTCACAGCGTTTGAATATCTCAAAAGAACAACGAGAAATCGATGATTAAAAATTGTCACTTTTTCAATAAAACGAGGCCCGCTTCCAAATAGCCTTAATGATTGACGTGCTCGATTTGAATTTTCCAAAGACTTTTCCACGGAATAAGTTGTTCTTACTTACTATCAAATTTCAATAATATTTACGTAACATCGATATGGAATTATATCATTGTTTAATGTTGTCTGTTGTATTGCTCCCGATTGTCGGATAGAGCAGAATCTGATGACTCAGTTTAGGGGCATGATGGGAACGAAATTGATTGCATGTTAGTGATGTGGGAATAGGATGAACGTAATATGTCGAGTGGATTTCCAGTTTAATAATTTTTCTAGGACTATACGTAATCTCGAAGCGTTCAATACATATAATAATTATTCCACAGATTAGTTCCTGTAAAATGAGAAGTAATAGGAGCAACACTGTCGTTTACTATATTTTTACAGTCGTGCTGATTTATCAGAGCGTTGTTGTTACCGAACTGTACCCGGAGGCAGTAATATAAGCAGGATGGTCGACCCATCAGCCTATTACCCAGACAAATGCGTCGCGGCCTTGTCATCGCTCTCGTATTTCATCGATCCTCATAATATTTCACACAACGCAATTTCTAATGTCCAAAATAATTATTAATTATCAATGGACCGTTCTTTATATCCGTTTTGCCATTATAAATTCAAATAAATTATGAAAAAGTGAATCCATTATAATGCTCCAGGATTTCGCAATCTTTTTCTCATCGATAATATCTAGCAAAATTAGAACCTCCGTAGCTCATTTAGAAGTTAGTCAAGAAACCTTGTTTTGGCAAAGGCAAGACAACTAAGAACATTGATTTTTTTTTGTTTTTTTCCATTTTATTCTAGAAAAAATGCGAAACATCCCCATCAATTTCAGAATAAAATTAACCAAAACGAAAAAGATAAATATTGGGAGGATCCTCAAGTCATTCTAAGTCGTTTTGTTCGTTTAGTTCGTGTTTGAAAATCGCGACATTGTCAAAAACGGGTGTGTTTGACCAAAAATAAAGTTTCGATTACCGTTTATTACTTTAAAGTCGCTGAAATTCGCACTGATAATCAAAAATTTCACAAATTCATATGATTTTTATCAGATTTTCATTCATTTTGAACATTTCACCCTACTTGTTAGAATCTTCATTTCATCGTTTTTGCTTTTGTTAGCCTCTTTCAATAATTGAAACGTTCTAATAATCTCATTTTATTTTTGTTTTTTGTAAACTATACGAAAAGAGAAAAAAAATCATATTTCTTGTGGGTCCGAAGATTGTCGTTAATGATCAAATCAATTAATTTGAGGTGTTTTCCTAAATTTGATCAAAGAAAAAATGCTCCTGGAAATTTTGTATTTAAATCAAGTAAAGTAGTGAAGCTCTTCGAAATAAGACAAAATTTCTCATAAAACAGCAGTTAGATGTTCGAAAAGAATAAAGTTTCGAGTACCTTTTATTATGGTATGTATAGCTCCCAGAAATTCGCATTTACCTATACCTATTCAAAAATTTTAGAAATGCGCAAGATTTGTAGATGAGATTTTCATTCTGTTCGAACATTCCACCCTATTTGATAAGAAACCGTTGATTTTTTCGAACGTTATTTATTCTGTGGCCCCTCTTCAATCGTTGAAACGTTTTAATAATCTCCATCTGGAACACTGTTTTTTAACCAATGGATAGACGAAAGGTAACATAGATGGGTGCCGAAATATCTCATTTTGCAAGTCAAATAAGAGCGATTATATGTCCGGTATGAATTAATAAATCAATCGATTATGGAAGAGACAGGCTCGAATCGTATAATAGGCGGAATGTTCTGTGTGCATTGAGGACGACGGTGTCCATAAAATTCGACCGAATTGTTTCATGTAGAAGGTCGTGTGGTCACTGGCCGTTCGTGCTTACATGTATACCTACATCTAATAAAATCGTGGCACGTCTTCATGGCACAACCTGAGATCGGAGAGTATTATCATACACGTGGGTTGATACTATCGACTATCAATCGTTCTTCAATACCAATCAATGAGTGAATGAATTGCTTGATTGTTGTTCTCTTGTATTTATCTTTGGTTCGTTTTTTTTCTAAATCTAATCGTTTTGTTTATGTATGTCCCGTATGTAATTAAATATGTATAGCACAAGTCTCATGTATACGTGTTGTCGAAAATGGTCTCTCGGTCACGTATCGTATTCGACATCACCTCGTCCCCCAAATGCCGCCCGTTTCAAATTCAGCTGTGGTAGCGTTGCCGACGGGATCCCGTGGCGGCAATCTCTGTAATGCATCATTTCGCCTGCACCCTCGTTACCGAAAGCGGCGGCAACAGTGGCATGATTGATCGCTTCTAACCACCCTTCTATAGCAATCGGTTATCCAACCAACCAACCAACCATCCACCCACCAACCTTATCTTCTCAACATTGCTATACACACGTCAATTTGATGATGATAGTTTAACATTTAGTAAATATATACAATCAATATTATCGATAAATAATTCAATATTGGCATACTGTCATATGTCCACTGGCCGCATAATTGGCGTATTGTTCAACCATGTTGATTGCTTAACACTAACCCATCTGTCAAACGATTGAAAACTAAGGGGTGGATTTGTATTTGGAACATTGCCAGATGACGAGAGAATTAGGGAGGAGATGCGACCACTTTCCATTTATCGTTTCTTTACAAGTTCGGATATTATGCGTTTGTATTTTATGGATTATATCTAACGATCATATCTCATCACTCAGTTACTAGAGATCTATTTTTCCTGATTTTTCAATAGGCCTCTACAACCATTCGATTCGGTCTAATATATTATTAACGTAAACGTGATTGTTTAAAAATCCATGAAAATATCCAATTAAATACAGGGTGTCGGATCTAAATATTCTAAGGATCTGTAGGGCGATCCTTGGAGACAATTGTGTAAGATGACTCTACTTTTTTTCATTGTTCCCCATTTTATTCTGGGACAGGTTGAAGGTGTGTTGCATTTTTTCTAGAACGCAATGGAGAAAAATGAAAAAAAATCAATTTTGAGAGGATCTACGAGTTATTGTTATTGTTCATAACGATCTTTTTTTTAATAACTTACAAATGAGCTACGCGGTTCTAATTTTGCTAAAAATCTATCCAGCCCCCTACTAATCCTTAAGATATTTTTGGATCCGCTCGCCAACTAATAGGATTCTCATAAGAATCGTCCACATTTAGAACTGTTGTATTTTACAAAACCCGACTTGAGTCAAGGACGCGAACGGTAGAGAGAGAGAGAGAGAGACAGAGACTTTTACTTTGACGGATTAAAACCTTGCTATCGTATAGAAAGCTCAAGTTTGAGAAGATTAGTAGGTAGACGTGAATTTCGTCCCTTTGTCCCTGGTTGCAATTACACTAGCCTCATCGCTTAAAGCAAACGTAATCATTCAACAACTTCGAATCTATTTTTGTAAAACATCTTTCTTGCATGCATGATAAAGTATTGTAATTATTATAATACATCATTTTATACGTATACTGATGCAATAAATAATGTTACATGCGTATTTTCATTAATAATCAGGTTGAACAGGAATAGACAAGCATAATACACCTGTTCCCTTTAATATCAGTCAAATCATGATGGTTTCATATTGCGATCAAAGGTAGTACACTAAAGCTGATATCCAGTGTATGATTAGAGGGATATGGTAGATGTATTGATGCTGATGATGATGACGCTATCGAAGCGAGAGTGTTTGAGATTTAACAAGGCGACAGAACCATCCCTATTTCGAGAACATTGAGTAAAGTTTTAATGGGGGAAAAATCCAATCGGTTTTCGGAATGCGTGTTCGTGGAAATAAAATGTTAATGCAAAAAGAAAGTAACACAGTTAGTAATATTTAAAAACTCCAATTATTTACAAAATTCATATCTACCTACGTATATTACTTATTATAATTTGATTCGTTAATCATCAAAAGCAGTCAACTTTTAATAATGGTGATGTTGTCGCCACCCATATTCTATGGTTAGTACCTAAAGTTGGAAAAGCTGTCACTGAAATAACGCAGACAGTTAATGTTTATTTTGGCTCTTTTGCCAACAGTTAAGTGCATATCGAACGGTAAACGGACACTCGGAGATGGAACAACCGAACATAAACTCCAAATATATCGATTCTACTGCTACGACTACCCTGAAAGAACTCTGGATCAAAAACTATTCAACAACAGTGCAATGTAAATAACTTTCGTTTGTGAATCTCCACTTATGTATTTGTTTAAATCACTATTTCCCTATTAAAAAAAAGGTGTAGTTATTTTATTACCACCCCCTATTTTAGTCTACTTCAGACGAACACGGCAGTTTGGATGACAGCAAAAAATTGACCGTGGGGGAATCCGCTGAAAATAATTACGTAGTCAGAATAACGGTAGCAACGGATGGAAATAGCAATGGTGACGGTAGTGGTGGTGGTGGTGGTGGTGGTAGCAGTGGAAAGAGGATTGAAGCGAACGGCAGGAGTTGGTTCGGTTGAGCTGTCCCGCTCCCATTAATATTGCAAGAGACGCTCCCGATTGTCTAACGAGTAGGGTTGCACGCGAGAGCAGCAACGGTCGTGTCGAATATAGGGGGTTAGTGGTAGGTTTCGAGGGTGGCATTGGGGATTTACTCCAACATTGGCTGACAGATAGGCCGCGCACACGGCACTCGAGCCAAACCGAGCAATCACTGATTGGTGCTACGCAAACCTGATTGCGTCAGCAATACCAAAAGATCAGAATTCAATCTGGAATCGATCTATTTCTTAGCAAATTTTAGTTAATTTGTTAGTTTCATAGACATTTACAATAAGGAAATGATTTCACAAAACTGATAACAAGTCACAGATTATAAATATAGTGTTTTAGAACAAAAGGAAAACTTGGTTCTCGGATCAAATTTATTGGAGTATCAGAATGGAACAGTGAAACAATGCAAGTTTGTTTTTCGTATTTGTTGTGAAACTTGTAAAAAGTTCAAAGCTTACAATTGAGTTTTCATTAACACAATTCCAACATCCACATCACCACTGAATCATTTAGTAAATAAAATAGAAACAGTTGGTGAGAAATCATTTGAAAAGAATTGAAACTGGTGTAATATCGTCGGTAAAACTATAAAAAAAAAAACAATATTCACCCCTTTTAAATTGAGAAATTATATCGTTTCTGAATCGAATAGCGTGCACTTATTGTGCGGAAAAGTTGGTCAAATTAATCACATATCATTTGTGATTTCTTTACCATTTCCAGTTGAAGTGTATTCTTTCCTATCTGTTGGTCTTTAAACGTGATCAAATTTAAATGGGAAGCCTTTACTTGTGCCATTCAACACTAACTTCTCCAACAAATAAAATATATCCCGGTGACTTTTAGGATGTTTTTGGATGGCTTCCAAACGTCTCCGTCTCGACGTTCGTTCGCTCGTTATTCGGTCCATTTCTATTGTCGTCGTTGTTGTTGTTATCAATGTAGGCAATATGGTCTTTTCTATACATTCATAATGTATAAATATCGATCACATCGTGACGACAACAACGACAACAACTATTACAATAAAGGCGGATATGTACATACACATAACTGATTGTCGATCCGGAGTACCGTTGGTGGCGTGATAAGTGGCGGCATGTTCCGCTCAGTTTGCAATAGGGACGGGTGCGCACACGCCATACGGCACTAACGATGAGTATAGGAGAGAACAGAGAGTACAGCGACCTGCCTTTGTGTATATGCGGTTTGTATGCCCAGATTTCCTGCTGCTGATATAGCCGACAGGCGAGGCCCGACAACCAACGATATTTTGTTGGGAGAATACGTTTCAACGCTAATGGCAAGCCGCTTGATTCAATTAGTCCAGGGGACTAAGTTCGAGCCAAACAAAGGGGCTAAATGGAAATGTTTCTAATCGGCCTTTTCGTGTACCTACTGCTTGAAAATCTAATCTTGAAAAAAGAAGACCGAATATACACGTTTTTTTCTTCTTTTCCTTCTCTATATTAAAGGATAAGTTCTGGCCGTGCCTTAACGTGAAAAGAAAACTCAAAGTGACGTCAGTTAGATAAGGGGAGATTGTCAAGTTGACTTTTTCCACAGATGTTGACATGTCGCGTCCGCCTTCTTATACCAAACTGTCGCGTGACAACTCTGGGGATAAAATATTTTGATTCGAAAACATGATGTCGAATAACTTTCTTGTTTTAGATATGCCATATACATACATATATATGTATGTATGTATGCTACTAGATAGAAAATATTGTAAAATATACGATTCAAATATAACAATATACAATTTAACATAAAATATCTAATACAGTTAAAGTTTACAATCTCACACCCTAATTAAGGGGCTGCAGACAAATTACTCGATTGTCAATTTTCAAACATCGATATCTCTCTTATTTTGAAAGATATTAGAAAAATTAAACCTGCGCTAGTATTTCAAGGTGCATATTCTGAAGCTTTTTGTTTTGGAAAAACATGGTAAAATTCCTTCTGCTTCTATTGAATATAGTTTGAAAATGTTTTTTTTCCCGTTTCATTTCCTCTTTGTTCGTTTCCCATCTGTTTATTTATTTCATTTTTTTTCACCGGTTGATGTTCTTGCAGGTGTATTAGCGGTTGCTATAAGCAGAAGGTGTGGTCTCATTTATAGACCACACCTGACCACGTTGAATTCTTAAACATAGTACAGAGACAATAACGACCACACCATTTATTTGGTACACGGTCTAACTTGAAACGGATTTGCCGACCGATTTTTCAAAATTATTTTCCATTTATAATGATATGGTCGTAAAATAGATAAAATTTTCGACATTTTCATTTCAATTTTGAAGCAAATTAATTAATTTTAATAGTTCTACATAATAGGTGAAAAATGAAAATTCCGTGAAACTCACCTAATTTTCAAAATTGGATTTTAAGTGAGCTTCATGACAATTCCTCATACATCAGCTTTCTAAAAACAAGAGGGTGATTCTCTTCAATGTTGGATTTTTTTATATTTTCTTCAGTTAAAAGATTACCCAGAAAATTCTTAAAGATTTGGAAATACTGGCTTATTTTTAGCGAGTTATGGAGGAAAATGTATGAAAAAAACAAGGTCCAATAGTTTTCTTTCCCATTCAAAATTTTTTTACAAATTCCAAAATAAAAAACTTTAGAACAAGCATCTACCTAACGTACGTTCACTTTTTCCAATATCTTAAAGAACAAGTGAGATATCGATGTTTAATAATCAAATTATCTAGACTCGATACCTACTGTTAAATGATGATTATGATGCTAATTAGACGCTTAATATACTCATTACAATCACAACAATTAAACAAATATGATTTATATGATACCACATATATATAATTTTATCCAAATAATGTGTGTTGGTGACATTTACTGTTACAAATAATTAGTAGTCTAGTCCCTTAATGATCATAGCAGTGGCGACGTTGGTAAATCGAAGGAGAACAACAGAAGACCAAAGCCAGTTTTATTTGGAGTGCCTCACGGCAGCAGGCAATTAGCCGCACAGATGGTCGGCAAGCTTGCCTGTTCATTCGTGTTCGTTCACTGCCGGCCCGCTTATCTCTTCCCTCTTTTCTCCTTTTATATTCCACGCCAACATTACTACTCTAGTATATACCTATATATATATATATGTATACCCACGCTATATCCCTTTTCCGTATGAATGATGGCCATTTAGTTGATGCACGCGATGTCTCTCTATGCCGTCTACAGGCACAAAGGGCCGCATCCAATTTATATGCTGTAGGAGAAAGAGAGAGAGAGAGTGTGAGAGAGTAGGCTAAGGGAAGGGGGGCCCATGAACTGAACTATTGTTGTGTGCTTGTGTGTATTAGGCGGTTGTGGGGGAGAATACTGATAGAGAACCGGATGGAATATTACACAAACTGTATCACTTTTATTTACTAAAAACCGGATATTGTCTATTCGAATAAAGTGTAGGTACAGGAACAAATTTTAACAAGCAAGTTCTGAAGATGATGACACTGTATCCACTGTATACACCAATATTCAGGTATACATTTCAGCATTCTAGTAGTGTTATCAACAATTGGGGATTTCTCACGTTTTCCGATATCTACGTGTATCTCGGCGTCGTTCTCATGTTACGATCAAAAAATAACAATGTTGACTTCTTTCTCTTTAGAATCCATTCTTTTGTATACGACATTTGAGAGCATACATCAAATAACCATCTGTCCACATTGCTCTTACCGGAACTAGTGTCAAACTGTTTTTTACATTTTTAGATGCTCTCTAAGCGTAACCTCGAGATTTATGAAAGACAAATTGTCATGGCAAAATACAGAAATGGAGCTATGTATGCAAAGGCATATTGTACAATTTGTATTCCGCTTGTCATAGTTATAGAGTGCTTGAGATCATTGTACGATATTTATCGACCTAATAATAAAAATCTGCTATAAATCCGTTGACCGGGCAATCCCTTTATCCCTTGTTGACTGTCTCTTACCCCTCGTTTGCGTGCCATGCCTGCTATTACGTTGTTCTCGTTTTTGTTGAACGTGTGCGGATAGGCAATTCGTCGCTAGAATTATTCGGTCCGATTAGGACTGTGTGTGCGGTGCTTGTTTTCACCCTCTAAATTTTCCCCATGGTTTCTTTCTCTTTTCATTTTCCTTCTACTTCAACGATACGTTTTCCTACCATTACTTTTTCGAGCATCTTTCCGTTTGGTGGTGTTTTTTTTTATATCCAGACGTCGTCTCTCTGTATGAAACGAGACGACTCTAGGGACGACGGGAGTTGGTAAAGTTGGCAAACGGGCAGGCAGGCAGTAGCAGTTGTAGAGTAAAACTTTACGGGTTCATGCATTAAAACACGACCGAGAGACGTTTAATGGCCAGAAAACTTGAAATGCGGCGTTGGTGTTTCGATTGTGATCCGACGGCTTACAATCAAGTGGGCAACTCAATTCCCTAATGACTTGATTTGCATATTGCACTGATGGTTTATGAGTTTCCGACAATTTACAATAACACAATTAACATTATGCGTTTTAAAAATAATAAAAAAAACAATAAAACAATGAAAGCATACTCACAATCGGTTTGTATCATATATGAAACAAATTTGTAAACGTCTTACATACCTGAAACAAAAAAAATAAAAATGATAAGTATGAGTAGAGACAATGTCACATTATGTAGAAGAAAGAAATTAGAAATATTTCATAAGGGTAGAAAATCGCCTCAACGACAGAATAGATAGAAACCATGACGTTGAGCTATATAGGAACCCGGAACGCTTAATAATTACGTCAGGTTGTTCTTTTACAAAGTCATTTGTGGCAAAGCTGTTGACGCTTGAGGGCAGAATAGCGATTTTTTCTCATTTCAACAGCAAAAGCAACAGCAATAGAGCCTTCGTTCTACTCGACTGTTGGCACATAAAGATGGGTCATAATCTCCCTTTTTGCATTCTCATCGTTCCAAACAGCTACACACCACTTCAACGATTTTAAGCAGTAGAATCTTTATGGGGGATTTTCCCAACCACAAAGGCCCTATAGATGAACAAACAATCGACCAGAATTTTGATTTCATTCAAATGAATCAGTTTTATTCTACTATATGCATTTATCAGTGTATGCATTCATATGTACTAGCTCTTCAAGTATTCGCTTGATTCAAGTCCTGTTGGACAAAATGTAAAATTTACAACATGAATGCGCTATACCTATGTATTTCAAAGTATAAAGCCGCATCACTGCCGCACTTCTATTCTGTCGCTATATACGATAACCCTCAGTACGAAACATCCCTTGGGGATGTATAACATGGGATGACAAGTCGCAGGTGTTTACCGACACCCTACGAAATAGTCCGACCTATGGCGAATATCTAATCGCATTAGTGCGATCTCATTTCAAGCGCATCTCTAGAGGCCGAACGCGTAATTAGGCGGGCGGCAGTAGTGGTAAAGAGGCGGAAGTAAAGAGGGTGGATTGTTGTAGGTGGAAAAGCCTCATAGACCGGATTTCCTGTAAGAAGCCGCACCTTTTCATGGAAATTATCACACACACATATAGTGATCTTTACAGAAATGGTGATAATGATATAGGTATCCTTATAATCAGTAATCTTTTAATTTCATTGAAAATTCAATTTCTAGAAATGGCAAAATATTATATTCTAGACGTTTTGAACCAAATACACATCGATCTCATATATAGACTTTGTATTAAATTATTGACAGAGGGTTGGATTTCAGCGATGCGGTAAAAGTTCCGAATTACAGTCTGACAATAGGCCCCTTATGTTGCCCCCTTAGTTTCTAACAGTAATTTATCGATTGATTTTTGTATATATACCTACTTGATGTAGTTGGCTTGAATTCTCCTCTTTTATCCAATCACCAAGAGGCTTTATTATTGTTCTAGTAACTGTCATAATGTGTGGGCATAAATGTGCATTTATTTTAAACATATGAAGATAAGAATTGAACGCAGACTTTATAAGATTGCCACAGGGATTACTCGTACACAATATTCATTTTGTGAATAAGGTAAATCATATGGTGATGATGTTTTGTCGAATGATTTCGGTGCCGGCACACTGTCGACAACAAAGGAAACGATTAAATATTACCACCACCCGAATGCGAAATATGGACATGAATATTCTAATACGATTGGGGACATCTATAGACTTGTGTGATCCCCCATCACCAGTCTATACGTCTTTGTCTATCTGTATATAACTAGGGCAAAACGTATAATCGCAGAGATTGTGAGCATCGGATCAAACGAGGTGTATTGCCCTCTATACCCATTTTATTTGACTCACACCCTTCCCTATTTCCATCGTTTATACACCACTCCTTTAATTTTATGAGCGTAACGATAGCGAAAAGACGCCTTCAAATGTTGGCGCTGTTGTTAACGTTGCCACTACCATTGCCGGCGTCGCTGTTACGATTCACATCGACGCTGAATAATTAAAGAGAGAAATATAAAAGTGGTGTGCTCGAGATGGGTCTTATTTATCTCACTGTTGTTGTTGTTTGTTAGTTAGTTAAAGAGAGGGTGGTGAAATGATAAAAGGACCGCAATTGTATAATAGCGAAAATGCAAGGTTTTTCAATTGGAAGTTCTTGGACGACAATTAAAATGTTTGATATTGAAACTAGTGGAATATTTAGATTAAAGCGCTATTTAATGGCTTTGCAAATATTATTGTAATTTTTTTATTGGATGCATTTAAGGTGCTGGTTGCTGCATCAAAGCTATACAAAAGATTTTAGTCGCGTGCAGGAAAATAGGGCTGCTATCAGCAGGACACACACACACACGAACACAATGGATATCTCTCTACATGAGATTAACAACATACAGTGACGTCACAAAGACGCGTCTAACGCCCGAATGAGTGCATGCGTCACGGGGAGCGGCGTCTTTCAAAGATAAACCATCGAGACGAGTACACCGATGTTGAAATTGTATGTGCATGCACGTTTCCATATGCATTAGATTTGTAAATGAGTGAGTGACTGAGTGTGGGTCGCTCCCACATTCACCAACATTCAAAATAGACTTTGTACTTTAGTGATATACGTATGTTGTTGCAATCTGGCCGACGAGGCCCCGTTAAAACTATAGAAGGGAAGTGGGGGCCAGAGAATGGGTATCAGGGGACGGCAGCGCCTCTTGACCCCCATCATCCGACCACGAGCTTGTTGCTTGTCGTTACGCACCGCTTATGGTCAAATGTGGTTTGACGCTTTCGACATTTCTCTTGTACGAGAACCGTTTCAATAATCGAGGCAACAATAATAATGAGGAACGAACGAATGTAATTTCGTTGTTCACACAATGTTGAAGTGAACGAATCATTACCAATAGACCGACCAATTTGTTCCTGGATATTAACTAGAAAAAAGTATAAAACAGAATTGATTATCATTGAAATTGTCATCAAAGCATCCGAGTATATATTTTTGATAAAATAAACTAAAAATCTGTATGTACGTCCGGTACAAACTGCGTATGACCGAAGCCACAAAAACGTTCGTTCAATAATAGAGTTATCGGCTGCTTTCCGGTTTCCCAATGCTCGTATATTTTTTTTTTTACTATCCGCAACTCCCAAAGCTCATTAAGCGATCGATATACAGTCCGTCCCCGACCGACCGACCCCCCTGACACCGACACGCCATTTAATTTCGGCATTGCGGGAGCCATCAATTCCCTCGTCCGATATTTTTTTTGGATGTGCGTTACTTTTTCCAAAAAAAAAATAAACAGCAAAAACCAAAAAAAAATATTGGTAAAATGTTACCAAACAGTTACGATTTCACTGTTCTTATCACAGACCACCAAGTGTTTAACTGTAACTTTGTATTTACACATAAAAGTAAAGGCGTTGAGTTTATCGCAGACGATTTTCACCGGCAGACAATCTCGATTTCTGTTTAATAAACTTGCTTGAAAGTTGTATTTCATATACATATTCTCCTATGTTAAATGTTCCATTTAGTGGATTAAATTCAAAAAGAAGAAACATAGAAATATTGGTTTGAAAACATCTGTAAGCACACAAAACTGATGGTTAGTTAAAGGTTACATTATGATAGTGTTGGGAGTGGGTGGATTTCATTGAGGGTAGATCGGTGCGATTACTGAGAAACTTTTATCGCTTAGAGGATAATTGGACGAGAGTATATCGAGCAACATGGTGTAAATGTGTGTGTGTGTGTGTGTGTGTGTGTGTTTCTCAGAGTTTGCCAAGTTTGTTAACAATTGAACAAGAAACACGAAGGATGGATAATAAACGATCGAAACGGTAAATTCTCAATCACTAACAATTTAGTGATATCAGAAAAATCAATATTTTAACACAAATAAAGATGGTAATATTGACAATAGATGGTGGTTATGTGATTATGTTGAGAATGTAGTGGAAATAATACATGTGGATTAATTAGGATTTACAGAACTGTTTCTATACAAAGACTAAAATTGTTGTTTGAAGGGTAAAAGTGTTATGCTTGAATCTTGGTTTACGTACCACCAACACACATGTAACAAGACAATTCTAGTTTTGTGTTTGTTTTGTGCACAAGCAATTTGCAACTAAGAACTGTGTAGATTCCAGACGGATAGTAAATGCTGAGAAGGAGTGAAACATCCTGGAAATCTTCTCACTTAACGTTGACTTTCTATTCGTTTATTTAAGCCATCGTAAATTATGGATGTAGTCTACATGTGGTTATGGTTTTGAAATCTCTTACTCCTCTACGTACGCATATTATTTTATACAAACGGATTGTTTGTAGTGTAGACAGGGGGAATTGACGATAATTACAAAAGCAGCATTTAATTACAAATAATCGGATGTTAATTCTAGAATTACTAAAAATTACCACACAAATTGAGATACATTGGATAACAGAGGAAATCAAAACAAGATACAGTGAAACCTGTCTAAGTTGGACACTCGCCGTGCCGTCAAAAACTGTCCAATGTAGACAAATGTCCAATTAGGACAGGTGTCCAACTTGATAGGTTTCACTCTACATGGGAAATTGATAACTAAAGACTGGATAAATAAACACCTTTTAACTAAAAAAATGGGCTTAAAAAGCACATTATTTTTGCGAAAAAAGCAAAATTTATGTGAAAAAAGTTCCAAAAAGCGCTACTAAAAGCTATATTATAGCTCTATTTTTTTAACCGACCTCAAAAGAGGAGGAGGTTCAATGTTTGTTTGAATGTATTTTTTTATCTATGTATATTCACCGATATTTTCGCCAATTGTGGATTATTTTTAAAAAATCCTTTTTTTGCTTGAAAGGGTTTACTTCTGAGGGGATCCTATTTATATTTAAAGAAAATATTACACCCCTAAAGGTGGTAAAATAAGGTATGAATGATTTTTCACCCACTGAACTTTCTTATTGTTTCAATAGTTTTCTAAAATAGGTACATCTTATTTGTCCAAGTTGATCTCTTTTAATTCGTCAACGATAAAATAATTCTGAGACGGAATTTAGTTATTTGTGGAATTATATATGAAGGTAAAACCTGCCTTAAGATAGATTTGCGGTTATTATGTTTCTCAAACGTTAGATGGCGTTTGCTCCACAACGTCTTTTATATATATTTTTTATCCGTATTTACAGATTACTTTATATTTTCTTAGAAAGCAATAATGCGAAATTTATAAATTAAGACTTTAAAATGTGTTTTTCAGAGAAAATTGATGTTGACGCTAAATAATTTCGTTGATATCAATTTTCTTCGTTTTTTTTTTGGGTGCAAAAAAAATATTCAGCGTCATTCAAAAAATTCAAGAGCGAAATAAAAATAACTCAAATGTGATAAAAAAGTTTAGAAAATAGTACAAAAACCATGTTTTTATCACTTTTTTTTCGAAAACTTCCTACCAGATTGTTTTTAAATTTGGTATAAGTGAATCTTAGGTTGAAACTAGGTTCTCATAATTTTTTCAAAATTTTTGAAGCTCACGCTTATTTTCGACCCGGTAAAGTTCAATCTTAAATACATGTTTTTTTAGAAAAATGTGTATTTAGTGCAAAAATATTCAAAAATAAGTCTGAAATAAGCATTGATATGAGCAAGAAGCAAAAATATCTTATAAAAGCGAAAAAAAAAAACAGTAATAAAGAATGACTCAAATTCCCTATTTTTACAAGATTTATCCAGATTTGAAAGAATTTAGTTGCTGCTTTTAAAATTGAACATAAGTCAAAGTGCTTAGAATCCAGTCTTTACTGATAAGTCTGATAACTATTTTAGTTTAAAATCGGTAGCTTGTTTTTCTACTTCTGTTGAATAATGTTTGGAATTTCGGTGTGACATACACACATAGATGAAGGAACTGGTCGGTGGTCCGTATTTAACTGTGATCCAAAATGGGAACAGATAATTATTGTATATGTGTTGAAATGAAATGAATAGATACAGATAAAAGGAGATGGAGAGTTGTGAGTAAATGGATGTGGGCCTGTCGGCTTGTCCGACCGCAGCCAGTATGCGGAAGCTAATGAGGACGGGGAGCTGTTGTGATCAGCACACACAACAGACGAACAAACTCGCTATAGACAAGGGCTACAATTATTATTCACAGGACCGTATCTAAAATTATAGTCTACTCTATTTAATCGTATTGAATATTCTTCGATAATTAACTTTTTTATAGCTAATAGCCAACGTCCAGAAATTCCTCTGTCTTTACAAATTTAATTAACCGTTTTGCAAACAAACATCCATCATATAATTGACCTTTATCTAGGCAAAAAAAAATATAAAAATTAGACAGCACTTTTTCCAACGACACACTTATTTGCATTATTTGTTATGTAAATTGGTTGTGATAATATATTTATTAATGCTGTCGCGCCCTAATCGAATGTGGCATTGGGTTGGATTAATTAATGGCCGCTATACGCCCGTCCTGTTATCACAGAACAGATGCGCAATTTAGTTGTTGTACCTCCAGCTGCCCCCTTCACATACTTTTTTTTGTTGTTGTTGTATTCGAACAACACTCAAAGTCCATTCGTTGCATATAGTTTTATTGTAATAATTCCCATCAATATATGTGATGATTAGAGAGATTCAGTATGTTAATAATGAGGTTCTATTTTAAAATCTAACCGCCCCTATAAAGACGCACCAAGCAGTTTAGATCGTGATGTCAATTTCAATAGAATGACTTGATCAACGTAATTCAAGTGATACTGAACCTTATAAAGTAATATTCATTTCAAATTCCAGTTTGGTTTCTATGACAGTTGACATTAACGCCGCCACCATATAAAGTATTTAAAGCTGATGATGACAATCACAGTCTTTCAATGTGTTTGTAACGATGAGAATATAAGGCAATACTGGAAATGGTCCCAACTTCAACCGACATTTATGCATTATTAACGAGTTCAGGCTAAACATTTGACCGATGCGGAAACACCGAAATTGCAAAAGGACAGCTAGACAGTTAAATACAGTATAGGATATACGTAAAGTCTGACGTTTTAAAAGGAAAACTGCAATGAAATAATGATGATGAACGGTGAAGTGTTGAGCGCTTTAGCAATTTTCAAATTTCCATAATATTTTAGAAGAGAATATTAGCGCGATTTTATGTTAAATAAAGTATTATATCTGAATACTGAACAAAAAGTAGTGATTTTAGAATGTTTCGAATCGAATCGCATCGGGAATTTTTCTCGACAAAAAGTCAACCGGAAAATACAGAAGGAAGATGCTGAGAATTATAAATAGAACACGTGTCGACGATACACAACCGCGGATTTTCGCTCTCCCATTCCATTTCTTATACCTAAGATAAGTTTAGATGAATCAAGTATATTAATTGACAAATACTCGATTTCATTTACCTATCAATAATTATTAAAATGAATTACAAGTTGTAATTTTATTAATGAAAATCATATTCGTTTTATTTCGACTTGCGTGTCACCTGCAACGGTGATAAAAAAGTCATGTGAACACGATCTTTTTTTTTTGTTGTTGTCGTTCAGCAATTCCACCTCACAAATCCACCCTTTTAAAGTGGTTGGTTGTAGTGGGTAAACACGTCAAGTGCGCCATATTCCCTCTACACCAACCTTCTCTATATATGTAGATAATTCCCGGTTGGGCGATGCGGCTCAACTGTCTACGGACATATTTCGAGTGATATAAGGGTAAGACCTGAGGGGCTCTTTGTTCACAATGTTGGCATCGTTTCCGTCGTTGCCTATGTTCATCGTGTTTCTATCTCATGTTTCAGTGTCTGTAAGTGACTTGAACAGCAAATGGAAATGAAGTGTGCTGCTGCATTCATCGGCAAGACTAGCAGTCTATAGTTGGATATTTTTTTGTGAAAAATTCAACAATCGACATATAACTGTACATGTTATGGTTGCTATTGACATTTGTCAACAGGTATACACCATTCAATTACAGACTTGTCTGAGAGTTTCACATGTTTTAAGTAGAACATATTGCCGTTACTACTGAAAACAAGTCAGTTGGAATTTATTTGCACCGTCAACATGACTCTCTTTCCTTTCAGTATTATGAATATGCATTTTCCATAAAGACTTTGCTGACATTGCTTGTCGCTCAATACGTTTGCGATAACGAAATTCGAATTGCTTAAAACTCAAATAATAGAATATTGCTTCTATTCTCAGTCCTCTTATTAACATCAATAATAAGAACTATGTAGCCCGTAGAGGTCAACCACACTGTAAAGATTATCAGAAGAAAGATGCCGATTTAGAAACAGATCAACTAGAATGACAGTTGGTTACCGAATAGCCGTCTGGTAATTGTAAACCAACTAACATAATCGAGATATCGATGTTTGTGTATATAGTCCAAAGTGAAACGATTGTACATTGGCGATCAAATAAAAGAGACCACCTCTTGTGCGGCTGTGTAAAACAGGCTTATGAGGGCGGTCAACACAATGTAACAAAATCTAGACAGGTCAAAATTTGGGAAGAAAGAAATTCAATAAGAAGAAGGGGTGGGGTTACTGATGCCTTTGCTATGACTGAAATTGACTCCAACACCTAACCCTCACGAAAGAAACAACGTGATTCACAGTAACGAAAATATAGACTTGGTCTCTTTTTTTTGATCGCCACTGTACAGTAGTAGATGAAATGGAATGAAATTTCAAATTTTTCTGGTTCATTTGCGTGAAACAAACATTTTCTAACCAAAATCGTATTAGTACCGGTACAAAAACATACAAAAATGCACTATAAATAAGGATGTAAGTATAAAGAAAATGTAGAGAAATTCAGCGTTTTCCATCTGGTAAAAGTCGAGATTCTAGTATAAATCATCCGATTTGGATCAAATCATCAAGCCAACGTACCTATAACAGTCTATTCGTGCATGTATGTAAGATCTCAATCCAATAAGCTTAGTCCTCAGTTAAAGTCAGTGGCGGATTGAGCCGCTACGAGACCGGACAAAGGCTCGATGGGCCGCATACCAGCAAATCTAAAAAAGTACTTTTCGACTACTTTATTTTCTAGTGTTGTGTTTTTGTTATGCAGTTTATTTATGTTATGTATTACAAATTTTTAATTTATAATAGAGCTAAATTATTGATTTCTAGTCTGGGTGTTAAGAAATAATTGTTATAAGTAGAGCAAGGCGTTTCACTCTATCTAGAGAGTGATGACGTCACCGCCTTATACTAGGATCAAGGTTAACGCATCGCTCTAACCGCTGTTGCCCATTGTACAACCTAACCAATTCTTTACCTATAGTGACAATAGAATCAACCGCTCGTAGCTTCAACATGACTTCGTTACAATGCAACAAAAACTCAGGCGGTCGATTACAATCAATTTCAAGCCTCCCCCACCATATCTATCGATGAGGAACATAGAACCGAGAAGACATTATCAAATCGCCAGTATTTGAAAAGAGATAGAAAAATTTATCGCGTAAATAGCGCGAATTAAATCTTAAGGCAAGTTTATTAGATTTTTGCAATGAGTTGATAAAACGATCTGTTTGGATACTTTTAATCGATTTTTGATTTGTACTCTCGGCTTTCAATTAAGATTTATGGACATTTTCCTCATAAAGTATATTTTTTCAACAAATTTTGTTATGGAATTGTCAAAAGTAAAAGATTCAGTTAAGTTTAGTGAATTTTTTAATCGAACTCTTAAAGAACTTTCCCTATTGTAAGCTCTCAAAACCAACAAATAATTCAATAAAAGCAAATCAAAATTATTCCAGGCGTGCCTCTACGTTACTATGTTCAGGACTCTGTAAGATATAGCACCGGTCCTGGATATAGGAGACCTGTATTATTGACCTTTAATTAATATCAAATATTTGCCACGATGTTAGTTAAAGAGGCACTCATTCAATTGGAAGAGCTCTTATTGTACAACAACATCAAAAATTCGGGATATGCAATGATTGTGGCTGATACTAAAAGTGATTATTACTTTTTTATTCAAGGCCGATTTTCATTGTAATTGCCTGTGCCGAAAAAGTTTGCCACTTTGCCATTAGTTGAAGTCCAAATTTTGTAAGCAATTCAAAATCAAAATATTTTTATTTTTGCAAAATTTATCTTATTGTTAGTAAAAGAAAAAAGATCGGAATATATCAAAGAAACGAAGGAATAAAAATGGACTTGATTAACACAGAAATTTCGCTTAACCTACATGTGAATTTGTTTGGTAGTATATTTCATATGCTTTTATTTTATATGATCACACTCCCCCGAGTTGGACGAACATTACGAAACTTTGTATAAGCAGGAAAGGGCGATGATATCCTTCTGATTTATTAACTACTTGTTGCAAGATGTTAATCACCTCAATTCCCCAGATATTAGATCGCTAGTTTCGATCGCTTTTTTCACACTTTATATATCTACAAAACATTGGACGAATATGAAACACTTTCTAATCAAAAACGTAAAAGAATCATCCATCATTGCCAGTTTTTAATTGTTTCAAAAATATGAAATAAAAAGTAGGAATTATATAAAAAAAATTTTCGAGACATTTCCAAAATTCAAAGCTGAAATTCCTGCTGTTGCTTTGGTTATATGCGCTAAGTAGTTGTACAGTTTGGATCGATGCCGAAGGCCGAGTTTCCTGCCGAACGGTGTTTTACTCTCTCTCTTTCTCTTTCCCCTTACACACGCACACACACATACACATCTATATAACGACAAAACCTACCCGGAGGGAAAACGCTCTCCCTCGCCTGAATCCGGCCGCAAACCTTCTACCATAAGGCCGACACTTAACGACCCAATTAATTAAGAGACGTTCCGGATGACGTCGACACGTCAAGCGGCATCTCTGTCATGACTAATACTGAAATGGTCGATATCAAATGAATGTTGTCATATGTGTATATTTTTTTTTTTGATTCTATTCATTTAAATGCATCGATATAAAGTATGCACATACTTGATTTTTCGACAACTGCTTTCTCTATGCTTCTTTTTTTTTAGGGTATTACGTGAGATACATCAAACGAAACACAGTGTTGGCTCAATGTTCCCCATTCCAATAATTACGAATTTCGCCAACGTACAAGTTACGGTTCGCTAATCAACCAGTCAGTCAAGCAATTGTTGTCTTCTTTCTTTCATCATTGTTTTCTCTGTCTAGGCCATTGTTTCGCGGCTGTTTGGTCTACAGGTTTCCGATCACTATGTATATCATATACATCGGAAGGGTGGGCCCCGTTTGTCGTTTGTTCACCATGTAATGACGTGCTGTTATCTTTGTGTTGTTGTTTTTTGTTTCGTTCTAAAAGCCACACCTAATTTTTCGACAAACTAACATTCTACCACGACTTATCCCTAAGAAAATACTAATATAGGTACTCCTTTTTTTTACTTATGTGTTATTCGTGATTTTATACGAAAGTTGTGCGTCGATGGAAATTTAAAAGGAATTGCTGCACATGCCGACGGCGGCCCACTTCAATTCACCACAGTCTATCTCTTTCTCGAACAAATGGCACAAGTTGAAAACGGCTCTCAAAGTTACCGCAATGCCGCCACTACGTTCTCTTGCGTTCTCAATTCGACGCCTTCAAAGGAACACGTAGCAACAGCGGCCCACTTTGAAGCTGGTTGCCCTGCCGCTTTGCTATTATTTGCCGCCCTGTTTCGATTCAGTCGAGTTGAACATGCTATGGACGAGTAAACAACGACGACGGCTGGTGCCCCCCAGGACCCGGATGCATCTATGAGAGTATCAGCTGCCGTTCTATTTTAATACGAAAGCATGTATTGAATAAATATGCAGGAATTGTTCAATTATTGATCGATTTTGTAGTTGTTGTTGTTATTGTTATTTAACCAACATCATATTATTAAATAAATTAATCAGATGTGTAGATGTGTCCCGTAAGTTAATCTTGGCAAGTTTGCCAATTAGTGTGAATTTCGCCCGATGTTGCTGTCGTCCTGAATCACTTCTAATCACGACATGCACAACAGTCTGGCTTGTTTACCGGTGGGTCGTTCACAGACAAGCTACTCCATCTCTATGCTATAAATGTGCCTCTCTCAAGTCAACTATGAATTGTAACTGGGGAATTTATACTCGGATTTTCTCTCTAGCATCTGTGCTCGAAACAAGTCTCTCCACATTGGATTGAAGGACAAAGGAAACGTTAAGTCGAAATTGAATTTTGACGATTTCTCAAAGATTTATCCCAATAATATCGATCAAAGTTACAACAATAAATCTCTCTCTATTCAACAGTTGATTTATTAAATTTCAAAAAAAAAATGAGCAAACTAAAAAGCTGCAACTAATTCAAATGAATTACGAAACAAATTCAAGTTATCTGAATTCTGATTAAAGTCAAACTGACCACCAATGGGACGGCACGGCACGCACATCCAAGGCTGGCATGTATGTCTGTCGGGTCCTAATTGATGTTTCGAACGTCGTAGGGGCTCCACATATCTCTCTATGGTGTCTGTGTGTTGGTGTGATTGAGTGTACATACGTGCATGAGAGCCGATAGAAACGAAAGTTATCATCCCAGCCCTAGCAGTAGCTTGGCCGGCTGCCATGCAAATGCTTCACCTACTGCTGCCAGTGCGGTCGGATATTCAAATTGCTTTTCCATATTCAATTCGGGGCCCTGTTCCATGCACGATCCGGAGATTTTCTAGATAAGAGAATTATAAAGCAGAACGACGGTCTGGCAAAATTAGCCGGATCGATGGCAATGTACAGGCTTTCACACAGTCAACACCAACCATCTAATCATTTAATTTACACTTAATTAATTAATTAATTCAGAATCTATAACATACTCGAGATTTATCAACTCTGTGTCTGTATAGCACAATTTGATTAAGTAACTTTAAAATTATAACATCCACTGATAACGAAAAGTTTTTGAAATTCCTGTCTTGAAGCAAATAATTTAAGAACAATGTCGTTGTGCCATTGCCAAGAACTGAATGTCGCGACGTCAGCGATCTAAATTTTCTTGGAAGTTTTTTTCGTCTTCTTTATCAAACGTGTTGGATTTGAGCCGAACATTTCTTCTGATAGATCTAAGCTGGTATTGTAATAGTGGGTGGAGTACAAGCGTCAACGACATGGAAAGATGCCGTTGTTACTCTACCATACTATGTGGTTTAATTTAATGCCGGGAAAGCACTCGGTTTTTCGGTGATAATAAAAGCCTAACCGATAAATTGCAACTTGATGTTAATGTATTCGGAAAATCTCGACTAGTACTAGCAGCGGCAATGGAATGCTAGTAACGGTTGGGGAAAACGGAAAATGCCAGGACCGGAGGTCCGCTTGGTAAGGGTCAATTATGGAACGTTTACTGTCGAGGCGTAACTATAATTCTCGAGATCTCACACAATTAATTCGACAGCAAGGGTGTACAAATCTGTGAAAAAGCACTATTGTTTCACTGTCGTGTGTGTATAGAGAAGAATTTCCATTTTTTTTATTGTTTTTGTTATTGTGAAGCATGTCAAAATTCGCGAGTCACTTTTCATATGACAAATCCAAAATTAACGCGTGTATTGATGATAAATCGATCAGGATCACGATAGAAACAACAACGGTAGAAGAAAACAAAGGATTTGCTGTCACCAGCACACATATGTTCAGAAAGGATAGCGTAGTTGGTGGGATTGTGGCCGTTCGGGAATTAATAAGATCCCAAATACGCTTCGCCGTCAACGACCAGAGAAAGGCCGATCGGATTTCATAGTGGAAACGAAAACAAAACACACACACACACAAACACACAAAAAAAAACAACACTAGCAAAAACCTTCAGATTATCTTGAGCACGGTGATGGAAAAAGCACTAAATCGTAAAATTTTACACAGCCTAATAAAACATTAGAGAAACATGTGAAAATGTGCAGACGCCAATTAAACATCCGGAGTTTTCAGGTAGGTATACAGGTGATGGTTTTCGCTTAGTATAGTCGTTTGTCATGGTCTTGTCGATGTGTATACCATTGTATAAAACGTCGTATTTTCTGTCTCGTTGTTGAGTCAACTATACAAAAACGTTGCAAGAATGATGAGGAAAAACATATAGAACAAAGATAGATAAAACCGTATTTCTACGGTCTTTGAAATAAATGGAAAAAGGATAGAATGAAATGAACAACGCAATATCCTGGCTGCGCCGAGCGTGTCATTAGGGAGGATTGCAGTCCGCGCCCGATTAGATTATCACCGGCACCGACTCGACTCCCGTCTGTTACCGCTACACCATCGTTACAGCCGCCACTAGCAGAAAACGCATTTCCTATCTTGATATTTCTTGTTCTCTCATATAAAACAAGTAGTACTTAATACATTCTCACAAACGTATACTTGGAGTTTAGTCAATATTGTTACATATACATAAAATAATTTGAACGGCGGTCAAAAAAACTCTTTGACCAAGACGGATAATTCTATGGAGATTTCTGCTTCAAATAGTAATAAAAATTCAAATTTCATATTAATGACGAGATCCAAATGTATTTATTTTACAAAAGTAATGATAATAAGTTCCCTTGAAGCATATTTTGTTCTTTCAAATGCTAGTAATCAAAACCTGACTTGAGTTTAAAGGATGATTTAATCTTACTTGTACAGGATAATTACAACATTCGCAGAAATGTCATGCACTACACCACAATAGTCAATATGATGATTCATAACTTTATAAAATTGATATTGAACTTTTCCTGCTATTTTCTTATTTTACATTGCCTTTAAGATGCATTATTTGTTGTGAATTGTTGAGAACAACCAAGGACTTGCAAAACAGAAAAGAAATTCTAAATATTGACGATTCTTAAAAAACTCCAATGCGTTGGCGAGCATTTCAAAAAAAATTTCAAGGATCTGCAAGGGGTCCTTGGTGGACATTTTAGCAAAATTAGAACCGTGTAGAATATGTACAATTTCAGAAGCAAGGTGATCTTCTGTGCGCAGATCGTCTAAATGGACCCAACTGAGATCGTGTTGATGTCTACTACGTGATTAAAAAATATTGTCATTATTCTGGTAGCACCATAGAGTTCACACTGCGGAGTGAAAAGTCTACACGTGCTTAGTTATGACTATGTCGCAAATGTCTTATATTTTCAGGACGGCGTTTTCAACTTCGATGCTGACCGAATATCTCCGATAGTTTGCTTGAGGTCCGCCTTCGCGCATCCCAGTCGAAGGCCACCTTGCTTCTGAAATTGTACGTACCCTAGCTCATTAAAAAGTCGGTCAAAAACGCTCGTTTTGGATAAGGTCACTATTTTCAAAGACGAGTCAAACTCGCAAAACTACTAAGAGTGTCTTAAAGACCCTTCCAACATTGATTTTTCTCGTTCTTCTTTATTACGTTCTAGAAAAAAATGCGTAACAGTTCCACTTATTTCTGAAATAGGAAAAAAATCAATATGGGGAGCAGGGCTTCAAACCGAAAACCGAAATTTTGTGCAGAACGAAATCCGAAGCTGAATCGAAGACAAATACTGTTTTTATTCGGTTCAAGCATACAACTTGACATAATCTTTTTCTCTTTTTCCCTTTTTATCCCTTCTTTCCTTCTGGCCCCGGAAATGCGACTGAAATAGGGCACAACTAAAAATTTTGATGTTTTTTGGTATATGTATAGGTAGTTCATTCTATTCTGAGGAATGCGTAGTTTGTCGTCCGTGCTCAGACTCTAGTTTAATGGAGATTTTGGGGGTTAAGATTACTCCTGTAAGATTAGTTTTTTCAAATATATATCCGTAAAGGCTCAATCTTTTTTAGTGGTATCAAAAGGTGTAAGTCGCGTTTTCATCCCTTATTCTTTACTATTTTCTACCCCACGGTAAAACATAACACTATGAAAATTCTTCTTTTAATAGAAAATTACAAACTAAAAGTGGCCTGTTTTAGGGTTTTTCTTAGCGGCTGTATGTACATTTAGAGTGAAATTTAAAAATTAATCATTTGGAACTAAAGAGAAACCCGGCAAATCGTAATTTTTGCAGGAACGAAAATCGGAACCGAACCGATTTTTTTTTTAATTGAACTGAAACTAAAACCGGAACAAATAAATAATGGTTCGAAGCTCTGGCTAGGAGGATATTTAACCGACTTCATAATGAGCCACAAGGCTCAAATTTTCTTAAAATGTTCTCTCGGGACTACCCTACCTAAAAATCCTTAAAATATTTTTCGAATTGCTCAGCAATAGGAGTTTCATGAAAATCGTCTACATTTAGATTTCATCTGTGTAGGTATACAGAAATTGTAAAATTACACAAAATAATAAAGTGATAAGAAAATAACGTGATGAAAACCGGTGGTATGCTTCCATATTTTTTTTTAGAATCCAACGTCTACTATTTTCTAATTAAAGCTAGCACGTAACTATAAATACATCGTGATAACAAGAATTGAAAATTATACTATTAGCCTTATTGAGTTCTGTTTTAAAAAAAATTGCTTCTTTTATAATTGCTTAATCTTATTTGTTTATTATTAAAATTTGGCATGCACCGTTGACGGAATATTGTCGATTTGAAATCGGACGAGTTGCCGTTTAATCGTTCACGAAACGCCCCCAATTATCGCTTTGACGTCCACCACATTCACCCCCACTAACCCTCGTCATTGTAATGATGAATTGAAGCCGATATGCGGGCGGAATGCCTGGCGCGCGAAACGCGATACGAACACTAGCTATAGTTGTGTGTAACAGTGGTGGTGGTGTAAGCGGGGGTGGCATGTGTTTGCCATATCGGATTACCGACAGCTCACATCCACATCCAACAGCACATACGTTTATAAATGTGCTCACGTATACATGTTTTGTAATGCATAGTGCCTGTAGAGTACATGAACCAACAACTATATTTTTCAGTCATAATTTCTAGTATAGTCTAAAATCTATTCAGGCGCAATTAGTCTAGAATTCTAGATAAATGTCCGGGATTTTCCAGGCGTCCTTTAATAGTAGTTTCTAACCAACCACCACTGAAATGTCTCCGTTTACGATCATCCTACTACACATAAATCCGCCTCTGTCTTTTTGTGCCATAATACAATAACAACAACAACAACATTTTCCAAGGAAAATTTCATAAAAATCTAAACCAATGATACGATACACGTATGTAGATACTTACGTTTTTGGAAGCTACCCAAAAATTCAAACTCACCCCAACGCCATAATGATGAAAAAGACAACTTTTAGAGTTGATGTGGTAAATGTTAGTGGAACTAAACGAGGGTGCGGCATTAGTGGCGTAATGATAATCCTAAAATAGGGGTGGCGGGTAAACTAGTGTTGAAGAAGCCGATAAAACGTATGCATACCAATCTCTCATTGAAGCATGCATTATTATCGTTAATACCTACTCTAACATTAAATATTATTTTTTATGTTGCGTGCTATAGAACAGATCGATCTCGTACTCTCTTGGTGTTTCCACCAGTTGACGTTGCTTATTATGGGGATTGCCGGAAGCGAACACTAATTAACACGAGGATAGACGACGCAGCAAATTGGGAACGGTTGAGTAAAATGGGTGGATGAATTTTAAACCTTTCCCTAGTTACCTGACGATATCCGTAAAAGCAAACCCTATACTTGTTGTATTTGGTCGGAGGCGAAAATTTTAATTAAAACATGTATAAAACGACAAAAAGTAAAAATTTTAAGCTATTAGATAGAAAGAGAAAAAAATCGATTTCGATAAATTTCGTTCGAATACCTACTCTCGACTTTCAAGTAGAAATATCATCCGACGAAAAAGGAAGCAAATACGTAGGTAATAGCGATGGGTAGGGAAGCGTCGGTCTGAATTCTGGCATCGCCGTCATTTCATGAATGAGAGAGCCTTGATGCCGCGGGCGCCGATACGCGTCGCAGCTTCTATCGTAATCTCTGAAAGCTTCTAGGCGGGTGTGAGCTTGAAGCATTGAGCCTGGGACGACTTAATGGAAAGCCTTTGTTATTATGATATACGGGATGTTACGAGCTTTTCATGGTATGAATCCTGAAGTGAATAAACTGAAACTGTACTTGACCGAGAAATTAAGCAGATACTCTCCATATAAGTAGTGCCTATACAATTCAACAATATACAGATCTTTTACGTTACAAAATGCAAAGATTAATTAAAAGACAGACTTTCAAAATTGATAAAAGTAAAAGCAAATAAATGTGTAACATAATACAAAGGATATTTTAAGTTGACTTTCGATTCTACCTGTCTTGTGTTTCGTTAGATTGAAATGATTGAAAATTCATAGAGAATGCTGAATTTTCCAACTAAATCCATCAAAGTTCTGAAACGTCACCAATAACTGTATTTCAGATCTTTCACCAACCGGATTTTCTGTTTATGTTGGGATTTTAGTTCACAATCACGTTTTCAGGTGGATAGTTTGGGTGCACATCTATTGAGAGCTTGGTATACCTGCCGATGAGATTATTTCCAAATTTACTCACCAAACAAACTGCTACAATAACGTTGTAAACATTCACATAGCAATAAAATAATGTTAAATAATCAATAAAAGGTAGTTGTTAAAAGTAAAGAGAATTTTTCAAAATTTTAAGTCTTTAAATTCTAAATGTGCTGTCGCCGACAATTTTTTATTTCGTTTTGAAAGCCTTCAAATTTTCTACCTTTTAAGTGAATAAGATAGACTTTCACGCCATTTCGCCACAACCTAAATAGAATTTACAAGGAAAACTTTGAAAATTCGACCTCTTTAGAATTCAAACATACATAGAATCTAGGATGCGTGACTATGATTCAAGATCTTGTCGGCCGACTTGATCGATTAAAAACTTCACGACGGAAGCCCCGAAAAACCGGTCTACGGTCAGCAGCAGCCAACATTGTAAAAACACAAGTGCTAATCATTGAAATCGGTCCCAATCGAGAACTGAAAACCCATCCTTAATTGCTACTGGCCTCCAACAGAAACAAACATTAAAGAACAAAGAAGACAGAAAAAGAAAGAACTTATGGGGGAGACAGACACGAAGACGTATGCACGTTGGGAATTTCTCAAAGTTGATCCATATTGGATTTGTGTGGATTGCAATGACCGTGATCAAATATAAAAACCTAAGGGTGGACCTTCTCGATTAAGTGGCCGTACAGAAAACTCACCAGTCATTAATCTTTTTAACGATAATTGCCGGCAACACACACACACACACACACACATTCGTCGCAATTGATGTTTTCGGGTGATTAAGGCGGCGGCACAGCTAACGATAAGAACGAGACAAACAAGACAAGTAGAATGGAATGAGCAAGAGGGGAATAATATTCACCCGCACCCGGATCATGCAATTAAAAAGTAATTTGTGGGTCAGCGGTTAATTGAGACAGTTTTAGAGGTAGATTTGTTTCATATTCAACCGCAACTTTCGAAAATATCCATATTTATTATAATGTTGAAGAATTTTAAATCTTTTCGATTACAAATTTTGTATATTTAAACATACACAAATATTGTATAGATATAGAGGTATACCTTTCTATAAAGGACGGCAATAGAGTCGAACTACCCTCTAGTGCCTACGCGACAGTCCTGTTTTAATAATTCGCTATGGGGAGATAATTCATGGCGCCGCTCACAGTTATCTCTTTTCCTCTCGCTAAATATCACTTCGTTCTTTATTTAACACTCCAACATCAACTATACACACACACATATACACGTAATGCCTCTGCTCCTCCGCCAACATCTGTATCCTAATGCGTGAACAGATTTAATTACGGAAAGAGCAGGCGAACTTGGCGGCAACGTGTCCAAAGTCGACGGGTGAATTCTTTGTAAATTAAAAGGCGATGTAAACCAATGGTATGCATACAGCGACTCTACAATTATCCTCATTATGAATTGTCGTAAAATATTCTCAGTGAGAATTGACTCACTTTAAAGCCTAGCGCTTTAGAAACGTATGAAACAAAGAAACAAAAAAGTAGAATATGGGTAGGTTAAAGCATTAAACATGCACCTATCGATGGTCATTAAAGTACAACCCTAATCTACATCGTCAAAAAGAACTATTAACATAATTGACTTTCAGGAAGTGATTTGCAATTATAATTTTCTTCCTATATTCAACAATGTAAACAAAGCAAGTTGTACTAATTAAAGTGCATTTTTAAAGATATAGCTGAATCAACATACCTACACCTCTCATTATTCTTCTTTGTTCTACATATACGTTAATTATAATTCTATCGTTAACATTAAAAATAGGGATGTTTATAATGTACGTTAACATAAATAATCGACAATTCATCATTTTCTGGAATTGTAAAAATTTATTAACTACCTAATCAGTATTTTCTTATATAAGCCCTAATTAGGGTTATTGTTAAAGTTTATGCAAGATTCGGAGAAAATCTACAAATTGCTGATATACCTTTTTTTGTTTATTTTTTTTTCTAGTTACATACATAATATACACGTGTGCTCATTTGTCGTGATAAATTGAGGTATAGCGATTAGAAAACTTAACTCAAATCTTTGTTGTTCTGTTAATCTGCGTAATTTCGTTCATGTATCCCTAAAATATTAAAAAAGGTACCTATAACTCCACTTCTTCCATTTGGCTTAGGTGATAATTTAGCAGTCATTAAAATAAAGCTCCCCCAGAGATAAAGCATGACTATTACTAATGATACTCATAAAATGTACATTGAAGGGAACGAATTGCTATACATTTCAGAATTAAGTTCGTCTCCTAATCACATGAGAATGGGTATCCATTTTCTACCAAAAAGCTTACAATCCACCAATACAAAAATCGATGTCTAAATCAATCTGTAACGACAGTAACGGCAGCGGATACATAGTCAGGAAAATCAGCAGCCTGAGGGTCGGGAGGTTAAGTGGCAGAAAGCAGTCGTCGTTCTCTTCGTTGGTGGTGGTGGTGGTAGACGGAAAAGGGCGGGTGACAAGGTCTCAGTCATCAGCCGCCGGCTGTGAAACCGTATCGTTCCTGCCGCTCTCACACCCGTCCTATTTGCCCTGTGTTATCAGGCATTGCCGTTCGCTAGCTGTACGGCTTTGTGAACTGATGCGGCACGGCAATGGTAATACTGACGTTAACGGGTACTTGATTAAAACTAATGGACTTGATGGAATTTTTGGATGAATTTTCAAAAATTTCCACATGAAAACATACAAACACATGACAAACATATATATGTTAAGGTTATTTGCAATGTTTGGGGGAATATTAGAATATTAGAAGAGGTGCGTGATTTCTGGTCGCTAATACAGATCTATTTGGCAACGAATTCCCCATGGCGACGTGCCATGAATTTCAAACGGATACCAGTCTCGATTAGATAATGAGAACCAGAGACATTCCGATTCAAGCTTCTATATTGAGGCTACACTGGCAAAATACAAACGATATGCTACGAAACGACCAATTTCCTATCGAGTAAAGCAGAAAAAAAATGGGTAAACCAAATCGAAAAAACAATGTCAATTAATAGTGTTAATTGATTCAATCTTTGTAAAGTCCTTGAATTGTTGAAACTGTGACTCACAATCAGTTTCAACAGTAGATTTAACACGGCTACTGCAATCGATGCGGCTCTTTTGTTCTACCAACCAACTTAAAAAATAGACTAAACATTTCTTAGTTACAATTTCTTTATATTATCAGTAACCAAAAAAAAAAAAAACAAATAGATACAATAAAGGGCAATATTTTCCGCATAATGTAAAACTTAAAAACGTCAATAATTCGTGTGATGAGTTCGTCTATCCCTGAGCGATTTACACAAAAGTTGCAAAATTACAATTTAAAGGTCTGAAAAAGCCAATCCCTACGGAATTTAAGTTCCACTGATGTACATCTCCTGACAAGGAATGAACGAAACGGGCTGTGTCAAATGTGTCTTGTAAAATGTCCATCACTGAGTAAATCATTAGAAAATGGCCTATCTTTTAGTATAAAAATATACAGGATGAGTTAAAAATAATGCATAATATTCATAAGTTTTATTTATGAAAATTTTAAAAAACGCCGAGACAGAAAACTTTTTATTTTTAAATTATTTAATTGTAGTTGAGCTAAAATGACCTCAACAATAATTTTTTAAATAGCACCCCCTACTTTTCATTGAATTTTCGAATAGGGCATATTTTTCTACGTTAAAATACGTAAAAAATATTAGGGGGTTACATAAAAAAATGTGGAAAGAATTCTTAAAGCTTGCATCTTTAAATAAGCATTGCAAGCATTATTTTTTCCTGGATTAAGTAGGCGTATGTTAAATATTTGCCAAAATTGTTGGAAAATAGGGCGGACCCCATTTATTGTAAATTTTCCTGAGGGGAGAACAAGAAGCAAGATTGAAGTATCTGTATGCTACCTATTAAACAGTTAGCATGCAGATCAAAAAAATAATTTTGACGAAAATTCATTATACGCCTACTTAACCCAGTCAATGCTTGTCATGCTTATTCAAAGGTGTGTTTTTTACTATGCTGTTGCACGGATATCATTATGCAGAAAATCTGGTAAAATTTAAGCATCTTTCTCAAAAATTTTCTAATGCAACCCCTATTATTTTTTCATGCCTGAACAAAGAAAAATATGACCTACTCAAAAATGCAATAAAAAAATAGGGGGTGCCATATACATACAAAAATTGTTAATAATTTTTTTTTAGCAATAGTAGTTTTCGGCGTTTTTCGAAATATTGATAAATAAAAATTTATGAATATTATGCGTTACTTTCGACTCACCCTGTACAATATTGAATTTGTATAAATATCATGAAACAGGTAAATTATTTGCTAGAAATGAAATAAATGATTGGTTCTTTCCTATAACGTAATCCTTCTCGCTTTACATGCAATCACTAAAGTGCGGTTTAATTATGTTCGAATAATACAAAGGGCGAAAGGACGTATGAAAATAGATAAAATACCACATTGTTTGTTATTACTAATTAATAATAAACGATAAAATAAAATATCAATGAATAATCAATATTTGTTATTTATTTAATAGGTATTTTGTGAGTAAAGTAAGATATCATTTTTTCCAAAAAGTGGCTACCAATCCATAACAATGGTCACAGTGTATTTGGCTGTGCGGTATTAGAGTGGAAAATCTCGAGCGAATATTTATTGCGTCTGGATTAAAATTGAATCCGGTTCAGTCGGGCATTTAGGCTGCCCGCATTCGCAACTAGGCGCTGGGATCGACGCCCCATTTTATGAAACTTTAATCCTATACACACAAACGAAATGCAATTTGTATTTTATATTTTATAACAAATGCGACGATGATCGCGTACCGGTACCCATAAATAATCAACCCTCTGTGTCTAGTCAACATCGAAAAGACAAATATCGGCCAACAAGAGGAATACTAGCGACAATACAGGAACACCACTTATACCAAAAACTGATCATAAATCAAATTTTCAGCATTTTTCTCACAAATCCCTGGTTCTCACAGTTTGTTGCCACCACCCACTCAACTTGTGAAACAGAACTGAGCACGTTCTCTATGTCTGCAATCGAAAAACTCATCACGTACACACGCAAAGAGGCAGTAGTGGTGTTGGTGGGTGCTAGAGTAAGTTTAGAAAAGGGCGTTCGGGGTCGTAGATGACGGGCAAAAGCCGTGTGCATTAGCTATGGCAAATGGGGAATGAAACAGAGAGAGAGAGAGAGAGAGAGAGAGATGACAACAGTTATACACACATATATGTATAGTATACATGTATATGTATACCTTCCGCACGATATTCCAACTGGCGACGATAAGCGGTCCCGGATCACGTACTACGTCGTGGCTGTAGTGGCATTACAGGGCCGGAATAGACTGGAAAATCGATCCAAAATTCCAACTTGAATATGAGCGTGAGAATTTACCTTATCTCAAGCTGTGTGCGACAATCGATAAGTTGCACGCAAAATAATAATTAGTCAAGTCAGATGGTAGCATAGTACTTATCGGTGCTGACACCACAAAACGACGGATGCCACTACAGATAAAGATAATCAACATATCGTCGCCTAATGATAAATAAAGCATATTGACCTTATTGTTAGATCTTTTATATTGCACCAAAACAAACTGTAGGAAAGTACCTGTTTAGGGTCTTACACAACAAAGGGAGGCAGCAATTCAACTCTATTAGCAGACAGGTAGGACTTTTTCCATTCAAAAGATTTATTATTACATTATTCAGGTATATGTATAGGTACGTATGTGTGTCAGGTGGTTTTCGATATTTTTTTGTAGTGCGGTCCTGAATTGTCTCTAGGGACAGACGGCAGCGTTGTTGACTGGGCACCCACGTCCGCTTCACTCATGCCTATATATGTATACAATGTGTATGTGTAAGTAAGTACATTGTATAGTGTGTATGTTTATATCCGTATATCCGTTCGTCTATGTATGGGTGTGTGTGTGTATATGAGTACCTCTATGTATTGTGTGAGCTTGAGCGAGTGAATGTATGCTATGAGCGTATCACGGGCAGGGCCGCTACTATGCGGTATCGTCGACCGGATCATCTCTCGCCTCGTTGGCCCAGCTCCATTTCATAGTTTTAATGATTTATATCACAATAATGAATGCCAGCAACGGAGGCGATGTATATAGAATTACACTCTACCATCAAAACTTGAAGGTATTTGCATTGAAAACCATTAATTAACACACAGCGTCGTCGTGACACTAATCGCAAATCATATATCAGTAGTTGAGCTTGATTTTTAATTTACAATAAAATAATCATTATTATTGAAATCGCTGAGATGTCGATGCATGGACAAGATTCTAAGTCGATTACATAATTGTGACATACTCTATATGAATGCTGCTGCCTGTATCGTTGAAAATTCCCAACTGAAACAACGATGTAAACGAGTAGGGATTATTTCAGGAAACGGTCGACGGACCGTAGCAATTTGTTATCACCCCGCGACGCTCTTAAACAAGTACAACGCCTGGCATAACGGAAAGCCAAAACTACACCCGTTGAACTGCCGTTAATTAACATATCCATTACGAAACTATATCTAAATTAAGTTTGAAACGACAAAGCAACAGCAACAACTTTTAAAACGTAACATTTGTGGGTTTCTCCTAAAAAAAAAGTACCTTTCAAATAGCGTACTGGACGTTTCAAGCTATAATAATCAGGCCTGTTCTATGATTATGATTACAATTAATCATCGTTGTTATTATCTTGCTAATTTTCAGGGTTTATGTGTGATAATCGCTGAAAGAAAACTCAAAATCATAGCAGAATCTGTTGTAGTTTTCAAATCTGTTTTGTTTTATTGTCCTAGCCACATCCTGTTCGTATGTATCGATGCCGTTCAGGATTTATGAGTGTTAGTAAGGATCGTAAAGTCGACACCCGTCGTCGCCCCCATACCATATTCTCAATCGTTATATCAATATACGTATTGGTATAACTCTCCTAGTATTATGCAGCCGTTCTACCATTTTACTCTACAGTTGGAATGATTTGAAAATCATGTTTTTTACCTTAAATGGAGCGTTTGGAACGTAAAGTGGTGGATCCTTGGCTGAACCAGACAACTTTTCATTGACAGCCGGTATACCTTCATCTGCATCACAAACACTATACCGCCCAACAATATGATCTGCTGCTTTCGGTTCATAACCGTGTGGACGGCCAACATGGAAACCTTTAGCTTTCACCCAAAAACGAAATTTCGAATTATCAGCACTGACAATCTCCTCGCCGCGTAATGTACGTAAAATTCTTGCGTATTTCTTCAATGTTATTGTTTTCGTTTTAGCTAAATCACCGTAAGTTTGAATAACCCACGGTTGGTAGTTTGTTAACATATCGTCTTTGTTATCAATAGATGAACAACCACCACCACCACCACCACGTTGTCGTCTTACATTATTATTATTATTATTATTGTTATTATTATTTTGTTCGGTTGTACGATTGGATGTGGCACTGTTTCGAGTATTTGTTGATTTTTTCTTTGGTTGTTTTTTAGAACGTGTCTGCAACTCAATTTGTGTATGATTTGTGTCGTCTGTTTGTAATTTTCGACGGAGACCGCGTTCAGATACCATCGCTGATGCCATGATTATTATTTTTTTAATCAAACAGGAATCTGTCAGGTGTAAATTAGAATTTTGCACACTTCTGTTGGATTATTTATTTACTTGTCAATACAACAATTTATAGATTTTTCCTCTGAAATAATGTTTCGAGAGAAAAATTAGCAGCGATACTGCAATTTAATTTATTTATTTTTTTAATAATTTTATCAATTTGTTCTGTTGAAAGTTTATCGCGATATGTTTACGCGCGCATCAGTATTGTATCGAGCTGCGCACACTCAACATCTGATCGTTTTGGGACAACGGGCTATCCCGTACTGGCGTGTCTCTTCTATCATGAAACGCCGCCACACTTGCGGGACCGTCCGCCGGCACATCCCCACTACCATTGCCGCCACACACACAACGGCCCGTGCGGGGATCGCACTAGGCGCCGCTAAGCGGTGCGGTATCTCGCGTTGTCAATCTGTAATGAATGGGCATCGCCTCGGCCGCGGACCGAACATTATTCACACAAATATAAAGGCACGAACTACAAACTTACCGGAATTTTCTACGTCGGTTTTCTTCAAAAAAACTATTTTTTTACAAACATCACTTATAAATAAATTAATACATGAAAACAATTGACAAAATACCTATAGTAGAGCGAAATTAATTAACTTTACAACGATGGAGTATAAGCAATCTAGTACGGTAAACTTCACGAACGTCTCTTGTGTGCAATAAAAAAAGCTCTAAAATAAACTCGTCTTGTATTCGAAAGACCAACAATATTAACAACAAACTTCAACCTAATTAAAACTAATTAATTAATTAACACACTACAATTAACAATTAAAATACCTTCTAGTTTTTGGTCAAAATAGATCCAAATATAGTAAATTCAATCAGATGTATTATTTTTGGCAAAATCCAAAAATTGTGATTTTATCTTCCAGGTAACGATATTTGAAGAGCAGACTACGTTGAAGGGAATAAAAAATTAATTCCTCTGTCTAAACTTCAATATTTATATGGATCTAACTTGTAACTTTATTTATTAAATGTTTACTAAATGTCTAAAAAGTTTCAAATTTGGTCCATTGCCAACAGGATGTCGGAAACAGCCCTTCAGGGTCTGTCACTACTACACGAACACAAATAATTAATGTGCCTAATTACGTTTCGAACCACAAGTTTGTACTGCGCAAAAATCAAAAGTGTTGCCTTTAATTTTTTTGATAAGAAATAGTAGAAAGTATGATAATTCGACTGGAGATGAATTTAAATTGACGATAAATATTCGTCTTTTGATGATTTTGCAATGAAATTCTTTAAAGATAAATGATAAGGAAATGCCAAAAAATCTCAATTAAAAATCTAAAAACTAGATCGAAACTCGGTTTTAAAAATGTCGGAATTTCAATCTTTTTACAATTCGATAAAAAATCAATGATTTAGCACAAATATCTTTCAAAATTCAGGCTAACAGTCATTAATTTTGCTCAACAATAAATCAAAGACTTTCATCGTCTATTAATAAGTACTAAATTTTATTAAAAATTAGCGATTTAGAATGAAAAAAGCTACTTAGACCAAAAATTGAAACTAAAACTGCCTTAACAACAAAGATTCAAGATTGATAATTTATGACAAAAGCATCTTAAAATTCAAACGCTTAAACTGGAAAATCGTTCTCAAAAAAGGGAATAAAAACGTTAAAATTTGTAATTTAGAACAAAAATGTCTGAAGACCCCAAAAATTTGGTTTTAACAATTTCCTAAAAGTGCCTGAATTTCGTCTTTTTGACGATTTAAATGCAAAAAAATGGCCAAAAAATTGATGATATAGGACTTGAAGCTTCTTTTATCGTTACTTACAAGTCAGTCTCATTGCATGAAATAAAGTGTTTTTATTATGCAAAAATTTACACAAATTAAGTAAGACAAAATTTCTTTACGTAATAAGATGAATCATGAAATTATGGCATGCCCAAAAAAGTGCAAAGCATAAGTAAAAACGCTAATTTAGAGAATTGCTTAAAAATACCAAAAGTTTAAAATTCTACGAGAGACACGTTTGTTAAGACAATTTAAAAATCTTTCCTTATTTTTAATATTTTACCATTCCCTAAATTCACAATTATTTTTTACAATCGACCGAATTTGATGAGGCTTCAGAACCAAAATTAGTTTACATAAAGTTGAGCATTTTCAAAAATAATGCACTTTTCTACAACACAATACAATAGAAAGGAAATCATCGAAAATAACACACATAAGTGAATGCTAGTGTCAGAAAAGCTGAGAAAAAAAGCACTCGAGTATAGTTTACTGAAATGTAATTCTTCCTGCAAATAGTAAAAATAAGACAAAAAGATAGTTTAGATGTTAAAATGTACGATACATAACTACATAGCTAGAATGTGAAACGTATTAATAATAATAATAATAGTAGTAATAATTTAATTAAATTTCCAACTGATTTTAGCTTAAATCAACCCACGTTCTATTTCACCTGTATAATGGAAAACAATTTTCCTGTTATTATCTACTTTGTAGTTGATGATATTTTGTAAATTTTATAAGCTGACAGTACCTAACATCTGTAGTTTCAAAACATACTCATTACTTTTCCTTTTCAATGATCAAAAGAAGGAACTATTAAAAAATCGTATCCGATTAGTTAAGGTATTATAGGAAATTTTGTCGGTATTATTATTAGGTACAATGAATGGATTATATTAAACAAGATTTCTGCTCTCGATTAATATTTTTTATATTAACTGTATATCAATGTAGTTATTAAGTACATTAATTAATAGGTAAGTGATAAATTAATTGCTGAAATTGATTTTTTTTTTGTAATTTTGTACTTCGTGTTTTTTCCGAATTCAGTCTTACTATTTATGATTTTTTTTGAGTATCTGAAAATAGTTAAATGAAATGTTGAATATTTCACACATGTTGTCTGTATCCAGCACAATGCAATTCGACAAAATGTCATAAATATTTAAAAGAGCGAATACAGAATTATTGTTCGATTTTTAGTGGAATGACCCCACAGTTTATTCTTGTCTAACATTTAACACCAGCCAATATTTTAATAATTGCTGATTGATTAAAATGATTTTGTTAAGTCACTAGTTCCTGGTGACATTTTCCAACAAACAGAAAGGAATGAATCCTGTTTTAATCTTCTTTTTTTTTTCATTCAGATTGTTGTTCACTGTCGCCGTCACAGCAACTATCGTTGTTGTTGCCGTCGTCGTCTTGGCTGTCATCCTATTTACTTCGTTCGTTGTGTATATGTGTGTGTGTGTATGCACATTATACGACCGAAAGGCACATAATTACATCCTGCGGTGATGGCAGGCAACTGGGCCGCTGCCGCCGCCGCCGCCATTATCATCATCATCATCATCGTCGCAAACATGAGGTGGAGAGTGTCGGAAGGCCAATGACAGCGGCGACCATCTGCTCAGTGGGACACCAAGCGGTATCTGTGTTAGTGACTGTGTTTTTTCTCGTATTACACAAATGTATGTATGTGTATGTGCATGTATGTCGGATTGAGGATAATTAACTCGAACATAGTCCAGAAGGCGGCAATCGGACGGTTAGTCTTAGCTGTAAAACGTACAATCAACGATGCTTCGACATTGAGTAAATGTACCATATGTTGACGGCAACAATTACACATATATACAGGACAGGCGAGACATTCAACGGGCCCTGGGGAGATCCACTGTTTACGGGGACCCCAATCCTACAATGATATACCTACAGAGTGTCCGGGCCTAGTCATTCGAATATTATAGGATTATTCTTTGAAAAAAATAACTCAAGGAAAGTTAAACAACTTCTAAGTTTTGGAAAATTTACACGTCAAAACATTAAATTCCAAAATTGTATGTCAAATCACAGATTAAGTGTGCAGCTGGTTGGTAAATATCTCGAAATCTTCAGAAACTAGCATTTTTTAACCGACTACCAAATGAGCTGCGAGGTCTTAATTTTGTTAAAGTGTTCTCCAAGGGCTACCCAATAAATCCTTAAAATATTATTTGACTTGCTCTACATTGTAGGTAAAATTTTGAAACAAAACGTTAGTTTATTTAGTCTTATTTTTCAAACTGGCAACTTTTCAAAGTACCTACTTGAACGAAATTCCAAAAAAAATTCTCTGGGTCTGGCAAAATACTCCGCTCATCCGGCTCTTGTTGGTCTTGCTTATACACACAAAATTCATTCTCTCATTGCATTTTGTTTTTCTAATTCAACATCATTCAAATTTATCGGTTAGATGGACATTTATAAAGAAATATTTCCAATTTTATTTTTTGATCAAACATCATTTTTTCTATAGTTACTAGTTTTTATTTCATCTTTAACCGGTATGTGTAGACAAAGCGGTAGATTCTGCCTCGATGGATCACTTTCTAAACGCTTGACCGACCAACGATCTTGGAAATTTCTCAGATGAGCAACCGTGATTTACATGAAACGATGACAGTACAGTATCATGTCAGATACACTCGAATACTAAGAAAATAATTTAAACAAACGTAAGCAAAATACTTACTTATTTATACCTTCTTCAAATTTGGAAAGCTCTGAACTCCTACACTTTTATCTTTTTATTTCTACTACACAAAAACAAAATGGTCTTTATCAATGTAATATGTAAATTTAATAAGCAATATTAGCAATAAGACCGCATCTTGTCGCTTTATTTGTCGGTCCATTTTACATCAATAACGGCTGACAAACAATGACTTCGTCCGGTCTACAGGGCTCTATTATAGATCTAATCCACCTACGATTATGAGTCCAACATATCCTTTTTTTCCTTCTTTTCATTGGCCTATTCTCAATAATAAAGCGTTCGTAATGATTCTTTTTTTTTTCGAAACTAACCTCCGGTCGGATATTGTAGTCAACTACAAGATCAACAATAACATTACCATGGGTATCGTATTTGGTGGCCATAATAATCAATGACCGTTATTGCGGCGAGATTAATTCACCGGAACTGGTCCAGCAGCATCCCGCATCCCGTGTTTATGTATATGTATCACACTCAATTGTTGCGATGGAAAAGAAGGAGGAGATAAATCCAATAAACAAGTCAGTCAGTTTGATATTGTCGTTAGAACTGGTCCAGAGAGTGGACAATGGGATAACGGACTAGACGAGATCAGAAGCACCCTCTGATGACCTTAATCGTTTAACGTTCTTGAAAATTTTTGAATTTCTCGCCTTTAGTTTTCAAATACAATAAATGATTTTATATTTGCTTTGAATGTAGAAATTTTATATAATTTAGTCTGTTTTGTTTGCACTTTTTTTTCTTTACTGTTATCAGTTTCAGCACTGTTGTAGTGGTAAATGCCACCGTATTATCGATGTTGCTACTGGTTTCATTTCATGATTTAACTGTCCATCTAGCAAACAACCACCGATGTAATAGTGCAGTTGTGTATTCGTTTATATTCCTGTCTCTGACCTCGTTGTGTTGCAATTTCATTTTATTCCTACTAACATAAAGTTGTATACGCTCACACAGTATACGAAGCCGCCTCCGGGCTGTGCTTTGTCCGCCCGTCCGTTGTTAATGGTCCGATGCGGTGATGATGATCGCGATAGATATAGCGGTCCTGAGTAGGGGAACGAATGTATAGACAGGATTGGGCCCAGGAGCGACTCCAACAAATATTTCAACGTGCCAAATTTACTGTTAAATTAACTGTTTTTAACGATTTTTTTCCCATACCTATAAACAACATTGTGCCGCTATCTGTATTCAACTTTTCAACAGACGAGCAATCGTAAATGTTATCCTTAAAAATATTTAAATTACAAACCAAATATTATTTTTAGATTTCTAAAGCGCGTTTTTTTCAAGTTCGGATACGGCTCTGTTCGCTTTAAAGAGTATAATAATAAAGGCAAAAGGAGAGACTGACAGATATGAAGAGAATAAAGATGGGATATATACTGAGAATTTTGAAAGTAATGGATTAGAGGCAGACGAGAAATTGTTCGTCGCGACAGCCGTTAACGGAGGCGGCAGTGGAGGCTGTAAGATCGCAGATCCGTTGAATATTCCACTAATTAGCTTGACTTTATATGCAAGATGGTCTGCATTGATTCAATCCGCTACAGAGGCGTAGTACCCTCAAAAACTGAATCGTTCACGTTCAATATACAGGGTGTCGGATCTAAATATGATCGATACTATGGAACTCCTATTAGTTGGCAAGTGATTCGAAAAATATATTAAAGATTTGTAGGGGGTTCCTAGAGACCATTTCAGCAAAATTAGAACCTCGTAGCTCATTTGTAAGTTGGTAAAAACGAGCGTTTTTCCAAATGAACTATGTGGTTGTAATTTTGTCAAAATGATCTCCAGGGACTCTCCTACAAATCCTTGAAATATTTTTTGAATCATTCGCCAACGAATTGAAGTTTCATAGAAAATCGACACATTTTTTAAATCCGACACCCTGTATAATAAAATAAGCAAAAATAACGAATCTTACAAAAAGTTTTTTTTAATTTAAAGTGGAATTATAAAAAGGTATTAAATTACATATGGCTTCTGTTTAATTTTAACAACTCAATAGCCCAGTGTTATAATTTTCGTGCATCTAGGGAATACTAGGCGTCAACTAATTCTGTTTATAGCTTTATTTATAATTCGATTAATTAAAAATAACCAAACGTGTGGACCAGCATGGTTAATTTATTAATTTTCAATATCGATCAATATTAATGATAGCTTGAGGTGTTTTTCCTATACGGAAACATTTTATTGGATTTTGTTTTATTGATAGCTACTTGAGTTGAGTTGAAATCCATGGAAATCTTCGTCTCGACCGTATTTTTCTCTGTTATTTCAACCGTTCTAATTAGCGAGACTTCTGCTGCTACAATACTGGAAAATGCGAACGGACCAATTGCTGCGTTCTAGTCTCTAAATTGATAGACGCGTACAAAACATGACACTGTTTCCATTCTATGCTTTTAAACAAAGAAAATCGATAAATTTTTGTTGTTTCGAAAAAATTATTGAATTTACAGTTAACATTCTGATTTTGTTATCTAGTAAATATAACCAATGATAGGTGAAAATCACTATTTCACACTTTTGCATTGAAGCTGGTCCAAATGAAATAGATAAAATTCAAATGATAGGTCAAAGGTTACACTCTCTTCGTATTTCGGTTGGGAGTGTTTTATTGTGTGTATACGTTTGTATGTATGGGGGCGTCGGGGTGTCTCTTGATAGTTGTCACAGCTACTGTCAACGTTGTTATAGCTGCCAGTACCACCGTTTCTATCTCGTCGTCATCTCGTTTATTTTCACGTTGGAAGACGACGGACGAATAACGGTTTAATCCAACAGGTTTATGTTTATGGATTTTTGGAGCCGCATCTCGTTTAGTCCCAGTACGTGATGTAGACCTGTTTCCATGAAAAATAATAATAATAATAATAATCGTACATCACACCAGACAAAATGGAAAGCGATAAGACAAGAGCAAAATAAATGGAAAACTGTAGAAGAAAAAAACTTGTAGATGCAATTCAAATTAAAAAATGTGAATTAATAAATTTATTTCTACCAAAAAAAAAAACGAGAATTTACACCCTACTTATAATGAAGTCAAAAATTATAGTTTGAAATCGATTGGAAACAGGTCTGGTCTAATAGAGGAGATTTGTATGGGAATCACTCTGGATTCAAAACAAGATCAGATGCCTATAAGGTCGATTTTCGTTCAGCTCGAGCAGGTTGCGATCTAACGTTAACAACAGGGATGCTGAAGTTGGATGCCGGTCCCAGATGGAAAGGGTTGATAGGTCAGGGGTCGTTACTGGACCACCGAAACTTTGATGCGAAACGAACAGACATCTCACCCCTAAAACTTACCGATAACTGAACACACAAATCCAGAACAAAGCTTCTCTATTTCAAATCTTTATTTTTTTTTCTCTCAATTCTACTAACTTTCAAATACATACAGTGTTTCTTTTCTATACAATTATTTAATAGTATCAATACTTTTAAATTTGGCAATTTTACTACCGATATGATGTAAAATTTGCATTGCTCCATTTATATTATCATCGTTGATTTTAACAATTTTCGCACATTCCTTTATGAAAAATTCCAATTTTTCCACATTGCTATTATTATTGGAACTAACTCCTCCATCAATACGTTTACCATTGATGTCATCACCAATACTACCGTATCCATCATTGTCGACCTTTGTTGCTACAAACTTGTTAGTGAATTGAGCCAACTTGGAGAAAACTGAACTAAAAGCTTCATCTAAATCGAACAGTTCAAGAGGTGGGGGCGGTAATTCCCGGAACGAAGGCGGAAATACCTGCAGGCAGACAGGCAACGGCAAAGTTAATCCTGAAACGACAGTTTGCCTTTCCGCTGACGAAATTCCAACGAACATTACTACTTACAAATAATATATATCTGTCTATAACTATGTTCAGTTAAATAAAATGAACAAATTAACAATACCTATGTATTATAGAAAAATGACTGCAATATTTTTTATTCAACGCAAATATAATGACATATAAAAATTGTCGTTCAAATGTATTCTCACGTAAAAAAAAATATAGCCATTAATCCGTATTTGTCTTTATTGTGTAGCTAACATTTATAAATGGCGTACGATATTTTTTTTATAATTTTCACCGTAAAAGCCTTTATTAGAAGTTGTAACTATCATAGCATGATTACAGACACTAATATATCGATCTTTAAATGAGATAAGAGCTTGTAAAGTCTTGCTAACATAATACCAATAATAAGACAGAAAAATGACAATAATACTATGGTTATTTAAAAGTTAACGGCTAAAGAAAATAGAATCAGAATAAAGAATTATTGTAGTCTGTTGTATAAATAAGATTTGAAATGATTGTGAGTAATTCAAGCTCATTGAACAGTTATAAATTTTGTTACTGAAACAATTAACTTATATAAATTAAATTGATCAAATTTTATACTACTATAAAATAATTGGAGATAAAAAAAACACGAATTATTTCTTTCCTGTTAGCTACCAATCGACAGATTACTCTCGATGTTGTATAGAAATGTTGAGTTTATTATTATTAAACCATTAATATTACTAGATCGTAATTTTCTCCTCATTTGTGGCATAAAATTTGATTAATCACACTGACCTAACTATGAATTAGACTGAATTTTTAGTATTGTAAGGACGACTAGTATGAGATACCCTTTTTCTAAAGGTTTGTACATAACTTATGTAATTTCCAACATTAACTGCTATTTGCTATACTTTCCTGTACAAAATTGTCGTTTTGGACAATCAAAAAACGGGGTTCCTAATGTGAGACACTAGGGGTTCCCAAATACGAGATGGATATAAAAAAAATCTCCAAAGGCAGCAAGTACCTTATATAGCGAATTTTTTTATGTATCTACATGCTGAAATATTAAATGCAAAACATTCTTATGATACTGACAATTAATTAATATATTTTAATAACATTGAATCAACTAATCTTAAATTCATTTCCCGATATTATTTTATTTTATTATTTTAATATTTATGATTTTTATTGAAAAATACTTTTAATCCACAAACAATAAGAAACACTAATAAAATTTCAAATTTCACTCGTTTCTAAGTTTGTTGTTTGTCTAATACGTCTAATCAAGGCCTGCTTGATTTTTTCAAGCGAAATTATCTAACAGGCCTTGCGTCTAATATTAACTGTCAAAATTAGCTGGCCTCTGCGATTATCAATTTTTTTTCTAATATCAATTGTCAGAACATATAGCCACCTGAGATATCCGATTTTACTGCTTATACCCAAAAAAGAGATTTTTGCATTTTTCTTGCGAACCAACGAACCGATTTTGATGATTTTTTTTCTGGGTCATAGAGAATGGTCGGCTCTACTGTTATTTTAATTTTCATCAAAATCTAAGCAAATTTAATATTGAAAATGATTTTTTTTAACATTTCTTCAGCTCTTATTCCAAAAGTGTTGGCCCTACCAGTCTGGCCAACGAACTCATCCAAGCTATCCCAAAGACCGATTTTTGTACCAAGTTTCATTAAAATTGGACCATTTTTACGGCAGTTATCGTGGGTATATATATATATATATATATATATACATATATATATATATATATACAGATTCCGTCCTAGAAATAGGAACCAGGCCCCTTCCACTTATAATGGTGGGGGGTTCTACAGCTCACGTGGTATTTATGTACAATTCCATCCAGGGGGCGCTTGAGAAGTTTTACTTTCTCGATTGTGACGACGCGTAGAGGTAGAAACTAGAACTAGGTGTAAAATAATAGTTTATGTTAACGGAGAAAGATGTCGCTAAGTAAAATTCAAAAATCAACGGTGTTGGCAACTTATGAGTTTTCCCCTAACATAAGAAATAACATACAAAAAGGGTTTTCTTTGCAGGAATCTTACTCAAATTAAAAAATCTCAATATTAGACAGAGGAAAAACTACATTTTCGACGTACTTGTATTTTACAAAATTTTATTTTAGACGGCTGTAGTTGAAATTTAGGGTTTTTTAAGATCGCGTTTAGGGGAAAAAATTAAATGTTGGCATTAGGAGAAATTTAGTCCTATGTTTAGTCATCGAAAATTGCTTGAATTTGACAGTTTTCAGCATCTTCATCTAACTTATTTCTTTATTGTTAATTTTATTTGGTTTTTCAAATCTAAGAACCCGTAAGTATTATAAAATTGATTTTATATATTAAAAAAATATTTAGTATTACCGTTTCAAATGAATTTTTTTTAATTTTAGATGTATGTGAGCTGTGCCGAGATCCCGGGAATGAAGTCCCGTTGTATTATTTTTCCAAGATCAAAGCAAAGTGGGTAAATTTTCACAACAATATATTAGGTAATTGTATATACTGAGTACTGGGGCTCTCACGTTTTATATGGAGCGATTCATTTCATATGGATCAAGTCGAATGAAAATGAAAATGAACATCAGCACGTTCATCATTTACGTACATACGTATGTATGTATACATAGTTGATTTATTTAGAATACCTACTTTTATGTGCTTTCACTTGTTAATTCAATTCAAATTTTTTAGTTTAAATATATTTATATTTAATTTATCTTGTCTTGTGTATTAATAGTACCTTTAATTGATTTCAATATAAATACAATCAAAATAAGATTTAAATTTCCCGCATTTTTTTCATTAAGTTATCCTAGTTTTACACCACAAGCTACAGCGCCGCCTGGATGGAATTGTACATAAACGGTGGAATATTTGACGTCAGGAAGTGGGGGGTCTATCTAGTCTATGTAGGAACATTGGAGAAACTTTGGCCACGCCCATATCCCATCTTTGTCAAAATCACATGTTTCATGAATAACAGACAGAAATACCAAATCCACAAACCAGATCTGGTTATTTTTATCTTTCAAAATAGAAAGTTTTCAAGGTTCTTTCGTACAAAAGAAATTGCTGTGTTTGGTCAGAGGACTAAGGGTTGGGAATAATTTCCGCCATCATTTTTAATTTTTAGACAACTCAAGGTCTCTCTGTCTCTTTCTAACCAATATGTAAGTAGTTTAGATAGGCGTGGCCAAAGTTTCTCCAATGTTCGTATTGTTATGAATTATACTGTATATATATATATATATATATATATATATATATATATATATATATATATATAAAAAAAAAAATTTAACGAACGGTGGATATGGGTTCCTGAGGTCCCAAAACGAACTTCTGTGCAAAAATTTTTCGGACATTCAAAAGTGAGGATCTCGTCATTAGCTAATTTTTTTTAAAAAAATTCGCTAAAACGACAGAACCCTCGTCGTTGTTAACATATCTGTCATTGGTCATTGATATGCTTTGGGACCTCAAACTGCTTGGCTGTCTTTCTGCCTTTCTTGCAGCTTATAGTTGAATAAGAGGCTACGATTGCCTTTTCTTGTCCTCCGCCTGGCAAAATTATTATTAATTAGAGTAAAAACTTGCCAATACATCGATAAATACAGCACTTGACACTACCTAATACAGGACAATTAGGTTCCTAATATAAGGTAGCATCTCATATTAGTCTATGTGTCTCACATTAAGGAGTGTTTGTGCTCAGAAATTTTTGAAACATATTAGGAGATTATTTCATTTTAGGCACCTTTACCTGAGTTTCTTTTCATTATACACATCTTATCAGTATTTGTTCATAACGACAAATAACTATTTTCTATTTACTCTCTCCATTTATTGGGCATATTAAGGTTGAAGAAGGTAGAAAAATAAAATCTTATACTAATACTAAATCGGTAACTCTCCCTATGCCCGTCTACTTAAAAACCGACTTTCCCCAAATATTAATCGTTATAAGTCATTATTGTTAATATTTACATACAGCAGCTTGCAATGGTGGTAGAGGTGCTTCAAATTTCGGTGTAATAATTCGGAGCGATTGATGAGGAACGTTCAATTCGTCGTACAATTTCAAAGCCTCCGGCACTTGAAAAATAATAATATAAAATTATTTACATTTTTTTTCCTTCTATTCAACAATACCTAAATGTGTATTAATCGAGAATGGTTTGTTTTCAAAAAATTTCGTATAATCAATAGAAATTGTATGATTGATAGCGTCCGTTAAACATAATTTCGGACGTTCAGCCAATTCGCTAGTTTCTGGTACTATATGATGATCAATAATCTATAAAAAATATTAAAATTATACAATTAACATTTTGAATGATTATAAAAATTAATTACATCAACATCGTCATGATCGAATGGAATTAATCGAATTTGTGTTGTAGTTGTTAAAAATTCAAAAATAACTTCACGTAATTTATCGTTATTCTCTTGATCAATATATTTATCAGCGAATAAATGACCGGAACCGATTGCTACTAAACGCCCACCTATGGAATTTATTTTATTTAAAATAAATAGAAATTATTTATTAATTTGTTATACTTGCCAGTATTTTGATCGTAATATAGTGCACCTAAAGGCCGATCAATTGGAAATGAGGCTGAACCACTTGTGAATGCCACAACACTCGGCTTATTCACATTCAACGTACAACCGAATGGATAAACAATATTCAAATCTATTTTGTCTTTCTTCAAAATTGTATTGATTGAACTGTCGCCGATATAGCATTCTTTCGGATGGAAATATTTGTAGTAATGTGTACGTATTAAACAATCTGTAATTATAATTTTTTGTTGTTGTTGTTGAATAAAAATTCTCCACAACTATCGAGACACTTGTGATCCTGTTATCAATTTTTAATGATCCTCTTGTAAGTTAGTAGAATAAAATAGGACATATGTCAAGTTGTATTAGACTGTATTTGTTGGTTTTATCTCAAATAATGAATATTCGAAAGCAGAAAAATCGATTGCAGGATTTTATATACAATTGCTACTTGTACTCTTACCCATATTGGGAATTATTCCAAAATCTTCCAATAATATATTGATATTACTGGTATCTTCAGGACTGCTTTCTGATAACAACACTAATATACGTCCACCATCATTTAGAAAATTCTTCATTGTGTTTAATTCATTCTCATCGAATGGACTTTGTGATGCTGGTAATATCAATAAATTACAATTTTGCAGAACTTGTGGACTAATTTCGTCTTTATTTCTATTAGAAATTTGTATTAAAAACAAGACAAATTTATTAATGATAAACTTACATTATAACCCTCCAATAAATCTTCAATTTTCTTTGAAATATTTTATAATTTTCTGTTAATTTGAATAATTCACGTTTTGAATTGTTGAAAATAATTGTATTTCTATTATCAACTGTATTTTCCTGTAAATTTGAGAAATGTACATTATTTTTGTAGAAATTTATAAAGAATACCTCAACTGGTGCCATTTTCGGTGTGTTGACAATGATAGACGTTGCTAAGCAACAACATTTTTATTTAAAATATATAATTTATTTAATAAACCTTTCGATAAAACAAACAAATCCGATATTTTGTAAATACAATAGAATCTTAAGAATAATATAAAGTATAAAAAAATAGATAAATATTATAATAATAAATGTCGTTCAAACTGTAATTCCTGCCGTAATGTTCCATCGAATATTGCTTCAGGCGCTACAACTCGAATATCCGGATTCTGTTTGATTATTCGATTGTATTTGGATTTATTTTCCGGATTTGCGACAATTACAAAATTAGGGCTGCAATTTTTTGATTGATATTTTACAACACATTTACCCCCACAAGATTCAATAGCCCCTGAAATTATTAGTATTATTATTATTTATAAGCATTTTTATCTATTTATTTGAATATCATTGTTACCTTTTAAAACATCAGCTGCTTCATTAACAAACAATTGAAATGTATAGTTTTCCATTAATTTTTTTCTATTACTTCTCTCTAATGATTCATGTAATTTAAAATTCCATTTTTCCTCTGCTTCATTATCTTTTAAAATATAATCCCAAGGATCTTAAATTTATTTTTATTTTTTACAAATTTAATTAATGCATATTTGAAAAGTTTACAATTCAATAAGGAAAATAAAAGATTTTTACCGAGAAAATGTGATGCCTTCCTGGAATCTAACAACCATTGTGGTGAACATATTGGTTTACCTTGACCAACGGCTGATAATAATTTAGCTGATCGTTTTACATGTTCCGTTACTAGCACAGTACAAGCATTTGTATTATCAACAACCCTACCACCTGTAATTTTATATAAGAATAAAAATGTTATTAAGTTAGACGTAAATCTACCTAATTGTCTAACTACAGATTCCAATTCAGGACTGTTCATCATGGTAAATACAACTTTTGGTTTCAATATCCTATGAGTTCTCTGAAATGTTATTGAATTGAAAAACGATCAAAGAATATAAAATGAAAAAACAAATACTTCTGGTGTGTTGATAGTTTCAGATTGATTCAATTCTTGATTAATATTTTCTTGTAGATTGGATTTTTTTCTGCCATTATTCTTTTTGCTTTGATCTTTTTGTCCTGTTTCATTTTCATTTTGCTCTTCAATTTTTTCCAAATTTTTCATACTTCTACTATTAGCACTTAATCTCCGTTTGCCTTTTTGTATATTTGCTGTTTTTGCCGTTGGTGATGATGATGATGATGATGATGATAATGATGATGCATCAGAAGGTGTTGAAATTGATTCTGTATGTTTCTTAGATGATTGACCACGTGTAAGTCTTGTTACTTTTTGATCATTTTTTAAATTATCTTCTTTTTTTGGTACAGTTACAGTAACGGGTAATAACAAAGTTGAATTGTTTAGATTTTTTCTTGTTCGTCTTGACATTTTATTTTTTTGATTTGCTATCGATTGATTTGTTGTCGACTCGGAAACAGATGTATCTTGAAAAATTAAAATTTTAGTCAACTATTATCTTATAAATTACAATTAAATTAATTAAAATTCTCAGTCTATTCCTATAAAAATTATATTGTAGAATTAATGATGAATATAGAGGGAGATTCACGCAAGACAAAAAATTCTTATAGCAACTCCCACTATTTAGCGAGTTGTTCGAAAAATATTTCAAGGATTATATGAGTGTCCAGAGATCATTTTAACAAAATTAGAGCCTCGTAGCTCATTTGAATGTTCGTCAAAAACGTTCGTTTTGGTCAAGGCTACGATTTTCAAAAACGAACTAAACACGCAAAACGACTTACAATTAGAATGACTTAAGAATCCTCCCAACATTGATTTTTTCCGTGTTTCTCCATTCTAGAAAAAATGCAAAAAAGTCCCACCTATTCCAGAATAAAATTAACAAAAACGAAAAAATCAATGTTGAGAGGGTCTACAAGTCATTCTTAGTCGTTTTGCGTGCTTTACTCGTTTTTCAAAATTGCCACATTCTCAGAAACGATAGTTTTTTGACCAACTTTCAAATTAGGTACCAGGTTCTAATTTTGGTGATTTTATTTCCAGTAATCCTTGATATATTTTTTAAATCACTCAACAACTAATAGGAGTTTCACACGAAAAACGAAAAAAAAACCAATTTTGGAAGGATCCTAGAGTCATTCTAAATCGTTTTGCGTCTTTGGTTTCTTTTTGAAAATCACTACATCGTCAGAAACAAGCATTTTTTGACCAACTTCCAAATGAGCTACGAGGTTCTAATTTTGATGAAATGTTCTCTAAGGACACTCTTACAAATTCTTAAAACATTTTTCAAATCGCTCGTCGATTAATTAGAGTTTCATAGAATCGACCAGATTATACGTATACAGCCTGTATTATGAAAATCGGTTCAATTTTTCGAGCTCTATACGTGGTTTGAAGATTATCAGGGATTTCGATTACACCCTATATAAAAATTATAAATATAAATATATAAATGATAAGAATCAATTTATAATAAAGGGATGCAAAATATATACTGTAGCTTTATCTTTTGTACTTTTTCCAAAACGTGAGAAGTTTATTATTTTACAGAAAATTAATTTATTAACTGGATATGGTGTTTATAAATTCAATTCGTTTGATCACATACTGGATATGCCACAGAAGCCGTTTAAAAGAAAAATAATGCTAGAAAAATAAGTAAACATCCATCTATATAAATGACAACAATTAGTTGAACCGTTCGAGAAAGTTTGTTAAAAATTAAAGTGATACAAAGGAAAAAATACGATAAATGTCGAATTTTACGTGAAAAAAGCATGTGATTTACCTGTTGAAAAGCCCGATGTTTGTACATCTTCTACAGCTTCCTTACTTGAAATACTCGTATTTTGATCTAATCTTTTTTTTGTTGATTTTTTATTTGAAACATCTTCAGTAGTAGCTGAACGTTTTCGTGGATTATTATTTTTTGTAGTTTCAACAGTTTCAATTTTTTCATTAGAATTATTTCTTAACGATACTTTTTTACATTTTATGTTTGATGTATCGAAAAACTCTTCACTAGATGATGTATTTTCAATTGATGATTGTGAACTTCGTGTTACGCGTCGATTCTTATTTTCAATTTGATGATCAGATTCTGTATTTGTAATTTTTTTCAACTTTCGTTTCGGGGCTCCTTTCTCATCTTTCATTGTTATTGTCGTTAATGTTGATGAATCATTGGAAACACTAGCAATCGATGATTGTGAATCGGTATTAGAACTAATTGAACGTTTTCTTGAGTTTCTTGTTCTATTTTGTTTATTTTCCTCTTCATTAACAGGACAGTTGGATATTTCCATTTCTCTATCAGAAGCAAATTTAGAAAGCTTCCTCCGTAGAGTTTTTGTATGTTTTTTTGCTGTATTATCTAACTCTTGAATTTCTTTTGAATTCGTTGATGAATCTTCTACACAATTTTTAACAGGACTATTTCTTATTGTACTTACTGTAGTACTGTTTTTAACATCTTTCGGTTCATCTAAAATCCTGACTAATTGACTACATGTTAAATCTTGTTGACTTTGAAATATTGTCTCTAATTCTTGTTCAACATTTTGATCAACTGTAATTGTTGATACCGATTTTTCAATTGTAGTATTCTGATTCTCGTACACTTTACTCGTATTATTATTACAATTATTATTATTATCATTAATTTGTATTTTATTTTGTTTCTCTGGTGAATCAGCTAAAATATTAACCAGTTGACTACAAGTGAATTTCTCTTGTTGTGTGGCAAATATATGTTGTAATTCATCTTCAACGTCCTTTGATGTTGATGATTTTGGATCAATATTTAATTTTGAACGTTTCGACTTCTTCGGTGTTTCAGGTAATGCAAATAAATCGTTATCACTTGAATTATCCTTAATCGCAACATTATTGACTTCATCTGCATTATTCTCTATAGACTTTTCTGGTTGTTCATTAATTTTATTACAATTATTTTCGATTTTTTGTGTAGATTCTAAATATAATTCATCAATGTTATTATTATTTTTATGTTTCACTACTACATTGATATTTAATTGTTGTGTTGGTTGAATTGTCTCTTCATCAGCTTTATTTGAATCAGATGATTCGAAAACCTTATCAGTGATATCTAAAGCAAAACTTGAATCATCAAATGAATCGTCTATAACGCCACTAGCTTGAGGTTCTTGCAAATCAACATCTTGTGTTGCTGGAATTAAATCTGATTCATTTACTGTTTGATTCGTTTTTACTGTTTGTATTGATAATGATTCATTTTCAGCATCATCATCATCAGCAGCATTTTCAATATCAGTTTCATCATCACTATTACACTTAGGTATTGACTGTTCTTTTACATTTTCTATTAAATCACTATTATCAGAATCATAAATACGTCTCGACGAATTCGCTAAAATCACTGGTTTAATTTGTTGTGATTGTTCGAGATTATCATCGAATTTACATGGACTTTGTGCAACTTTACTCATTGTAACCAAATCTAATGATTCATTACTACTTTCATCATTATTTTCATTCGATTGTACATTAATAATATCAGCTTTGATTGTTTCATTTTTATCAGAATCTGATGTTGATTGTTTGTCAATTTTATTAATTTGTTGATTTCTCATTTCATGATCAAAATTATTTTTACTCGCAAGCACTATTGAATCATTACTTGTATCATCTTTATTATCCACTATTGGAAGCAAATTTGTTGTATTCTCATTGTTTTCATTGATTTTCTCCTGATCTGTACTTTGATTAGTTGCATTATCAGTATTTTTGTTTAAATCTTCACTAAAATCGAAAGCATCAATTTGCATATTTTCATGGAATGGTGAATTAGTCACATTTCTATTATTATTCTCTATTTCGTTTGTTGCATTATTTTCATTCACATGTACATCGAAACATTCCACTTGTGTTGGAAGATCATGGAAACTTGCAAGTTCATGATCAGTATTGAATACTTCTGTGTCCATCTCGTGGAAATCATTATCAACTTCTACATTTTGTGTATTGGTCATGTAAAAACTTTGACTCATTGATTGTGATGCAGCACTTTCAATTTGTTGTAAATCAAGATTTGTTTCATTCGAACGTCTTTTGTAAATAGCATTAAGATCACCAAATCTTATCAGATCGTTCTCATTTAATTCATATAAACTTAATGGTTGTAAGCCGTTGTAATTTAAAAAAGTACCATTAGAAGATTTGAGATCACTTATAAAATGTTTATCTTCTTCAATAACAACAATAATTGCATGTTGTTGACTGATTGTCTAAAAATTAAAGGATTTGTTAAATAGAAATTTATAGATATTAGAAAGCTTATTTACGATGTTTTTAATATTGATAACAGCATTTGGATTACGTCCAACTGTATTAATTCCATCATAAATTGGGTAAATTTTATCAGCAATTTCTAAGACAGCTCTCTAGAATCAATCATAACCGTTACAACAGTCAAAATGTATGGAATAAAATTTACTTGACGCCTAATTAAAACATCATGTGAACTGTGTTTTTCCTCAATTTTATTCATTTTTCTGTTAGTAAAAGCTTAATTCTTCAAACAAAAAAAAAATGTAAAATAATAACTTAATGACATTTACGTTATTAAAAATTGAGGCCATTTAAAAACCCATCAATGAATTTAGTTACAAGACTGTCAATGATTGTTATAACTAATTGTAGCTCAAATAAATTCCTTAAGATTATTCTCTCAAATTTTACTTCTAATTATTTAATTTGTTTTATCAAAACTCACTTACTATATTAAGTTTATCTTACTTGTTTAGTATTTTTACAGTAATTGTTTTTAATTTGAAGAATTTCTTTCAAAATTAAAGACATGGCTACAACTAGGCTACAGTAGTTTTAACACAAGGATAAAATCGGAAACTCCCTAGATTCTTGTAAATGTTCAGACGGACCTTACACGTACAAACATCAATTTTGGGAATTTATATCATCAATAACAGTTGTCTACAAATTTTTATTAATTGTTGTATAGAGGATGAAGATTATTACTATTAATATTCTGTTGTTGATTTATTAGCTAATTCAAGAATTTATGGCCGGCTTTAGCTTATAACTGCATGAAGGTTGGTGTATGAGTAGCTTAAATTAAATGTCACCAACTGTCAATTTAATTGCTACATTTTGATAAGATAAAAGAGAAATAATTAGGAAAAAATGGGTATACTTGATTGTTTTGAAAATATAAATTTACCACCTTGTATATGGTTCGAGGGTGGTGATAAACGAAATGCGTACGCTTCAATGATTTCTGGATTTTTGGTAAATTCTAATTAACCTTATTTTTTTTGTAATTATCAGTAAATATAATGATTCATCTGTTAATTATAGTTTTTCGTCGGTTGGTGGTTAATTATCGATGCTGCTAGTGTCTATCCAGGTGAGATAGTAGCCGGTTATCACATGTGTGGTGTTGTTGGTACCTTATCATTAATTATGGTCAATTCTGTATCAAATGCTCAGGTATGACGTTCAAATTCGATAAGAGTAGGGCTTTTATGGGTAGAATAAGAAGATCATTAGAAATGTAATACAAAAGGTCAATTCTAAAGATCACAACAAACTAAAAGGAGTGTGAATTTTTTGAAATATTCGTTATTCAAAACATTTATATTCATGTTCCCGAAATGTGGATTTACATTTCTAACGATTTTCTCATTTTACAAAAACACTATCACCACTGCCACCAATTCTTATCATAGCATAAAATTTTAATATTTCCGCTTGTGCAGATTAGAGGTGATGCATACGAGGGTGGTTGTTTAGGTCCTAGGGGTGCCAGGATTTGGTTATTTTTAGGATTTGTTATGGGTTTCGCATCAGTGATTGCATCCTGTTGGATATTATTTGCTGATTTTGTTGGAACTAGTACGAACAATTCAATTTATAAGTATGAAAATAATTTTATTGTTAATTTTTGTATATAATTTTTAGAAAATTCAAAAACACATACAACAGCCGGTGTTGATCTATTTCTACAGAATGCGTTAATTTTTCTTGCATCATTAATTTTCAAATTTGGCCGATCTGAAGATATTTGGACATGAATCATCAAGTGCACTACTCACCAAATATTATAATTTTTGTGAATATTTAATTACTTATACTAAACTATAGTTGTGATTTATAGATCGTCTAGTTTTTGAATTTTTTTTTTTAATTTATTGTATGTTTATTTAGCTTTTGTATTATTCACTTAATAATAATATCAATAATACTAATAAATAAAAGACACGAATTTCTTACAATTAGTCGAAATTTGCATAATTTTCAAATTCTTTCAAATAAAATTGAACACACCGATATAAAAACTTAATCGCCGATTCATCATAGAGTAATTCTGGACAAACTTTTTGAATATCTTGAATTGCACTAGAAACATCGCATTTGAAAGTCGTCTGAATTGATTCTAGGATGTTAAATAGAGCCAAATAAATACCAGACCCATAATAGATATCCCTGGAAAATCAACAAATTAGAGAAAAAGAATATTTATTCGAATGGCTCAAATAATTCGAATTAATCAAACGAATATCGAATCGAATTATTCAATTCGATTCATCTCGAACAATTCGTCATTTCGAATTATTCACACTAAAAAAGAGCTATAAAAATAGTGAATATTAGTTAATTACTGGCAGGTCAATAGAAGTGAATTTGTGCGTCGAAAGGATTTAAATGATTCTTGACAGAATAACAAAAAATCCTTGATATCCTTCGGGAGAATTTCTTCAGTTGACCATTTACTATTCTCAATGATTTCAATACGAAATAGATCTGAAGTTCCTGTTAGTGAAATCTCAAGGAATATCCGTTTGAAACCGTCGAAATTTTCGGTATTTTGGTGTTTTAATGTTACTGCACCTAGTGGTGTCATTACTTGTTGTCTCATTAGCTTTTCAGTATCCTAAAATGATACAGAATTCGATTTTGTTTCATGATTAAAAATAAATAAACTCAACATTTGTTGTATTTAGGGTGATAATTAGCGGGACTCTATCCAAAATAATTCTCCTCCAAAACTCATCAAGTTCATTACGAGTCGGTTGGGGTGTAATTAATATTTGAGTTTGATAAAAATTCATGATGTTGATTTGATTATTAGTAGAATTATTTGAATTTGTTGGTTTACTATGAAGTTGGATGATTTTACGTATTTGTAATTTAATAAAATCACAATCGAAATTATCAATTTCATAACAATCAAATGGTTTTTCAATTGAATTCCAACATTCCACTAGAATTAAATGGCAAATTTGATAAAATTTTGTATTATTAATTAGTTGTGGGAATTGTTGATAACAATATTGTAATTGTTTATCAATATTGATAACACCTTTACGGGATGCCATTCTTAAACAATTATCAACCAAAACTAATACCGGAAAAAAGTCAATGTTGGTATTGTTGCTGAAAATTAAATGAATCTTAATGAATAATTAATTAAGACATATTTAAGCCGTTATCAACGCTCAATAATTAAACATTACAATACACATTGACGAGGTGAGGATATTTGTATGTAATAAAAATAAAGCACTAATCGTTCTATCCGAATATAAATCCACAACTAACAATATTTTGTTTGAAAGTTTTAGAGGACGTTTCATTTTGAAAAGAAACACAATTATGGACTTGCATCCTCTTTATTTAGAAAATTTTTGTCAAATACACTTTTTTAAAAAGGTTTACACAAAAAAATTCACAAACGAATTATTATTAAAAATAATAATACTAATAATAACACACAACGTTTCGGTTGGAACTATAATCTCCTACCGTTTTCAAGTGATTATTGACCAGATCCGTCCGCTACTGTCCTATTTATACTGATGTTCATATCAGCGTGACGGTCAGTCAAGCGTGATTGTCCTGTATCCAAGGCTAACTCGGGTATTCTTCTTAGCAAGGGTTTCCAGATGTTATGAACTTCTACTGACGGATTACTCAGAATTTTGTCATTTTCGGATATATATGCCGCTTCCTTGAACTTCCTCTTCCTAGTGTTTGACTCCCAACATAGTACCGACGCCTCCGACCACTGGATGTTGTGCTGGGTATCCCATGCATGTTGCGCGATGCCTGATTTGGATATCTCTCCTTGTCTTGTGTATTTCTTATGCTCATCCAGCCTTTTCTCCAGGGGCCTCTTAGTTTCTCCTATGTAGGAAGCTCCACACTGGCATGGTACACGGTAAACACAATCTTTCGTGACTCTGCTACCTTCTGGTTTTGTCTTAGTAAGTACATTTCTTAAGGTCCTGTCCGTTCTGAAAGCTGTGTTGATATTATATTTCTTCGCTATGCGTCCAATTTTTTCTGATGTTCCTTTAATGTATGGTATAATTAGCCTCTGTTCTCCTGCTGGATGAATGTTGCTTCGAGGTTCATTGGACATGAGTTTCCTAACCCAGTTGTCGATGTGGTGTTCTTTGTACCCATTGCCTTTCAAGTCTCTCTTAATGTTCTGCAATTCTTTAAACAGCGCCTCTCTTGAGCTACATATCTTTATTGCTCTCTCTACTAATGACCGAATAACTCCGTTTTTTGTCGAGTCAGAGTGGTTAGAGTGAGAATTTAAATACTGCCCTGTATGAGTAGGTTTTCGATACACTGTGGTTATGATACTAGAATTCCTTCTACAGGCGAGAACGTCGAGGAAGGGAAGCTTCTTGCTCTCCTCGGTCTCCATTGTAAATTTAATCGTTGGTCTAAGTCCGTTCAAAAACTCTAGAAAATTGTCCAATAGTGCCCTACTGTGGTTCCAGATCACGAAGGTGTCGTCCACATATCGCAGCCACAACTTCGGCTTGTGCTGTGTTCTTTCCAGTGCCTCCTTTTCGAATCCATTCATGGGGTCACCACTGTCACCAGCTATTGCGAATATATACATGAATGGATTCGAAAAGGAGGCACTGGAAAGAACACAGCACAAGCCGAAGTTGTGGCTGCGATATGTGGACGACACCTTCGTGATCTGGAACCACAGTAGGGCACTATTGGACAATTTTCTAGAGTTTTTGAACGGACTTAGACCAACGATTAAATTTACAATGGAGACCGAGGAGAGCAAGAAGCTTCCCTTCCTCGACGTTCTCGCCTGTAGAAGGAATTCTAGTATCATAACCACAGTGTATCGAAAACCTACTCATACAGGGCAGTATTTAAATTCTCACTCTAACCACTCTGACTCGACAAAAAACGGAGTTATTCGGTCATTAGTAGAGAGAGCAATAAAGATATGTAGCTCAAGAGAGGCGCTGTTTAAAGAATTGCAGAACATTAAGAGAGACTTGAAAGGCAATGGGTACAAAGAACACCACATCGACAACTGGGTTAGGAAACTCATGTCCAATGAACCTCGAAGCAACATTCATCCAGCAGGAGAACAGAGGCTAATTATACCATACATTAAAGGAACATCAGAAAAAATTGGACGCATAGCGAAGAAATATAATATCAACACAGCTTTCAGAACGGACAGGACCTTAAGAAATGTACTTACTAAGACAAAACCAGAAGGTAGCAGAGTCACGAAAGATTGTGTTTACCGTGTACCATGCCAGTGTGGAGCTTCCTACATAGGAGAAACTAAGAGGCCCCTGGAGAAAAGGCTGGATGAGCATAAGAAATACACAAGACAAGGAGAGATATCCAAATCAGGCATCGCGCAACATGCATGGGATACCCAGCACAACATCCAGTGGTCGGAGGCGTCGGTACTATGTTGGGAGTCAAACACTAGGAAGAGGAAGTTCAAGGAAGCGGCATATATATCCGAAAATGACAAAATTCTGAGTAATCCGTCAGTAGAAGTTCATAACATCTGGAAACCCTTGCTAAGAAGAATACCCGAGTTAGCCTTGGATACAGGACAATCACGCTTGACTGACCGTCACGCTGATATGAACATCAGTATAAATAGGACAGTAGCGGACGGATCTGGTCAATAATCACTTGAAAACGGTAGGAGATTATAGTTCCAACCGAAACGTTGTGTGTTATTATTAGTATTATTATTTTTAATAATAATTCGTTTGTGAATTTTTTTGTGTAAACCTTTTTAAAAAAGTGTATTTGACAAAAATTTTCTAAATAAAGAGGATGCAAGTCCATAATTGTGTTTCTTTTCAAAACTAACAATATGATTGGTGTGGGCCCTGATAGCTCAGTTGGTCAGAGCATTGGTGCGTTAAAACAAAGGTCGTAGACTCGTATCCCACTCAGGGTTCCAAACTTTTCTTGAGCGGTGATAACGGCTTAAATATGTCCTAATTCAATATTCATTAATACAGGGTTATTCACTTTCGACTACATAGTTCTCATGACAACTCCCATTATTTATAGAGTGATTCGAAAAATACTTCAAGGATTTATAGGGTAGTCCCTGGAGATCATTTTAGCAAAATAAGAACCTCGTAGCTCATTTGAGAGTTGGTCAAAAAACACCCGTTTCTGGCGATTTTGCAATTTTCAAAAACGAACTAAACACACAAAACGATTTAGAATGACTCGAGGATCCTGCCAACATTGATTTTTTTCGTTTTTCTCGATTTTGTTTTGGAAATGTTTCGCTTTTTTTCTATAATGCAATGGAGAAAAACGAAAAAAATTAATGTTGGCAGGATCCTCGAGTCATTCTAACTCGTTTTGCGTTTTTGAAAATTGCGACATTGTCCAAAAGGATCGTTTTTTGACCAACTTACAAATGAGCTACGAGGTTTCAATTTTGCTAAAATCTTCTCTAGGAACCCTCCCATAAATAATTGAAATATTTTTAAAGTCGCTCGCCAAATAATGGGAGTTGCTATAAGAAGTTTCCGTTTTACGTGACTCACCCGCTCTACAAACAGGGTTATTCACGTCAGACGAAAGTTCTTATAGCAACTCTTATTAGTTATAGCGGGCGATTCAAAAATATTTTTCAAGGATTTATTAAGCGGGTCTATAGAGAAAATTTTAGTGTAAGTCATTTGAAAGTAGGTCAAAAACGCTCGCTTTGGACAAGGTCGCGATTTTCAAGAAAAAGATAAACACTCAAAACGATCAAGAATGACTCGCAGACTTTCCCACCATTGATTTTACCCTTTTCTTGCACTGCTTTCTCGAAAAAATTTGAAACATTCTCATCTGTTATAGAACAAAGTTGAGAAAAACGAAAAAAATTAATGTTGAGGGGATCATCGAGTCATTCTAAGTCATTTTGCGTGTTTAATTTGTTTTTTGAAAATCGCGACATCGTCATAAACGGGCGTTTTTTAACCAACGTTTAAATGAGTTACGAGATTCTAATTTTGCTGATCTTCACAGATTCCCCTACAAATCCTTAAATTAATTTTAAAAAGATAATCATTTTTACCTTCCATGTAACAGTGCAGGTGATCGTGAATCAAGTGTTTGTTTAAGTAATTTTTTTGAAATTATTGCAAAATTTTGTAAAATTTGTGGATCATCCGTTGGTGTATCCAATAAAATTTGTAACAATTTTCTTTGATTTGATTTCCGTTGTATTAAATATTGTCGATATTTACAATCATCAGTTGTACTACGTGTTGGTAATAGTTTAATTAAAACTTCTCCAATAATTAACGAATCGTTTACAGTATCCGGAAATAATTTTTTATCATTTCCACTATCAGTTTCATTAATGATCCATACGATTGTTTTAATATTATCACGCCATACAATTTGCCAAAAGTACGGTCCTAAAATTGAGTTGGAATTTTCAATAACAACGAATGCTTTAGGACATTTATAACCCTAAAAATGAGCCACAATACAAAAATGTATGACGTAGAGGCGTTGATTGTGGTGGTCTAACTAAATCTTCCTAGTTCATACTATTTGGCGAACGATTCGAACAATATTTCAGGGATTTATAAGATAGTCCTTATAGAACATTTGACCAAAATTAGAACCTCTTAACTCATTTGGAAGTTGCTGCATACTTAAAATGACTCGAAGATCCTCCCGACACTGATAGTTTTTGATTTTTCTTCATTGTATTTTGGAACAAGTGGAAATGTTACGCACGTTTTCCAGAGTGCAATGGAGGAAAACGAGAGAAAATCACTGTCGGGGGGTCTTTGAATCATTTTGTGTTTAGCTCGTTTTTGAAAATCGCAACCCTCTCCAAAACGAGCTTTATTGGCCGATCTCTGAAATGTTCATCAGAAACTACCCTAAAACCCTAGAATCGCTCGCCAAATAATGTGAGTTGACGTAAGAACTAGGAAGATTTAGGTGCTCCACTTAAGCTAGGCTTAAGTGACATCGCTAGTAAATTTTAAATGATAAGTGATTTTTTGAATTACGTTCAATGAGTAGACTGAGGGACGTTCGAAATATTCACTCTCATTTTCTGGAATTTCATAATAAACTGGTTCATTCTTTAAAATATCGTCAACGTATTCTGGTAAATTTTCAATACGGATTGTTTTTGGATTCGTTTCGGTTTCATTTCTTAAATATCGACGTATAAATGTTGAGTTTCTATACCTTACTGGATTTATGTAGGAATTGTCATTTCGTTTGTAATACAATTTTTGATATTTATATCTGTAATTATTTTTAAATTAATTTTAAAAATTAATTTGTTACCTTATATGACTTACAATAAAAATATAATAATAGTAATAATAATACTTAATATTATTACAACTAGTATTGTAATATCATGAAATTGTTGTTGATTAAAATTATCCGATGTTTCTATTTGATTAAATCGTAATACTAAAATCAATTGTTCTGATAAATATTATTGGATTCTCTTATTAATAATAAAATAAAACGGACTTTTATTGATTAGACATTGTTCCTCGGATATGTCTTCGGTACAATCTATTTGTAATCTAGTTGGTAGAAGATTATCATTTTCTAAAGTCCTACAAATTGGATCATAATCTAAATCCTCAATAAAATGATAATTTACAATGCGATATTCTAAAATTTGATTTATTCATTTTATGTATAATTCTTCTAAGAGCCATTTACCATTCTCTTTACAATCACGAATACCGTCAATGGCCCAAAATTTTTTTGAAGTCGAACTTAGAAGTTTAGTCTCGACTGTTAATTCTGCCGTCTTTGACGAAATGTTCCTCAAAACGATCTTTTTCTCATTCCAAGTCTACAGAAATAAACATAATATTAGACAGAAAAAAACTTCAAGTACTGATCTGGATCTCCATCTCGATTAGGTACTAACTTACTGAACTTTTAGCTTAATTCAAATAAATTAGAAATATACAGGGTCTTTCAGGTAACTGTGAAATTAGCAATAATTTCGCTATACCTAACTCTTTTATTTATTTATACATAGAATAAAATAATTATTATAAGGACCTGAAAATGAACATTTAGACTATCGAATGAAGGTGGTACCACGTGAAAGCGTCTTTCTGCTATATTTTGAAACAAAAAAAAAATGAAGTCCGTTTTTTGAAATTAGGCAAGATTGAATGAAAAATTGCTACTTTTAAAAATTCATAGTCAAGTAAATGCAAACATAATATTTTTCTTTTGTTAGAACAATTTCTTTTTGCAAAAAAATCAAAAATTTGTGAAAATTGGATAGGGTCATTGAACTACATACTTTGAAAATCTAGTTTGGGGAATTCCCCAGGTTACTGGTAATAAATTTAAAAAGGCATCAAATTTTGCAGGGAACACTGACAATTGTTACCTTTGGCCGTTTGGTTTTTAAATTTACTACCAGCTTAGGACTCCAATTTTTGGCCCACATTTTATAACGTCATTAGTTGGAAAATTTTCCAAATTTTTGATTTTTCCCTGTAAATGGAAATCGATTCTTTAAACTGAAAATATTATTTTGATACAATACTGCCGAATTTCCAAAAGTTGACCTCGATTTTTTCTATTTCCAAATATCATAGAACAGCGCCTTTACCTCTAATAATGAATGAATGACTTACGGCGAATTTATTATTAGTCTCCATAGATATCTGAAAGACCCTGTATCTGTAGCATCAACGGACACATTGATCGAGATCAAGACTGAAACTTTTTTAGAATACAGTATATTGAAGATCCTCTTCATAGATAATTTCATTGCTTATCGTATCTGTCAATTTCAAGCTTAAACTGCACTGATTACACATCTTTAACAAGATCGATATACACAATTCATGATTTCTTGTTGATAATTTCGGACCTAATTTCATTGATGATTCTTCATAACTGTATAAATAAGAATCTGTAAATTTATAACAGTATTATTTCAACAAATATTGTTTAATTAAATTTTTTTTACTAAAATGAAATTTTGAAAAACTATCATTTAGAGATGAGCTAAATATACGTGTTCCATCTTTTAGTGCATTATCGATAGTTATCGATATTATCGGTAAAAGTACATCGTTCTTGTATTCTGAAATAGCCAAATTTTTGTTGTTTCGATTGATTAAAATGTGTCGCCAATGATTTGCATCAAGTTCACGCCAATGATCTTGAAAAAAAATAATGAAATAATAAATTTGAAGTAATTAATTATACAGCCTGAGTATAAAGTAATAATGCATAATCCTCGTAACTTTACAAAATATTTCCACCTAAAATGGAAAAAAATCTCCAAAGGCAGCAAGTACCTTATATAGCGAATTTTTTTATGTATCTACATACTGAAATATTAATTGCAAAACATTCTTATGATACTGACAATTAATATATTTTAATAACATTGAATCAACTAATAAATTCATTTCCCCGATGTTATTTTAATATTTATGATTTTTATTGAAAAATACTTTTAATCCACAAACAATAAGAAACACTAAAAAAAAAATAATAATGAAGTTTGTTGTTTGTCTAATACGTCTAATCAAGGCCTGCTTGATTTTTTCAAGCGAAATTCTCTAGCAGGCCTTGCGTCTAATATTAACTGTCAAAATTAGTTGCCCCCCCGCGATATTCAATTTTTTTTCTAATATCAATAGTCAGAGAACATATAGCCACCTGAGATAATCGATTTTACTGCTTATACTCAAAAAAGAGATTTTTGCATTTTTCTTGCGAACCAACGAACCGATTTTGATGATTTTTTTCTGGGTCATAGAGAATGGTCGGCTCTACTGTTATTTTAATTTTCATCAAAATCTAAGCAAATGTAATATTGAAAATGATTTTTTTTAACATTTCTTCAGCTCTTATTCCAAAAGTGTTGGCCCTACCAGTCTGGCCAACGAACTCATCCAAGCTATCACAAAGACCGATTTTTGTACCAAGTTTCATTCCGATTGGACTATTTTTACGGCAGTTATCGTGGGTATATATATATATATATATATATATATATATATATATATATATATATATATATGTATAACTATATATAAATATATATATATATATATATATATATATATATATATATATATATATATATATATATATATATATATATATATATAAAAATTTTAACGAACGGTGGATATGGGTTCCTGAGGTCCCAAAACGAACTTCTGTGCAAAAATTTTTCGGAAATTCAAAAGTGAGGATCTCGTCATTAGCTAATTTTTTTTTTAAAAAAATTCGCTAAAAAGAAAAAAAAAATTTTTTTTGGGAGGATCCTAGAGTCATTCTGATTGTGAGTCGTTATGCGTGTTTAGTTCGTTTTTGAAATTCGCTCCATCGTCAGAAACGAGCTACGAGGCTCTAATTTTCCTGAAACGTTTTCTAAGGAACCTCCTACAAATCCTTGAAATATTTTTCGAATAGCTCGTCGACTAATAGGAGTTTCATAGAATCAACCATGTTTAGATTTAACACTCTGTATTCAGGGATGTATTGTGACAGTTGGCTGTGATTTTGACGACGTAGTAACGTAACTTGATTCACACTTGATATCACAGCCAACTGCCAAAATAAATACTGTGGTACAGTTCTGTACATAAGAAAAAAAATATGCCCTATCCGAAAAGGTAGTAAAAAATAGGGAGTGCTATTAAAAAAAACTGCTAATGGTGTAACTTATGGAGCCGTTTTTCAAAATTTTTATAAATAAGGACGCTATGAGGACTGTGCATTACTTTATACTCACCTTGTATACCTACGTACTTGTTGTTGATAATATTGTAGGATTTAGACAAAAATTATTTTCTATATTAGCGAAATAATTATCAACATATTGTAAATTAGCCCTACAAGTCTCTATAGTACTAATTGAATTCGAACATGTTTGCAATGTGATTTTATAGCATAAAGATGATAAAGACATACGATTATTATCACATAAAAAGAAAATAGAACCACAATTATTTCTAATTGAAAAATAAATTTCAAAATTTTCTCCAGTTATTGTAACAATTGGATATAATAATGATGAACGTAATTGTTTTGTTTCAAGTCGTTCCCAACGCCAATCTAAAAAGATTTGACCTAACGAATAAATTATCCATGGTGATTTCCACCATAATGTCACACATTTATTATTCTTCTCATTTAAATTACAACTAAACTGTTTTTTTGATTTAGGATAATATTCCGAAATTATTTTTGTAAATTCGTTAAAATATATTGCTTTTGTTGTATTTGTCACACAATAAATATCACTGTTATTTTTATCAATAAACATTGCTAATGTCACATTTTTTTCGTTATTACTTTGAGAATATTTAAATTTATAAAATATTACAAAGAGTATGAAAAAATGCAGTATTGTAGATGACATTTTGCAGTAAAATGCATCGAGTTTTATTTAAAATCCTATCTCTGATCTGTGTGTATGTGTGTGTGTGATATCAACGTTATTTCCGGCGAAAAGACCACACTTCCATGTTGGCAAAAATATGATTTTCGCTTATTTCCCTCGTTTTTTGTGATAAGGCTGAAATTATTGTTATCTACACTAATATCAACAAATGAAATTATAAATTGAATTTATTATTTAGCTGAAAAAATGTTGGTCATATAGGATATGATATCTCTTTAGAATTAGAAAGTTAATCTTGATTGCACCCATTTTTCAATGAGCTACGAAGTCCCACTTTTGCTAAAAATGTTCTCTATGGACCACTCTAAAAATCCTTGAAGTATTATTCGAATCGCCAGCCAATTAATATGAGTTTCATACGAATTTGGTGTATTTACAGCAGCAATCCTGTATGTTTTCTCTTCTACGCCCGAGGCTCAATCAATCTCAATCCGGGCCTGACTATTGATCACAACAATAATCGAAACAATCGAGTTTATATGGCACACTTCGCATGACGAAAAATTCTACAAAAAAAATTAGACTACTCATTTATATATCTTGCATTATAGTCTGTATGAGTACACTTTAATTTATCATAATAATTTGTAATAAATAAATATTTTATTAAGAAAAAATATGGTTCATTTGAAAGAGAGCTACAATTAGTGTATAGCGTGATTTCTGCATTCTTCCGTTTAATGCGCATGTCGGAAAACTACACCTCCCCACTATTGTGTATTTTCCTATGACATCTCTAGCCGTTATCTTCACAAGTATTTCTTGATGAAAATTTAACAATTTTTAGTGTTATGTGAAAATCTACAAAACTCAATTAAATTAAATACAAGAAAATAATAATTAACATAATTAATAACTGGAAAATCGCATTGAAATTTGTTTTTATACGGTAAGTCAATTTGCAACCTCCTCCCCTTGGTTCAATCGATTTTTCAATTGTTTTGGGGTGATGCATTGATGAAGAAAAAATAGATCTAAAGTCAAACTTAAAACAAAAAAAATAATAATAATAACAAGACTAACATTTCTCCCAACAGAATTCATTTACGTTTTAATTAATTCACAATAAAAAATATTAGGAAAATCTCATAAATTTCCACAGTTCATTCATGGGGCTGGTTATTGATTTTCCGCATTCAAACAATGTATAATCCAGTACACTCCGGGACAAAAGCTGCTGTTTTTATTAGCTCTATCTAAATGATTTGATTTATAATTTAAAAATTATCTATTTTTTTAGCTGTATTTGTTGATAATCGAGACATAGCAATAAAAAAATCAAAATGCCAGCACCTGCAGCAGCTGCTGAAAATGGGGCGCCCAAGACCGAATTACAAGAACTACAATTACGTGCTCAACAAGTTACCGATGAGGTAAAATACAGTTTTTACGATAATATTTATTAATATTGATAACGAGTTGTATTTGAATTTTGTTTTAGTCATTGGAAAGTACACGCCGGATGCTGGCATTATGTGAAGAGGTAATTCTCTAAAATTTCTTATTTTATTTATTTATTTATTTTAATCATTGGGTTGGTGAATATTCTATAGATTATTATTGAAACAAAATTTTAGATCTTAAGATTTTATTCTCAAAAAAAATCACGGAAATTAACATCAAGGTTATTTTTTCCGTAATTTGTGTTCTAATGATGGGAAGGATTCATATAAAACAATAAGAATAAGAAAAATAACGGTTGATAAAATGCATTTTTTCCTTTCTTGTTGTTAAAAATATAAATGATTTGTTATAAAAATGAATCATAATTAATTTAGTAATATTGTTTTCCTTTGCTGTAAATGTTGCAACCTCTATGAAATCATTTCAACTATTTACAATTTCAACAGGTATCCCACGAGAAAACGTTCTAATATTATTATTAATAAAACAGCATTTAGTAGTTTGCTATAACATAAATATTACAGGAAAATTTTATTATTTAACGGAAATTTCGTTTAAGTTTAATTAATAAGTAATAAAGGAGGTGGCAAACTATAACCTCCTGTTATAGAATATACGTATAAGATCTCTAATTTTACGTTCAAAAGCTTATAAAGTTTGCCTTTATACACTGAAAAGTTCTATAATTTATCCAAATCATTAACGTTTTGACCTTTATACATAGTGTGAATCTAAATTGATTATTTTCACAATGAATGTTAAATCAATAGGTAATTAGTTGTGAAACAAATTATAAAGTTTAAACGATCTTTATCATTATCGCAGGTGAAATTTTATCAACAACTATTTTGACAAATAACTTACGAGAAAATGAACTTGTAATTTTTCCAATTTCCCTAGACTTACCAAATGAATGCATAAATCACAACAAACTAATTGGAATTTGAATAGTTTAATAGATATCTACATTACAGTTGATTACAAATAATGAGATTTACTTGTTTTTGTTGGTACAGTTTTTAGACATTTACATCATCTATTAGACAAGTCGATTTTATTGATTAATTTATACACATTTGTTTCAATATTTACATAAATTTTAAACTCCTTTAATTTTATACAGGGATGAAAACATAAATGTATACAATTCGTGCGAAAATCCTATTAGTTGGCGAGCGATTCGAAAAATATTTCAAGGATTTATAGGAGGGTGTCTAGAGATCATTTTAACAAAATTAGAACCTCGTACTTCATTTAGAAGTTGATCAAAAATCGCTCGTTTTTGATGATATCGCGGTTTTCAAAAACCAGCTAAACACGTAAAACGACTAAGAATGACTCGAAGACACTCCTAACACTTTTTTTTTCGTTTTTCTCCATTGCTTTCTAGAAAAAAATGGGAGACATTTGCTTCCACTCCAGAATGCAATAAAGAAAAACAAAAAAAATCAATGTTGGGAGCGTCCCCGAGTCATTCTCATTGTCACTCGTTTAACGTGCATAACTCGTCTTTGGAAATCGCGACATCGTTAGAAACGAGCGATTTTTGAGCAATTCCTAAATGGGCCACGAGGTTATAATTTTTCTAAAATAATCTCTAGACACCCTCCAATAAATCCTTGAATTTTTTTTTCGAATTTCTCGCCAACTAATAGGAGTTTCACACGAATCGTATACATTTAGATTCTCATCTCTGTGTACTATGGCCTTAATTATACTGCTTGAATTATTTTAGAAAACCAAAAATCCATGTCGCAATTATGGGATGATGCTTTAAAAGTAGATAGGAATAAAATTTGTCAAAGTCTAAATCCCAAGCTCTACATTGTTATTCAGCTATGGCGAAATGTTCTTAAGGCAACTTCCATTATTTTATTTGGTGAGCGATTCGAAAAAATTCAAAAACGAGCTAAACCCGTAAAGACCCACTCACATTGATTTTTTTCGTTTTGTTCCATTGCATTCTACGAAATATGAAAAACATTTCGACCTGTTCCAGGATGCATTGGAAAAAAACGAAAAAAATCAATGTTGGTCGGATTCTCGAGTCGCTCAAAGTCATTTTAAGTGCCTAGCAAGTCTTTTAAAATCGCGACATTGTTTTTTGAACAACATCCAAATGAGCCACGAGGTTCTAATTTTGCTAAAATGGTCTCCAGGAACCGCCTTACAAATTCTTCAAATATTTTTCGAATCACTCATCAACTAATAGGAGTTTCATAGAATCGACCATATTTAGAATCAACACCCTGTGTTTGTGTTAATAGAATGAATAAATTATAGGGAAGTAAAGGCCTCTATAAAAATTCAAAAATCAAATAGACAAAGGAGGTCAACACTTGCGTACAACACTTTATACTTTAACTTTTAAAAGATTTGTAAAATGATAATGACAACTTTTACCCTAGTCGTAGTCTAATAATTAGACTACGATTAGGGTAAATAAAACTACACTAATTGTTAGTGCAGATTTATTTACGTAACAAGAAAAGCTTGTGACGAAAATTAGAGATCGATTTTTTACTAACAAGTGCATATTGAGTTATATTTTATCCGTAATGTTGAATTAAAAGAAAATCTGTTTTCCGTGGAACAGCATTGTTAAACTCAAATGAGTTTTCATGGAGGTTGATTTTGGTGTTCTCTGTGCTGCATGTTGCACTTGAATTTATTTGTTTATTTATTTATAAACGAAGAAATCTTTAATTAAATTTAACAAAAAAAAAAATTCTATCAACCGTCATATTTAATAAAAGATAAGATTTTTGGGATCTTGCTTTAGGTGATATGGTGACAACTTTGAACGGGTGTTGTGGCAACGGTGTGCTTTAATTTTTTGTTTTATCTTTACTTATTATTTTAAAATTTGTTTTGAAGAATATTAGTTTATTTTTTATATTTAAATGTCATTTTATGTTGTGGTAGCGGTAGCCCTGCAAGTGTGCCTGTGTCTGTGCTGTTTGTGTACAGAATCTCTCTATATATTATAAAAATCTTTATCACACGCACTATTGCACACACACTCGCAGACTACTATTCTATAATATCACAAAAATTCTCCTCATCTACTCTCTAATATAATTAATTAATTTATTAACAAGAATTAACCATTATTATTGATTTAGTTGGAAATTATCTCCTTACTTTAGTACAACGATTTCCTTTCATTGCTTGCCAGCTCTATCCCATCTCCTTACTTTCTCTCTTTTAATATTATTCTGTTATCTGTTTCTTTCTGTTCTTCCTTCTATCATTTGCTCGTTTCTTTTAGCTATTAGTTAAAATTAAATATTTTATGTATAATAAAAATAAATAAAAAATAATTAAATATTACATAAAAACAATTACTAATTTTCTTTGATTTTTCATTTATTATTTTCAACTGGGTGCTTGTTTTTTTATTAGCGGGCGTGTATCACTAATAACAAATACTAACATACAATCTACACTTATTTTTGTGCTGCTATATTAGAGCAAGGAGGCTGGAATCCGTACCTTGGTCGCTCTTGATGACCAGGGAGGTGAGTCTCTTAACTCTGTCACTCATATCATATGTATACTTTTACCCAAAAAAATATATTAATATTAAAACCCATCATCTTACTAACAATCCGTCATTTTTAACTCGCCATTTTATTATTATTTTTGTTTTAAAATTCATTAGTTATAATTGACGAATTATTCATTAATTAAAAAAAAGAAATTCGTCCATTATTCACCAATTCATCATGTATGTTAATACCATAATTGTATTATTGGTAAATTACATTTAAACATTAGGAAAAAGAAACACATGCAGTTTTACACTACTTGGCATGCTGATTATGAAATGCTTTTTGCTTGATATTTCTTCAATTTTCTGTTCTTTTTAAATGTTTATTTTCATTCTTATTCTATCACTTTTTTCAAAATTTTCATTTCTTGTGAATCTTTCTGTAAGAACAAAGCAATATACTATTGCCTATTATGCTATCGTTTAATTACTATTTACTATTGAGGCTTGTTTTATTGCAATGTTTTTTTTTTGTGAACGTACGCTATTAGGTCTATGATGTTATAGAGTACCGATACGGGGGCCAAGACATTGGATATGCTCCATCATCAAGGCGGTAAGGAGACATGTGTTGAACGGTTAATTTTTTATGGGAGGAAAATAAACTAACAATTGTTTAAAATCAATTAACAATTAACGGTTTAGGTTAATTAAACTTTAATAATGTTTTATTGTTGTTTTGAATTCTTCAGGTTGTGGATTTACTAAATTAGACGAGCACATGTCTCTCCCTCTATATTTCTTATCTTTTATCTATTGATGTATATTTCCTATACTTTTTTTATGTTCTTTTTTGTGTCCATTTTGGGTGGTTCTATTTGTTTTGATAATATAATGGGAACATGTGATCGTTTGTTGTGGTTATTTTTGTTATTAAACAGTAACAAACAAATAATAAGAAATGTAGGAGGATGGTTAAGAATGGGTAGGATAGGTAATCAAGCTGATTATCTTGATGTTTATAGAGCCACGAAGTCGGGATGAAAACCCTGGTCATGCTGGATGAACAGGGCGGTAAGCATCTAGTCTCGTTTTGTTGTAATTTTTTTTTAAATCGATAATTCAGTAAAGTACAAGATATAAAATCAGTTAACAAAAAACAAGTCTCATAATACACAATATTACTCAGAACTAAAAAAATCTAAATATTTGAATTTTGATACAGAATTATTTTATATATAACATTTCACCACTTTTTTATTGGTAAGAGTCTCTACTCACTTGATGCAAGTTCATTCGTTAATTAGTGAGTAATGACTCTTATATGGATTTCCTTCAATAAATACACTAATCTTGAAATCCTTAATCCTTTTTTTTTAATTTCCACACTTGTTCCTACTGACAGTTTGGTTCTATTATTTATAAAATTTGCATCAATTATTCTGTATCAAAATTATTTTATTCAATAGTTACGTAAATATTGCGTTTACTCTACTTATTGCTTTGTTTTTCTAACATTTCCAATTTTAATATTTATTCTCTATATTGACATCAATATTTCTTCTTGCAATGTTTCCTTAATTTTCTGTAATTGAACCAGACAGGGTAAATGCAATTTTTTTATCAGAAGGATTCATATCAAACTGCCAGAGAGGGACTTGTTTATTATAATTATTCAATATTTTGTATATAAAACTCTTTAATATATTTTCTATTCAGTCATTCCTCTTATCCTTTTTTTATCAATTTTTTCTAAAAACTACACCTAATTTTATGTGAATTAAAGACAAGTACATACATGAAGGATTAACACTGTCTAAGTAAGTTTAACACTCACTCACTCATTGGCGTTTCACACCATTCAATCTTTAATATTTCAACTTTATTCTCATTATTATTACTTAATATAATATAAACATAATTTCGGATAGCATGAAACTTATAATTCTTAACTTATAACTAACCTGCTTACTTATTGACAATGTAGACATTTGTTGCATTAATTCAATTCTATTTTGAAAATAGTCGATTTATTTATAGAATTTTTTATAAGAATTGTAAGAAAATCGCCTATATCCAAATAGAATTTTATTAAAAATCTAGACGTAGTGTAGCATGATGCATGTTGTTGTAACAAAATTCAAACATAACAAACACCATAAAGATAAAAACTAAAAAATAAGCTATTAGGTGAAAATTGTATATTAATTATTTAATTAATATACAGAACAATTGGACCGTATTGAAGATGGGATGGATCAAATTAATGCCGATATGCGTGAAGCTGAAAAGAACTTAACTGGAATGGAAAAATGTTGTGGATTATGTGTTTTGCCATGTCAGAAGTAAGTTGAAATATAGAAGAAGAAAAAACTGTATATATTTGATAATTTACTTATTTGTTATATAAATAATTGAAAAGGGGCTCATCATTTAAAGAAGACGAAGGTACATGGAAAGGTAATGATGATGGTAAAGTAGTCAATAATCAACCACAACGAATGATGGATGATCGTAATGGTATGGGACCACAAGGTGGTTATATTGGACGGATTACAAATGATGCACGTGAAGAAGAAATGGAAGAGAATATGGGACAAGTTAATACAATGATTGGTAATTTACGTAATATGGCAATTGATATGGGACAAGAATTAGATAATCAAAATAGACAAGTTGATCGTATCAACCTAAAGGTAATTTATTTGCTCTATTATTATTATTAATGTTGATAAAAACGTGTGGCATTTTATGATTTTTCCGTTTGCTATTTGGTTTTATAAAAACTGCCATTATTGTTCCAATTTTTGCACAAAATTGTACAAATATGTAGGTGAGTATTTGTTTTGGTTTTGTCTCTTCTTTTTTCTTTGAAATTGCACTTTTACAACTTGTTGGAACAACAATTTATTGGCGGTTGATGAAAACAAAACTATTGAATGAATCTAATTTGCTTGCTTTTTAATAATCTAAATGTCGTTTGTTTTATAATGCTATCCGTTCACTCCACGACACAATTATCTACTTTTCTACACTACTACTACTACAACAACGGCTATGATGATGTTTTCTTGTCGTTGATGATGATGATGATGATGATGTTCGTGGTTCAGGGTGAATCGAATGCAACAAGGATAGCAGTGGCCAATCAACGCGCCCATGATCTTCTCAAGTAGACACAAAATAAAACACAAAAAACAACACTAATTTTATTACAGACTTTAAAGCACAGATTTCATTATTTATTCTCAAAATTTTCGAATTAAATTCAACTGAATTATAATTGAAATAATTTCAGTGACAATAAGTAACATTCAGTTATACATCAATGAGTAAATTAACTAATTTGCAATTGTTTTTATAAATAAAAAAAATTTGGGAATAAATAAAAATCATGCTTGTTTTGTTTTTGGTTTGTTTTCGTTCTAGTTTTCTTTTTTTAAATTAAAAATAATGTTAATGATAAATGGGCACTCTGATTATGTTGTATATTGTTGATGTGTATTAGGGCGAGAGCAACGAAACACGCATAGCAGTGGCAAATCAGCGTGCCAACAAACTCCTCAAGTCCTAAGGGGGAGTAGGAGATTCAAGTCGCCTTTTAATAAATTACAAATCTTCACTCAATTTTTGATGTTAAATTTAATGTCTATTTAGGTTTAGAATTTTAATTGTAATTTTGCTATATATTAATAAATTATTGGCATTTGATTGGAAATACTTCAAAAACAACTTGATGAAAGTAAAGATGTATATTTTAGTAAATAAGAAACAGAAAAGCTTTGATGATGATCAGCTCTGAATGTAATTACTTTACTTAAATATTGATTTTCTTTTGTTTTGTTCCCAGTTCTTTTTTATTAGAAATGTTAATTCATAATTTTCTAACTAAGTGCACAAATATCGTATATTTAGCATACACATCTGTAGTTCGTTTGAGATGATGGCTTTAAAGAAAAAGAAAAAAGCTTATATAAAAGTTTTTTGAAATGAGTAAATAACAATTTTAATCTAGTCTATGATTAAAGAGCGTTCTTTTGATGTGCTAATAATTGGCCCTTCAATATTTTTTTAAATTCTATCCAATCAATAATGAATGGAATCTATTTAAAAATTGTTCCGTCATCGTCATTTTTGTAAATAATGTTGTTCTGTATATATTGTTGGTATGCACTCTAGAGTTTGTGTTGAAACTTACTCTTTATTTTATTTTTTTGAAAAAACAGTATCGCTCATTTTAAATTAAATGCGAAAGGTAATCGTTTTGTGTTTAAAAAAAGTTGTAATTAATGTAAAAAGAACGTGGGATCATTAAATAATTGTCTAGTTAGATGTAAAGTAGATTACAAAACGATTGTCATTTATTTTGTTTTAAATGAATTATTAATAAGAATATTGTGATGGCTCCCCATATCTGGAAATGTTTAGGTACTTATCTTCCATATGTGAGAAAAATCTGTTTGAACCCCAACATTTTTGTACAGTATTTAAGTTGAAATAACAAAAAAAAAACCTAGTCTCTAATTAAGATTGAGACGGTGCGTGATATCTGTATATGTAAAGTAAGATAAAAAGAATAACAATAATTGATTTTGATGAAATGGCTAGTGCTCCTTTATTTCATATCTACAAATAGAAGATAAAATTAGATTAGCTAGGCGTAATATTAAAGCGCTTATATAAGAAAAAATTACCAAAAATAAATATATCTACAATCGCATTGAAGAATTAAAAAAAAAGAAAAATTATTTATTATTACTAATATATTGTCATTATTATAATGAGATTAATAATGTATTCTAATAATGTATAGAGTAGATGAATTGAGATTAAATACATAAAGATTATTGGATTTGCATTATTCTACCACATTATTTCTTTTAAAAACTAATCTAAAATGAATCAGTATACATCGATTATTTTTTTTTTAAATCGAATTGGGAACACAATTGTTAGCATATTGGTAATTGTTGAGCTGTTGAAATTTCTTCAATTTGAAGTACAAATCAAATTTTTAATAAATAATCCCTAATAATATTTTAAATAGAAAGTTTAAGAATGTGTATAGAGAGTGAATTTAACCATAAATAAATGCTTTTAAATTAGTATTTTTGTTATTAAATGTCGTATTTCCTATCAAATTAGCCATTGTCACAATTAATCCTGTAAATTTCCTTTATGTTATTTTGACTAAAGGTTTTATATTCACAAAGGCATAGCTTCATTAAAATCACTTTATGTTCTGATTAGGTAATGATTATAATTTCAGGTTCTTCTCATAAAATTGTATCAGTAAGGTCAGGTTAGTTTGAAATTAAGCCTTTCTCTAACTCTTTAAAATTCCAGTTGAGTTGTCTTAATAGGTCGAACAAAAGAAAAGCACTGCAAAAGATTACTGTTTTCAGGAACTGTTTTATCCAACACCGAACACAAAACCATTTTAAGTAATTGCAAATACTTAAATAATGCTGCGACAGTCAGTAAATCTATTTGATTGTTAAGAAATTAAAATAAATATAGCTTGATTTTTGATTGTTATGGAAAGTCAGTATTGTATCCCTATACCTGTATGATTAGTGTGTTAAAGGGCAAATAAGTCATTCGAGAAATTACTCCAATCGGCTATGGTTTCATGGATTAAACTTTTTTCTTATCACTTTTTTACCCTACAATACTTTTGTAAAAATAATAGGAATTTAGATGATAATATAAAATATTTTAATTCCTTTTTATAGGTCTACTTCACGTTATGCAGAAAGTCTCGGATAATGTTGACATTTTGTGTTGTTATATCAAGTTTCTGTAATATGTTCAAAAGTGAAATGTGTAAGTGCGCGAGTGTAATTAGTAAAAGTATCGTCTAAAAATGCTATATAGAAAATTAAGCTTCTGTAATATGTACGAAAGTGAAATGTGTATTCCTAAGTGCGCGAGTGTAATTAGTAAAAGTATTGTGTAAAAATGTTATTCAAGATGTGATTTGTTGACTTTAAGTGTTAGTATTTCAAGAATTGCACGCATAAAGATGTCCATCAAAAAGGTAAGCCCCAAATTTTGAAGATAAATCAATTTTTTTATACCTACATATTGATGGAAATGAAACAATTATAAATGAAGGTACAAAAAGTAGTCAATGAACGTTCGCTTTATTTTAAAAGTTCTTACAGCCATATAAAAGACAACTTAACAGACAATCAGTCAATAATTTGTAGTTTAAACCTTTATTTTAACGTTTGCGTTTTAATTCTTGTTGAATTTCTTCTAATGTTTTCCCTTTAGTTTCTGGTACAAAATACAATGTTAAACCTGTACAAATAAAATCTGATATTGCAAATAATAAAAATGGTGCATATAATCCAAAATTCGAATCAAGTAGGTGAAAAATTTTCGTAATCAAACTTATTAAAATACTAAATATGATATTTAACATACATAAACCTTTACCTTTTATACTAGCTGAAAATAGTTCACCTGACATTAATGTTGGTACAATACCTTGTCCAAATGAGAAACAAATGACAAAAATTACCATTCCAGCTAAAGGTATCCAATTAACATTAGTTAGATCAATTTCTGGATGATTTTGATCAATATAAAAATAAATAGATTCTAAAAGAAGGATTACACCACAGGCAAAAATTGAATAAAAGTATGCTTTTTTTCGTCCAATTCTCTCTAGATTATATGCAGCAATAGGACTTAAAATTACACAAAGACCCACAAAAATAAAAGATGAAACAGATGCTGATATGTTACTGCCAGATTTTAAGAAAATGTATTGCGTATAAGATGCAAAACATGAAAATCCACCTAATTGTTGTGAAGTGCGTAGAAAAATTCCAGCATATAAAGCTTTACGATTGCTATCAATAAAAAATAGATCTTTCCATTTACCCGATTCGGATATTTGACGATTAACATCGGCTTTCAATTTTTTTAATTCTATATCGACATCTGTGTTTTGTCGTAACTTCTGTAATACTTTTCTTGCATCATCATCACGATTTTTCATTAAATAAAAATATGGTGTTTCTGGCATAAAAATAAAAATACAGACAAAAAGAATCGGTATTGTAAGGCTAATGTAAGCTGTTGTTCTTATTTCTGCATAACTACCAATGATGTTGATTAAAAGTTGTCCAAATGTAAGAAAAAATGTTAAAGCATTACCCCATATGCCTCTCACTCGTGGTGTTGAAATTTCACCAATATAGGTTGGTAACGATATAAATAGAAAGGCATCACCCATTCCACTAATAAATCTTGCAATATAGAAGACATAGACTTCTTTAGCGATTGCTATCAAAATCCAAGCTATTATATATGGTATCACTATCAACAAAACTGAGTATTTCCGTCCAATATTATCAATAATATTTGAGAATAGTAAACATGAAACTATAGACCCAATTGGAGGTAATACTACAAAGTATGATGCTTCATCTAAGGTGATGTTGTAATTGATTTTATCGGTGATAATTTGAGGAATCGATGGGGATGTCCATGCGAATACCATACCGGTAGTTAAGCCTGATAGGCATGCTAAAATACATTTTAAACAATTACAAATAATTTTCAATTAAAATGAAATTCGATACAACACTTACCTATTAAGACGACAAATATTTGAAAGCATTGCTTTTCCAACTCTAGTTGATTTTCTTCTCTATTGTAGGTCATTTTCAATAAAATGACTTGAATATTTTATAAACAAGTAACATTTGTGTAAATTGTAGAACAAATATCCTAACTTATAAAGTCGTTTTTATATTGTTATTAGTATGTTTGTTAAGATTAATATTTCACTAATTGAATTAACTTTTCTTTTAATTTTTGTCGCTGGTATTGTTCTTAAATACATACATATACATTAACTGTTTTAAAAATGTAAACATTACGGTTATTATTTCACACCAAATGGAAGCTTAAATTTAAGTCTAAAGGATTAGAGATCTTTTTAATAAATATTTAATATATTATATTTTTATATTTAAATGATATTATTTACGCCAAAAGTTCTACATTTATGCTATTTGTTCTTCTAATGTTTGATTGATATTTAAAATTTGAGATTTATTTGTGTTAGTTTAAAAAAAGGTTTTGAGTCTTGCGAGACAACTTTTTCAATTAGTCTTTGTTTTGTATTAATTTGATTTAGGATCCTGGCAAAATGAGATAATTTCAATTGTTGTCCTTATTTTGTAGTGTAGTGCTCATCGTGTTGTTGTTTATCACTATGATGCTTTTTAAATTAAAGTTTTTATTTTTAAAACCAACATAGGAGAGTAACATTTTGTATTAAACTTTGTGGAATTAATATTCGTCTTCTAACTTCATATTTTTGTCAAATCCATACACTGGTCATCAAATAATTGTAATTGATCGTAAGCATAGTAATGTGTTAGCTTTTGCCATCTATTAGTTTTAGTTCTGTTTTGATCACCATTTGTAATTTGTAATTTTATTAAACTTATTTCGAAGATGTTCGTTAAGTAATTAGGTATGGCTAGGATAGGAATGAAAAATTATTAAAAAGATTTTGATGTGAACTTTATACTTTAATGTAGATGTTTATAAACATAAAAGTATCGGAATTATTTATCAAAATTATCGCATACCTACTACATCTTACAATTTATTATATTACAATAAGAACAAAGAAATATTATTATTGATTTTACTATAATCAATTAACCCTCAACATCTGTAGTTTTGCTCGGTTTTCCTTTCAGTTCCTGTTGAATTTGTTCTAAAGTTTTGCCCTTAGTTTCTGGTACAAAATATAATGATAATACAGTGCTTAAGAAATTCGTTATTGCAAATAATAAGAATGGTGCGTATAATCCAACATTTGAATCAAGTAAATGGAAAACTTTTGTAATTACACTTACTAAAATACCAAAAATAATATTTAATACACCTAAACCTTTGCCTTTTATACTAGCAGAAAATAATTCGCCTAACATCAATGTTGGTACAATACCTAGACCGAATGAATAAAAAATTATATAAATAATCATTCCAGTTGCAGGTATCCAATTGGCAGCACTAAGATCAATTTCTTGATGATTTTGATCGATATAAAAATAGATAAATTCAGTTAATAAAATTAAACCACTAAAAAGATTAGAATATAAATATGATTTTCGTCGACCGATTTTGTCTAAATTAAATGAAGCTACAAGATTCAGTATGCAACATAGACCTGTAAAAATCATTGCTGAAGCAGTTGCTGACAAACTACCACCAGATTTGAGAAAAATGTATTGTGTGTATACCACAAAACTACTAGATCCTCCTAATTGTTGAGAAGTACGTAAAAATATTCCAGCGTATAAGGCTTTACGATTACTGGAAATAAAAAACAGATCTTTCCATGTACCCGATTCGGACATTTGTCGATCAACATCAGCTCTCAATTTTTTCAAGTCCACATCAACATCTTCTTTTCTAAGTAATTTCTGTAATGTTTGTTTGGCTTCATCGTTTCGATTCTTCATTAAAAGATAATATGGAGATTCTGGCATGAAAACGAAAATACACAAAAAAATAATTGGTATCATAAGACTAACGTAAGCTGTTGTCCATATATTTAGATAACTACCAATTACATTGATTAAAAATTGTCCAAAATATAAACAAAATGTCATTGAATTACCCCATATACCTCTAACTTTCGGTGTTGCAATCTCACCAATATACGTTGGCAATGCTGAAAACACACAAGCATCACCAATTCCAGCAATAAATCGTGCAATATAAAATATGTAAACGCTTTTAGCAATTGCTATTAAAATCCAAGCAATTATATATGGCACTACGGTGAAAATAACCGATAATTTTCGTCCAAAAATATCAATGGTCTTGGTGAAAATTAAACATGAAATCACTGCTCCAATTGGTGGTAATACAGTAAAATATGAAGCTTCATCTAAAGTGATCTCATAGTTAACTTTATCAGCTACAATTCTAGGGATTGATGGTGATGACCAAGCAAATAACATACCCCCGGTTAGGCCCGGTAAACTGGCTAAAATAAATTTATGTATATTCAATGTCATGATTAAAAATATCGTTGTTTGACGTTTGTTTAGTAACACTCACCTGTTAGAATTGTAATGATTTGAAACCATTCTTTGCCGGTTTCCTGTTTTCTTTCTTCCTCAGCAATTTGTGTCATTTTTACACCAAGAAAAAAAGTAATTGGAATAAATTATTTCATTTTTAAAAAACAGTCTATTAAAGAATCCAACAGAGTCTAAACTTTTAACATCGCAATTATTTACGTTTTGATAAATGTTTGAAAATACGCACATCAAATCGAATTTTATTAACGTTAGCTCTGGTAAATCTTCACTTGTTATATTAAATCGAAATTGTTGAAAAGTTAAGATACAATCTACTAGTTCAAACTGTTATCAATTCTTATTTTTGTAATTATGCAATCTTATATGACATTACAGTTTTCATTTTAATCTACAAACGTGTTTAAAATTATAGTAAATGCATTCTGTCCTTATATATCTAATTGTCATGGGATTTAAAGAATAATAATTTAACATTAAGGTATTTACAGTATTGTAAATATTTGATTTTCAAGTAAATGAAATGGGTACATTAGTAGTAAGCTTTTAATAAAATGTTTAATATGTGTTTCACAGTTCATTTCATTATCTTTATTAAAATCGTATTATTTTTATTTATGTTAAATCATATGACGCAAATGATCAATCTGGTAAAAAATTTGTGGAGAAGATAATTGGATTATTCTATAATAAAATTTATATTTATGTATTTACTGTTTAATTAATTTAATTCTATGATTGAGGCATCATATGAGATATGAGTTGCATATAAATAATTATTTTTACGCAAAAATTATTGTGTGTGAAAATATTCTTTGTTGTCATACATACAGTATTGGCCAAAACTAAAGCACCCCCCAATATTAGTTTTGCATTTTATCTTATAAAGTTCTCCAAATAAGGACAACTGATCCAGTTTTATTCTTATTTATTTGACAATGCCTCTAGTAGGAAAATATGTACAAAGTATGATTAAATTCTTTATAATAAAAGAAATAACGGAACAAATATATTACAACATACAAACATTAGTTGGACAAAACTAAAGCACCCCCTCAATTGGTTTTACTTAACATAGTTAGCAGTTTAAACTTTGTCAATATTTTGTCGCAAATCCTTTATTTTTAATCACTGCGGCACATCGTTTTGGCATAGAAGAGATCAATTTGTCAATGGTGTCCATTGGAACATTTTTCCACGCTTCCTTTACAGCCTCAAATAAGGAGTCCAAATTGGAGCAGTTATTTCGATTTATCTGCCTGTTAACAATCTCCCAAAGGTTTTCAATCGGGTTTAAATCGGGAGATTGTGGTGGCCACTTCAAAACCTCTATTTCATTCATTTGGAGCCACTCTTTGACAAGTTTACTTGTGTGTTTAGGATCATTGTCGTGTTGGAATCTCCATTTTAAAGACATTTCTTCTTCGGCATGTGGCAGCATCACGCTTTGTAGTATTTCTAAATACTTAAAACGGTCCATGATCCCATTAATTCGGTAGATCGGTCCAATTCCCCATCCAGAAAAACAACCCCATACTAAAACATTACCACCACCAAATTTCACTGTTGGAACACAGTACCTATTTGGGATTCATTCTCTGCCCTTTTGGTCTCCTAACTCGATGGATTCCGTCAAAATTCTTTTTGTTAAATTTTGATTCATCGGAGAATAACACAGTTTTCCACTTTTCCATAGTCCAATCAAGATGTTGATAAGCAAATTCCAATCTTGCTTTACGGTTCTTTTTTGATATAAAAGGCTTTTTAGCTGGGCGTCGGCTATACAGACCAAACTGTACCGCCCTTCGCCTAATTGTCCTCGTACTTATTGATAAATTAAAATCTTGTGCAATCTGTTTTGAAGAAATCGTCGGATCATTTAAGACACTTCTCCTAATGAGAGAGTCTTCTTTTACAGTAGTTTTCTTCGGTCTTCCTCCAGAATGATACACATCAACCCTGCCAGTAGCTTTATATTTTTTATTAATCGCGATATCACCGATCGATTGATTGAATATTTTTGGCTTAATTTATGACGTGAAATGCCATTTAGCCATTCATTTATGATTTTAAGTTTAAATTCGTCACTATATTTGTTTCTTGCCATCGTCTTCGTTTCTTCGTATTTACGTCTTTAAAAACAAATGTCAACCAATAAAAAAACATCTGACATACGCCTTTCAGTGGTAACTTTGATCAACTTATTATGCAGGTGACAAATATCAGTGGCTATCATGTAAATTAGCGCTATATTTATAATTTAAGAGCTGTTGTCGTAAAACGAATGAAGGGGTGCTTTAGTTTTGTCCAACTAATGTTTGTATGTTGTAATATATTTGTTCCGTTATTTCTTTTATTATAAAGAATTTAATCATACTTTGTACATATTTTCCTACTAGAGGCATTGTCAAATAAATAAGAATAAAACTGGATCAGTTGTCCTTATTTGGAGAACTTTATAAGATAAAATGCAAAACTAATATTGGGGGGTGCTTTAGTTTTGGCCAATACTGTATATGTTTTTATTTCTATCGTTTATTGTATATCATAATATAAACTGTGCCTATTGGGAAGAATTATTTTTTTTTCGTCTATTCTTATTGATGTTACTTTAGTATTTGACAAAACAGAAAAATATTGCTATTGTTAAATGGTACCTATTGTAAATTTCCAAATCTTTAATTAAGTGAGATATGTACCTGAAGATACATGTTATAATGCCTCATTTATTTGTAAGGTAGGAATGGGGAACCATTGGGTATTTTTTGGTCTTGTTATCAAGTTATATTGTATATTGTTGCGTTAGGTTTATATTTTCACAAATGTGGTGTAGGTAACATAATTTTTGTAAATTCAGTATTGATTAAGTATATCAATTATGTTCTTCCCATACAACAGTAGGGATAAGCTCTTAACATTCGTTTATAATATCAAGTGACGCTCGTAGTAAGCCAAAAATGATAACCACTACTCCTGTTCATGATGACAATGGTGAAAACTTAACGAACGAGCTTTGTCGAAAATTAAACAGTAGGCAAATGGGTTAATACATGTATCGTAATTATATCGCTTGAAATTTAAGACAATCTAAAGCGTAACTTTCAATTTTGATAACTTTTTTCGTGTCTTATAGGTACATTTTATTCTAAGAGATTCGTATCTTTTCATTTATCTGTCTTCAAGTCTAAAGAGAAAAATTATGAAGTCAACCCTGCAAATTCACTTGTCTTCAAATATCTCTAAAGGGACTACTTTTTCTGTCTTTAATCTTCAACAAAACAAGCTTATATTTTTATGGTTCTTTTTTTTTTGTTCATAATTTTATTTTATTCTAATTGAATGAAGGCATTTTTAGGGTCTTGTTTTATCTACATTTCATAATAAATTGGACAAGTAATTGTTACAAGAACAAAATTAAGGATATAAATATGGGTTTACCAAAATATTAAAGTTGAATAAAATATTAATTTGACCACTGGCTGTGAATTCATTGTACTTCCTGTTGTGAATTACTATGTGGCCTTTACAATGATAAAAATTACAGTTGGTCCACTTTTATAACACATTTAAACTCCTTCAATGACAGATCAAATAATAAATTTTAATGTTATTAATATTATCATTAAATTAAATGTTTTTGTTTATTTTTTTAACAATTACAATTTGTAAAAAGGGAGATACCTTATAAAAATAGATAATATTTAAAAAAAAAACAAGGCTTAATATTAAATATTTAATACCACCTAAAAAAAAAACAATAACAAAAATAATAATGCGACTGAAATTAAAAATCACAATGGTTTTTAACAAATAATTCCCAATAAAATGTTTGTTTATTTTCGAATATTTTATTAATGTAATCGTTTTAATAATAATTTGACTAGTAAGTGTTCAAACACTGAAAGTAATGATTGTAGTAGAAATTATGTATATTTTGCACTATTTTATTTTTTGAAATCTAGAACTAATCTCTTGAGACATTCTTTATTAATGTTCGATTATGGTAAAAAGAGTAAAAATTCAGTGTTTGGTGATCTGCTAATAACCTATAATACATAGATATTTACAAAAATAAATTAAAAGAAAAACGAAAATGTACACTATACAAATGAGAAATTATAAAAAGAAATTATTCTAACAATAAGTACTTTGGTTTGAATACAATAATTCGGAAAAGTGTATAGCAAACTTGTCTTATAATGTGATAAGTTATAATAATTGTAATAATAATAATTAAAATTGGAATGATGAATTCAAATCAATGATATGTAAAGAAAATTCAAGCTCTATGTTTTTCTTTTGCCTTGCAAATTCCAGTAGAATTAACGTGCTATTTAGAGCCGTTTTAGAGTGCTATTGGAAATATCAAATTTATCTAAACTAGTGCCCACTTCTTTATTGAAAAGGTTCCATTGCACTATAAAATATTTCAACTAATTATAGATAGAGTTTCGATTATCCTAAAAAGATGAAACATTAACACTCACTCACACAAACTTCCACAATCGCACAAAAGATTCTTTAACTAATAATTTTATTTGTTATTGTTTATGTTAATGTTAAATCAGCACTCAGTTGTGATAATCGTCTAGGATCTCTACGTCCCCGACTCGATCCTCTAGTTCCGCTCGTATGATTACTATAACCGGAATCTGATCCAAATGCCGAATCTTGTGAATAGGGTTTCGGTACTGGTCTAAATGTAGCTAAATGTCCTAGAACAGGCACAGTTTCATAAGGTCCTGGTGTTGGCGATAAACATTGTAACCGTTGTGTAATACTCGGGATTTGTCGTCGATTATTATTTGGTGGTTCAATACTTCCAACACGTGGATAAAGTTGAAGTAATGCATCTAATAACATTCCTTCATGAAATTCCTGACGACGGTGGTCTAGACTACGTTGCCGTTTCGTACTACCTGGTATTGGTGGTAAAGGTTCATGTGGACGACGGAAACGTGGATTATTATTACTACGACGTGGTTGTGTATGATGGCGGTACGGTGGTGGTGGTGGCATATCAACAGAATTATTACGATGGGCAATTTCACCACCTAAACTTAATTCATCTTCAGCAAATTCATCTTCACTCAAGGGTGTCGGAGTCAGTTCACTTTCAGCATCGCTTAATTCTTCATAAACCGGATTGTAAAGATCTTGAGAACAGTATGGATCTGGACCGGGGGATGAACATAAGAAAACTGGAGGATGCTGAGAGATCGGATAGCCGCTGGGGTAGTGGATGTTGTTTTTGACATCGATCATCTGTAAAATAGAACATTACAAAGAATACAAATTAGAAGGAAAAGTAGCGATAAAAAACTGAATTTGTTAACTAGACAATACATGTAGCGATTAAGCTGTACATTAAATTTTTACAAAATTCAAGTTAGTTAAAACAGTTTCAAAGCTCTGACAAAATTCAGCAACATTACAAATTTGAATTATATTTCTATCATGTGTATTTTTTTATCTTACTTGAATTTGGATATAAAAAAATAGCCACTATCTCTTAGAGTCTTCCTTACGTGGGACAACTAATGGTTCCAGCTGTTGAAAAAGAATAATTTGAAGAATTCTTTGAAAACTATTGTTATGCTTGTTATTTATAGAAAAGTGGAATTTTCAAAACATGTTTCTATTTTTGATTTTCAAGAGGTGATAAACTAATTTTGAACAAGCACTAAAAAAAAGTCTCAACACAACGGTATACCTCTATTGATGGCACTACAATGTGTCCACTTGTAGAATGGTGATGAGATGGTGTAGTACGTGGAATGACATCGTGAAGATCTTCATAAATGGCAGCTGGAGCAGATGCACCATCACAATTTTGAGGTGAAGTTTTACATGGTAGGAAATTTTGTACTTTTCTTTTATGTCTAGAAAGAAAAATAAAATTCAGATTCTATTCTATTGTATTGACGAAAAAAATCCAACTTGACTATACACATTTAGAACACGATCAATCTTGTGGAAATTTTGTTTTGAATGCAATAGAGATTTTCTTTTGAAAATTGAAGTTTCACTATTGTTTACACTACACTGACCCCGGATGTCGCTACATTCGAATTCACACAGCCGAAAACACATCAGTTCTATATCTAAATTAGAACTATAGAATCAATAATAAATATTTTTTCCATTTATTGTTAAATAAAAAAAGAGACAAACTAAGACAATATCTTTTTAAAATATAGGAATCTTAAATCGAATTTTATTCTTATAGTGCATATTCTAGTTTCTTATCAGAATACGAATATCCCATTATGGACATATGGAAGTCTTCATATACCACATACTTCAAAAGTAATCCTAGATCCTGAAGGATGTGATAATATAACCACCTAAGGGATGTCTCGTACAATTGAGAGAATATAATCTCGCATTTTCAACATTGATTAAATCCATTATGATGCTCCAGCAATTTTAACTGCTTTGAAATTTTTTTATTAATTTTAATAACAGTGCTTAATAACAGCCGTATATCCGGTTGGGTCATTATTAATATTCACAGTTCTAAATGGTGGATTTTGTTATGATCACCGTGAATGTTAAAGAATCCTGTTGTATTCAAGAGAACCATTTCAATGACAGTCACTGAACGCTATGATGAAGAACGAGTTGCTTTTGTTAGCTAATATTGTTCTGTATTACATTCCATTTATCCGGTAATATCAACTAAAGGATGGTTTGTTTAATGTTGGTGTGTTCAAATTGCAGGTGCTTCAAACAACTACTATTAAATGTAAGTTATGATTGTTTAGTGATATGACGAGACAATGATGGTACAAATTCAGTAACGTAACATTATTTTTGCTTTCAATAAAAATAATAAAATTGTGGCGATTAAAACGATGAGAATAGGCAAAAAACGATAATAGAATGACTCATCATAAATCTTTATGTATTTATATCATTGAAAACAATGGAGACTCACATGTGGAACAAAAAGGGTTAACAAACACCATTATTTCATACTAGTACTTGTCTATCATAACAGATCACAGGCGATGTAACAAAAACGAAGCGAATAAACAAAGTGATATTTGTTAATTTTAACCAACACGTATTCAATGATGAACATCAAGAGAAAAAATGATAAGCAGCTTTTTCAAACAAAGTCACTAAAATAATCTATTCAAATTGAATTCTTCAACAACTAAACATTCCTATAGATTTACTTTGAAAGAATAAAGAGACAAGCAACACAGACAGAAATGTACGGAAAGAACAAGTATCGCAGAACCACCAATGGTCTTAAATTTATTTAAGATGCATGGTGCTGTTTCTCACGAGAATTTATCTCACTTAAATATACGTTTTCAACTGATAAACGAGAGAAAAAGGGAAACTTTCGATCGATTTATAGGAATTTCTAATTAATGATTTTCTACATATTTAATAAAGTTAAATTTATTAAATTAATTAAGTTGTATTACAATACTTACTTCCATACTAGTATGACGCCTATGAAAACAAATACAAGTACAGAACACAGCACTATCACAGCCGATGTCTGGAATGATGGACTACTGCGGTAGCTTGCGTCGATTAGCTGAAAACAAAGCCAACAGAATCATAAATTTTATTACCAACACAAAAAGCAAAACAAAATAAAAATCTAATATTTAGATTTATAATAAGTGGTTAGTTAACAGATAATTAACATATGACATTTTAATTAATTTTATAATTCATTATTAAATTTGTTATCTTTAATCTATAAGTGTTTGTCAAAAATAATTAATAATTTGTTGAGATCTTTAAGTTTTAGCTATTTGATTAATTGGTCACATAAATGATTATCAAACATGTGAACTTCTAATTAGTTGATTGAATGAAACGATAACGTATTAAAGACTGGCTATAAGTCTTAATTTATATTATCAGATAGTAATAGAAATTGCCAAAAATATACTCGTAGTGTTCTACTGAAACTAGTTCCATTTGTTCGTTACTTGTTTTTCTGTCAATAATTAAAAATCTCCATCTTATAGACGTCTTCAAAATTGTCTTTTTAATGTAAATATTTAATTTCACCGTCTAATATCCAAATTTTGCCAAATTGTCATATTTTTCATTGTTTTGACATAACAATACGCTTTCTAAACAGGCCTTTTTGAATTTTCACAATTTCGTCTCAATTCTACGGTAGTTAAAAAGTTAAAATTATTAGGCTGTTTGTTTTAACAATATAATTAATTTACAATCGTGTTTTTTTTTTTGAAACATGGGTGTATTGAGACTTGTTCTAATTTTCAACTGTGTACCATCATAAAATGTAAGGTGGTATTTTCGTTAGTTTCGGTATCGTATCGCATAAATTTTAAATGATTCTTCTTAGGAGTCAAAAACTGTTCAGGTCAGATGTTTCTTTTTCTGTATCTTTTTAGTAGAACTGGATTTTTTTTTAAGCTGTTTTTGTAGTTTTCTGTGGCTGTTAGAGATGTACAAAAGCTTTTTTCGGTGGTGGATTGCGTCTTTGTGTATGTTCTACAAGAAAAAATAACTCGCGCTCATATAAACATTACTCCCTTTTTATTTTTATGAAGTGTTATCAGTAAAAAATGCATAATGATATAATTGATAAAGTTTTGTTCTATAATTTTCGTTTCCATCTATTAATTTAATAATTCAGTTTACATCTCTGAAGTATTTTTTGAAAATTGAAGTTGAAATTTAGCATTTAGTGAAATTTGATAAAATTATTAACTGTAACACTAAATTAAAAATCGATCTAGTTGGCAAATAATTATTGACAAACTGAATTGGTTTCATGATTTCTATTTGTGAAAGGTTGTTTTACTGTTGACTATTTGATATTTATTAATTTCCTTAGTTAATCAATAACAATAATCAACACGTTATACCCATGAGATACTTAACTACAACCGTTGAATAAATAATGTCCCCTAGTAAGTTAATTTCCTGTTACTTGGCAATGTATCAAATTATTAATTTCACAATTATATAGATAAATTAATATTGTTTACTTTTATGTATAATAAATACATTATTTTAATTAATAAATCAAATGTCAAATTAAACTGTTATCAATTTTTGATAAGACTTCATTTGCAATTAGAGAAATCGATACTGCTTTGTAACCGATACGTTCTAACTATGATTTGTGTATGATTTGATAACAGAATGAAATGCAATCAATTTCATTGATGATTTACGACCAGAAATTGTGTTATGTTGCTTACTAATGAATAGATGGTGGGTAAAATTTAAATATATCACTTCTCTTATAGGTACACCTAACATTTTAATTATTCGTTATTTCACTTTAATTTGTAGTGAAAGAAATTTTATTAAATCGCCAATTTTATTTGATTTGATTCACTTATTAATTAATAAGATGAGAGTAAAATGAAATATGATGTTTATATTTGGTACGTTAGCGTAATTTATAAGAGAACACTTCAAAACTACAGTTCTAAAGGGGTGAATAATTAATATTTCCATAACTCTTATGCAAAATTAAACTGTCAATGAATAGCGGCAAATGTTCAAATGAGTTGAAAAGAAATATTCGAATACTAATATTTGATTAACATCGTTGCATATACATTATGGTACTGGAATGATAAATTTTTGGATATTACGTATTCAAACTCCTTTGGGATATTGTCATTTTATTAGGCCAGCGTACACAACTGGTTTATAAATGAGCCTGTGTATATAAAATTATCTACTGTTGTGATGTTAAAATATCTGTGTATATGTGGAAAGAGCATAATGTTAAATGAACGGTATTGTTCAATCCACCAAATTGGATGGGAAATGAAAAGCATTTGTAGTTACCACTCTATAACATAAAGGCTATCATGTTTGATCCTTTTAAAATCGTTAAATTTACATATGTAGTGCTGCGGTAAAGTCTCATGGGAAATTCGGTTACTTTAAATATTAACTAACGATTGTAAATATATTGTTAAATAATATATGAAATAGGATCATGCTCAAAGTTATTGTTCTGAACGGTTATAGGTAATAAAATGAAATTATAAGAATATGTCGAGAATTTACGACTAAACTAACATATAGTGGCACATTTTTGATTAAGAATCATTAAGGTACACTCAGCGTCGTAGTTAAAGTCATCAGCGCCCAAATCAAAATTTTAAATTTGGCGTCCCTTAAAAGTAATTTTGCATGAAGACTAACAATAACTTTGAATAAAGTGTAATGCTTAAGCATTATATCAAAGCATGTACCGCTGGTAGCCAGCTCTAGCTGGATACATTGCGTGCATAGATATAGTATTCACATGGATAGCGCTTTCCCTACTTTCGCCTATAGCGCCTAGCGTATACAACACACTAACACATTAAATTTCCCATACGAAAAAATGAGGGTTTTTTTGTAAATTCATCAAAATAATATTGATTATAGATTAGTTATATTGCGACCAATACTTTTAATCGTAATTTCTTCAACAAAAAAGCATGTATCGTTAAACGCTACTAGTAAAAATACTAGTGCTTCTTTTACTGGAGTTGAAGCGTCATTGTCAATTCTAGAACTCATATCAACGTATCTCAAATATCGGTTACCGCTTCACTCTATGTGTTTTTTGATGCTCATGTCATCCGCAATAATAATAAATCAGAAATAGTAATAATTTTGGTTGCCTGTCCGTGATTGCCTCACTATTCCGGTAGAAAGCGCTATCAATAAATATACTAGATCTATGATAGCGTGATGTACGTGCAATATTTGCTGCTTTTTACAGTTCAAGAACCAACTAGAAAATGTAATTATTGTTTAACAATTTATGGCTTTATTAATAGTACGTTCCTATGTTATGCATAATATCTCTGGTAGAGTTCTTTCGCGGAATAGACTACAAATGCTGCTCATGGACTTAACACTACTGCACTGTTCTGAATTACTGACATAAACTTTGAGATTTAAATAGGTACTTGTAGGTACATGAAAAACATTTTCATCACGATCTTCTTGCACAAAAATGGGAAGAAATTATCAATATCTAGGGAATTTCCACTAATATCATTAAAATATAAACACGCAAGTATGTAAATATTTTAAACAATTACATTCTTCATCTGATTAGATACAATGTTGACTTTTAGAAAATGCCATAAACTTTTAATAATAATAATAGATTCCATTTGATTACTTACATACATTTATTATCATTTTAAAATATTCCGAAACAATGAAATATCCGTTATGATTCATTGAATTACAATAACGATAATAATAGAATGAGTGAATAATTAAATAAATAATTAAATTACCGGTAGAGCATCACAGGTTTCTATTGGTAAAGGATCATCTGTGCAGTAAATTCCATCAGATGATGGTTGTAAAATCGGTGGCCGTGGTGGTGGTGGTAACATAAATTCTGGGGGTGGCCCAGGACAATCACATTCAGTTGCTGTTTCAATCATCCACATAACGTCAAAACTATTCGATGAATCTTCACTATTTTCTGTTCTACTAGACTTGTCCATATACCACACCTCGACCCCACACACTCAAATAACAACTGTAACAAAAAAATTAAATGGAAATAAATAAATACTTTATCATTTTATCAGATTATCAGTATTCTACTATAAAAAATACAAAAATCAATCGATTGATAGATAGTATGTATAATGAATAAGCATTCTGTTTGAAGTTTGACAAATCAGATTTCCAACAGTTAAGACGGATTTGTAATTTTTGAAGTTTAATCCGATTATTACTTTTTTTTAAATTCTATATTTCTTTATACTTATCAATACTTAATAATTCTCAAAGAACTGATAAAATTTATTACAGAAATTGTGAAGGAACTCTTAACACAGATTGAAATATGTATAGTGTGGTCACAATTTATAGGTTTCATTTATATTTTTCATGAAATTTTGAAAGTTCTAGGACGACTTTGCAAGCTTACTACAGTCATATAAAACTATTCTTTATTACAATTCATTTATAACTCTACAATTTTATAGTCAGTGCTACTAACAATGATAAAAAATATTATTGTCCAGAATAGAATAGGTATACAGTTTCCAATGATTTTTTATATGTATACAGGATGTCAGCTCTAAATATGGTCGATTCCATAGAACTCTTATTAGTTGACGACCGTTTTGAAAAATATTTGAGGACTTGTAAAGGGTCCTTGAAGATCATTTTAGCAAAATTAGAACCACGTAGCTGATTTAGACGTTGATAAAAAAACGCTCGTTTTGGACAGGATCACAATTTTCAAAAACGAGTTAAACACTAAAATGACTAACAATAAGAATAAGAATGATTCGGAGGCCTTTTCAATATTGTTGTTTTTCGTTTTACTCCATTGCATTCTACGAAAAATGGAAAACATTACTACTTGTTCCAGAATACAATAGAGAAAAACGGAAAAAATCGATGTTGAGAGAGTCTTTAAGTCATTCTTAATCGTTTTGAAAATCGCGACATTATCCAAAACGATCGTTTTTTGAACAACTTCTAAATGCGCTACGAGGTTATAATTTTGCTAAAATGGTCTCCAAGGAGTGCCAAGGACCCCCTACAAATCCTTGAAATATTATTTTAATCATTGGTCAATTAATAGGAGTTTCATAAGTATCGATTACATTAGAACAGACAGCCAGTATGAGAGCAGAAAATTGAAAAATTCCTACTCTATAAATTCTTAACCGTATCGATCAAAGGTTTTCTTAACAAAATATTCGATGTAAATTTAAGAGAAGATACAATAAGAAAATATATGTGGAATGTGATTAAATCATAAATTACTGTCGGCTTTTTTAGAGATGCTCTATTTTCGTAAGAATATTTATTTTTAAATTTGGTAAAGGTGGATTCTTTGTACACTTATTATTCAATAGCTAGACCGATAAATAAAATCTGTATTGATTTTAAAATGATGATAATTTCTTAAACAGGCCTTTTAATGCAATTCATGACCTAATGAAAGCTTAGCGCTTTTGCTTTCATTTAAGGGCCATAATTACATTTAGTAAAAGGCTCATTCACATTACATTATAATAGTCGCTTAATGTAAGAAAAAAAGATTTGACAGTACGTTAGAAATCGTTGTTATTGTTATTAGTTATTAGGTACTTATAGCTATATAGTAGACGTTCATTTACGTGAACGTTTTCGAATTGTAAATAATATCCATCAATTTTAATAATTAACTCTTATATTATATTTAGTTCTTTACTAGTTACTAAAATATATGGAAACATTTTAAACCCGATTTATTGTCGAGGGTGAATATCCGCCTTTTAAATCTAACAATACTTTACTGTAATTCTTCCATTTTTATTATTGTATGATGTATTCGTTGAGGGTGATTTATCAGCGAATATTATAAGGGCAGACAATGAATTTTTCGGATAGATATGTATTCAATTTGCACTTTCAATATTTAGATATGAACCTTTATCAATCTGACAACAGACTGACATGATATTTGCATTCAGTTCTAAGTAATTCGTCTTTCCTCCTCTTCATCGTCAACAAAATTTCAACAATATCATTATCTACTTAATGATGTATAGCTATTTGTCTCAATTTTGTTGTATTGGAAAAATATGCGTATTTTAATTTCAAATAGATAGGGGCCGTTCAACGCATGGGCGACTTTGACGTCCGCCAGAAAGCTCCTGTCGTTATATAATTATTTACTAATATACTAACATAATATTTTCGTCCTTAGTCCTTGAGCACCAAATTTTAGCAAATTTTTGTATTGCTTCCTCAAAAAAGAGACCGGTTTTAGAAAAAAAGATCGTTCTAAATTATACCTTTTTTAGTAAATTTTGATCTTAACCAATGAAAAGGAGAGTTTGACGACATTTTTGACTGAAATTATCAGTTTTTTCCTGGAGAATTTTGTTAGTGAATCGTGAAAGTAAGTTTCACTTATTGTTCTAAAGCACCAATTTTTTGTGAATTTGCTCTCAAGTCGTGAAAAGAAAATGGTTCAGATACATTTCGTCATTTTTTTGCTGAATTTCAATTCTTAATCTAGATTTTAAGAATTTTTTGTAAAAAATTATCAATTTGTTTGATAAGTTTTGTTCTTGAGTATTGGAGAGGAAAAAAACGATATTTGACCACTTTTAGAGCTAACTTCTCAAAGAATTTAGGTTCTAAAAGTATCTAGCTCATAAGTTTTTAACAATGTTTAGGTAATGGTTGAATAATCTAAAAACAGTAATTTGTTTTCTAAAATACCCTCGTTATCTATGAGTGTACCCTAATAATAATACTGTCACCCTTCTTTTACAACCTTTTTTCAGAAAAATGGACGAACTTTTATCTAAAATTACTGGCAAATGATTCAAGAAATTTGGTTTTATAACGCATGAATAATGATTAGTATGGGGGATATGTGGAGAGGATCGATTCTTGTTCTAATATCCATGTTGACATTTACGTAAATTTATAAACAATTTAATTGCAAACCGTTGCCAGCAGATATTTATTAAGGGAATAATTTTCGTCAACACATATACAGAATACATAAACAGTTTTCCCTAATTTAACTCGTATTTAGTTTATATTGACTTTAATTTTCTAAATTAAACAAGTTTATGGTTTCTATAAATTTCACGTATTATTGTTTTAATAATTCATAATGTTTCTATAGGTAATTCATTATTTTATTATTACCTTGTGATGGTTTTGGGTTGGTAATATGTGTTATTAAACAATATTTCATTTTGCCGTATAGAATACGCACTTGAAATTGTATCACAACATATTTTTTCACTCTAGTTTTATTGTAAGAAACAAAAAACAATACCACATCTAGTTTCTAATATACCAGCTTTATATCTTCGAAATTTTATTTATAACACTAACATTTCAGGTAAATAACGACACCGATGTATATACACATTCTCACTATTGCAACGTTTCAAAATAGACTGAAAGTGGAAGAGTAGAAATAAACAGCGGTACCATCAGTCCCTCTCTTCTTTTCTTCGTGTAAAGAGGAAGGGACTTCAACAGCTGCTATGTACAATAACTGTCCCCCTTCCTTTTTTTCCCTGAATTGTTAACCAATCAAATTATACAACGGACTGAAATAGTAGGGATAGTAGCACTATTAATGGCGTTCAGAGGGTGTAGAGGGGGATAATAATGTCATTATTTTCTAATTTGGTAGATGGTAAGACATATTTATAGTTAAGATTGTTACACACCTACTGAGAAAAGAATTGAACGATGATGGGTGATGGATTGTGGATAATGATGATGATGGTTCGATAGATGAACTTTTAAAATTGCCTACCTTCCACATTAAACAAGTGAAAGTGATGAAAGTATAGTTTATAATCGTTTTCTCGCACAGTTCTCGATTTATTTCGACAAAATCAAAAAATTATCTTACAATTAGTTAGCCTTTTTGCGACACTTGGTGAATTGTTTTATACAATATTTCCAGTAGACTATCCAATTCGTAATGAAATCATCAACTAGTCCACCTGATGATAATTATATCAGGAGAAAAAAGCTATAAAAGGCAGATGTCGTGCACTAGACGTGCTTTAAACGTTAAATGATTTTAAACGACAGACAAAAGGGGTATACGTAAAGTGCGGGCTTGTCGTTGTGAATTCAAATTCGTCCCGTCCGTATTTTACACAAAGAAAAGACAAAAAAAAAATCTCGTTGCTAACCTGCAATATTAAAAATTTAAATATTCAACTCTTGCATTTATATCTTGTGGGTCCTTTCCACAATCTTCTCAGTTACATAGTAAATCCATTTACCATTGTTAGTTCCTTTCGGTTGAGTAAATCGAAAATAAATGAGATTCTTAATAGAATTGAATTAAATTTGCATCTTAATTGTACCTATGTATAAGATTGAGAAGTCGAAAAAAGGGTTATTAAGTCTTTTTATCTTTTATAGGTATATGTATTGTGGATTTTTCGATAAAGACCAGGTAAAGAATACGGTGTTCTGTTCATCACACCCTCTAACATCTGTTGCGTATAAACACCGTTTTGTTTTTCTTTTTTTCTTCTTTTCTATCTTTATTATTTCTTTTTAGTGTGATTTCGTCGGCTTCTGGATCGTTTCATTATTATTATTGTTATCATTATTATAGTTCAGGTTCATGCCAATTATCACGACTGTCAGCTGTGGAACGGATTTTTCTCATCTTCCATCTTCCTCAACCGTTCCATTCTCAACAGTTGAGATGTTATCGAGTGATGTCTGTCGATTTTGACGATGCCTACCTGGCACAAGACTTAAGAATTGTCTAGGACGGGATAAAGAAACTGACATGTCTAAATTGGCTTCAATCCCCAAATCTTTTAGGAAGCATTATAGTCGGATTCTATTCTATTGTTAATTAATTGATGTACTCGACACAGCCAGTAGAAAATCGAGGAAATAGAAGACAAAAAAAAACACCCCATGATCTCTTCACAATAAGACTAATGCTATACCTATTATTAAATACTTTATTGTATCATCTAATACATAGTAGTTTATTAAATTTTATATACCTAGTCGGTGAATAACTGCCTTTTTGCGTTATCTACACATATCTCGAATAAAGTGTAAGTTTTGTCAAGTATTTGTGAATTGCTATCTAAATATAACCCTAATGAAAATCATCGTTCAACAGTGCGGTTTATCTGTGTAAAACAGAGAAGCTTTCTGCTCAAGTAAACACATTATCAGGCCCTCCAAAACAACTTAAGCTCAGGTCAATATTGAATAGCAATGCCGGAATCAATAAGCTTCAACCATCTTAGATTCATATCTGTAAACCGATATTTTGTCTCAAATATTCTAGTTTGACTTTAGGACAAAATCTGTTGTGAAAAAAATAAATAAATACAGATCATGGTAAAGATTATAGAGTGGTTGAAATACACCCACCGGTAAGACAGGTTTTTCTACCTGATGATCGAATAGATGGAATTTCAATCTTAGATTTTATCTTTTTATAAAGTCGAATATTTCAGTGAAAAAAAGAAAAATTAACAATTTCCCCCTTTTTCTTTAGTAGGGAATGATAAAGTATCACAGAACATTGCTCTATTTATCATAACTTTATTATTGACTTGAAAACGAAAGCAACCAGCCATTATAACTGGTTGTGACATTCAAAGTGAAGATTGTTTAACGAATACAAGTCGTATTTGATAAGCATCAAGATCAAGGGCGGCAAGAAGGGTGCGGACAGTAATAATAGTAATAATAGCAAACTTTAAGGGGATGGAGAACTAGAATTTGGCGATTATTTTTGTGATACATATCGTGAGTGTATATCTGTCGAGACCTAAAATAATAACCTCTCTGTTCATCGAACCGTATGATTGGTATTATACGACCCTTGATATTTGATACATTATAGTCAGTAAGAAATTATAGATGCTAGGATGGATTTGTGGAAATGGCTTCACACTTTTGGACTTTCAGTAATAGAGTTTTAACAATAGTAGTGACTGAATTAGTTTACGAAAATTGAAATTCAATTTCACTATTAACGAGAAATTGACAGAATATTATATTTTGACCTTTACAAAAACGACGTCCTAATCCTATTGGGACCTCAATTTTTTACGATTACGAGACATTTTTATCTTCAATATGAACTTTTTAATATCACTCCAAAATCTGATACATAAAATCAGTAGCATAACAATTCGAAACCCTTTTTGATTATTTGTTTAGGTATAACCAATGTATAATTGCATAAAACAGTTTCACAATTTCTTAAATATGATGGTTGCGTTAAATTTTATTCGTTGTTGCTATATCTATTGTAGTCTGAGATGGAGAACGTTCTTGAGAATTCTAGTGACCGTTGGCCAGATGTTCCTCTAGACTTATTCCAATGAAACTACAATTCTATCGTACCGTACTGGGAATACAGTAAACACCCGATCCACAAAAAAGCTCTCATAACAAACGTATAAATTCTAAATTGATACATCAATCGTATTTATTCCTTCTCTCTAATGATAATTCAAAAAAAATCTTCTTTTAATACTGTTTGAAGATTCTTACCAAGAGTATGGTAAAAATTTTTATGATCTCATACTAATGAAACAGCTAATCGGAAAAAACGACTAACGAAACATCATATCTTACAACACTATTTACCGTATAGTGTAGAGCTATTTTCGACTCCCCCACAACACATAAACATTAATTTATTTGTTTTCATTGTAGTTGGAAAGATAAATACGTTCAAAGGTAGAAAAAGTTTTTTTTTCAGTCTATTTCCCCACTAATGATTATCTACTAGTTTATTAGGCGACATGTAATTAATGAGAAACGAGAAAGTTTAATTCCACTCATTTAATTCAATTGATTTATTATTTAATTATTTGAATTTATCTTATTCTTAATTACTTTTTAACAGAAATTGATTTACAAAAATAGAGGACTTAATGAGTTTGACGACACAGGAAAAAATATTTAGGATGACTAGAAAAATTTCATTAATCTAAATTAAAAATGTCATTTAGTTTTAGAGTGGCATATGGTAGCTGTGTGTGTTGAAATGATAAAAATTTCTCTTCTATTTATTAAAACATGAAGGAAATTGTCAAAAATTGATGTGACTTCTCTTCTGCCATGAAACCAAATTATCTTTCAAAAGAAATATGATTATCTTTTTTTTTTGCTTTGTGTATTCCAATTTTATAATTCAATCTTATCTGTAGATGATCTCATATTTGAAAATTGTAACAAGATAAACAACCTTGTGTTTGTTGTTGAGATAATTAGACCTGGTTGTATTACTGTAGTTCACTTTTCTATTGTTATTTAGAATTACAAGATAAAAGTTAGAATTGAAATGGGGGGTAAATAAGTGAAAATAGAAGGTATTTATTTTAAGACTAACAACAATGTTAACTTGTACTATATTTAAATATCGTTAAATGAACAAATTTTAATTACAAGAATTTCTAATTATTTGTAATCAACAGTTCGTCGTTGTAGGTGGGGTGCTTTAAAACGTTGATTTAAGAGCGAAATGGTTGTTTATTTGTTTCATTCGTGTTTCCCTCAACAACAAACTGTATGTTGTTGAGTGAAGATTTCAGTTTACTATATTTATTTTTTCGTAAACGATGTTGAACTAATGGGTTAAAATTGAATGTCTTTCAAATTTCATCTTTTTTTGTCTTCTCCTGTGTGTTCCAAGAAAAACTAGTTTAAAATTTGATGTTAATTTTCTTGGAAAATTGTAAACTATACAAATATATTATAAATTTAATGACTTTATTTTAAATATTTACAAGTGTGAATCAGGTGGGGAAAAATGTATAAAAAGTATTCTGTTGTGGTATCGGTTTTGAGTTTCTTTGTTGATGATTATTTGATACCTGGGATGTTCACCTTCAACGGTTTTGTATAACTGAAGGAAATACATGTTGGAAATTCAATACTATCATATATCATTTTTCCACAAAACCAATACTGTGACGTCTGTTGTGATTTTTCCACGCGTCTTTTGTTGAAATCGTAATATTATTCAGGATATCTCTATAGCTAGCAACTAGTTCAGTAATGAATTTCGACAAATTTTCTATAAAATAACGACAGATTCGTAGAATTTGATTATTTCTTTGTACATTTATTTGTCATTTTCTTGAATTCTATAAACCTATAGAGGTGACGCAAATCAAGTATTTCTCACTCATCTTGCATGGCTCTAATATCGTTTACCTCATGCAGGCTTTTCAGTGTGAAATATTTAGAATGTTCTTATTGATTTGACTGAATAGCCGGAAATCCTATTGACAACTTCACTAAATTCAATTCTTCAATAAAAGACAGAATATATCTATATGTATGTATACAACATGAAAGAAGGTCGTTCGTCGTTTCGTAGTTTCAACAACAGACATGTCTTCATTATCATAAAACATCCATTTATTCATCCCTCAGCAGGTGTTTAAGTTGGAAAAGGTGGCAGCAATACACTTAAATAAGTATCCTACCATATTCCGAAAGGCTTAAAGTAAGCGTATTATTTTCTGAATTATTTAGAAGATAGTAACACATCTACACCACTTGATCTTTTCAACAAGAAACATGTTAACTGAAAGTTATAATCCCATCTCGAAACCTCTTCTACTTTGGTATTATTATATCACCCACATTATTACAATAATACAATGAAAAAAGTGGAACTTTTGAAGCCATAAACCACTTAAACTAAATTTGTTTTTTGTAGAAATTTTAACAAAATCTTTTTGATTTTTATCCTGGATTTACACAATTTCCTTTTGTCTATCTGAATTAATCTACTACAGGCTTGACTAAAGAACGGAAGAAAAAAAAGAAGGTGAAAAAAAGCGTAAATATGCGAATGTTCAAAGAACAAAGTGAAAACATAATGAAAGCCTCGACCACAAAGGGTTTAGCTGTTATTCAGACATTAGATTTCTTTGATGAAGCTTCTCATTTTAATGGATTCAAACGTTCTATTTGTTATTTTACCTTGGCTGTTTCGTTACTGAATAACTCTCACCTATCGATGGTAATGTGTATTTGTTTGATTCACAATAAAGATTTTGACAATAGAATGTAATTAAAACGTGTATTATCTAGTTTCTTGAATTTGACAGTAGCAACTACAATTAGATATTTATCAATCTATGACAAGTGACAATCTAAAACATCATTAGCTATGATAAAAAGAAAAACATTACTTCTTAAAATTTTACATGACAACATGACAGGCTTACATCAAATCCAATATAAACATTGAACATCAAGCGTTAATGTGTTGATCTTACCCTTGGCAACTTGACTTGGAGTTGTCAGATGCACTTAACATCTAGAATTTCATATGTTTTCAGATCAGTGGCCTGATTCGTGGGTAGGTAACTTTGTTGTTCCGCTCTTCTCATTTTACATATATTTTCGAAATTAATTAATAATCAAACACAAATTATACAGTCAATGACTAAATTACTCTATTCGATGGTTTTTTATTTTGTAAATTTGTTTTAAAGTCTTTGTTATTATCATTCATTCCAGCAAATATAAAAGATACCGTAAAAGCTTTACAAAATATGCAAAGCCTCTAGCGACAGAGTTGCTAGAATTTTAAATACAACTTTCAAGTTTTTGATGTTTCATCATAAACATCTTTGTTCTAGTCTCTAATATACCACCACTCTTCTATTGTACATATATTGAAAATGAATAGGATAAAATATTCCCCGGATTGTTGAAAATTTGTTGGCCAGTAGGTGAAATAATAGAATAATAGAGCAGAACAATAATTTGACCCTATTATTTATTCTAGGCTAATATCCGCCATTATTTCTATAGGGTGACTGAACGCCTAATACAAATGACAACATTTATTGTATGAAAAGCTTACTGGTTCACATTACAACACCACAATATAGCCTTCATTTACTTAACAATAATGCTACATGTTTACAACACATGCTAAAAGCGTGTACATGTCGTGCATGTGAATATTGACTGCATCTATCTACTAATTTTATGACCAAATAAAGTTAAATAAATCAACTTTTGATAATGGTTTTTAGTAAAAATTTGTCTTAAATAAATGAAAATACTTGATTTTAACACGTCCTTTAGGCACAATTTCCAATTTTCGATTCTATTCGTGTATAATGGAAAAGCAATCAAGTTCTGTCACCGCCACTACAAGCACAACCACCACCACCACCACCAGCACCATCATTACCACAACCGCAACTGATTTTTCTTTTTTTCCTCTCTCTAATCAAACCAAATGTTTGTTACAGCAGCATTGGTTAATATTTACCATAATCAGGACAAACAAAAATAAAACATGAATAAAAAGAATTCCAATTTAAATTAATTGTTAAAATTTTGCTGCTTGTATGTACAAACAAACAAAAATGAAATAAAACAAGGAAAAATGCAAAAATTGTAAAATTTCAACACGATTGCAACTCATATAATTAAGACTGAGAGTCGATTTGCTGATATAATGGAATTCGCTAATAACTGCTAGACGACAGAGCTTACAGCTACTGTTTTTTCTCTCACAACCAGTAGAATCGGCAGTTTTTTCAGTTGAACAAGTTGGCAAACCCAAATACGAGATACTTGCTTTTCTAGTTTTGTTATTCTGTTCTGTTTCCACTTGTTAATTGGCATTAGAAATAAAGTTTTAAAGAAGTTTCTACTTTTTCTTTTTTAGTAAACAATCTTATTCTATCTTATATTTCGGGCATTGTTTGTGTTTTCATATAAAATACAGAAATGCCTGAAATAAGCGTAAGATTTCTGATTTAATTATTATGAAAATGAAAACATCTCAATTCTCACTAGAAATATAACAACTTTAAGTTGAATTTAATCAACCGCTAAGTTACGATAAGGAAATTCCATTACGACTCAATAATTACGATCTCTTGTTGCTTTCAATAGTGAATTTCCAGTTTATATTCAATTTCAAACGACAATAGATGTTGATGAATCAAAGGGATGTACCTTCTACCCTTTATACACTAGTTGAATACAGATTTACAATGATGTGACATATACAGAGTATTATTGCAATCTGTTTGTTAAACGATTTAACCACTAATGTTGCGAAAATAATTTTGATTTCAGTTGAGAAGACTAAACTGTCTTTCAACAAATATAACTTCTTATTGTTTTTTCCACATTTTTTTTCTTTGTAATTCCGTTTAGCCCATATCAAGTTGAATACCTTTCCTTCACTTTGTTCGCTACAATTATTTCATTCCTAAAACGCTTTTGATTGTCACATATTTACTTTTTCAACTGTCGGCATTCTATAAATATTTCTCAAGTCACTTACTGTACAGGTTTTTTTCCATTTAGTTATTTAGGCAGAAAAAATCACAAACTATAGGTACGTCAAATCGTTGGATAAAATTGAACATTAGGATTATCAAAAATTTAAAGAGACAGATGGGTAAAAAGAAAGAAAAAATCATGTTGTCTGTTGAAGTGGTAGTATTATCTATAAATTTTGAATATCCCCAAAAATCCATACAGACAACAACACGAAAATACACCAACGGGGAAAATCAATGTTTACGCGGATATTAAATATTTTTAATAAAACATCCGATAGTATGATGGAAGCGTACAATTTTACGATATAAATTTTCTACAATTTCTTTCGAGACATAAGACATCAAGATCATTTCTAGTAAATTGCATCTATTTCGTGACATGAAATGTAATAAAATGTAAGGTTACTGAATTAACAATTACTAGCAGAAATAAAATATACCATTCAGTTTACATAATATAGAACGCAAGGTAATTACCTGCGATAATAATTATCGTTACAATGCTGTATTTTTTATTGTTGGTAAACCACCATTGTGTCAAGAAACTCGAACTAATCTTTTGTATTTCATTATTAATTTTGTACTTAGCAGGGAACATTGCACGATTGGAAGTTTTCAAAGTTTGAAAACGTACCATAAAACATGTCAGACTTGGAAATAGGTTTTGCAATAAAATTTCACTCAATAAAAATTGTTTCTGCAGGAATCTCACTAATGAGTATCAGTTACTAGGATGAGACTATCCCCTTCACATTAACAAACTATGAAATTCTAGTGAATTTAAGTTGATTATAGATCGCTAAAAACTTCTTTAGGTGTATAACTTTTAAATTTTGTTCGCAAGTATTGAATGGAAACAAAAAGTTTCTTTTTCACAACCAAATGACTTATTAAATTCAACAATAATGGCAAAAATGCAACTAATGCTGTTTATTAATATTATATTATATAAAGATATATTGCCTTTAGACTAGAATTTTATACTGTTTTCATCGTAAACACCTTAGATTAATTGTTGATATGCAAGAAGAAACCAATTTTTGATATTTTTCTCTTTTTTACATCACTATAATATGCAATAATCTATATTTAGTGTCTCTTATAAATGAGTATTTATTAACTAGATTTATTTCTACAAAGATTTGAAACATTGCCGACATAATTTGGACGAAATATTTTATAGGTAATTTAGCGTTAGACTTTGTTTTAAAGATAATCTTCAAGACATCTGGTGTACAACATCAAACGATCGGACATTTAGGATTAATGAATTTTGTCATATATATAAAGAGAAAGAGTGAATAAGAGTATAAGCTAGATAGATTCGATGAAGATGTCACACAGCTTCCAAACAGGCGGAGTAAGTCGCGTGACGCCGCGACGGGCCGCAACTAATTATGTCTGGAAATAAAGTCACGGCTGGTGAACCGTCAATTCATTGCAACGAGTATTCGAAAATGAAAATTCAAAACATACTAAATTATAAATCTATGTAATATTGGACAAGAATGAAAGAGAAGAACGGAGGAAGTATAATAATAAGAGTAATGTTTGAGGGATGTATGGGGAAGACGAAAAAAATGTATTATAAGAAAAAATCGACAGGGTTGAGTCTACCTGCTTCTGTCGTCTGCCTGTTTGTCGACTTGTCTGACTCTATCATTTAAACATGTGTCAAATAATGAAATTAATGATGGCAGATTCAATCTATCTGTAAGACTTTTTTGTAATCGATTTATCTATAAGAGTTCAGATTTTTTCTTCGTATTTTCGTCAATTCACAGTCAACGTAAAAATGGATGGTTAAAACGAAGTTTTCAATTAAAATTTTAAATTACCGTTAAGTTAAATAAATTGAAAATTTATTAGAGAATTGTTGACAACGTTCCAAACAAAAAACATTAACGCTGTTCTCAAAGAATTTTGGATATGTTTCGAAAGACATCAACAATCTTCTATTATTAAATAAGGCAATTAATTCTTATTGTTTCTTATATTCTTTTGATATTCAATAGATCGTATTATTCTGTTGACTTATGCTTAAAATATTTTAAAATTGTCTGTTTGATTATTGAATTTTCTTCTGTATGAAGCGACTTTACAACAAAGGAACGTATTTCTAATCTTTGATACAATTAAAAGATTAAAGAAACAAGGCAACGAACGAAATTCATTATACTTTCCTACTTCACTGTCTTTTAATAAGACTATCAGATGATAAAGTTGGGACAAAGTGGTTTATTAAAATGGTTAATTCGATCTTGACAGGTTCTCCGTTTATTCTTTTTCTCTTTTTTTTTTTCGTCATTAGATCGTATTTTGGGATGATCAATCCAGCTTCTTTAAAGATAAGTTTCAATGAAAAAGTGGCATAATTAAGCCGTCAAATTATTGGTGATTATCTAATTGTATTTAATTAGACAGGTTCGTTGTATAGGTATATGATTACACTTCATTATTTATTTAAGATAAACGACATTGACAATAAATAGTGCTACTGGAAAATTAATGATACTATCGTGGATCGTAAACTAGTTTTATTAATTTAATATTACTTATCATTATATTGTCATTTTATAATCGGATTTCTTTATTCATCTTCAATCAAACTGAGAGAAGCAAGTAATTGATCATTTGAACTTGAAATAGACTATTTAGACTAGACATTACTTACTGACATGGCTTAAAATTAAAGTAATATTTATGTGAAGAATTAAAAAACAAAACTTGTTAATAATAGAGGAAATTAAACAACTTTGATGAGTATGATGAGGTATGGTAATGAAGATTTTAGCTAATGAAGCGATTCAGATCAGTATTCAAATTTTGTGCTTAGTTATTTGACTTGAAGTCGATCTTGTCGATTCAAACTGTTGGCATTCTTCATTTAAACAGGTAGATGTTTATCTATTATTTAATAAAATCTTATATTTCGTCAAATGAAGAAGAGGAAAATACTAAAGACTCTTTATGTTACATATTGTACGTATAAGGTATACGTATACTGTTATTCTTGAAAATTATAAGATGATGCGTTCAAATAGCCAACTTGAAAACTTAAGTACTTTGAAACAATTTTCGTCGAGCTCATCTCATTTAATGGTTATTAAACTATACCAACATAATATTTCCAACATGAATTATCAAATATAAGTACACGAACATTATAGAGAAGATGATGATGATTATTATTATTATTATTATTATTATGCCATGTGTTTCAATGGAACATACTCTTATTCTTATTATTAGGAGTATAAAAGTCTCTAGTCTCTAATATTAGAAATTTCAAAACAAAATTAAAATTATAAAATTCACAAAATAGCCAATAATTCACAAGAGATATAATATGTTTCTTATTTTTTCGTTATGAACTAAAATATTATTTCACAAATTCTTATTTAAATAAAATATCTAATTTTTATTATTCGATTGTCGGTTTTCGTCAGTAAAACTAATTGAAAATCGAAATGAACATTTAAGTATCGTTTGGTTTATTAGGTTCTTTTTTCAAGATTGACTCAATAATGTAAACGCATTGAACATAATGATATTGATTAAGAATTTTCATTAAATGCTAAGATAAGATCTCTCATTTCCGATTTGTTTTTCTTAGAATCGATAATGTTGCTAATGATTAAAATGAACGGTATTTTTTTCTACAATCAGAAAAAGAAAAGAATGTAAATTCCTTCATTCAATAAGAAGTATTTCAATCTCCTCAAATATCACATTGGTTTGTTAGAGTTTTCTCTTAAACGTCCAATACAAACTGAGTAGTAGATTCACCTACCCCTTTCAATTCAACCCTACTGTTATTGATATTCTATTTTCATTCGGATGCAATAATTTGAAATTTAATATATCTAATAGTTGGAGTTTTCATTTCAGTTTGGGAAATAAGAGACGATGTACAGAAAGAAAAAACGAATGAAGAAAAAATCATAGTGTAAGAGAATTGAATACCATCTGAAAATACAAACTACGAAATATATTCTGCATTTGTTCTATTAGATTATTTTGAAACACAATCTCTTTTAGGAGGTATCGTGTTACGAAATATCGTCTCAGCTCTTCTATATATCTATATATGTATGTTCCGACGATATGGTATTGTCGCGTAAAATGGTCCTGTCTAACACTCCCGGGAAATCACATAAGTAATTCCCGGAATGTTGTGAATTGGACTAAAACTGGACGCTATATACAGCTTATATTCAATGTTCTATTTATTTGTTTTATTTTTTTCATATTAGCAATGAGAGTGTAGTACCGCCTAATGTAAATGCAATTTTCCTATTAGCTTTCTCATAAAGAAAGTGCCTAATAGAATTCCACACATTGGATTTTCAATGGATCTAAAGGGATTAAATTAAATTCAAGAGGTTAATATTTCGTTCGTTGATAATTCTCTTTCGACAGTATCCAATATAAATAACAAGCAAACGACCGTTTCCTATGGAAGAAAACAGGATAATAATCAGGAATGCCATCGGTTCACTGAAATAATTGGTTACGACCAGCAGTTTTCCCGTTTGTATAAAGGTCGAATTTTACTGAATAACAACAACTATAAAACTTTCAAATTTCTTACTGTAATTATCATTACTTTACAAGATAAAAAGTATTTCAATAGATTCTCATCAATAGATTCGAGCTTTATTTAATTTGATTATTGAAACATTTCCACCATGGTTCTTCTATTGTTGTTCTACATAGAAGGAGATTACTAGAAACGGAAATAAATGAAGGAGGGTAGTGTTTTATTCAAATTGTACTAACAATAAACTGGTGGCTCAATTAACACACCCTGTCTGTGTTGATGTTTTGTATGTTGATAGTTTAAGTACCAGACCGCGGCTGTCCAAATATTATACATGTCAATGGAATTCTACGATCTGAAAAACTGTCTGACATGTTGTGTGTAAAGTACATTTGAATTTGAATAGTCCTTTTTTTTTCGGCTAGTGTGATTAATGTCGAACTCTTTTGTTATTAGGTGTTAGGGGAATTTCTCTGTACATCACGTGATCCGGTTACAGAACGTGTCTTTATTTACCACCACTGCATTGAATTTGTTCTGGTTCTTCGTAGTTTTTACCCCCCTCTTTTTCATTTTGTTTTTCCATTCTTTGTCGTTTTACGGACTTGGCAAAAGTCTGGCTCTCTACTTTTACAGCGTTACTATTTTAGTACTTAATCCTCGTTTACAATGAAGATGTCTTTGCGAACTGCATCGTAAATTTAATATGCAAAATTAACTTGACGAAAATAAAAGAGATAGTATTTTTAAAGTCATATCTTTGATTGTCGCCAGGTACCGTAGTCAAAGAAGAAGATAATATAACTGAAACTGAAAAGCATGAAACGCTAATTAGATGATGATCCTTTAGTCTTGCATTTTCGTTTTGAATTGTATTAAATTTCAGCCTGTAAAGCCGATGGCAAATAGGATTCAACTTTAAGAGATTTTAAAGAGGTAAAATTACGAGATGATAGCTATATCGACACGTGTTTCCGTATATAAACGTGAATTCTCTATTGTATTCACTTCTAGTTATTGATCATCGTTAAGAATGGAAAATTTTGAAAATCTCTGCACTACTATTTTTGGATAAACGACACGGCTTGTACGCTGTTACAATCAACACCTAGTGTAATAAATTACTTGCTAACAGATTTCTGAGTAGTGTTAAATATGTATGTTAATAGATGTGTTTTACATTTAACACGGGGATCAAAGGGGCGGCAAGGATATATGATCTTTCAAGTTTATGATAGTTTGGTTCAAGATGAAATTTGGATTTATTCCAAAATAATGCAAACGTATTATTTACGTAAAATTACTCGACAAATACCATGAATTCCCAACAGTATAGACAGGTAACTTGCGAAGATTATGTCTAACAGAATAATTAATATGTTGATGGTTTAACTTTTATAGTGTTAATTTAATTTAAATTGGATCAAGAAGAGAATTTTATCGTCTGCCCCCGTTTCCTTTTTAACATCATTGTCGGTAATACTTGACATTTTTGTAGCACCTTAAAATAAGAGCATTTACCATTGTGTGTGAGTGTGTGTGTGTCTCTGATCATCATGAACAGGTCTACCAAATGTCGTCCAGTAATCACTTATCTTGGTCAAGAGTCTAGAAAGTAGGGAACAACTACTTGATCCCTAGGGATAAGAGCTCTTCTCTCTTCCTGTATTTTCCCGTACTTACTTGCTATTCAAGTGGTTGTAGAAAACAACGTACTACCACTACTATTACATGTTCTAACACACAAATCGCAATTAATTATAACATTGTTGTAAATTTCATCATTATTCTTTTTTTTTACTATATTTTTGTACTTTGTTCCACTATGTATTGTGATAAAAGAAAACAACAGCTATTACAACGTGAACGTATAGAAAACGACACAAACAATAACGATATAAAAACTTTGTTAACGATCTACAAAATTGGGGATGAAATTTTCATCTTTTTACCAACATCTTTGATCAAAAGTCTCGAAAAAGTTTCAACAAATTCAAATTTATAACACGAAAATATAAGAAGTTATTAATTTTTTTTTCATGACTATAATTTATTTTCATGTATAATAACTTAATCCAGGCATATGCTATGTGGTCTTTTGTTGTAAAAATAACAATTGCGGTGAATCAGTGGGTAGCATTTTTAATTCTATGATATACATCCCCTTAGTGTGTCTAACGTCGTTGAAAATTAAATTTATAGCTTGAATCCTAACAAAATACTACACAGTCTATTTCAATTGTTATTTGAAACCTCATTTCTCCCCCGGACACACAGTTCAAGTTAATTAAGAGATTTGGTTCGCAATTCTGGTATGATGGATTGTCAATGGTAAAGAAAATCCCTTCGCTTGTCTAATACTTTTTATTTTTTAATTTTAATTTGTTATACAATAGCTGTGTAATGTGTTGGAGCGGTAAAACTTTGACTTTGTACATGTACGTAGAACCGACCTACACTGCCTTTGATCTCATATTCTTCTGTTTTTTTTATTTCATCTTTGATGTTCTTCCGGTTATCGATAGAAGAACGGAAGCGATCTTCTCTTTGGAAAGAAGCAAAGACAAATTTATCCAATATCGGTAGATCCTGTCCACATTTATCGTTAATTAAAAATACATCAATGAAAATAAATGATGGTTTAACAAATAGATAGGTAACAATGAAGCTTTTAACAAAGATTAGGGAATTATGGTGATGGTAGAAAAGTTCAACCCTTTATGCGAAATATATGCAGATTATTGTCGGAATGTGTTTCGAATGGTCGCTTCGAACCTTCTACAATGCATACTGATGGTTGCAATATGCATACTTAAAACATTGGTCAGTTATGCTAATTGTTATATTGTTTTGTGAACCATACATGCACATTTCTATTTGCTATCTAATCAAAATTAATCACATTATTAAAATAACAGAATATGTTTGTTTTGATCTATTCATATGTATGTATCGAAAATAAGATACAAAATGTTTCTAGTTTTGTTGTATATATTATCTACACACCTCAATTCACTCATACAAGCTTCACTAATTAGTGAGTAGTTTGTTGTTCCACTTCAAGTTTGTTATTATTTCAGTTATTAACAAAATTTCAGCAAAGGCAGCAGCAAACGCTTGCCATTTTATTAAGTCGTTGATGTTTACGGGTAGTTTGAGGGTTGAATACAATTATGAAAAGGTTGAAAATTGTACAATATCAAGAAGATTTTAATAATAGTTGTTTTAATAGATGATTTTACTCCATCAATTACAACATTTACAATAAAATCATCTATGTTGGTATAAATATGGCTTTAATTATTTTTGAATAAACATCAGAATTAATTGTCTTATTGTTAGTGGCAATATTTTTTAAATAAAAGCATTCGATTAATAATGCCAAAGAGGCAAGGGAATTAGACGAGCACACTTGCAATTGCAAAGACTTTATAATCCTTTTATTCTGGTGAACAGGCATAAAACTTTATGTCTCTCTCTCTTTGTCTGCTTTTACATTTAAATTTAACATTCTACTACGTTCGAAAAAAAAAGACAGCTAACCAAATTAAGATTCTTTAACTTTTAATTAAAAACCTTATTTCATTGGCTTGTTGAAGTGGTGGAAATTATTGCTAGCCTGCTTGTACTATGCTGTAAACACTTTGTGAGAATCTTATTATAGCTCAACTATTATTTGAATGTATTTAAAAAAAATCTAATTGTAAATTATGTCTGTTTTTCAAAGTTTATTTCAGTTCCTTCACAAGAAGGTGTAATCGTTATTCGACGTTATTAAGAAATGACATTTAGTCGTTAATTTTTTATAGTCTTCTAGTATTTTTATTATGATATTAAATTTGCAGTAATATTTAGTAGTTTCCTAATTTCAAAAAATCATCAGAATATATATTTAGATAATTTATCTTACCGCTCTTACAAAACTTACAAGTCACGAATCTTAATTAGAGGTATTTTGTTTTAAAATTGTTTAATTGGTATTTGTGTTCGTCTCAGCATTATTATCTTGATCAACTGATTAATACAATACAAAGTTGATGACTTTATCTTTAGTGAAACAGCTGCAAGATACGGCATTAAATTATATAGGGGTGTGGGCATTTAAACATCTATACCATCATTTCAATTTTGCTTAATTTTTTTTAAGAAAAAAGAAATTATAAATGGTAAATTTGTGCATTTTAATCCATTTTGCAACAATCGAAAAAGCTTAATGGGCATTCAGGTCAAACAAACGGCAACCCCGGGGGCGATTGTTACTGATAACGAGTCGGGCCCGTGTTGTAATAGCCGTCAGGAGGTTAAGCGACCCTCCAAAGGTCTGGCTAGAGACCTAGAATTAATAACCATTACTCAGATCAAGAGATTTTTCTATAAGACAAGAAAATGGACATTGTGACTTTGATTTAGTGTTACTTCTATCCAAAGAAAAAACATTGTCTTGCATTTTAGTTGACAAACAATCACATTAAAAATCCAATTTGAAAGTATTTTTTTTTCATTATTCGCGTTTCGATTAAATTTTCAAAGCGATTCCTCAAGTGCTATTTTATTTAAACGTGTTTTTTGTTGTTCTCCGAAAAACGTATCCAAGTTAACCCCAAAACAATTTATAGTCGATTTATCAAGATAAACTAAGCTTTATTGAATTAAATAGCGATAATAGTTGTGGCAAAGCAAGTCAAGCTTATTGGAAATTTATAAAGCACAACAATTATTGCCTCTTTTTTTACCGATTTTATTTATTTCCAATACTACCCAATACTTAATTCTATTGTATTACGTAATGGCTTAAAACACACGAACGATTCCACTTTACAGTTTTTATATGAAACAATCAGACTCAAGGAAACTCAATTCAACTTGATTCGTATTACGTATAGACCGTAAATCGCATCGTTGTCTCAACCAGAACAACAGAGCTTTGTCAATTTTTCGTCTTCGATATGTTATCTAAAGTCTGGCATTGATTTTCCATGAAATAACCTTTCACCAGCCCTTGTCGCATCCTCTTTTATATGGCTTATTGGTCGTTCAAGTGTTTGCACCGTTAATTCCACTAAATCTTTACCCATCATTCTCAGACTGACGATTTTTGTAGAGATTTAGACGCGCTTGTCCAATGCAATAAGGGAAAATCTTTATACAATTAATCGAATGGAATATTTAAGTGCAGTTAAATTTTCCCTTTAAGATCCCCCGTACAAGCGATAAATATATTTTAAGAAAAGAGGGTGATGGTAAAGATGGCGATGTTGTCTTACACTATAGATTGCAGATTTCAAAATTAGCATTATTTTGTTTCAGTGCATTTAGATTAAATTAGGGGAGGAAAATATAGGGATGTTTTACAGTACTACTGCTATAAAGATTTAAGGATAATTGTAGCAAGTGTCGTTGTACACAGTCGTTGTACGAATGGCAACAATAAAGAGTTGAGAAGAATTAAAAGGATGGAATATTGGAAAGCATGAAAATGTTTCAAAATTAAATTTAATTCATAAAAGTGGAACGTGAAAAACTGTGTTTTTTCCATCAAGTCTCAATTTTAGCGAATTTTTTAAAAAAAATTAGCTAATGACGAGATCCTCACTTTTGAATTTCCGAAAAATTTTTGCACAGAAGTTCGTTTTGGGACCTCAGGAACCCATATCCACCGTTCGTTAAAATTTTTATATATATATATATATATATATTTATATATTTATATATTTATATATTTATATATATATATATGTATACCCACGATAACTGCCGTAAAAATACACCAATCTTAATGAAACTTGGTACAAAAATCGGTCTTTGGGATAGCTTGGATGAGTTCGTTGACCAGACTGGTAGGGCCAACACTTTTGGAATAAGAGCTGAAGAAATGTTAAAAAAAATCATTTTCAATATTAAATTTGCTTAGATTTGGATGAAAATTAAAATAACAGTAGAGCCGACCATTCTCTATGACCCAGAAAAAAAATCATCAAAATCGGTTGGTTGGATCTCAAGAAAAATGCAAAAATCTCTTTTTTGAGTATAAGCAGTAAAATCGATTATCTCAGATGGCTATGTGTTCTGGCAATTGATATTAGAAAAAAAATTGAATATCGCGGGGGGCAACTAATTTTGACAGTTAATATTAGACGCAAGGCCTGCTAGAGAATTTCGCTTGAAAAAATCAAGCAGGCCTTGATTAAACGTATTACGGGAAATGAATTTATTAGTTGATTCAATATTATTAAAATATATTAATTGTCAGTATCATAAGAATGTTTTGCAATTAATATTTCAGTATGTAGATACATAAAAAATTCGCTATATAAGGTACTTGCTGCCTTTGGAGATCTTTTTTATCAATGAGCACGTTGGCTATAAAAAAGGAAGAGAAAATGAAAAATCGTACACCATTTGGAGATAATAATGATAAAGTTTTGCCGACAGTTGGGGGGTTGTTCCGTTTCGTTTCGTTTGTGTTTGTATCACGTTGTTGTTGCTGTTGTTGCATGGCTTATGAATTTTGCGAACATACTCCACCAATACTAAACTAACAAGAACAATAAATTTTCATAATTCATTATGAAAAGAGAAATATTATGAAACAAACAAGCCATCACTACAACTACTATAATACTGTATTTGTATTTTAATAGGATAACTACAAACGTCATCTTGGTGTGCCGTAAAATTTCATCCCCAAGGAAAAGTTCTGTTTTGCCTCATATTTTCCTTTGCCATTCCCTCTAATTGGTCGGCAATGTTTGTGAAATTCATACACTTTATTTAGTCGACCTGTTTGGGCTTTTCTTTTGCTCTACTGCACGCCAGAGAGCATTTTAATTGTGAGATACTGATAAACTCTTTTGGACCATTCTAGTCTTTTACTTGAAACATCATACATATAGGCACAAACACACACATTGAGTATCCAAGTGGTATGAAGAAAAGGATTTTCAGTCATTTGAACACAGATAGATTTAAATTGAAATAGCAGTATTGGATGATTGTGGACGATGAAGAGTGGGGTAGATATCTCTATGAGAAAAACTGGATGGTTAATTACATCCGGATGAAGTAGGGTGAATTCGAGCGTAAAGTCGTCGCCTTTATTATGTGTCTCTCTGTTGGTGGGTTTTATTTGAGATTTCGTCACCTTAAAGATAAGCCTTCAAAAATGAAGGAAAAGAACGATAATAAGAAACGTCATGGTATTGAGATATAATTCTGTTTGTTTCTCAAACAAGGGAAATTTCCAAGTTTCAAGTTGATAGAAGGAGGGCGTTTTAATGATTGAAACAGCCTAGCACTAGGAAGTTCAGCACCCAGCATGTAGTCTGCTTATTGCATTATTCCATTACTAAAGGGAGTTTGGAAAACGTTAGGGGGGCGAAAATAGTTGTCTAGCTGTCTAGGCAAGTGTGTGAATGATAGTGCAATGTGTGCGGGTGGGCGGTTATATGAACACTTGGGATTTATACAACCACCTCAAGAGACAGCTAGTTGTGAGTATACAATGTGGAAATTGAACAGTGCTGAATGTATACAAATCTAATAAAAATGAATGTAATTGAATCATTATCAAAAAAGACTACCTACCTATACAGAAATAAAAGAGTTACATATGTATTCGTATAAAATACTAGTGGAAATACTACAAAGTTGGAAAATCCCAGTTTAGACTCAATGTTGTATATGTATAAATGATTCTCTAATAGATTTCTAGATGAGGAACTCTTCGAATTAATTTTAGACATCTGACCTTCTATGAAGATTCATTAACAACTCTGATATTAATTTTCAGGAAAGTGCCGTACCAGGAAAATCAATACAAAGACAGCTCCTTCTAGATTCTAACTGGGAATAATTGAGTTATAACGATGTCATAAGTGCAATTATTTATCATTAAAAGACTTGTCAACCGTGAATCTGTTCTATTCTTATTGACAGTAAGTCTGCAAATACTCCAATAAACTCAACTTTTATTTTAAAAGAAAAGAAATCAAATTCTTGGTTGATTTATATGAAGAAATCAATATACATAAATATAATCATTTTTTCTACACTTAAATCCCTTCAATTCAATGTTTCTTTCCGTATTGTGATTTTATTGAATACTGTTTCGTTTGAATTGAACCCGTCGTTCTCGCTCAATTTGCAAATATACGCCTCCAATCCCCCAGAAGGAACATTAGAAAAATTCACCCTTTCAGAAAATCAAATTCGATAGAAATCCTTTGATGATGGTAGGTAGATGGCTCTTATACTATATGTATATAGTTTGGCACGTACACCCACATAACACTAGTGATAATTGACAAGGCAGGAAATGCATATAAGGTGCTATAAGAAAACCATAAAAGTGTAATAAAAGGCAATGTACGGAAATGGATCAATTTTCCAACATCTTGACAATAGAAAGAAACTTGCAGGCTTCTTCATTTATTATCACAATTGTTATTAGTTTTCGAGTAAATATTTGAAGATTTTTCGATGATGAGATTGTAATTAGAGGGAAAATTTGCAATTTTAGGGAGGAGTTATTTGTATTTAATAATCAAAGGGATGCTTCAAAACTGGTAAATTACACGAGAACCATGTATTGATTTGATGAATAGTTGCACCATAACGTATATTACAACTTGTACAATTTTGGTAATGTAATATTGGCAAGCCAGTTGGTGATTTTTCATCGGTGTTATCACCACAGAGCTTGTTCAATTTTATTATTTTTGTGAGATGTGTTGTTGGTAACAACAAGATGGAATCCAATGACATTTTGCGAATAGTCATGTGAAAGCTTGTTGGTGAACTAAACACCTTTTAACTTTGTAAGTTGCCAACATATAGCCTTTAATAGATACGAAAACTTATGAAAAGGAGAATCTGGAGTAAGAGAGTGTGGAAAAAAATGGAAACAGTAGGGAATAAAGAATAGGCCTACAGAACTTTATATATAAAGGATGGCGTGGAAAATACATTATACAATAAGTTTTAAAAAGTTTCAAGAGATATAATCACTTTCATGCAAAGATTGCTTTCTACAATCTTGGAAGAGAGATTCATTCCAACGATGATGAAATGGCATATTCTCGTTTCAATTTTTAATAAAATCTCCGCAATTTTTTTTTATTAAAATATAACCAAAACTTTTCAAATACTACCGACTACAACATTAGATTATTTCACAATTGCAGTAGATTTTAATATTAAATTTTCGTTTCTTTTGTAGATTAATCTGCTCTTTATACAGCTGCAAATTTTTCGAAATGATAAGATGAGGAGTTGTCGTGTTGTTCTCCTTTTATTTTTCTCTTCTCTTTCTCCATTTTCACTGGATGATGTTGATAAAATTGTAATAAATCGACGCTAACGGTACAAATATCTCACGCAACTTTATTTCAACCCTTGTTGTTGTTCCCTTTGTGTTGAAATTGGTAAAAGAAAAGAAGAAAAAAAACACGATCAGATCGAATCTTATTTTTAGTGGAAGCTTATAAGAAACAACAATTGAATTGTATGACACTTTTAGGAGTATTATTTATAATTTCACTGGGATTTGTTGGCTTTTTTACGATTTTAAAAGCTATTTAGTTGCGGCAAGATGAACAAACGGTCAAATAATACGAACAACATATTACAGAGTCTGGAAATGCATTTTGGTTTAGTGTTCTACGTGCCCAGATTTAATCGTAACTGAAGTGATCGAACAGAGAGATTACAGAAAAATGTCCAAAAATGAATGACTAAGCTTGTGGGAATAAAAATAAAAAAAAGAATGCTATAAACTAGCAAATCTTTAGCAAAATAAAAACAAAGCAACACTAAAATAGAGTGAATTCTAAATGTAGAATGTTTCTTTGATAGCGTAGGAATTATTTAAATTCTTTTACTATTTCAAATAATTTCGCGCAAAGAATTGACTACTACAGTCTTTTATGTCTATTTCAATCTGTTAAAATATTTGTTTTTGACGGTGAATCAGAACGTAGTTTTCAGTGTTTCGTTATAAAAACTTTGCAACTTGTAAAACTCAAATCTTCAACACAAGCTTACAAGTTCAAACTTCAATAATTCTTTACAACAATACAGCATCAAAAAGCTGGTTCATTTTTTATTATTTATTTATTTTTGATCGTCTTACAACTGAACAATAACTCGTCAATTATAGAGATTAACCTATGATAATCGTGTAAAAGGGTAGCCAACACAACCTTAAGTTCAACACTCAACAAACCGCACTAATCTTCATTTAAATATGGTCGGTATAAGGGTGACAAGCTGTAAAGCTAACAGACTTTATGTTTAATCTCTGCCGCAATTTCGGTTGGACATGTTGTGATGTTCTAACAAATAGAGCTTTCTATTTATTTATATCATTCTATCTCAGTTCTGATTTGCTGTAGGATTAATTTTCGATTTGTTGTTCAATATTGCGATAATACAGATAATGTCTGTTAACAGAGGATTTTACAATCAGTGAATAATCCATAAATGTCTGATAATGAGTCTGTGCTCCTAAAGACAAATAAACGAACAATACATTTCAATGTATGTCTTTGAGAATTGTTACAATTTTATTGTAAACAATAACCAACAAGATTGAATGGTTGGTTGTTCAATAAAATCCAAATCCAATTCTTAAACAAAGTGTTTCCACGTTCATTGTTTCACGCATGTTTACTAAACTCTGATCTGTCTGGACATTTGTCAAGACCGTTTAGTATTGTCCGAACAACTTTACAAACAATCCGGACATTTCTAATCTTTGAAACTTTCATTATATGGCCGACAAACAACAGAACTTTAATCCTTATTGTTATTTCTGTTATAGGAAACAAATCAAATCGTCCATTCTGTATTTAATTATGTTGGAAAATTCTCTTAATAAATTAAAAGATTTGTAACCATTTTTCACATTCCTCTTTTTTCATTTCTATTTTCTCCCCAATTTCCTGCAGTTCTGGGACAGATTCAGTCAGTGTTTTTTTTTGGGTCAAAGATTCTAGTGGCATGTTTCTCTATATCTCTATATCTAGAGATGGCATATATTCTGTTTCCAGCATCCCTAATGTAAATATTCTTTTCTATTTTATATTTTACATGTGTGGATTTGCGTTTCCCTTGGGATACTTTACCACGAATATTGATCATACTCTACATATATTCCAGGTATCAGACTTGTTTCATATTGTTATAGTTCAAATCTGTATGTACATATACCAAATGGAATTAATGCAAAATACTATAACTTTAGAGAGGTTTTACGATAACCGATTTAGATTAGATACAAGTTTGTCGGAATATTTTATTAATGGAATTTCATTTTTGTATGGAATAAATGTCGCGAAAATCGAGAACAACATCAATGTGATTTGTTTCATTTCAGTTTCTAGGTTTATGGCTTTGAGCTTAATAGTTTTAAACTATTAACAAACATATCATGCCCATTTGGAAAGCTCACAATAATGTCATTATTTCGAATTGGATAAACATCATATAACAATTTTATAACTTTTTGATACTATTAAGTCGATTTTGTTATTTTTAAATTAGCAGCAAAATTCCCAAGGAAAAAAAACATGTTAGAATTGTGTCATATGAAGTGTCATCAATTGATTTTTGAAACGTTGTTCTATTGTTTTACATTTGTAACATTGACGGCATCAAAAGCTCGTTTACAATGAAACGTAAAAATTACAAAAGCATTTACACGGTTCTAGAATTAGTGCTTGAACCGGATCCAGAACAATGTTCAAGTGTGGATTGAGTCAACGTTTACCTCGTCCCTATGATCACGGCTTGATAACAGAAATCTCCGTCAGACTCATTGCACCATGTACAAGTCTTAAAGGCATTTTTCTCCTATAGACGTGTCTTACAGAATTTTCAATGATAACACGTTCAGTATCTATCCGTAAAATTGGATTTTTTTAGTAAATTATGTATCAAAGATTACTTTATTGAAACAATGAGAGCTTATTAGAATGCTTTACGGTTCATTAAATTTTATTTGAACTATAGTATAAGACAAAATTTTCACCACTTTTTTTCAACCCAACATTTGTTCATCTAAATTTTCCAGTAGATATACTTTAAATGAAACGTGAAGCTATATTTGTGGCTTGATAGAGATTGAAAAAATTTTCTATCTTTAATTTTCAAAAGATGATATCCGTTTATACATGTTCATAAATCTCTCCAACACTGAGCTGTGTGTCAAATAACCACAATATTCTCTCTATTGTCGAATAAATCCTAAATTGTACACATGTTTCGTTATTGTTATCAAACTATCTCCGTTTTGACAGTCAGTAAGTTACAATGAGCTGTCTCATTTGTTGCACTTTACAAAAATAAATTATCTAGAAATAGAGGTAAATAAGAAGAGAACGAATTCACGAATAGACTGAAGACGATCACGGTTTTCTCTTGCAACAAAACATGTATGTACAATTCTTTGCTTATACAACATGAAATATCAGCATGTCGAGAACACCTGCTGGAGAGCACGCATCACAACTTATTTTATTGTGTTTTTTTTTTGACTACTTCACAATTATAACATCAAGTCAAAATGTTTTCATAGCAATATCCATCAATGAAAACAAAAACTGAACCTGTTCTTCTTCACAGGATGGAAATGTTAGTTAAAAATGTACAGAAATTCAACCGCTACCGTATTCATGTAAAAATATAGTGTTCGGTTTATCGGAACACAATAACAAAAGCTATATCTCTTTTACAATAAAATCCCTGGCTATATATCCACAAATAGAGTCAAAATAGGACACACACATACATACATCTAGTTGAAACGAATGAATAATGGTTTCAATATAAAGATAAAGAAGAATGTAAATGTAAAAAAACATCAAATCATTGTTGAAACATTTATTTCCATGTCCAATCAACCATATAACGAAATGCATTATAGTATATTTTCACTACACAAAACTCGAAAAATCGTAACATTGCCGATTAGGATTTTATTTTAATAAATTATAGAATGATATCGTTTTTTTTTCTTCGTTTCAAAAAATGGATGATTGTGTTAAAATGAGATTTTTCTGTAACTTTACCCAAAGAACAGATGTACGTTTTTATGATTTATGCGTTACCTATTTAGTTGAAACAGACATCACAAATTGCTCTGGAATCTTTCCATACTTTTGTTTATATTTTTGTAGTACAAGTTAAATTTATTTATGTTAACATAACTGGAAGACTTGTAGTAAGATGCTTCCTTGGCATTTTCCCCGAAAAAAAGCATTAACTTTGCGTGTTTAGTGGTCTATACACCAGCTACTAATTGTAATTATAAGAGATGTTGTAAAATTTTCTTTGTGTGATATAAACCTCAATTACTAGTTTTCAGTTGTTGATGTGGTGATTCCGTTCCGGTTATTTACGAATATTTCATCGTTATCGGATGCTTTCTAATATTAGATTTATATCGTCAATTAAGTTTTATAGTATGGACACAGTAAGAAAACACGTTAACACATTACGTTACATATCATAAAGTGACATCGTGTAGTTGACAGGCAGGATGGCACAGCGGTTTCAGTGGCTGCTGTTAAGAGCAGAAGGTGCTGATTTATAAACGACTCTCATTAATTGAAACTAGAAGTCATTGTAGATCAACATAAGCCCCAATCTAAATTCTGTACTTTCTAGTCTGTATTTACAAGAAATAGGCGGAGAAGAATTAATACGGGTTTGTATTCACCCTTACATTCTAAACTGGTTTCAAAGGGTGTTTATATTAGTAATTTATTCGTGTGTTTGTGTCTATGTATACCTATACATGTATAGATGTAATATTGAACGATTATTATTTGCTTGAAGCAGAATCAGCAATCGGAACGCGTTCAACATTCATATGCAAAATCAATATTTTTCAAGAGTGTAGAGAATAATAAAGGTTATAAGCATTTGTGAAAAGCCTGCCAGACTGTGATAAAACTTGACAATCAACCCCCTTTACCAATCATGATTGCTATGTATTCAATCTCCGGTAACTAGGTTATGATGCAGTCAAACCAACTATGGTTTGTGTGGATCCAACATAGGCTATTCTATATAGTATATGGAATCATTGTATGTTAAAGAGACCTAAATCTATTATGTGCGAATTGAAATTCATAGATGGAAATTGAATTGAAAAATTCTTATAGTAAATCTTTATTACAAAAATACACATGTGAAAATGAAATATCAAACACGTCCAAAATATTTACATTGCCGTTTATATTAAATTGAATTTTATAAATTAGTAAACGTATTCTTTAAAATTGATCAAAGATTTTTTATTATTTACATTGAAAATATTACACAATTTAACCACATATTGTACAAATTCTAACCCTTTATTGCACGGCTTTATTCCAACATTCATCGTACCTGTTTAGGTATGATACCCTATGATATTAATCCGGTTTAATGTGATCGGAAAGGGTTAGTTGACCGCTTAGATATGCTGCAGATCATTTCATTCATTACCACATACGGTAAATTTCCAAATAAATTAATTTAACAAAATCAATAATGAATTTTGTTTGAATGTCATCAACAGATGATTGTTGTATGATGATCCATTTTTCAAATTTTGTTTAAATGACAGTAAATTGTAGGGAATTATAACAGCAAATTATCGGTTTTATATTCTTTTAAATAATAACAATGACATATGTGGAATGTTGGTGAAATTTTTGATAAATTGTAAATATCCACAAATGGACATATGGTGTAATAAATTCAATAAATGTGTCTGTATAGTAAACGTTATAATTCAAAATGGACCCCTAAAATCAACCACTGAAACTAACTATATTGTCAGACCACCTGTCCCATTGACAGTCAGTAGAAGTGACACTCCTTCTTTTTACATTTTGACATTAGACAACTATCCCATGTTTTTACTTAAAATAATTGCTCTCAAATATTTCACTACAATTTTAAGAATTTACGGCCAAACCTTCCATCATATGAAAAGTTCTATTTATAATTAAAAAAAAAACAATAAAGTGGAAACCTATTGTAGCGTTAATAATTTTTAATAGTAACAAATTGGAATGCTTTTCACTACAACTACCTTCAGTTCTAGACAGTTTTCGTTCAATTGTGATCAAAATCAAAGAGTTTCATACAGAAATAATTAAATCTATTGTTAACTGTACGCAATTAGTAATGAAATTCCGCACCAGCCTTGATCATTATTCAGGTCTTTATCTTGATTTTGATTTGTGTACTTTGATGGATTCTCCAACTTGTCAAAAAACTATTCTTATAATTGAAGACAAAAGCACTGTTTTCAAGTTTTATGGACCTTTTTCAGTTCTAATAAAAATTGAAAGTTGAAGAAATTAAAAAAAAATTTCAGTAACAAATGTAAGATTCTTAAATTGAAATGTCCAGTTATATAAAAATCCTACAAATTTAGGAAGTCGCTACATTGTTTTCCACAACAGGGAAACAAAACTGAATAACATCGAGTGAATGTTCTGTAAAATTCACCTTTCAAAACAATTCATTTGGAATTTGTTGTGTATTTATTAGGATTTTCGGAAGCAAAAAACGAAAATAGAAAATAGTGATTCATAAAGCAGAAACATCACCGATTCGATCGATGATTGTTTCATAACATTCGAGTTCATTCACGCACACTTTTTATGATCATGAAAACGAATCAATTGTCGACAAACCCAATATACCGCGTATTTTCATAAATTCATTTCATACCCCACGACTATATATCGAACTAGAAATACCACTAGGGAAAATAAACAAAAATCTACCGCCATTCAAACAATAAAAAAGAATTAAAAGGGAAAGAACACGGTTATTAATTTTTCAGAGATAATTTAACTCAATATTGAATCATGGTTCGATAAAATCGAAACCTTGGAAATTGTATTGATGTTATATTTTCTTCAGTACTATCAAGAAATAGATATGAAAGACTTTGTTAAATTACATACTCATTTCTGTCAGCTACCTGCCATTAGGGCAAATTGGATTTTATCAAGAGACATTCAATTCCATCCAGAATCTAAAGAAAAAGTGTGACAGGAAGACGAAAAAAATCGAAAAGGACAATTTAAAATTGGCTTTTTCCCGTCTTTTTCGTCTTCAAACTTTCACAGATTGTTGTCCATGTAAACGTTGCCAACAACGACAAGTCATCTATAGTTTATAACCTTAGGGAGAAATGAAATTTGACTTTTCTACCGCCTATAAGTGTACACATCATACAACCCCTCTGTTTTCAAACTCTATTCGATCTGACATTGTTCTAAAGTGCAGCGAAAATAATAAAAAAAACACGTTATTTCTGATATTTTATTAACGGAACAATATGTATTATAATCATTTATTAAAGAGTAATTATCGACGGTTATTTGTTTAAAGTTTGTTTGTTTTACTGGAGGTGGTCGTAACTTTAATTAGAAAAAGACACCCTTCCGGTAATAAATTTCAACATAAAACAAACAAGTAGGATTTTCGATTACCGATTTAAAAAAAAAACACCCTTATATTTGTGTTACAGTAATTTTTTTTCTAACGTGGAGAATGGTCTTGTACCTGCCAAAACTCAAAGATTATCTTAAATCTTATAGGAAACCGCAAGTAAATCCGATTGAAATCGATAGAATACCTTAATAGACGGTTTAATGTTTTCGTTAGATCTTTTATAAAGTCATTAAAGACAGCTGCGCTAACAAGATTTGTTGTTTTTTTTTTCTGGTCCCACAAAATACTAGCTAGAAAATCACCTTAATGTAGTTATTAAAAAAATACAATTTCTATAATAATAGACTAGGAAGTCCCGCTGACATGAAGGCCGAATATAATACAGACATCCAACTATCCCTTTGGGCGTTCAACTTGAAACTTAATTAGCAGTTGATGTTGAAGGAGAATTGTAAAAATCTATCAAAGTTTACAACAATAAAAAATAGATTTTTTTTTGATAAACTTACAAATTATAATAAGAATAATGATAATATAGTTTATGTTAGAGGGTGAATTTCTGTTATCAACCCCCCTAAATCCCGTCAACATAATAAAACTAGGGGCTATACCCACTCACACTATACCTAATATTAACAAGATAAAATATAATTCCAAGTCGTATTCTAACCAACTATTAAAGCTCTTTTGACAAAAGGGTGCGCGTGTCATATGAATAGAAGAACTAGAGGGTGAGATTACAGCCGGTGTCTATATGTGACCGGATGAATCAGCAGATGTATGGATCACCTTTCCACCTCCAAATATCAGGAAATACTACCGAATCAAATCATAATTTTAAATATCGTACGAATCGATTTTAGGCAAATTTCAATTTAATCCAACTTTCGTCAATTAACTTATTAACGCCAGGTTCTTCCAAACTTAACAACCTAAATTGATGTTGAAATGTCGTGTTGTGTTCAAATGACACAACATGATATATGTTCAAATTTATATTTCGACAAATTAACGATGTTATTTGGAGTTTGTAATGGAAAGTCTAGCATGAAAATTGATTAAAATCGTCGCCGTTTTCTCATGTCTTGGCTTTTTTTTTATAATAACGACACAACTTTAAATCAGCATCAAGGGAGGGTAGTTTGTAACAGATGTTTTTTCAGACCACACAGTTACTGATTCTAGTTTTGTTATAAATATTCGGTTAAATGAAAGCAAAAACAGAAGATCCCAACAAAACTAATTTTATTTCGATTATATGATAATTTTAACTGAAAGGATTTTCGAAATGAAGATAGAGAGGAATTTCTACTTTATACATCTGTTGTTATGTTAGAAATGCAAATGGAATTTTTTTTTTTTGGCGAATATTTAGGGGGGTCTGGTACGGTCGATTTACTTTACGAGAACACTCGCAGCTCATCTGTAGATAATTCTAATTTATTTGTAAATGAAGCTCAATACATTTTGAGATTTATAACCGACAAAAAAAAAATCACCTGGGCCATTTCCGTTCACGAGATCAGTGACAGATCAATTTTTGTTCAATTTTCGAGGCCTTTCTACGTATACAGGATGATTTTTTATAAATGTGGTTAATTCTTATGAATTTCTTAACAATTAGCGAGTGATTCAAAAAATATTTTAAGGATTTGTAGAGGAGGGCCTGGCGACTATTTTGGCAATATTGGAACTAGGCAGCTAATTTCGAAGTTGATCAAAAAAGCTCATTTCTGACACAATTTTCAAAAACTATTCAAAATCATAAAATGATTTGAGAATTTTCCCAATATTGATTTTTTTGTTTTTCTCCATTTTACTCGGGAACATTTTTTCTAGATTGCAATGGAGAAAAACTAAAAAAAAACAATTTTGGGAGGGTCTCCGATTCATTTTTAATCGTTTTGCGTGCTTTGCTTGCTTTTGAAAACTGCGGCATTGTCTAAAACGATCGTGTTTTGACCAACTGCCAAATGAGCTACGAAGTTCTAATGTTGCTAACTAATAGGAGTTTCATAGGAATTGACCACATTTAAAAACGCCCTGTATTGATATAGTCTCCAAAATTCGGACATTTAAACGTCTGTCCACATACCGATTTGAGATACAGTGATCGCGACTTACCACCACTTTTTTGATTACTTAGAATAGAAAGCCTTTGTAACAATACAATTATTATAATTATGTGAACATTTCCGGGTAGAAATTGGGCTGCTGTTATTATCTGGATTGACGTTTCGTCTACAATTACATATCTTCAGGGCAAGTTGTTGTTTTACGTTAATACTCTAGTCTGCTGATCAAAATACAGAGTTATTCTAGAATAGTAACAGCACTAACTAATTTACCCTATGGAGAATTGTAGAAGAAAGTGCTATAAAAGTTTTCAAGTTGGATTAACTGTAATCATATTAAGAAGCGACCACTGTATTTAAAAAAGAAATATCAAAAGTGATATAACTGTTAAGGAAATAATTTAAAAATAGTACAGAAATTATTGTTGAAATCATATTAAAACAGTACAACGCTTGATATTGTATTACGGATGAAATAATTAATTTGCAAATAATTAACAAAAATTAAAAGCTTTATATTCAATACAAATAAATATTAACTTGAATTATAAAGTGATGGAATAATAGAATCGTGTAATAAATGCTCAACTTTACATGCATCATTCTTGATTTGCATATAACTCTATTAAAATACAGTTCATTCGTGAAACAGTACGATGATATTTTAGCGCTAATCGAAGATAAAATAATAAAAAATTGTGACCGATTTGAATTGATGAAAATTCAAAAATATGTCGATTTGAATTGTGACTAGTACATATTTACTATTTTACGGATCATAAAATGACAAGTAAACGTATGAGTGGATCCCCAGTGGATAACCACCCCCTCAATGACTAAACTGAACAGTTTAATTAGACAACTAACATGGACGTATATTAGTCATGGAATAAAACAAGTTAGTCGAAATTCCATTGGGCTTTAAAGTGGAAAAGTCCTAAGCTCAGTTTGTTTTGTTTTTTTATTGACTTTATTCTCTTTTGGATAGATTAAAAATTAAGTGAAACGAATTTATAACTATTGAAGTAAATTTAGCAAGTAAAAGATGAATGAATTGAATTAAATTTTGTCAGCCTACATTCGTTAAAGACGGATGTACTTGTTTTCGGTGCTATTATGTGTTTTATTTGATAATTATGTGCGGTTTGTTATCGTTTAGTAATAAAGAAATTGTTAGATATTGGAGAGTTGGTGGGATTTTAATCAATTTCCGAGGCATTTTTGTAAAATTCTATCAAGTAATTATGCAAATAGCTCACCCTTTTCTGAAATTATTCTTTGTAATCAAATAAAATCAACAGATTCGTTATAAACAAACATCTGATTTGACTTGTATATGAACTAAGGTTAATAGACTTGTTTGTTGATTTTAGTGCAGGAAATCCTCTCTACTGATTTTATTATTTACCTTATGTCAAAAGTCCATCAAACGTGTTCGACCACAATTCATTCACCTTCACACCGGACAATTGTCACGATGGCCATATTAAGAAAAAATGTCCAAAAATAGTCCAAACTGTTTTTGTTATTTACGGTTAATACTCGAATAAATAACGTTACAACAACATCCCGGAACGTTGTCAACGTTTAAACTAAATCGTGTTTACGTTTTGAACGTAAGTTTGTTGAGAAATTGTAGATTCCAGCTGGAAGCAGCAGCTCGTTGAAGCCGGCGCAGATGGACGACGTCGTCGTCGTCGTCGTCGTTGTTGTTTTGAACTGTTGTCTAAAGCGATCACCGCGTCTGGACTAGGACTGAACTATGACTGAACAATGTAAAATACAGGCCAGATTTTGCGCTTTAAATTCTCAAACAGTTTATTGCCGGTCATCTACGGCAAGTATCCCTACGTCCTTTTTTTATATCATACACATCTATAAAACTATTATTTTGTATGCTACATTGAAGAGCGATTGGGGAGGGTAAGGTTGGATTTATGTTGATTAAAATTGTGACAATAGTGGGAGATTTGTACGATGATGGAGTAGTCTCCAAAGAACAATGTTTGTAGAGATTGGGAGATTTAGACAGGAAATTGTGAATCGATGGTATTCAAGGGGGATGTCTAAGAAAAGCTCGAATATTTGTCGACGTGACATGGATGATAAAAAATGATAATCTATATGGAGGCATAGACTGATTGTCCTGGATTAGAATATTCATTTAAAGCGCCATTCTTTATGTCGAGAGAAAAGAAACAAGTTCATATTTTTCTTGTTCGTTAAAACGAACTTTTTTAAGAAAAGAAAGTATAAAAAAAATTGAATGTTGTTGATATTTGTTCGTCTACAATTGAAATTTCATTTATTTTTGATCTAAGCTACATAGCAGAAAGTTTGCTTTCATGTCGTTTAATAATAAGGACGACGTCTACCTTTGTTATCTGTTCCACCTTATATTTTCTATTTGTTCTTGTACAACTTCGAATGGCTTATTAACACAAATCAAAAGTAATTTATTCATTCAAAACTTCAACTATACGATGCAGGCGAAACAATTTAACTTTGAAAATTACATGATATTTCTTCTCTTTATTTCCATATAAAGATATTCAAATCTAGATTATTACAGAAAAGTAAGTACATAAATCCTATTCAAAATTTCCACAATACTATATGAAATATTAAATTTTATCCATATTCCTACATACATATTTGAAATAAACATGTGATATTGTTGAGACAGTGGGTAGTTTTGGTAGTGGTTTGCACCAGATGTAACAAATCGCCACGTCATGTCCTTACCATTATTCTTAGTGATTTTTATTGCTTTTATAAGCGACGTTTGCTATAGACAACATCACCCACTATATAGGCGACCCGTATAATTCACATCAAAATCTAATCACGTCCATCATTTTATTTTAAATCCAGTTAAGATCAATCATTCTTTCAACAATCGATTCAATTCCATATTGTTTATACTGTTCTCATGATAGATTTTTCTACCTTTTATTGTCGGTTTTTGCTGATGCTAGCAATATTTTTAGGCGACATTTTGCCTGGAAAACTTTTTACTTATATGTATTTTGTCTCATCATTCTACTGTGGTCGTTTTGTTATTTATTTGTTTGGCAATAATTGAAAAATATTGCTGGGGTTGTGTAATTTAGATCGAATTTCTTACTTTATATGCTGCTACCAATGTGTTATTTTATATTAAAGTTCAATCTATAATCGGTCGTATGTTGGCATCGGATGTTTCTCATCGATTGTCGTATGTTATATGCCGGATATATAAATACGATACACCACAATTCATACATAATATAACTTTTGGGAGGTATTCAAGTCCATCTATTAAGTAAATTTAGGGTATAGCGCCTAGAGACGCCCAAAGTTTTGGGTCGTCAAATTATATTAAAATTTAACAAGAACAGTTTAGGGTCATGTTGTGAGAAGATTGAGAGATTTGTTGATAAATCAAAATTTTAAATATTTCAATATATCTCTCATATTTGATTTTTTTCGGATATTAAATTACGATAGGTACTTCCATTCACATTTACATACCACTTATACAATTGTTACAACCAAGTTTCTATCGACAAATTCTCCGATACTTTTGGTAACTGTAAATTTTGAAACCCCTGCGGAACTTTAAGTTTCACCATTAGAAAGTTGGCAAAATAATTAACAAGGAATAAAGAAATATTAAAGGTTGTCGAAAACAATAAGACTAGAATTCATACCGTGCCATATTTAATTGTCGCTTATTGATTAGACAAAAAAAACAAAATACTTTTTATCTTATTTTACATAGTAAGATATTCTTTGTTCGTTTATAGAGTGAAACGTGGAACTGTTAGAATACGGATTATTTTGTGTCCGTATAGCAACTGCTTCTTATTTTTGTCTATTTAGTTCAAGTCTCGTCGTCTATTTAAACGTATGAATTTATAAACTCCAAGATCCAAGCGACTTTTCATTAATAGCTAGAATAGTTCTTACCTAAATGTATATTTTACAGTATAAAGTAAGTTGGAAATAGAGAATGCAAAAAAGAAAAATAAACTATGAGAAAGAGTTGCATAGATTAATATCGCAAAACATGAACATAAAGCCGACAGAGTTCTATGTATATGTTTTGTACACGAATGTGAATTTATGCCGAGAAAAAGAAACTTACAATATCTTAAATGTAACAGAGAACGAATCTTCATGAATTTTTCTGTCATCTCTATGATAAATAAGAAATCCTAGTTTCATCTTTCGTATAATATCCAAAGACATCTTAATATTACGATAAAAACGAAATAGCAAATCAAAATTATATTCACTAAAATTCAATTTAAAACTTTCCCACTTTTATACGTTAGTCTGATTGATAAATGTCGACAAATTAACGTCAATTATTGAATTCTATAAGGGTTTTGAAGGGATTTTCTTGGAACTATCGACAGGTCACAAGATCGATGGTATGTTAGTGAAGTTTCTCATCCATCAACTGGACGAGGTCATTCTCATTCTCTCTTCTAATTTTATGTTGTGCACGTTCATCGATTTACTACAAACGACACTTTATTCCACTTCATACAATCGAATGTCAATCATAAAAATTGAAAAAAAGGCTTTTGATTGAATTACATAGAAAAAAAAGAACCGAATTAAACAATGACTTTTTTCTTTTACTATTTTACTATTATATCCAACTATAGCAGTCGAATGTTATTGTTAATCTTCTTATTATATCTACGGAACTAATCTAGTCTCTTGTGAGTTATCGATCATATACGGATCTCTTCGGATTTTGGCTTCATAAATGATTTATCATTGGCAATCTTACAATCGCTTTACAAACACAAAAGGCGATCGCATTTATAATTCACATGTATAGAACCCATTTCAGTATTCTAGAAACTCTTATTTGTTATCCATTACTGAATATTTAGTAGCCATTATTTACCTCAAAAATATTCTCAACAATACGACATTAATCCAAAATTGATTGTTTGTCGAAATGAATGCTTCATATTGAACTGGTGCACATTTATTCTCCTTGTAAACTACACCACAAAGATAAAGCCAATTGACAAAATTTAAGGTGGAACTTTCATGAAATCTATCCAAGAACGTTTTGTTATTTTTCTTTTGCTCTTCGTTTTTTGTTTGAAATTAAAGACAGTAAACGCTACTCTTATCTTGAGGTGTTATCGACACTAAACAATGACATTTTTAGTGGTTTCACTAGATCGACAAAGTACATTGACTGTGTAATCGGTCATGAACCAAAAGGACTATTTGTTGTCGATAAATATAATGCATCATCAAACATTGTCTAGGCTGTATGTTGACGCTATATGGATCAACAACAAACAAAATCTTGTTTGGATTGCTTTTCGGAAAATTTCTTATCGGATAAGATGTTTAAAAAAGAAGACAATATTTTGTTGAACCTAACATATTAGAAATTTTTTCATTGCCTTATGACATTTTTAAAGTTTAATCGAATTTTCTTCTGGATACTCTGGAGATTTTAGAAAATTCCGAAACAGATCTAAAACTTAATACAGTTAACATACAAAAATGTATACATCCATCCTCAATTTATTCCTTTAATATTCAACTTGATATTTTTATTGGACAAGTTTCCGGTTGTGGTTGGTTTGCATTATAATTCCCAAAAGACATTAGAAGTAGATTAAGTTTTTATCAGTTTTTATAACGAAACCGAATCTTCTCTGGTCGAGTATTTGACTGACGATCGAACCAATAAACCGTAAAGCAATATTGTCCACAACAAACATGTTAGAATATCATCGAAAAGAAGAAAAAAATTGTAATCCGATCATATAAACGTATAATAAAATTCTTTTTTCCCTTTGTAGTTGTATCACAAAGAACCGAATCAATTTACTTTGAAATATGGGATTAATCGGCCACAGTTGGATTGTTAAACATTGTTTTATTGGTTTTAGACTATATTTGTATATTGTACAGCATAATACCAGAGGCGACTCGTCTAAACGCACATATCTGTACCTATTCATATTGATATTGTGTACGAGTGAGAAGAGCCTATGGTCCTCTACTATTGACACACAAGGGAGCTGAAACTTGTTTCCTGTCTGTTGGTGACATTACATGGAATTACGTTGTGGGCAAAGTTTTATGAAATATGGAAATGCCTGGCAATCACCGTATACAAAGCTGTAGACAGGGGAGGGTGAGCTTTACCGATGGGAGTTCTCTGTTAGATATTCGTTTGGTCAGTTTATAGAAAGAGACAGATTGTGGGAAATAGAGAATATTGTGCATTTGCCCGTATAAATACGTTAACCATATAAAGCTAGTTTTCCGGACAATAAAACTTCATATAAACTATGCCATTCAATGCTTATGAGTTTATGGAAATTTCTCCAAGTTTTCTTCAGCTTCGACAATAGTTTTTCTTATTTGTATTTGTACTTATACGGTAATCTACATACACATCAAGTATTGCAGTAGTGATGGTTGTATTAAAATGAATCGCTTACCCGATTCCTATGAAATGTTTGTTAATTTTAAATTGTAAAATAGCTTTAATATCGCAGACTCTGTCTAATTTAGTTTATCGTATTTAATCTAGGGGTAGTAAAAGCGACAATAATATCGTAATTTGTCATGTATCAAGAGAATAGTTTATTACTCAGAGACCGAAATAAATTACTCTAGATAGTTGTAAAATGAGACCCAAATTTTTGCTAACAGGACGAAAATTTATTTGGTTTTAACTTATTGTCATTGGTGACCATTCAAACTTTCTCCTAAATATTGGTAATTTTAAAAATAGTCCAAGCATATTTTATCTAACGACATACTTAGTTAGTGACGCATCAAAGGCTGGATGTACCCTCAATTGTTACGGTTTGAGATTTTGTCCTTACAATTTATTATCACCAGAGACACCAGAACAATCTTTCAGTTTTTAACTGTGAATTTAAGTTCAAAAGACGATCAAAAAACTATCTATGATTAAATGTACACAAATTGAATAAAACATTTTCTATGGAGTCTTCACAAAAAAATTACAGTTTATAAGTGTGAATTTGTTCTTTTGCTACCATTCGATACTACTTTGTTGTATTGTTTTGAGGATGTCTAAAGAAGAATTCTGTCTAAATTTTATGAATTCAGCTCGAAAATCGATTCAAATTGCTTAAATCTCATCCTTTTGGAAGTTCAATTATAAAGTTCGCTAAAAACTGCTGATCTGTTAATAAAATCTCTTGAAATAACTAAAACTGCAGAAATTAACTTTAAAATCTACTATTAATGTCTAAACAGCTTCTTTTTCACAATCTAAAAATTTCTTATAATCTAAGTCGTGAATTTAGCTTAAATAGCGACTTAAAAAGGGGGAAAACTACAGCTCCCTCAAGACTTTTACAAAACTATTTATTGTGTCACTTTGTTTTAATATTTAAGTAGATTTTCACTGCGAGTTTTGTTAAATGAAGCTGATTGTTAGAATGTCTCGACATACGTAATCTTGATCAGTTCCTAATGAAACACCCCGTATGAATACGTAAAGATACCAGGTGATTCATGTTAGACAAAAATTTCTAATGGCAACTTCCATCATTAGGTGAATAATTCGAAAAATATTTTAAGAATTTTTAAGGGGAGTCCCCGGAGAACATTTAAGCTAAATTAGAGCCTTGCAGCTCATTGGAAAGTTGGTCAAAAGACGCTTTATTACGACAATTTGGTGTTTTCGCCAAACAACTACGCATGAGCCGATTAAAAATGCCTTATAGACCATCGTAAAATTGATTTTTCTCGTTTTTTTCTTATTTGTATTTTAGAAAACTTGGGGAAACCTTCTTTGTTGTTTACAATTTTTAACTTGATAGGGTAAGACTGCTTATGTTAATCCAGTGTTTATTGCTCTTATTCTGATTTTCTTTTATGTAAAAATAGTAAAAGTCATTCAGTCTTACTTCTTTCTAATTTTTCCAATGTTAAGGATTTTCTTTCAAAAAAAACACACTTAATCATCACTTACAATCTTCCCCCTTTAAAAATAGTAAAAATTGGTAAATGACCTCGTTATTCATAATTCACTGTTCCCATTTTTACAAAAATCCAGTAAAAATAAACGAATAAAGACTGTTTTAAGAGGATCTTCTAGTCATTCTTAGTCCTTTGACGGGTATAACCGCTTAGTAAAAATCGCGACATTGTTGCAACAAAGCATTTTTTGACCAATTTCCCAATGAGCTACAAAACCCTAATTTTGCTTAAATGTTCTTTGAGGACCACCCTACAAATTCTTAAAATATTTTTCGAATCACTCGCCAAGTAATTGTGCAACATGAATCACCCAATATATCGTTGTAATCAGCCTCCCAAGAAATATTTTTGGTTACGCCACTGATATCGTCCCATTTTCGCTAGTAAAGAGCAAAATTGGCTAAAAATCGATGATCTGAAACAAAAATTATGAAAACTTAAAATCAGCATAAAAATTTACGAAAAGTGTGTAAATTCTCTCGTTCGCTTGAAATTGATGTTTTTAGAATGCTTTAAAGCTCAGCAAGGGATTACAAGGGTCTAAATAGTCTCCTGGTTACGATTCACTGTTACTTTTACTATTATCGTTATTAAAATATTATTACTCGGGGACCCTTTGAAAACCGGAGGCTTCCGGCGAACGTCGGGTTTGTCCATGCGTTAAACCGTCCCTGATTTTTAGCATCAAGTATATGACCATACAAATTACGGATGAAATGTTGTGTGAAGCTTAAATTAAAATTCTCTTTTGAAAAATTCCACAATTATTGCGAAAAAAATTGAACATAATTGAAAAAAAAATGGCTACAAACATTTTTACAAAACGTAATCGATTGTTGGTCATTATCTATATTATCGAAGCAACTTAAATAGATTTCAATCAATTTCTTGATTACATTTCCCACGAGTCGTTGCCGTTTACTTACAACTTTTCTTATGATTGAGTCATCACGAGATAATAACTTCATCACAACAATACGTACCTACACACATACACAACAAGTTTCTATCCCATTTATAAATTTCCTTTCAGTCTTTTGTATTTTCAGTCCTTATTCATCATCTTTCACTCTAGTACTATTCTAAACCGTGTATCGTATGGTGTATGTATACACGTTTTTTTCTTGTATAGAGTATTGTTATGTTGAAATGATCAAGTTAGTTAAGGGGGTAGAGAGAAAGCCGCAAACATCGTCACGACTCAATGCATATTACAAAAGTAAATTACACACTACCATTTATTTTACAATGCAACAATAGAAATATGTTTGTAATTTTCTTCAATTGTATTGGTTTTGTTGATTTTTGCAAGAAATATGATTACATTAAAATAACAATGAAAATTTTATTGTTGTTCATATTAATAATAGAAACAATATCTATAATAGATGCAAAATCTTAATAAATTATTCATGTAGTTAATTTGATCATGATTTTGATGATGATGATGTATTGTATAAATGTACACAATGTTCAATATAATCGATTGGTGTTTATAATCACAACCCACATGAAATGCTAACAATTTCAATCAGTGTTCGGCTAAATTGTAGGAATAATTAACATTTTACATGACATGAATCAGAAATTGCTAATATTGGAAAAAAATCTTCAATTTTTAACAATCAATAAAGTTAGCAAAAGTCTTATTAATCAACTTGTAATACACGAATTTGTTATTATCATTATCACTTAATATTTTATGCCACTAATACCTACTCTAATAGTAAACATTATAAAATATTTCGAATAATTGCTTAAGCTTCGTTTACACAACTGATAATTAACGCCGCCCTCCTTTAAGCTCTGACATTCGGGGAGGTCTCATTCTTCTTCCATAATTACTAATGACTCATCCTGCAATTTGTGTATTTGATGTGTGATTTTTGTTCTATTTGCATTTTAAATGAACGATTTCAACCCTAGTTGGATTAAAATTGAAAGTTTGTTTACTCTACTTCCTCTCAATTTACATGAAATAGTAAAAAAAAATCTCCAAAGGCAGCAAGTACCTTATATAGCGAATTTTTTTATGTATCTACATACTGAAATATTAATTGCAAAACATTCTTATGATACTGACAATTAATATATTTTATTAACATTGAATCAACTAATAAATTCATTTCCCGATGTTATTTTAATATTTATGATTTTTATTGAAAAATACTTTTAATCCACAAACAATAAGAAACCTACCCTGAAGTTTACTGTTTGTCTAATACGTCCAATCAAGGCCTGCTTGATTTTTTCAAGCGAAATTCTCTAGCAGGCCTTGCGTCTAATATTAACTGTCAAAATTAGTTACCACCCCGCGATATTCAATTTTTTTTCTAATATCAATTGTCAGAACACATAGCCACCTGAGATATTGGATTTTACTGCTTATACTCAAAAAAGATATTTTTGCATTTTTCTTGCGATCCAATGAACCGATTTTGATGATTTTTTTCTGGGTCATAGAGGATCGACGGCTCTACTGTTATTTTAATTTTCATCAAAATCTAAGCAAATTTAATATTGAAAATGATTTTTTTTAACATTTCTTCAGCTCTTATTCCAAAAGTGTTGGCCCTACCAGTCTGGTCAACGAACTCATCCAAGCTATGCCAAAGACCGATTTTTGTACCAAGTTTCATTAAGATTGGTGTATTTTTACGGCAGTTATCGTGGGTATATATATATATATATATATATATATATATAAATATATATAAATATATATATAAATATATATACAGGGTGAGCCAAGAGGATGGAACCCCAAAAGTATAAGAAGTTCTACTTGATGAAACTTTATGAAATTTGATATATGGCTGTTTTGGCACCTGAACTACCTTTAGAAAATATTTTCGTTGTTCTAGCTAGCCCTCTTATATGGGGTAGTGCACCCTACTCTCTTATTTTAAATGGAATGGTATATTTTTTATTACATTTTTGAATTTTTTGATGAAATCGAAGGGGACTTTGATAACATGACCCATGGTCTAGCGCTGAAGGTTTTTCAGATATTTCAGCTTTTATTGCAATTTTAAAATTTACAGTGTTTGATTGAAAAATTCATATTTTTCAAGCCATAGCATTTGAAATATTGAGACTTGGAATTTAAGTATTACAAATAATGTACTCTTGATCAATTCAAACAGAATTCAATTATCTTTCAGCGTTCGGCTGAAATAAATTTTTCTTTCAGGCAATTTTCAAACTATAATAACTTGCTTATTTTAAATGGAACCCTATATTTCTCTTCATATAGATGAATAGAGAAAAAAATTCTGCATCGAACTGTATCAACATTTCCTATACCTATCTTTGATAATTTTTCAGTTATTCCAAATTTTCGATTTCGTGGAAACACCTCCCTTGAAAGAAAATGTAATACGTATAGTCGCCTATGCCAAACTAACCCAACTACAATGAAATGCATAGATGGCTTAGCAAAATGACAAAATATCACAAATGACGTTAATATTAAATATTTTACCTGTATTTTTCACAAGTTTAGGACATTCTACATACACAAAAAGCAAATTCAATAAATATTAATTTAATTAATAATCAATTTCTTCCATTTTCCTTCCTTGAGATATTTTAAAATTAATTAATTAATTTCATTTTATTTGTGACAGTTGAATTGGAGGTTGTTTTGCTAAGCCTTCTATGTTTTACATTTTCTTTCAGGAAAGAAAGTTAGACGAAACTGAAAATTCTGAATAACTTAAAAATTATCAAAATTAGGTATAGGGAATGGTAATACAGTTCGATGCAGAATTTTTTTCTCTATCCAACCATATAAAGGGAAATATGGGGTTCCATTTAAAATAAGCAAGTTATTATAGTTTGAAAATTGCCTGAAAGAAAAATTCATTTCAGCCGAACGCTGAAAGATAATTAAATGCTCTACAGTTTGATAGAAAGTACGTTATTTGTACTATCAGAATACTAAATTTTTACATTTTAACTGCAATAGTTTCTATGTTGTGAATTTTTTATTTAAGCACTGGAAAATTAAAAATTTCATGAAAAGTCAAAATATCTGAAAAACTTTCAGCGCTAGACCATGAGTCATGTTATCAAAGTCCCTTTCGATTTCATCAAAGAATTCAAAAATGCAATAAAAAATATACCATTCCATTTAAAATAAGAGAGTAGGGTGCACTACCTCATATAAGAGGGGTAGCTAGAACAACGAAAATATTTTCTAAAGGTAGTTCAGGTGCCAAAACGGCCATATATCAAATTTCATAAAGTTCCATCAAGTAGAACTTCTTATATTTTTGGGGTTCCATCCTCTTGGCTCACCCTGTATATATATATATATATATACATATATATATATATATATATATATACATATATATATATATATATATATATATATATATATATATATATATATATATATATATATATACATATATATATATAAAAATTTTAACGAACGGTGGATATGGGTTCCTGAGGTCCCAAAACGAACTTCTGTGCAAAATTTTTTCGGAAATTCAAAAGTGAGGATCTCGTCATTAGCTAATTTTTTTTAAAAAAAATTCGCTAATAGACTATTATAACTAATATAAATGAATTTTAAAATATACACACAACCGACAATAGTAAAGACTAGTCATATGGAATTAAATTTTCAACGAGTGTATTACGTGGAATTAGTTAAAATTTAAACTAAAGTTAAATTCGCTTTTCTAGTTGATTTCTAATCAAGTACAATGAAAACTTATCTGTTTAGTCCCTATTGGCTTCTGAAACCATATCATCTCTTTGTCAACTTCTCATCCGTATCTACTGGATGATTTTCAAAGGTAGTTTTTTTTGTAGGTACTGCTATTGTTGCACACTATACAACTTTCTGTTCCATTGCAAACGTATATTCCTCTCAAAAGATTTCAATACGTGTATCTTATGGCCATCGTAATATAAACTTAATGTTGCTTTTTATTTCTTTTTTTTAATTAATTTGTTAGCAACTCAAATTAAATTATGACTCTACTTGAGATAAGTTAGTATGTAGTGTTATCTGGTTGATGCATCAGAAAGTTGCGTATCCACTTTTCAAATACTACTTATTCTGTAGGGTCTTGAGAATTTATCAAATGTATACCACAAGGGTGGTATATCGTAAATTCTGGGACATCCTTGATGTTGGCTCTCAAATAAAACTTAATTTTAAAGACATCCAAATGGAATATATACAAATTTATGAGAGTCAAGATGATATGTGAGAAGTATTAACAGAAATAATAAAATTTCCTTGTCGGTGGAAAGTTATAAGTGTAAGTTGTTGAACCATTGATGAAATTATTCACGATTTTCTAATGACAACTCCATATTTAACTTGGTAAAATAATAGCCGTAAAAGCCCCTTTACATTGTCCGAGTTTTGTATCCGATTTTTCTATTCGATTTTATATCTGAATTCATCTTGAATCGAAGATATTTTCATCTTTACATTATACTAAATGACACGACGACAGCAAACAACAAAAACCGTGCCCCCGTCATATTTTCAATTTGCGTACAACCCCAAATTCCCAGAACAGTATACTGCGCATGACACTTTTTCGCAAATCGTATGAAAAGTCGGATAAAATTAGAGATCGTTCTATTCTGAAAAAATTGGATGAAATATGTCGAATGTGACGGCTCGGATAAGAAATAGACAAATTTCTTGTTTGATTTGCTCGGAACAATAGATCGGATGTAGAATCAGATAATGTAAAGGGGCTTTAATTAAAATGTTCGAGCAGTCTTAATCACTCAAATATGATCAAACAGTTTTTTTTTTTAAGGAAATTCAGAAGATCTCCGGGAAAACAACAGTTGCATCAAACTTTCCATTATGGAGAATTAGGTGAAAAGAAATAACAATGAACAGCTTCTTATTTGTATTCTTAACTTTGATCCTATTAGAAAAAGTTTACTAAAGTGTTTTTTTTTAATGAAAAGGGCCTTACACTACACAAAATGTTTACTAACAATAAGAGATTCTGACTTATTCTAAATTATCAGTTTCATTTTGTTCTATTTACTCTCAATCTATTTCTTACACCAGTCAGTCTAAATAATCATATAAAGTTAGTAGGAAAACTTGTCTACAGTATTTTGAAATATTTAATCTAGTCCAAAATTAGATGGAATGTTAGGAATTTTAAATTATAGCCTTCAATAAATGAAACACCTTAACTAGCGACTTCCAGTTTTTTTTTCAACTCATGTTTAATACATCAAGTTACTCGTTAAGTGTGACCTTTTAAGTAAATATCACTTTTTTTCATATTTACAAGTGGGTTAAAATTATTTGAATAAAATACTAACAACGTGAACAAATCGCACACATTGAATTGTCATAGTCTAGTTTAAGTAGAATGCTATAATGGTATTACATATTATAGTCCTAGGACTCTAATGAAATCATTATAGTCGTATTTTTGAATATTTCACTGATGAATACGTTGCCATTAGTAAACAATTTGTTATGCATATGAATACTAAGCTCATATTTTGTCATTTTAGTACAAACAGCATTATCATGCTCTTCTCCCTATGCTTGTACGATAAACTTTACGATTCATAGATATTATGGTATCATAAATTATGAAATTTGTGACATAAATGACTATTAAAAAAATTTCGGATCACTATTAGCTCTGAGGTGAACTATACTGTATATATTTAGGTTTTATTCATAGTTGTACATAAAATTAAAATTGTAAGAAACTTTTGCCTAACAAATTTCATTACAGTGCAATTAATTTGATTTATTTGATACGATATGAGAACATGAGCAATAGAAATGTTTAAATATAGTTTTATTGAATTTATACAATCATAATTCAAAACATAAAAACTATGTATGTATGTATAGAACATAGGTACACATACAAACATGAAACTTTTATTATAAATGGGCTTTTATTAATGAACCACAGCTATTATTTTACCTATTAATCCTATTATTGTAGAGTTTTCAACAAAAATAACCCTTGCAAACAAATTGACAAATCTAATTTATGATAAATTACGGAACATTTCAATTCTTTTAGATTTTTGTGTTAATCTGATGTTAAATATTAAAATGTCAGATTAGTAGAATGTATAATTTTTGTTGTTTTCACTACAATTAATAAATTCTATTGTTGTCATACATTGACATATCCAATTATAGTTTCATAACAATCATGTTTTATCGGTGTACTAAAAACAGGAAGGTATTTGCGGCTTTTTTGTTCAATTTATTGACTATATTCTGATAATAGTAACAATAATAATAGCAATAATTCAATGAAATAGGTAATAGAAATCGAATGTACTACTATTTTAGAAATTACTTTTTAAATAAAATTATAGAGTCAAAAATGACTTTCAAGTCAAACTAATGACATTATTTAGGTTTAATGATAATGAGTGCTCGTTTTCTAAAATAATTTCTTTGATAATCGTTTTAAAATGAGGTTTTTGTTACGGAAATTCCAACAATATTGCTTTATCAAGTATTGGATTTGTCTAATGACGCTTTAAGTGTGGCTGTCGCCCTCTACTTTATCTTAAAACTACCCTCAGCCTATATCGTTTATCCACTAAAAGCTATCGAGAGATTAATAACGACAATATGGTCAGTTTGGCCTTCAAATTAATACCTTTATGGAATTAGAAGTCGTTTACCACGTAACAGACCCAATATTATCCTGACTAGTATTAGACGACAATCGTTAGTACGATAAAGGAGCCTTATTTTCAGGCACCCTAATTGAAGTTTGTTAACCAAGACCGAGCGTCCGACCGACCTCTTGAAACTATGTTAGAAGCCCCTTTTAATCTATCTAATCTCCAACAACAAATTCATATTTGCAAATTTATACGACAATATAATGATGATAATACTGACGATAATCATGGTAATTTACAAGAAATTATAAATTTTAAAATCACAAGAGCTTTAACAGAATAGTCTTGTTTTAATTATTTTGATTGGACGATTATATAAAGTGGACTTTGATGAGGGAGGATTAAAGAGGACTCAAAGCTCTTTGTTATTTCTAAATAACAATAAAATTGGATTGAAACGATGCTTTCGTGGAGATTTAAATTTTCTGACCCGTTCTTTAACTACCAGGTCAAATCGAACTCTCGGAAATTCTCGACAAACAGGAAGCCGCTCTACTATCTATCTATGTATGTTAGGTGGGTGGAAGAGATCGGTCTTGGTTGTGTGATAAACGGTTGCAACGATCTAAAAGCGAGCCGTCATAAAATATCATAAATGTATAGATATTTATTTTGACGTAAATATAGGAAAAATACTAAAAATATAGGCACAACATCCCCTATAGACTAAACATCGAGGCGTGGCCGGAATCACACGGATTTTACGTTTTGTAAATGGCACATGTAACATCTGTTTCTTGATGATCAAATAGAAACCTGATAATGATTGACTATCCCTAATCATTTTAACAAAAATTCAAAAGTGTGCCTCTTTATACTTAAATCTTTACGAAAAACTTTTGAACTTCATTCAAGGAACAAAAAACAAAGATGTCGAATATTTGAATGTTTCTTGCGTAAAAACCAGGTGCTACTTTATAAATTACAAAATACTCTACTCGAATTCAAAGATAACTCTACAAGACTTCTCATTATCTTAAATTATGGTGTACGTAATTCTACTGGAAAGTCAGTCGTGAAGTTTTACTAGCTTAAAATTACTAATGTTAACGTCTTTCGTTCTCTTGTTTTTCTTTATTTCGTTGCAATGTTAATCCAGAAGCGATCTCTGAATGTAGTTGAAAAACACCTGATTTATTTGTCAGTTGCTTGATAAAGACACAACTCCTATGTTAAAGTTCGTTTAAATAAAAGAAAAAAGGAGCTTTTTTATCTTATCTTTAAAGTCCGTACGATTAATACGGAAATAACGACGCTTGAAAATAATGACTGTTCTGTTAAATGCTCTCTTGTTTCACAGTTTTAAAAGAAAAGTAATTATAGTCTTCCAGATCGCTAAGAATAAAAATAACCAAGTCGGATGGAGAATCGAATTCAACTCATTTTTATTTTTATGAAGTACATTTCGTTTACAAGCGAAGAGGAAGACTGCTTTTTCGTTCAAAGTAAACACTGTTCCGCTAACGTGATGCTGAAATGGAACCGGATTTTAAGCTAACCACAACATCGAATTTAGTGTCAACATCGCTTTCTATCTCCAGAAATTAAGTATGGCTAATTTCGGCATAGTGGGGCATATGCTCAGTGATATGACCCGTTTAGTATCCCGAATGTGTAATTAAATACAGATACCGGCAAAGGCTCCTTCTCCCTTGGTACATCGACACAAATTTCGCCATTTTTCCTAATTTGTTTTCTTGTTTTTGTTTTTATTCCATTTCTGTCGGTTATATACGACTAAACCAAGTATACTATGGTGGTGTAGTTTAATGGAAAATCCAAGGGAGACGCGCCGGCAATAAATTCAAAGGACTTGATTAAATTTCGCTTCTCGTTTTACCAACTTTTCTGAATAAAACCGTGTTTTGGGTGGACGTGGGTATCAGGAAATAACGATACAAATCATAACTTAAATAGAAGGTAAAATGGAAATAAAAGGCGAAAAGCGAGAGTTGGAGTGAATTGTAACTTTTGTATATTTTACACTTCACATGTAAATCTTACCGACAAGTGGCTTGAAAAGTTTTCGTTGAAAAAGTTGAAAGGATGTTTGTGAAGACGCTACTAGTAAAAATCTTCCATCTACAGAAAATAATTTATGTAATAATCTTGAAATCTCGAATTTGATGGAAATTCTCTTTCAATTGTTGGAATACAAAAATATTTACATGTGATCTTTTCAAATTACTTTTCAAAAGTATTCGACACAATGCACGAGATTAAATTGGACAAAATAGGAAACTACCGTTCTATTTGTAATCTCAATAGACGACAAGTAAATAACAAACATTTTAATATTGTCGTTCAAGGAATAGCTACATTTTTTTTTTGTCACCAAAGTACACAACAATAACAGTAAACATGTCCTTATTCAGGTTCTTATTGAAAAACTAGCTCCCCAATTCTAAAGCTTGAATCGCTAAATTAAACAATCACATAAGGACAGACAGGACCTCTATAAGCCGGTTATATTTGGGTTGATACTTTTTTCGACTGCTTTCATATACCCTGTGGTTGATTCAAGGAGGAAAAAAAATGTTTTAAACATTAAAATGAACATGAAAATTAAACAAAACTTGAAAGTTGATATCGTTTGTGTATATCAGGGAAATACAACTAGCCGTCACTAGATTCACGGCAAATATCAAATCAAGTTGTCGCTAGACTCTGTGACACACCCTATTACACAATAAATTCACAATACTTTTTTAATTTTACAATGTTGAATGGTAGTTGTATGACAAGACATCATTGTGTTCTTCCCTATTTCCATTTCTCTGACATTTTTCGTTTCTTTTATTATTCTCTTTTTCACCACATCAAAGTTCCAAGAATAGGTAGGTAGACGTATACCAATTTAATAGGATGTTGTTGTATATACTGGTGCATTGATCCAGAAATTGGGGAGATCTATTACAAATCAAACAGATGGACCGATTAGAAGACTACTATTTACAAAACTTTAAAACCTATATTTCAATAGTGCTGTGGTATTTGTGACCACTTTGTCCAAGTTGTTAGTTAATTGCCAATATTGGTTTCAGAAACTTGCTGAAAGTGGCAGAAAACTACACCTTCTCGGTTTTATTAACCAACATTACCTTCAAACTCTTTTTATTGCTTCTTGTTTTCTTTTTCAATTACTGTATAGGAATTCGATGAGGTTTTCTAAAAGATTTATTGGAATTTGTCAGTGCTGCAACTAGAATTGTCGGTTATGTTACTGATATTTTGTATTAAAGTTTTACTTTACTGAACTGTATTTATAATCTTGTTACAGGATATTTAGATGAATTTGTATCTTTATACCTCCTGTTTATTAAGTAAATATAACTTTAACTGCAGTTTTAATAGAAAATGAATAAATTTTGTAAATGTAATTAGGTATGTCGCTGATAGTGACATTTAATCAATTGATAAACTTCTTGTTTCTCTCGCAATTATCTCATAAATATGCCAGCAACTCATCACGGCAAGTAGCTCTATTGTAATTTATTGAAACATTGTGGTAAACGATAAAAGTTAAACTTTCCTTGTTAGTTTGTCGTTCTCGACAATCGTTTTATTGTTGTTGTTGTTGTTATTATTATAGTTACTGTTGTCTCTACATCAATTTTAAACACCTGTCCGGAAATCTCGACGATAATGTCCAGAACAGATCGTCACAAATAAATGGATGGTAGCAATAAAAAAATTAACAGCAAATTGGTATGAAACCAAATCAAAAGATTTCTTTCGTTTCCATCAATCTTTTAGCAAGAGATTTTCTTGTTGTTATTCTTAAACTACTGCCATTGACGCTAAAGGTGACAAAGATTTATCCATTACAACTTTCCACTACATACATAAAACTTATTCGGACAAGTTCACGTGTTTGTACGTAGTATAGTAGAGATTTGGTGGCAAGTGTTGGAACGTTTAATGTCTTGTGTGAACGGGACCCAAGATTCTGAAAGTCACCGGTATCTTTTGTAGCTTTTGCACGACATACCGCCGCCATTGTTGTCAAATAAAAGTGTCGCCGCAAACTTTTTCGTGTTGGTCAATTTGAAAGAAAAGCTTTGTCACACACACACACACATACAAAGCCATACAAATAATATTGGAAGCTTTCTTGTTCACGGCAAGAATTTCTATGATATCACCGTCTATTGCTGAAATAAATAGTTGAATCAATGTGACAGTCTTTAATTATTAGGAATGTGCTACTAATAATGTTGTTGATGATGATACATATGTTACAAACCACTATCGTGCATATGGAGCGGAAGAGCTTAAGTATTCGCTCTGTTTGTTTGACATGAATGACATGTGTTTGTGTCAAAGAGAATATCCGGTTTGTTTAATATCGTTATTACTTATTAGCGACATCTTTGAAGGTAACTTCCCGAATGAATATTTCATGCAGAAACTATATGTAATGTATGTATGTATATAAGTGAATACTTCTATGTGCAAGGGTGGATTGCACTCAAGCGTCAAAATAAAGGGACCGTTCCAGATAGAATTCCATAGGCTCAAAAGACTTGTTTTTATTACATTACGTATTCTATCTCTTTCATTCATGTGTTTCAAACTGAAACGGAATCTAAAACTTTTCAGGCCAGTTTAAGCTAAAGTTTAATCAAGTTATGCCTGAAAAATTACTACTAGAAAAACTCATTAAATAGTCTCTACGGAAAAATGCTTGTTGACGAAACTAAATTCTAATTAATTTTCAATTTTCAAAAGAAATATGTATTAACATTAAATGAATGTTGCCAATTTGCAATCTCAATTCACCAAGTTTATTTTTATATTAAAATAAGAAATGTTTAAAATACCTGGAATATGGAAGAAAATCAGAATAAAATCGAGTTGGGAAAGTTAAACACTTGAGTAGATATAACTACGTTGTTCTAGTAAACCTAGTTTTATCTTCAGCACTGTGATTCAGTTAGGATTATCGCCGTTGACAGCATGAACGCTACTAAATTCTATTTAGCCAAGTTTGGAATAGAATTTTCGTCCTATGTAAATATTTAATAATAAAACAACAAAGTCGATCAACTTTCATTGTTGTTTCAATAAAAATGTTTAATATTAACAATAAAATGGGTGTACCGTTCTGCTACTAATTGCCCATGGGAAATCGTTGTATAAACTGAGAAAATCTGTTGTTTTTTTATTATTATTTCAAGGGATAACGTATACCGCTAACAATACTGTTCTGTTTTATTTTTTTTAGGCGCCTTGTATATCCCTTTACCTGAAATTTTTTCTTTCAGTTTGATTGAAAATAATCAAATCAAACATCAGCAAATTTATTGTAATCAAATCAACGAGCCAGAAACACAATTTCAATTTGGAACAGTATTTTTCATTCAATGTACATGAACGTTAATGAAAAGAATTAAATCAGTAAGGCCCCCGTTGATAGCTTTGTTACACAATTACCTACCTGTTAATAAATCAATGGCAAGTCGTCTTTAAAATGTTTAATTAAACTAAAACACACCAATAAACTGACTTACACATATATTGTATACATACACATACACCACTAACCATTTCTAATTGGTGCAGTTTAATTCAACAATTCCAGAAACTAATTAAACTTACAGAATGTAGTAATGAATTTATAAACATTCCTACTTGTATTTTCTCTAATTTGAAAGGTGGTTTATTTAATTAAAAATTTATTGAAATGTGCATCATGTTGTCACTTACAAATCAGTTTATTATGAAAAACATGACTTGTGTGAATTGATCTTTGTCGGCTAAATCGGAAACGTTTGTTTTAGAAACATCTTCCATATACAGGTGAAACTCTAAGAAACTGGACTATTGATCAATATTTAGTAGTTATCTTATATTTTACACTACCTTCTCGTGACTTGCAGTTTTGCTTTGAAAATCGAGCAAAACCTCTTTTCTACTTGCTATGGTTTGTTTTACTACCAACCCTCAATATAAGCCTACTTATACCAAAGTTCCATTACAAGGTAGTAGTTAGATCCAATCAACCTACCTTTATCTTTTTATAAATGCATTGTCAACGGTCCGTAATCTTTTAAAATCTTCAGTGGAAAATTTTTGCGTAAATTATTCAAGAAAACCATCTTATCGGATCTGAATATTATAATAACTAACATAAGCCTGTTATTTTAATTTAATATTTTAAGGCAGTTTCTTATTTGTAAAACACCTCCATGATTTTTAAGTTAACGTTATCATCTTCTATACTTTTATGGGGCATCTTCTGCATTTCCATTGGCTGTTACTGCCACTACTCTAAATCGGATTCACTTATCCTCATAAATGTGCGAATAAAACGCCAGTTTTAGAGGCTATTGTCGGTAATAACCACAAAAGCTTTCATATTAGAAACGGTTTTTTTTTTAATTCAAAAGCCAGAATCAATGAAACCAGATTCTCACTATACTTTTACCATTAAATTAATGTGTGCCTTCTGAGATCCTGAACTTTGTGCTTATTAAATATTTCATCAGAGCAACCCATGGGCTTGTCAAGAATTGTTTATTCGAAAACAATTCTTGACTGTATTTACTACACCACATCAGCGATTTCAACATGATTTATTTAAGCTTAATGAAATTTTACTTTATTGAAGTTGTTTTCTTTTTCTTTTCTGGAATTTGTTTCTTTTATTTTCAATAATTTAAATCTCTTGTGAAAGCCAAAGTGGCGGTTTTTTCAGTTCTTTGGAGAATTATTGTATAGTATTGTGACAGGGATTCAACTCCCAGTAGTACTATAATAATGGTTGACCGATCGTCCCAAACTAATCAGCATGAAGACGATTCGTTACAGAATAGGGCTTATCTTTATGTTGGATATTCAACCAGCGGATATCAACATTTTTCTAATTGTTAACGGAAATCGTATCAATCTAAATCTATTTTAAAACAATCTTATATGTACATTGTTTATTTCTATGTATGAAATATTTTAATTGTCACAGATTTCAATAATCGAAATCGAACCTTGTTTGGTGGTTGTAGAGTGGATTGGTTTGAGAACCGCTGATATTTTGGGATTTTTACTGTGGTGGTTAATATAAAAGACAACCCCCTAAGCGCGTTAGACTAATCAGCGTGAACGGCCTTCCATCATTATTGCAGTTTATGTATGTATATTTGCTCCGTTAAAGAAATTCATAGCATATCTAATGATCAGCTGTCGCCATTTTCACACATGTGTGACACCACAACAGACAACAATTTAAAAGAAGAAGAAAAAACACCCTACAAAAAAACAGAAATAAATAACAGACAACTCAAATATATTTTAAGAATTACGACCATTCTCTTTTCTATTTTCTTCCACTGTTTCTTTATCTTTTAGTTCTTGTTTTCCTCTATACATCTTTTTGTTTTTCTTCTTTTGTCATAATGTGTTTATGGGTTGTTATAATTTTGCAAGCATTATCATTCGTTTAGAAAATGAAAAGAGTGCTAGGGTATACTGGTAGAGGGTGGAATATATAATACATAAACACTAATTACATTTTAAACGAAATATTTCACTGATTTGATAGAACATAACGGCAAGGGAAAACTGGATGATGGGTGTATATAAATTTACAATAAATTTCGATGCTGGAGGATTTAAAAGTTATAAATTCTAAAGTCGGAAAAAGTTCATTTCCTAACAATATCTAGAACATTTATCAATTTTATTATATTTTTATTATTTTATTATTGCCAAAAACAATACAAAAGATTCCAATTGGAAATGATTTCTCGTTTAATACAATATTTTAACAGACAAAAACAAACAGGAAAATCGAAGGAAATCGGTAAAAATATTGTCACATCCAACTGTCTTCAATGAAATTTCCACCCATTTACAAATCTTTCCCCCTTTTTCAACAAAGAACTAATCAGCAACGATAGAAGCCATTTTGATTTTCTAATTGTTCATTGTTCTTTCAACAATTTTCGTCGGCTTGTTGTCCTTTTGTTATTTTTACAGTTGGGCGAGTTGAAATTTTCTATTGTTTCACAAATGAAATTCTCAAGTGAGGCGCACAAATCTTGATTAAAAACTTACTTTTTAAGACAAAAAAAAAAGACAACAAGTACAGGGAGACCTACGAAAAAAGTGAACGCAACATAAGGCACGGAGAGTAAAAGTATGATTTAAAGTCTCTCAATTTTTTTACTACCGTGTTTAATATTCTCTACAAGTTCCTTTTTGATTCTCATTAAATTAATTACAATTAGTGCACGTTGTATAGAGAAATACGATATTGATCAAAATTTTCAAAAAAATACTGTTTTTTCTATCATTTTTTGTTGAGTTGAAGAAAGAAATAAAAATTATTCCGACTTTATGTGAAACCATTTTTTATTGTTTAATTAATTAAAACTCACATAATTACGGGTTATTTTACACTAACGAATTGCTTTTTAATTATTTAAATTCTACCATTCTAGTACCGATAAGATCGCAATAATTAGGGTGCTAGGCCTGTTAAAAATAAGGCTACTTATGGATACGAGCACCATTAATTACGAGACTCTAAGATTGATTATTAAGGATTTCTTTGTGAGATTTTTCAACAGAATCAATGCACTTGAAGTTATTACCTAAATAAACTACTCCTAGTATATAAGTTGTGGTGGATTAATGGTAACCGATGATTTAATCCCTTTTCTGTTACTGCTATATGTCTGAAATCCGATTTAGTTTCTAATTAATTGTAGACTTTTGATTTGGCGTAAACTTCAAAGTAATAAGCCGTTATTAACAATTTTAAATCGATCTTTATCGTTACAATTAGTGTAATTTCTCATTGTCAGATCGATTTTTGCAAAGTTTTGGGAGTGCGCCTAGTCTTCCAAACGATCTTGCAATTTCAATAATGAATCATCTTTTAGGAACACAATCTTCTTACAAAGCTAATACTTCTTATATCGACTTGGCCTTATAGTTTGGTATGTTTCATATTGCCCCTGACGGCAATAATCAGATTTAACCCTAGATATAACGTTTGTTTCTTTGAAAATGTTTTGACATCATTATTTTGATCTACTTGGGATACGTTTTAAATGCTTCTCACAATCAAATGGACCATTTGATGTTTCCCTTCAAACACTTTGTAAAGAGACCAATATTTGAGAAGTTCAAGTTTTGATATTTCTGTCGTCAATGTTAACTTTCTATCGTACTCTTGAAAAGATCGTTAATCGATCTAACGGATCGTTAATCAGATTGTGCTTGGAATGACGCGTTGACTAAATTGACATTTAAATAGAAATCGAATCAGAATTACAATCCAATTCGATTTGCTTTCATTATACGATAGGTGACTTGACTAGCACTTGGAACGAACTTTAAGTATTTTTCAATTCAATTTTTCAAACGTCAATAAATCTTAATATTCAAATTAACATTGGTGTGTAGTAAGGTAGAATTATAGATATGTTAAATTTTCGAACAATAGATTGATTAACCAACTAGATAGATAGTAGTTTGTTGATGTTTGACATTAGTAATTGTGTAAACGTCGGAGATTTTGAATAAATGGAGTCGGTGCAAACGGCACATGTCTAAACAATAAATCTTATCCAATTCTATATTAACTATTATATTGTTGTTATATCTGTATACATATGTATGGGTGGTAATTGTTGAAGTTATGGACTTCCTTCCCATTTAGATTCCATGAATCTAGCCTGAGATGACTTCATGATCATCATCATCATCTCTCTTACCGGGCTGCTGCAATTACAAACATCAAATGAAGATATAGATACGTTTAAAAGATAAGATGGGACCATGTTTTAAGTTATATGCACTATAATCGCTTAGGTAAATATTTATGTTGTATCTTGGTACAGGTCGTATATATGAATCTAGAAATGATCATGATAAATTTTAAAGAGATTTATAAACATTGCTGGGAAGCGGTATAAAGTAAGAAAAACATTTTCAACAAGATCACGTTGAGAAGAATCTTAGAAAATATCCGAAAATTAAAACAGTACCTTTAGATTTTGTTTGTATGAATAAATACTGAATAAGTAGTGTAAGATATTTACCAAAATTCAGTCAGTCGAATTTTAACGTGAAGTTATTAAATCCTGTTTCAACAACAGCAACTATAAAAATCAATACTTTCAAGTTATATGTAATGAAAATAAAAATATTTGGTAAATCTCATAACACCCCCATTTTCCTAATGCAACTAATAAATTATAATTTTTGATAATCTAGTGTTAACCGAAGGATTAACTCTGTTAAAACAGATGATTTATTTAAATCTACATTAGTAGTTGAAATATTAATGCTACGTAAATACGTGCCCCTAATATCATCATGATTTAGGAGAAAATCCCAATAAATTTCCAATAACAACTAGGAAAATTCTCAAATGCAACTAAATTCTGACAATATGCCTACAGTATACCGAATCACCCCCCTATTTCCCAATTCGCCAGAAAGTTTGGCAACATTCTGCCATCACTAGGATGTAAATCAATGGGCCCATTTAATATACGATAGACCCTTAAGTAACATTAGAGAATTTTGGCATTTAGTAGAATCTAAAGTGTATTAGAAATAGAAGAAATTTTTTTTTCTACTTCTCTCTCATCGTTACTCAAAAAAGACAAAACCATCCATTCAATCAGATTAAACATAAAACCGCACTTAAAAGCCCATACGTAATATTCATCGTAAATATGGTAAAGCTAAACGTAATCATAGCTACTACCTACCTATGTTACTACCCGGTCATCAAATATTAATAATGGTTATAAAAAACGCATCAAGTTCGTTGAAAGATATAAAACCAATGGTGGAGGATTTTAAAATTACCTCCTACTCTCTTCACATGTTTCCTTTTTTTTGCCTCTTCACGTCTATAAAGTATTAATATTGAAATCGCATAAATAGGGTGGTGCTAAGAAATATTGTCGGAACAAATGTTCGAAAGTGCACCAGATTACATCTATTCAGAACCATAATCAATCTTATTTCAAATCGATATTTTTTTTTAATAGAAACTACACTATAACGCCAGATTGAAAATTGTAATTACCTGAACGTAAATTTGTACATTTCACTCTAAAACTAATGTAATAAAAGTTGCTCGTTAAATATTTGTAACTTTAGTTTTAGAATAATATATAATCGTTGTAGTTGATTCAGAGTTGTAGCTTTGCGAAAAACTAATGTTAGAACGACATTCAATTATCGTGACAAAGGTAAAGTATTTATACGTTTTTCTTTTATTAGTTTCAACTGAATATCGAATTTTAAAGATAAGAAAACTGTAAACAGTCAATATTCTCAGATATATTTGTTTATCGATAGTTGTCACTGTTATTATATAGCTGCTTTTTCGTAAAGTGACAATTTGATCTTGTTAGAACGATCACGTAAAGATAGACGATTCTGTATGCGCTCCATGTTAGCCTTTGCTGACAGTTCATGAGAAAGCTATTCTCCTAAACTTGGACATTTTTCCAATTTCCGGAGTAAGTGTGTGTTAGACGTCTCTGTTGTTGTTGTTATTACTGTTACTGATGCTGTTCAGTGCATGGATTTGTTTCATTAAAATAACTCTTGTGAACAACACATACACATACATGAAACAATCTAGATGAATTTGTTATTATGTTGAAATGAAACAGAAAAAAAAGCTTCTATAAATTTATTCAGATTTTCCGCTTTTCATTTAACGTATAAAATCGATAAAAGCATTGTATTTGTTTGCCTTATCCACCACTAAAAACTAGATATATTTTATTGTAATTAAAACTTGGTATAATTAAATTTTGAAATATACAGTAATTAAAATAACAAATAGTTAATATTCATGACAATGTAAAAATAAGGAAGAATTTAATTTTCCAAAATAAATTTTTAAAACACTGTTAATGAAGCAATTAGATAAAACTCAAATTATTGCACTTGGAATTTAATTTGCAAAAGTGACAAAGTCATTTCTCATTCATTTACCCTCAAAGTTTTCCGTTGTAATTTTTCTCTAAAGACAAATCGTTAAAGCACGCTTACATACGGAAATACTACAAGATTACTCATCTGACTGTACTTACCCTTTATATGAAGGGTAAGCTTTATCAACAAAAATATATAAAAATAACGTTACAACAAGGATGAGAATTTAACAATATAGCGATTAATCAACCTAAACTGGCTGATGAATTAATCGGATGGAAAAACATCGTAACTTAAATGAAAACACACCCTTATGTAAGAACTTTATTTACTTTTGCTAGTCCTTCACATGTTATCTATAAGTTGTGCGAACATCAAGTCAAAAGGGTGACTCTGTTTAGAAACCATATGCATAGTTTAATTCTAGATTCACCCTTAAAATCGGTTGCCTTGAGTAATTTACTAATTTATACACTACAAATCCCCTTTTTATCATTAATTAACACCTTAATAATTTTGTAAATTTGTCAAATCGTGTAAGCATCGGGAATTCTTTTTTATTGAATCTAAAGCCCACTTTACATCATCCAAGATTTTGTTCCTAGCAAGTAAAACGACAAATTTGTGTCTTTAGACCATTCGATTTCTTATTCGAGTTTCGAGTTGCCACATTCGAGATTTGTTCCGAGTTTTCATCCGATTTTTTCATAATAGAACGGTCTCTAGTCTCATCCGAGTTTTCGTCCGATTTGCCAAAAAGTGTCATGGGCAGCATACTGTTTGAAGATTTGCGGTTATATTCAAATTGAAAGCGTGGCGTTGACGTCAATGTTAACGCCTGCGTACACACGCAACTGGCTCGAATAATGCAAAGATGAAAATATCTAGGATCGAGATGAATTCGGATATAAAATCGAATACAAAACTCGGACAATGTAAAGGGGCTTTAAGCAATATTCGAATTCTTGTAATAAATTTCTCAAAGTGTCTAAATAATCTTCATTTAAGGAAACTATTTATTAACAAACTCCAGTTAATATTTCTCTTCTACTTTTCATTCTAATTACATACATTCTTCTTAGACAACTGAAAACATATTTACAAAACAGTATTTGACTGGCATTTAACAAAACAACACCATACATACATAAAAGCAGATAATTGACACAATAACAGTAACTATACAAAGAGATGAAAGCGATTTTCTCTCTATACAGTTCCTCTTTACCGGAAATCAATCCTGTAGTAGTATACAGTGTGGTTTTCTGCATCGAACCGGAACGTAACCGGCCATTTTGTTAGTCTACTGACTTCCGCTTACAGTTCACAAACAATTTTATTGGTTTAAATATCTTTCAATAATAATAATAATATCTCTCCCCCATGCTCGCTAATTTCTTCGATTATAATGCGGAACAATACTGTTCCGTCTCTCTCTATGTATGGTGTAGTAGCTGGTAGTTTTTAATACTCATATCAAGGGCAGGTGTCTGTTTTTGTTCTAGACAGCAATATAATCATTATGATTATTATAGCCGGAACCAATCTTGGTCAGGCTTTTGTTGAAATAAATTTCTATCCGCCCTAGATTCTACTCCTATTGTTTTTTCTTCTATAGTTGATTTGAACAGTGGAGATTTAGAAACCTTCACCTGTCCAACCGCTTTTTGACTCTTTGATACAAAATAGAATTTAAAATAAAATCCAGTCAATAATCTATTTTTATAACAAATATTTTTTCAACTGTCATCTCTAATGGAAGTCAAATATTTGTGAGATTTATTCTTTGTAGTCGAGCGGTAATTGTTTGGACACTTTGTAAATAAGGAACACCTTGAGAATGAATCAAATTGAAATGTTTCAAAGCAACCACTACCACCCTACTGAAATGTTGTTTAATCAATATGTTTAATATTATTAGATTAGAATAGGGTGTGGGGGTGTGGTAGTGACGTTATATAAATTATACTAAACAATAGTTGAATATTGGAAAATATCATTAGACTTAATTAAGATATCATAGATAATTAAGTTTCATAAGGCAGCTGCTTTGTTAATATTATTGTGCGGTTTAATTTTGCTCCGTGTTTGCCTCAATTAATTTCAATTATATTAAAAGAAGAAAAAAAACCGACATGCTTCTCTGTACGTATATGTATTTTTTCTTTTTCTAATTTATATACAGTGTAAACAAAAAACAGTAATATAACCATCAATTCATCAGTTTGGATATATTATTAAAAAGACAGAATAAAATCGAATTGGAAAAACGTAATAACGAGGCGGCTATCATCGGTCTTTATGCACAAAATAACTGCAATTATCAGAACATGGAAATGCAATTACGGATTGAGTTTCCTCCCTTTTTCCCCATTAGTTTTTCTCTAATTTTCGGTCGAATTACTTGCAAATAAAACTGTTTAAATTTCATCATCATCATCATGGAAATTCTCTACCATGTTTATCTACTTGTTCGTTTTGTTACACTTATTTCTTTCAATTAGTTTCAAATATAAACTGAAATTCGACTACTTTATACTACTAGAAAATAACATTTAATTATACTAAAACACAATGTAATTTTGGGGTCTGCACGAAATACTGCCATTTAGTTGACTGTTAATAAACATATCTTTCGAAATGAAGACATCAACTCGCCTTAACAATGTCAGCGGTAATAATTTTAATAATCTATAATTAAAAACTATCTTGACGAAGCATCGTTGATGGTATGTTAGGCTCTGCTAGTTTCATTAAATTTTGTATATACGGAAAACAGAAAGAAAGAGAGAGGAAGTTTGTAGTGTAGACGGAGATATTATTAACAAAACCAGCATGGTATTATGAATTCGCTTTTAAAGTTCTCTATGAAAGTGTTAAGAATTTGTTGATAAATAACCAACATATTTACAACGAACTTTGTAATAAAACAAAGGCGTAATTATTTCTAAAAGCGCTGAAAAGAAAATAAAACGTTTCCTATTTTGAATTATTCTAACGTGAAACTACAGTGAAGCTTTTATGTTTCGATTAACACCGTACTGGAATTTGTTTGCTTATTTTTTTAGAGAATAAAAGCACAAAGCTCCGAATTGTAGGCAAAAAAAAAATACAAAAAAATGACCGTAATCGAAAATACAACTCTCAACAGATGCTTACGGTAGTAAAGTCTCACTGTATTTAGTTTACTAATAATAAAAGTATATAAAATACACTTTATGAATTTATGCATATTACTTCTTCATCTTTATAGTTTTGTTAATCTTCTAATTAATAATGCTTTTATAACGTGCTTTATTTCTAGCAGGAATTTTAATATAATTTTTCCTACACGATATTTCAAACGGAATTAAAGGGAAATTTCAAACTACAATATTGGATCTGATTAAAACAAGCGACTGCTCGCCCTTTTTTTTGTTCGTTATTTTTTTATTTCTTTGATTTTTTCGTTTGTTATAATATTCAGCAACAAAATGCATTTTCTCCAAATGCACGTTTCAGTTATTAAAATTCATGAAGTTTGTATGAGAATTTTTTAAATCAAATTGCAAGTCCACCGTATGCTACAATTAATTAGGATTTCAACGACTGTACTAACAGTATTTCTATTTATATTTTTTTTGGTAGAAGTATAGTCGTTTTATCAAAGCTCAAAAACATTATTAGGAATAGAAGGAAAACCATTTGAGCTTTTTAATATTTAATTCATCATTTCCACACGAGACGATGAAGTGATTTTTTTCCTAGGAAAGCCGTTTTGAAAAGATTCAATTTCCTTGAAGGAATATTCATCAACCACGAAAAGTTTCAACAATTATAAATTTTCAATTAATTGAATATCTAGTTGAACATCGATTTCTAATCTTCGATTGTCTATTGCTCTTTCTTGAAAGATTCGTCCAATTAAAGTCTGACGAAAACAAATGGTGAAACAACAGCTTACCTGTATAACAGTCGATGGAGGTGATCAAAAACATGCCGATCGTTATATTGTTTTGTTGTTGTTAACCATCTGCTTGTTTATATCTCGTTCTTCTCTAACGTGTTTAAGTCTGATAAAAGTTTACCTAAAGGAACGAGAACAATCATTAAATTTTTTGCGCCCATTTCGATTATCTTTTCAACAAGAATTCAAAGTGTTTTTGATGTTTCTGTTGTAATTCACATCAATTTTCGACGAATTTTCGCTATTTATCGTCAACAATAATCTTCAAACTATAAACATTTAATTGTTTCAAATTCTTGTTGACATTTTGTTCACCAGCACACATAAAGAAAACAATTTTAATGAGAATATAAATGAAAAATACTTCAACAAAGTTATTTTGAAATAAACGGTATCGATTTTAACGAAATTAAATTTAGATAGGAAAACATTTATTTTACGTGGTATAGATAATGTAACAAGGTGTGCATCAATTAGGAATATTCCAAATGGCCACCTGGTGAACAATAGTTGTCCCACACCTAAAACTCTACCTTATCGTTTTGGGGACGTACCGATATTTGTATTCCTCCCCTTGTTATTTTTTTACTTTATATTTACGACTAAAAATTCTGTTAAATCATCCAAGTTAATAAACGGAATTGAACGGTAGCTGAAAATCTCACAAACCATTTAAAAGTTAAGAAATTTTATAGTAAAGAGTCAATGATAGTTCTAAACGATAGATATAAACGGGAAATTTGAGATTCTCACATAAAAATAGTCATAAAAATAGAAGCGATGAAATTCAACACTAGATGCTATCAAACAAATGGAGAGGAAAATTAAAACAAACTAAAAAATAAATTAATTACCAATTCTTACTGGAGAATTCACAAGAATTATACTAATATAAAACAAATTTAGTCCGACTGCTCTACTAATTATAAATTATAACAATAAAAGTAGCGTAAGAGTTCAATAATTAATATTAAATTAAACGGCGAACTTTGAAGTGAACAATACTTTTTTACAATCGTATAAATAAGTACAGGTAGATGCATGGAAAAGTTATGAGCCTATGTAATTCAGGTTTACGAGGGAGTTCCTCACAACTTGGCATGCGTCTAGCAGGTTAAAATTTGAAAAGAAAGATCCAACCAAAATTAGGAGATGAGAATAGGGCTCTTATATTGCTCCTTAACGTATTCCGTTAGATGAGCCTATGACAAATTGTCCACACAGAACAATCCCCATGCACCCACCCCCTTTTCTTCAAGATGGATAAAGCTTGGTTTACACAACTAAAAGAACGAGTTAACTTTTCTTGCACCTAGCTGTACATTACGTATAGTCGAGTTGATGAAATTAATTTTGGTTTAGTATATGTAGATGGAACGTCGTCCAATAAATTTACACACTTCGCTATTTTCAGGGTAAAATGTATTTTTCAAGATTGGAAATTCGACATCCACACCACCCTCTGCAATTGTACGAATAATTCAGGTAGACGAAATAATTAAATATAGATCGAATCCTATCAATGGGAAGCTTAGAATTCAATTTATTCAGAACGTAACAGATTCCTAGATAACTGATTGAATTTCTACTTTTAGTAAATAACTTTTTCAGTTTGACCGTAATATACCTAGGTAGATACAAATTACATATAGCTTTTGTATTTAATTTTACCGATCGTTAATTTTGTAGAATTATTACCGAATTAAATCATATACCCATAGTAGCTGTATTTAAAACAGTGATAACGTTTATGTTTTCCGATGTGATTTATACAAGTGTAGATGTTAAACAATCGAAAACGAGGGGAATGTATTATAAATTTGAGGCTATTTTATATTCAGATCACATAATTATAAACGTGGAGTTTTTGCGTATTTGTGGTTTACAACATCGACCCGATTGTAATCAAATTTAGGTAAATTGTTATAAATCTACATAATTGAATTTTATTACAGTCAAACAAAGTAGAGGATTATTATTATTATTTTTATTTATACCAAAATTTATAATAGTCATCAAGATGGATTTTAGTAGCTATTTAAAGGAATATAACCCAGTGTGAGTGAAGGTAGACACCCACATGGCTCATCTACATAATGAAAAGCATCTCAACGGGACAACTTCCATATGTATGAGAGAGGATTCAACTTTAATCATTTATTCAATACATTATACTAGAAATAAATTTCGAAAATCCTAAACCAACTCTTTAAATATAGAATACAAGAAAAATTCTTGTTAGACATTCATTAGATTTTTTCGTAACATAACATTTAAAGACGAAAAAAGAGCAAAAGCTTACACAACAACCACCCGTGGGACTTGGACGTTCTATTAGCGGTTTGACAAAGGAGCACGAGCACAATTTCAGGAAACATCTCATCTTGTCGTCGTCGACAACTTTCTGTTGTTATATTATTATTGTTGTTAAAGTTATAACGAAATGCAAATAATGCCTCCCTAGAACAAAGTAAAATGTATTTAATTTATTAACCAGAGGGGGAAAAAGAAACGGGGGAAATACAAGAGAGAAAAAAACAGTAATAAATCTAAACATGACTGTGATAACTGTAAAGGACATGTAGTTAAAACCGCCAATTATCCTCTCAAATCCAGTTGAAGATTGGTATAGAAATTCTCACTTTGTATTTACATTTATACACATACGTTAAGTTAGAGAATGGGAGTCGTCTATTTTGAAGACAACAAGAGGTCGGAGGCGGCTGTTTGCCGCCTCCAACACGCACTATATTATTAGTTTAATTATTGTCTAAAACAATCCCCCCATCTCTATCCCGTTGTTCGTCTTTGTTTTATGTGTTAGAATCGAGAGTTTCATAGTAGTCGTATATACTAACAGTGTTGGTTTCGATGTTAAACTTTCAACAACAAATCGGGTTCATGTTAAACTCAATACGGAAGACGATAGAAACTTTGGATGAAGTTGGTGTAAGTTTTTAATTTGAACATATGGTAGAAATATTGGTTTATAGTTTGCCGGAATTATGGACTAGAAAATTGAGAATTTATCAGCTCTTTTTTTCTGTTTGTTTGGTTTATCTCCCTTTCGTTTCTTTTAATAGAATCGAATTATATAGAGCGATCAAGATTCTAAATTAAAACAATAAAAGTTCCATCTTGATTTAAACGATCTCGACCGCTACAAAGATCAACGATAATGGGATCTTTTTAGGATTACGTTTATTCGATTTTCCATATTGTTAAATGTTCAAAAACACGGTGGTCTGTTCTACTATAATTTCTTCTGTCATTGATGAGAAACGCCTCAAGATAATTAACATGTACTCATTTGACGTGAATATATCTATATAAGAAGAACGAAAGAAAGAAAGAACAAATTGGTTTTCGCTAGACGTGTTGTCAGTCAGGATGAGATTTGCACAGGATCAGGCCAACCTACCGACCGACCGACCGCACGCATTCTACAACAGGGCTATGTTGTACAGCCACCTGTCGTCCCACTGATAGCCCCCAGGCTAACATTTAATAACTTCATCAGTACCAACATTATACAACCATCAGACTTTTCTATATTCATAGCCTGGATAAGTTGAATATATTTATAACGAGATTGAATTTTTTTTCTTTGTTAGACATAGACGTCTAGTGTGAAATATAACAACAGAAAATATCTAAAACTGAAATTCCATTTAATTATAATTATTATTATAATGGAATTTATTCTGTAAAATTTCCATGTAATTTCATGAGATGCTCTAGCCATTATTATTATTATTATTATTATTATTACAGCTATTGTAATTTGGTCCAGGCATTTATTACAGTCATTTACATACTATTTACAAGTTGAAATTGTTGGCTATATCCATGAAATTTACCTATCACTCCAATATCAAACTTGTTCCAGTTATGGATACCGAATAAATCTTGTTATAATATAAATAGTGGCGTGTTTTTAATATTATTATTTTTTTGAAGAGTTTATCTTTGATCTTATTTTGACTGGAATCGATTTATATAAACGTCATATAAATATAAAAGTGTATTATTCGACACAGCATGAATTAAATAAAAATTCTCGAGCATACATTTTTTGGACTTGATTATTTACCTGTAGAATGAGCGGATTATGAATTTATATAAATTAAATAGCTAGACATATAGAAAGTACATATGTACACAATATAAGTAAATTCGTGGGTGTGAGAGAATTTCTAATAGAATTTCAAATAGAATCTAGAATGGAATCCTATCGAAATCCTAAGTATAGTTCAAACCATTCATTTACATTACCATAAATAATTGAAATTACTTAAACTTGTATAAATTTTAGCCAATTTTCCGAATTTGTAAGATATTCAATAATCTTATAAACTTGTAAGTGAAATTTCCTAGATAAAGGGATAAATCAACACTACTGAAGCTTACAAATAGAATCAATTAACTTGTCTTTGAAAAATTAACTAAAAACATAACTTCTTCTACACTGGCGGCCAAAGAAAAGAGACCGAGTCTTGAGCGAGAATATCACATCTTTTCGTTCGTGTGAGTCAGGCTGTTTCTCTCGTGAAAGTAAGAAAGTGGATAGGCATAAAGTGTTGGATCGAGTTTCAGTCATAGCAAATTTATAGAACGTGTTTTTCTATTCAGCTAAATACCCAAAATGGTATCAGCAACCCCATCTTCTTTATCTGATTGAATATCTTTCTTCTCAAATTCTGACCTATTAAGGTCCTTATACATTGTGACGACCGCCCTGATAAGCCTGTTTTACACAGCTGCACAAGAAGTAGTCTATTTTTTTGACCGCCAGTATACATTCTCCGGAGAAAAATGAGCCTTCATCTTCTGGTGCTAACCTTATTCCTCATCCTTTTCATTGGTATCCTGGTGCTTTGATAGCTAGTTATCAACCAAGCTGGTTGATCATTTTCATTATCGTATCCTACCTTTTACGTAGACAACCTGGTGCGTAGAAGCCATGATACTCATCGGTAATGCTTTTGCCCAAGAGCAACCAAACTAGTTTATGTATCATAATTTTTGAATCTTTTACTGTACTTAAGAAACGTTGGTTCGTTTTGGTTACCTATAGAATATATTAAAGGATACTTCCAGGAAGCTGTGTTATAGTTTTATTTCTTATAAATCAATGTATGTACAGGATGTTTTTTTTTTAATTGGTCAATTATTATGTAACTGTGAGTGAAACTCCTATAAGTTGGCGAGCGATTGAAAAAATATTTTAAGATATTTGTAGAGGGGGACCATTTTAACAAGATTAAAACCACGTAGCTCATTTTGAAGGTGGTCAAAAAGTTGGTCCAAGGGTGATTTTTTTGTTTTTCTCCATTATATTCTGGAACAGGTGAAATGTTTTACATTTCACCTGTTCCAGAAGAAAGCAATGAAGCAAAACGAAAAAATCGCTGTTAGGAGGGTCTTGAGTCATCCTTGGTCGGTTTGCGTGCTTTGCTTGTTTTTGAAAATTGCAACATTGCCCAAAACTATCGTTTTTTGATCAACTTACAAGGTTCTAATTTTGCTAAAATAGTCTCCAGCGCCCTCACCTACGAATCCTTGATATATTTTTCCAATCGCTCGCTAACTAGTAGCAGTTGCATAAGAATTGACTAATTTAGAAAAACATTAAACATTAGTCATTTCAAAACATTAGCGAAAAACAAAATGGTTTTCCACAATTATTGACTTAATTTTATATCGTTCCTCTTAATAATGAAGGAATAAAATAATATTCATTAAAATGTGCAGTCGATAATACATTACCACATTAGACGACATTACTTGTTCAACTAATCCCAAGATGAACACATATATCTTTGCGACTTCAAAGAAAATTATGAAACTTGAACTAATATAATACTACAGTTGGTGTTGGATCGCACAAAGAACCGCGTATTGTTGTTAAATTTTCTAAAGAGGCCTCCCTGTCGAAATTTAATTTGTTGGTTTGATATTTTGATACCTTAATGGTATCTTCCTTCTACACCAACTCGTAAGGGTATCCACATTTGAACAGAAGTAAATAGATAAGAATTTGGGATCAGCGAAAAATTATTTATTAGTAGGATCATCAGCAAGTTCTCATAACCATTGAGCAACGCATTATCATCAAGTTCTTGCCAGGGGAGAACGTAAAATCTGTCAAAATTTCGAGTCGCTGAAAGGAGATCCTTTAGTTTATATTTGATCCACTCCCGTAATAAGAAAGAAGTTTACATACATTCTACAGCGAGTAATACTAAAGACGGGTAATTTTATCTACAGGAAAATGCACGAACAACGCTCCTAATAGCGTAGGTACAATAGAAAATAAGACAAGTATTTCTCCAAACTTTCCGAATAATTTCATGATAGTGCACCGTTCACATAACCATTCTTTATAATAACGATCATGACGACCCAATATTTATTGGTCGAATCTTAGCCGATATATTCCTATTCTAAAAACGTGCCCAAATTATAAAAAAACTAAAGTAGAAAATCATTTTATTAAGCAAAATAAAAATTCAATCAACTTATCGTACAATTGCTCATAATGGAATTACGCTATATCACGAATTCTTTATAAAAAAAAAAAAAACGACTCAAGAAAAGTTTTACACTACAATCAACTTTAGCAACAATTCAAGTACAGAATTTTATTAGAAATCTTATTAACGGATAATGGAACATAAAATATCTTGCTGACCCTTGAAATAAAATGAAAAGCTTTACTTTTCTTTTATTCGTTTATTTTTTTTCCATCGTCTTTTCGTCTGTTAGAAAGCCACTTAAAGTTATCGCTATAGATGATAAAATAAATTCTTAAAAGTTTAAATTATAACTCTACAAAATTGTGCAATATACAGAAATTCATTTTATTAATTTTCCACATAAAAATATTCAATTATACGCTCGTATGTTGCCACGAAAATAAATATTAATCTCAACTTGATCTTTGTAGATTATCTTAATACAGTTTTTTGTGTCGCTTTTTATAGTATTAAAATGGAATATTTAGTAGTTTTATAGTCGTTGTTGTTCCATGTAACAATTTTTACATAAATTTACTACGCAAACAAGAATTTTCATGAAATTCTCAAGTAATAAAGTTGAATATTTTTATTCTAGTTTTTATGTAATTTAAATGCCACTATATTTATCATACGGTAATAAAATTTAAATATTATAATTAAGAGTTTGTATAGAATTTTCAAGATAAAATTGTTATACATATAGTAGGTTTGATATAAAAAAGCACAATCGTAAAGTCAGTCGTGTATCTCAGGATTTTGAATATTTCATTTTATTTTCGTTGAAAACAGGTGGTGTTTCTAAACCTAAATCGCCAGAATTACCACGATTTTTGCCTAGTGTTCCTACCAGCAGACAACCACGCATACGATCAAAAATTCATTGTATTTTCAATAATTCAATGGTAGATAGTGTTGACATAAGCCGCTATTTGGCCGAAATTCCATAGCGATATTCTGTTGTTGACCATCTAGTTTTGCAACCTAATTTTCATTTATGTATGGTTTAATCAATAGAGCATTGAACATGTACCACACCATAAATTATACCTCATCTATTTCAGCATGATCGACTTTACTTTAAAACAACACAAAACTTGTTGGTCAAAATAAAATACATTCGAGTTGTCCATTCTTTTTTTTTTTTGATTCTCTTGTCCGATGTTAATTCGTCATTTATAATCAACAGTTGGATTAGAATCTGCTGTATGTCATGGAATCGACTAGAGTGATCTATCATTGTTAATTTCGTAGGGATTTTTAAGTCAAAAAAATACGAGTCTATCTAATAAAAATTCTTTAATTATATTGTGTGAGAACAACACCTACTGTTACACATACGAATATTTGATTAGTAACAGGTAGCAGACACGTCAACAAGTTCTGTTCGTTAATTAATTTGATGATAAGGATCAGTTGACGACGAATATCATCAAATTGAAATTATTTCTTCGTCTTTTGATATTCTAACATATTCAATGTGGGATTAACAATAACAGATAATTGTAATGGTTATCTTTAATTAATCATTGTACATTTTGGATGGATTTTAATTTAAATAGTGTTTTTTTTTTTTGAAAATTAATTACATCTAATAATTAATGGATACTTTCAAGAAAATTATTATATCATCCCACATGTCGGTGTTTTGTATGTTGTGTTTATAGAACAAAAGGGTCAGAACAACAAATGTTTCATCAAAAGATTCCACATCGTACATTAACACTAAATTGACAGTGGGAACTTGGCAAAGATCTCACTAATTATGATTTTGGTAAATTGGTAAAAGTCTATTTAATTATAATCTGTGTAATTTTCAGTTTAATTCTTTTTATTGTGATAAGTTAATTGCTATTGAAGACGGATACTAGCAGGTGTAACAAAACCAACATGTTCATTATAAAGTTGATATTCTTGGTTATTAACATTTAAACTGTACTTGCGTTGCTTAAAATCCACCTATCAACTGAAAACTATCATATCGTTGAATTTTCGATTCCTATGTATATTGACTATAAAAAAAGAGTATGTATATCTCGTAAACGATGAGCTTTTAGCATAAATATGAAACACAATGACTGTATAATATTGGCAAAAATAACTATTTATTTATGTATGAATCTATGATGTGTTCGACGATATTTATTCTTATTGTAAAGAATGAGGCACTGTAAAAACAATATACTCGTTCCCTTATTTAATATTTATAACATACTGAATACGGAATAAGGCCGGTACTTGGTCTTCTTTCAGTCCATCAACATTTCGAAGAAGAAACTAGAAAATAATTGGCTTCTATAACAAGATATGTGCGTAATAATATAGAGGCGCCAACCTGAGGCGTCTGTATAATTTCATTCATAATGACGAGCTGACAGTGCTTTAATCAATTTTTTTTTTAATTTACAGTTTATTTGACTGAAAAAACCTCTAAGAAGTAAACATAGGATTCTAAGAACATTCAAAATAAGAGTAAAATAGCTGAAAACAGAACAATCACCTTAATACTAGGCTTAATAATTTATATCCAATTGTTTTTGTTGCCAATAACTATACTTGAACAAAAAAAGTCAATTTAAGCACCTCTGTTTTGTTGAATCCGGTAATTCAAACGAGTATAATTTTGAAATTTTGCTGACCACCAACTGGTGCCCTCACTTTTCTCCACTCCCTCACGTTTTTTTTGCTTCTGTCCGCCTATAATTCCAGGTCATTATTAGAATTTATGAGACAGGTGAGGCTGTGCGTAATAACTTAATTGGAGGCACGAAAATATAAACTCACACAACCAATTCAATTTACTTTCTTTTTTTTACAGCCGATAAATGTATTTATAAGAAGAAATGATGATGATGCTGGTAATAATAAATTTCAAATCAATATATTTTAATTTAGTAGCATTCGAATTAAGTGGATGAATTCTTTTTATCTTGTTGTTGTTGTTCTTCTTCTTCTTCTTCATCACCACTTTAATCATAAATCAAAGTAGCGGGGGGTGCGTTTGTTGTTGTTTTTTTCTCGTCTCTACCTCTTCTCCTCTATCCGATTTTTATTTTTGCTGAAGGCTCGATATTCAAAAGACTGTAAACGAACTCTCTCGGGACTTGCTAGAAAAATTGTTCTCTCACTTTGGAACTAAACTGAATAAATCACTTGTAGCAAGCTTCAAACAAAACATTCAACTCTAGCATCATCTTGAGCTTCCAGCCACCCCTATTCGGCAACCATCCATATTCCATGAAGGATTATGATGTGGTGACTATCATCAATATTCTTAAGACTTGTTCAATTCATGCTATTTGTGTACATGTAGATAGTTTAATAAATATCCTGTATTTTTATCTTTATTCGAACAGCTGTTATGGAAACCATTAGACACAAATCATAGTCAAAGAAATTATAACATTGTCAACACATGTAAGACAAGGAATTTTTTCTTATCGTTGTAATTTCATTGCTGGTATCTGTAACGTTTGATCTTTGAAGGGAAATTGATGATCGAGTGGGGAACTTTACACAACAGTACCACAACTGAAGAAGGAGAGGAAAAAATGAATGATACCCCCATTAAATTATGATTTAACAAAATTTCCTCCTCTATACAATGTGTGTTTATACGTGATATGTATTTCAATACAATTGAATTCGAACTGATATATTTTTGTTTTGTGTGAATTTCAATACAATTTACACATGATTGATTTTTTATTAATTATTCAATAATAAATACAAAACAGTATATGCTTCCATTTATCGAAACTTGAATTATACTGAATGAATATACATGTGTTTATTGTTTAAATTATCGGTATTGTAATAATCTAAAATATTCATTATTGGATTTAGCTAGAATTATTTAAATTATTAATTGGTAACTCTAGTAATGTTTTCATCGATTTATGGGTCTACATACCTACTCTATTTAGGGGAATGTTTATTCGTTTAGTACGAAAAAAATTGAAACAGAGCTTCAATAATCGCAGTGTTATTCTGAATTTGTACTCTATAAATATACAAAATGGAGAAAATTGATTGACTATATCTAATAATTTGTACTAGGAGTACCTATATACTAGTTTGTAGCATTCAGTCTTGTTAATTAATGTACTTTTAACTTATCCTTTCTTGCAATTGTAAATAAGCTTAAATTTGCTCAAAACACATACTGTTATTAAAATATTCATAAAGCTATTTCTATATTAGTATGTATACCTAGGTGCATGGAAAAGGTGACGACTCTTGAACGAAAAATATGCACTCTTATTAGTATCTGACCGAAACAGGACTTACAGCCCAAACAGAAACCGAAACATCGGTCTCGGGCCCAGTTTCGGCCGAAACCGAAACTTATTTAGACATTAAATTTTGAAATCGTCTATAAACTTAATTTTCTGAAAAAGCAGCTCAAATTCTAAATTTGTTACTATTTGAAATTTAGTTCTTCAATTATTTTCTACTTGCTGCCTGATGTTCTGTAAATATACAAAATTACACCCCTAGTCTCAGTTACTATTCCTGGTTGAGTATCTTTCTGACCTGCTAGACATACCTATGTCATATAGTGAAAACCTCCCTCTTTAGCCCGATTTACACAGCCGCACAACTATCATCACTTTTTTCATGCACTTAGGTGTACATCTTAAAGTTGATTTGAATATAGTTGTAGTAAATCATATGTAAGACAATAAACAATTTTGAATTTCCTAGGAAAAGATACTCGTTGCATTTATGAAAATCGTCTCAGGTGGCCCTGCTAGTTTCTTGTTTTTCCGTCTACATCTAAGAGACACGTATATGCTTTTATCTGGAAAGAATCATAGAAAAAGGGTGAAAACACAGGCCAAAATGCAGTAAATTTTCTATAAACAAACAGTCTGCCATTTTAGTTAATCAACTCGATTTCTAACAAGATCGATTAAATTCTAAGAAGGGGGTTGTTTGTGGTATATTTTTCAAAAAAATCGAGATGCAATCAAGACGGAAGATGTAATTTTATTGGCCTTTTTCCAAGATAAATCAAAGGGTTTTTCACTTTTTTCCGTTTATAAATGCTTACAATTCCACTTTATCACCTTAATGAACATAATTCTAAGGGACGATTGATAAGATGAGAGGTAATGAGTGACGATAAATTTATTACCGCATGAAAGAAATCATATTTAGTCAAGTATTGTTGTCGTCAATGTCTTGTGAATTTCGACTTATAATAAGTCAAATCACTATATAGCTGAGGTGCACAAAGAAAATTTTTTACCCTAATTTATGTGAATAGCATTGGAAAATGTACCTACAACTCACACCATAAGCGAACAACATTTCTTTAAAAGCAGGTAGTTTTACCTCTACACTGTCCATTGCTATTCACAGAAATTACCGTAGGCAATTTTCTTTATGCACCCCAACCATAAAATAATTTGACTTATATACTTCAATTCACTATAACTGAAAGGCCTGAGGTAAGGACCAAGTATAAATAGTTGTCGGGTGGAAAAACTGAATCTTATAAGAAGAATCAAATTACTTTATGGTTGTGAATAGTGTAGAGGTAGAATTAACTACTTTTAAAGAAATGTTGACCGCTTCTAGTATAAGTTGTAAATCTGCTTACAGAATTTACAGTGGCAATTTCCTTTGTGTGCCCCAACCATAAAATAATTTACCTTTGCATATAAGATTCACAATTTCTATGCGACGACTATACCTCTTCGTTAATGTTGTTTACCTTAGCTTGCAAATATGATTTATTAATTACAGTACAACTTACATTGTTTGTTACTGAATCTATTGTAAACTAATTTTATTACTTTAATCAATAATCAATCTCTTAAGTCACCTTATAGAGTATAAATTTTTCTATTTTTCATCCAACTGTGCGTGCCTCTTTAATTAATTTATTGGGGTGTAGCTATAAAACTCAACCACCAAACCCGCAAGCTTACTCTGATCATTTTCATTTGTCGTGGTACGTAGGTACTCTAACAATAAGTCGTAATTCACTGCACCTAGACCTAGTGATTCAAATTTTTGAAGGATTTCATTGATCGATCTTAGGCGTAAGCACATAGATGAAAATCTAAATGTATACGAATCGTGTGAAACTCTCAAGGATTTATAGGAGGGTGTTTTCTTATAGTTAGTTGTTTTGGGCTCGTTTTTGAAAACCGCGACACCGTTAGAAACAAGCGATTTTTGACCAACTTCCCAATAAGCTACGACGTTTTAATTTTGTTAAAATGATCTCTAGACACCCTTCTATAAATCGTTGAAATATTCTTCGAATGGCTCGCCAACTAATAGGAGTTTCAAACAAATCGTATAAATTTACATTTTCATCCCTGGATTGTTAATTATTAAAAGAATTGCAATAGGTATGATATAATCTAATATAATGTCTAAGGGTCGATTTCACCAACGTCTGTTAAATTTTAACGAACAAATAAATCATAGAAACGTTTGTTATAATCATAGCAACGATTGTTTCTAACTGTTCATTAAGGTTAACTGAAGTTGGTGATCTCGACCCTAACTGCGTAATTTGTTTTACTTTATTTTTTCTTTATCACCACCAGTGGTGCGTTATAATACCGTAGGCAAATTGGGCAATTGCCTACTGCCCTGACACTGTGTGTGCCCCCATACATATCTCTGCCTTCGTTCTAAATGGTCACATTGTTAAAATAGGAAATGAGTACCCAAAATATATTTTGCCTAATGCCCTCAATACTTAATGCGCCACTGGACATTCACCAATTTTGTAACAAATATCCAAATCTTTAAACATTTTTGTATATTTATCTCGAACAAAAAATTCTAACTTACCTTGAACTGAAATTATTGAAATTCTATTATCAAATAGTCTGTTTCTGATAAAAGAAATATCAGCATACGATTTTTTCCCATTATTTTCTATATGTGTTTGACAGTCATTTTTTCATGCCAAGACAATGATTTTAAAGACTTCAAATTAAAAAATTAAAAATGTATACAGTTTCGGGGGTGTTAGTGATCGATAAATCTTGTTAGTGTTTAGTGATAAGACTGATAAGCATCGTATAATAACTTGAAAGTGATCACAACTTCATTCCAAGGGTAAACTTTAACAAATTTAATTTCTTATTCTATTATTATTGTTGATATTTTAATTGCAGTAAGTCCACGTATTATAAAGTAAACAAAAAGAAGGTCCTGTGTTGTAAGTACAACTTTTTCATTTATAATAAGCACAAAATACAACAGATAAGTTTAGATGCGAAATTTTTGACCGGAACAAGTTTGCCTTCTTGTTGCCTCTCTTAATGATGTAGTTACCAGTTATGTATATTTCCATAAAAAAGAATGCTGTGTTAATTCCATTCTCAACTGAATATAATCACCTACTACAATTATTTATTATTATCGTTGTAAATTTACCATGTAGAATTCAATTAAATTTGTATATTAATAGGAAGGAATACTATGTCCATCATATACACTCAACATTCAACTCCATTGCTCTATCTATCTCTCTCTATTTTTGCATGTGTATAGCTATAATTTGATATAATTGATATCTAGTGTGTACAATAATACAATTCTGTGCCTATTATATTATCTGTATTACATGCGAATTTAACAGATACATATCCTAGAGATTCATCATAGATGCTTATTAACTAAATCAAATCAGAAAATCATGGTCTCATTTAAACCATATATCTCCACTTTATTAATAAGATGTATGACGGTATTACAATCATTTCATTAACAGTCTCCTTAACAATAATAATAATAATAATAACGTGATATCAAAGAAGTTAGTTTGTTATCCCTAGCGACTTCTACATGCTTATAAACATTAAACCACCATAAACTCCCCTAGAATAATGCTACATTAGATACGTAGTACTAGTGGTAGTATAATGTATTGTATAATACCTATAAACTTCTACGATTTAACCCTAACAAGTATATATGTTTATAATCAAGACATCTCCTACTGTGAATCTTGAAGGGTGGGTGGTTTTCAAAGCCAAATTCAACCAAAATTTTGACTAATTATTATGATATAATTAAGATAGTGTTAATTGGTAATAATTTGACAAGTTAAATCATCATCTATCTCTCTGCAATGATTTCGTCTATAATGATGAAGATATCGTGATGAATGGAAAGTCTACATCAAAATTCTAACGAAATAATCCACCTACTCTTTGTTTATAGTGTTAGTCAGTCATCAGAAAATAATATATTTATGTAAATTAGAGTCGTTTGGAATTTTTTTATTTTAAAAGAAAAAGATTGTTATTTTAACAACGGTTTAGTTAAAGCATTAAATAGACAGGAAAACATAAATAAACAAATACAAAAGGTATTTCCGACAAATACTGTTTTATTATTAACTGTTCTCTCGTTTTATTCTCTAAAACAATATAGGAATTAAATAATAAGATGATCATCATTTTTTAATAATAATAAATCTTTACATTCAAAATGAATATTAAAACAGATATATCTGACAGGAATCTATAAATATAGTATAAGTATGTATTATGTATACGTACAATATCCGAGTAATTACAAAACTGATCCAACTATAGAAAATTGGGTAATTCTAACTTTAACAATATTCATTCTATAGAAGGCTGTTAAAATACAAAATTAATAATAATATGATTTATTTGAGCATGAAATTTATTATTAGCTATAATTTATATCTTCACTAGAATGGATTTTATCTTAATTTAAGATTGTAAAATAGATTCTTTAACGACTCATTATAAGTTTTCCTCTTACCACTTACCACCACCCCTCGAACCTTTTGTTAGATGCTTAATTAAGTGGTAAATTTTTAATTAAATCAAACGAAATTTAATTGGAAAATTTTAATTTGGCAATTTATTAGAATTGTTTACGTAAAATTGGAAAACAAAATTCATCAAATTTAAATTAATAATAAATGATCAATTGATAATAATTATTTGTAAATAAAATCGGTATGTTTTTTTATGATTTAATAATGTCAACACATTTTAAACAATACTTGTTATAAAGTTACTACTTTTCGTTCATTATTTTGGTAAAGTATTCTTTCGGAAAACATAATGAACCGTTGTTTAAACGTGATCACTGATAGTTTCTTTAAAGTTTCTAGAAGTAACTTGAGATATAATAATAAAATACAAAGTTTCCTTAAAGCTGTGCTTATTCACGTTAGAATATGTCTTTTCTAAAGCTTTGAGCCGTTATTTTTTTTGTTCCGGTTTTCATTCCGGTTCAATTAGAGAAAATATTATCGCTTCAGTTCAAAATGATTAATTTTCAAATTTTTGAACTTTACTCTTAAGACGTAGAATCCTTAAGAGTTCTTTACAAGGTAAATATTACAAATATAGAAAAACTCTCGAACAAGTAACTTTTATTTTGTAATTTTCTATTAGCAGAACAATTTTCATGGTGATATGTCTTACCAGGGGGTGGAAAATCGCAAAAAATGGCATCTATAACTTTAAATTTCAGCAAGAGATGAAAACTAGGTTCTAAACCACTAAAAAATATAGAGAAATTCCAGAGATATTTGAAAAAAAATATATATTTGCAGGAGTAACTTCAACCCCCAATATCTCCTTTAAATTTGAGTATGGGCACGAAAATATGCAAATCCTTGATATCGGGAGTTTCGACGCAGCTCCTGAGCAGGAAAGAGATTAAAAAAAATCATGTTAAGTGGTATTTTTGTTATCAATTTATCTCCGAATTTCGTTCTGGTCAAAATTTCGGTTTTTTTCCAGTTTTCAGTTTTCGGTTGAGCTCCGATTTGAAGCTCTGATCATTTCTATATCTACTTAAAGTCGTAAAGGATGTTTTTGCTTTTGATTATAAATAAGTAAAATAAGAAACTTACTTTCTTACATTCACGGTGTTAAATGCATCCATTAATAGATACTAATGCCCGTATTTATAAACCGATCTCAGACTCGATCTCAAGTTTAACTTCCAAGCACGAGTTCTGGTTTATAAGTCTTGCTTCGGCAATTTTCGGCGAAAGTCAGGATTGAGTATATGGAGGGTTGAGAACTTGGCGGATTCTAGTTAAATTTTACAGGGTGACGTTTTTCTTTTTGTGCGCACGCGCACTTTCTGCAAAACTCAAGCTCGTCTCAAGGCAGCTACAACCCAATCTTGGCTTGGTTATATATTCTGACCTCAAAGTCAAGCTCAAGCTCCAAGACGGTCTCAAGATCGATTTATAAATACGGGCACTAATCTTATAAATTTAATAAATTTTATTACATATATATTCCCTACCTTTTCACACACTCTTGCTCTTATACCACTAGCAATGCTTAAATAAAATCATTGCGTACTCTTACCCAAGCTTCCTCTAAAAACTTGACTGTCTAATCGATGATCGATAATTTCAAATATTATAATTCTTTCAAATTTAAATAAAATCCGCTCCTTAATTCTAATATATCATAATTTAATTTGGTAATAATACAAGAAATATGTTTTCAACTTAATTGCATCAAATAATCAAATATACTTACTGTTGTGCATCAAGTTTGATAGTGGATGGGCTGCTTAAGTATAGATATGTTGAAAAATAATAATGAAGCGCCATGAACGGTAGGGACATCTCTATGTGAAATTTTGAAGCGTGTAAAGATGACTGTAATAAACCAATGGAATGGATTTTCTAGAATAATTTCTAATTAGAAATTATTCTATTGAATTTATTGCCTTTTAAATATTACCTACGGCATTTCAACCGCATAATAAATTAAATAGCGCATAATATTTTTAGTTTTTCATTACATTTATTTCAATTAATTAAGATAACAACAAACAACAACTGATTATGTAAGTATTGTAAATAAAACGTTTGAACTTAAAACAATAAATTTACGTGTATAAAATGATACAGCAGTTGTATGATTTTTGATTTGTATTATGTCAGGTGAAATGACGGTGATTGTGACCGGTTTCGGTCCATTTGGTAAACATAAAATTAATGCCAGTTGGGAATCTGTTAAACTATTACCGAATGAAATTGAAAATCATTTTATAATAAAAGAGGAAATACCAGTGATTTATGATAGTGTTGATGATAAAATTCATAAATTATGGTTACAATATCAACCAAAGGTATATACCGTATTTTAAATTAATTAATTAAAATAAGATTAAATGTATTTATATCTGATTAGAACATTTCAGTTAGTTATTCATTGTGGCGTATCTGATGGTGCAAATAAATTAACATTAGAAAAGTGTGCATATCGTTTCGGTTATCGTCGACAGGATTGTTGTGGTAATCTACCGAAAAATCAGTATGAATGTCCATCGAAATGTCAAAAAGATTGTCTTGAAACACAATTAGATTTAGAGAAATTGTGTAATTATTTAAATGATAACAAATCGATTAAAGCTTGTGTATCATCAGATGCAGGCAGGTTGGCATAATCTTTCAATTTATAATAATTTCAATAGATACTTTTTTATTTAATATTTTAGATATTTGTGCGAATATATTTATTATACATCTTTAGATATGGACAATACCAAAACATTATTTATACATGTACCACCTTTAGACAAGCCATATACGGCTCAAGAAATATCCGAGGGTATCTGTGAAATCATCAGATATTTATTGAAACACTGTCTTTAAATCAACCGATTTTTAATCAAAATATATCTTTAATAAAACTATACTTTTAAAGTGAAATTATAATGCGACTAGTACGTTCGAATTTCCCGCCATTATAACGGTAGCGTGTTTGCTAGTGCGTCGCTTGATTTATTTGCGCATTAAACAGTTTTCGTCTCTATTTCAATTCAAGTTGCTACAATTACAAAATTCTGTAATTTCTAGATTTTAATTTCCAATTTATGGTGGAAAACACCATTTTAAAACCACCGAGACGTAACTCTAGACACATTTGTTTTAACAAAAAAAAAAAACTACAGCGTCATCTATTAATGAATGCATTATGTTCTTAGTTCTTTTTATTATTAATAGATGGCGGTTCATTTACAAAATCGTAAATTTACTTGATTGTATGTGCCATAGATGGTTCTATATTGCCGCTAAATTGAAATTTTCAAAAAAAGAGTCTCAACTTGTTGAATGTGGTTATAAAATTTCAATGTCTCCTTAGAAAAATTCAAGAAGATAAAATCAGAACTAGTTCTAAAGTTATTTACAATACAATCACAGAAAATTAGAAATAAATCAAACAACTTCCGTATTTTCTATTGTTTTATTCATTTATAGTCCACTGCAAATGTCCAAAAGTTTAAAAACAATAACAACAATACAAATTAATTCTTATTTTCGTTTTTGCAACTCTCACAAATACCCCCCCGAAATAAACAGAAAAAAAAAACACGAAACTATTCATTATTAACAACTTGTCCAACAATTTATTCAATTCTCCTCTTCGTTTATTGTTTTTGCTTTGTTAATTTTAAAAAAGAAAAAATGTATGCGAATTTTATGCATACTTTCATTTTTTTCGACAAACGCTTTCCCTTATTCGCACATAACGAAAGCTTTTTCTCCTGACTATTTTTTTTTTATTATTAACAAATTATTTTAGATAGAACGGCTAAGTATTAATAGTAAGTAAGTTTGATAAGATTTTCAAGGAATTTTCGTCGAAATAGTTTTATAAAAACGGACAAAAAATTATCAATGATTTACACTATGAATTATTGAAGATATGAATAGTTTTTACTCAATTTTGTAAGAATTTCGTCGAAATTGACCCTTGTCGATTCGATTTGTTCTGTTAATTATCATACTTTTTCAAACGATTTAAGTTTTTTTCCTCAATAACAAAAAAATTAACAATGCAAAGTTTGGTGTGCACACCTTTGTTGATATTGTGATAATATTAAATTATCTAAGGAATGGCGACAGGTTAACAATATTTACTTGACAATGATAACAACATCTAGATTTTACCACGTGGTAGAGGAGACAAAATATAATTAAGTACAGTTTCTATAACAGTGAGTATTCTGTGTAAGTCTCAATTTCAATCATAGTCTTTATCAATAAATCTTTAAGAGATTGAAGGATGTTGTTGATCTTGTGGGCTACTTTAGATGCTCCCAAATTTTATGAGGAAATTGAAGATACAATATGGGAAATAAACAATTATAGGTTTATATTTTTAGTTTTGAAAATTTCTATCCAACAATAAGCAGGTATTAAAATTTGATTAACTTTGATGTTTCAATAATGATAGAAATTAAATAGGAATCGAAAAAAACAAACAGTTATCAATAAATCAGTTAGTCTATAAATCAGAACACGTACAACTAAATATTAATTTATTCAGAAAAAAAGTGAAATTTTTTTTATATGTTTACTTTTACAGTAACAAGAAAAGAAATAATGCTTGCATTCTATGTATAATAATTCTATCATAGAATCAATCATATTTAAGTCGTTAATTTGATTAAATTCTTGTGTGTTAACATTTTAGCTGAGAGAAATCGTTTTAAATATCCTTTTAAACAGGAAGGGGCTTGAAGGACGGCGTTAATTAATTAATATATAAACAATTTCAATTCCTTTTTCTTTCATTTCTCTATTACTGGTTGTTTACGTTGTTTATGGATTAATTATTAGGTCATTTTTAATAACAACCAAAAACAATACAGTTTTTATTATGATGCAACGATGTGAACCTTTGTGCACATCGGACGACTTTAAACACTTTTATTTTATTTTATTTATTTATTTATTTATTTGTTTATTTTAATAAATAGTTATTCTTAACATGAACGAATAAAAAAAATAAAGATGATATACATAACAATCTTTTTAATTGTAACAACATTTATATTATTTAATGATTATTGTTAATGAACGACAAAGACAATTAAAGAGATGCATCTGAGAAATTTGATAATTAGAAAATTAGAACATGCGATAATTGGACATAAACACATAGTGAAACAACAATTATAACTATTATAAATAGATGATTATACAGTATGTTTCGGCTATGCAAACACTTTACATACGTATCATAAATGATCATTAAAATTTCCAAGTAAATGAGATAATTTTTTGTTATATTTGTAATTAATTAATTAAAATTTTTGATAAAACTATAGCCTTTAAAAAAAAATTGTCATAAAATCTCCAGATAGACTTTGAACTCTAAACCTTTGAATGACAGATTAGAATTAGAAATTCGAATTTTTCATCACTTTATTCCTGAATATTTCAAAATTGATATTATAGTCAGTCGATTCCAATTTTGGTCGGCTCGACTGGACATAGAAATGCCAATGGTTTATGTTTAGAGAAAGTTGAATATAAAGTTAGGTTGACTAAAACAGAGCGAAATATGAAAGTGTTTTTTTTTTTTTTGTTATATTAAACTGGACCAGTCAAGTTAATACAAGACTTTTTAAAGACGATAGTTACGATTTTAGAATAGCGCATAATTAAAAGTGCTCACAATCAGTTAGAGATTGAAATCTGTAGAAACGTTAACTGAACTGTGAAGGTGGTTTTATTTGGATCATTATGATTATTGGGGTTTATTGGACGGAAACTTTCACCTAAAAAACGAGTTAACATTAGAATAATGTGTGCAAGAAATCAATCGATCAATAACAAAACATATAAAGTACTTTATTATAATTACCTATTGAAGTGAGGAAGAGTTCGGTTTGAATTGCTAATAAATTTCAACAGTTATTTTTAATAAACGAAATTATCAATCGATTAGCCCAATTTTTTTTTGTGTTTATGCGTTTTGCTTTGAATTAAATAGCAATAACAATCATACTTTATAATTAAATTAGATGCATTTGAAATATTTGTAATATTGTCCTTGTATTATCCTTAACATTTAACAATAGCTATGACAATATGATAAATTTTGTTGTTACACATCCATCACCTTGTAGATTCGTAGACGAAAATATATTCCTGTAAGTTTAAAATTGGATTTCAGTCAAGTCTTATTTGTACAGTGACAAGCATATAAAAGATACCACTTTTGTGGCACTGTGTAAATGAGGCTTTTAAGGGCGGTCGTGGCAATGTAACAGAATTTTTACAGGTCAGACTCTGGAAGATACCTAAATTTGGTTCTTAACCTCACGAGAAAACAGCCTGACTCACCCGAACGGAAAAATGTGCTATTCCTCGCTCAAGACTTGGTCTCTTTTTTATGCTCGTCACTATACATTTAAACGGTTGTAGTATTTGATGTTATTAAAAATTAACAAATTCACTATCTATTTATGCGTGTTTCTATTCTATTATTATCGTCATCAATTCTTATAGCATCGGCGACCTATTTGTTGTTATTATTATATCAATCGGAAGAAAATGAAAGAAAAATCTAAAATATTTATAATTTTAAACAGATTTCATCAGTTCTGTTATTAAAATAGATTTGATAACAAAACACAAACGCAAAAATTTCCTATTTATAATGATTTATTGGAGATTTATTGATAATTTATTGAAGATTTCCAAACGAATCGGATGAGTCGTTCAAGTCACACGTTTTGATAACAGAATAATAACAAAAAAAAAGGGTTTGATAACCCTCACAGGGGGTCTTCTTATCAAGCACATTGAAAATTAGACAAACGCAGAAAAAAAACACCTAATTTGATAATAAATAGAATCACTAATTTCAAATTAAAATTTCATCATCCTAACTTTCATTCGTATCAGGAATTTTTAAAAATTTTCCAAAATACACTTGTTTTCATTTGTAAATGTGTCGACAATCACGAGATGTCGCAATCTTTATTATCTTAACAGGTTTCTGTAATCAAATTTGAAACTTCTTGTTAGTGTATGTTGTAATTTTTATAGAATTAACAAAAAAATAGATCGACCGAAACTTATTGGAGGCGGAACTTTTCAATAATTATTTATTATGATTATAATTACAGTTTCATAATGAAATTTACAAGAATAAAAAAATAGGTGAAACAAAGGCATAATAATAATGGAAACAAAACAACAAAAAAACACTGTATAGATATCTTAAAGTAGGACATGCCTCGATTTATTCAAAAACTTAACACAAAACGCACATCGATTTGCACGTTCTGATTGGTCGACAACGGCCAGGCTAGACAACGAACAAGTGAAAGTGCAAAGCTAACCTCGATTTCACTTTCGTTTTGTAGGCCGAACGGGTCCCACGACATGGTTGATGTTGTTTCGTGTTTTTTTTCTTCTATCTCTCTCTCTGTTTTTCTATCTATCTAACCATCTATCTATACTGTTGTTATTGTTGATCTTTTTGCAATTTATGGATATGATTCGATCTTTGTTGCATTCCTAATTAATCTAACTGTAGTTGGAGAAAGATGGAGAGTTTATAAAATTGAGTGAAGACTGAAGATAGAGGGAAAAACCGTAAATGTTTAGAGCCTAGAAATTGACGTGAATTAGGTCGTGTACTCCTTTGAAATATTGCATCATACTATACAACAGACTATTATGTGCCGACAAGACAAGAAAAGATTCACTTATGATTTTCAAATAGGTGGCTGATTATATAGGTGGCTATGGTATAGTCACTCAATGGTATTACATTATAATTTGTCTTTTGTTTATTTTATTGTTTCTGTTGTTATTATTTCCGGATTAGGCGAAAATAATTAACCGGATAGAGACTGAAAAAGTTTGCCTTTTGTTGTTTTGTGAATTTACAATTTATTATATAACTGTTTCATCTTGTTGTTTCTTGTTTGATCTATTGGAATTTTTGGAAAGTTCCAACAAACCTAGATACAAACAATACGAATAGATTTACGAGTAGTAGAAGGAATGGATGAAGTTTTCTTTAGAAATATATCTGTAAATTCAACTAATTATAGTGAAACTGTTTCTGAAATACAATTTTCATGTCCAAAAATATTAAAACTCCTCTGCCTTTATTATTATTATTATTTGTCGGGAAGAAAAAAAAACAAGAAACTGTTGCCTCATAGATCTTCATAATTTATTGCAACAACCAAATCCAAAGAGAACACGATTAGAAAAGCATGCCATAAATAGTACAGTCATCCAAAGCATCTTCAATTTGACTTTACTGACAAAGAATCATTCCCAGGTGTCCCTCTCCGATTCCGATGATAGTGGGATATGTTAATTAAAACCTAAGAGACACATGGTTTTTATGTAAGCATTTCTAGAGGGTGAAATTACGTTTCAAAATTTAGGCCTGAAAGGGGTGCTTTGTACTTGTAGTTGGAATAATCGAGTGGAACGAACGGCGTTCAGGGTGAAAATCATGGGAAATGCTTTGGGTCTTATGGCATGATACTAAATAGATCAAGTTATAAGGGTTGAAATTTACAGAAAACCTATCCATTGGATCTCAACGAAACTAATGGCAATTAGAAGAGGAATAATTAAGCTTAGGGATGAATACCCTTCAAGCATATCTATATTGACAAACAATAAAACCATCAATATTTTTATTAACTTTCGTTTTAATTCTTAGAGGATGATTTTATTTATAAATTTTTAGCAATTTGTTGGGCTTCTCACTCATGAGTACCTAGGCTCTCATCGACACTTATACTCGTCGGTGAGAAATTTGAAAAATATTTAAAGGAGTTATGGGGTAGTTCCTACAGAACATTTTAGTAAAATTAGAATTTTGTAACTTATTTGAAAGTCAGTAAAAAAACGACAATGTCACAATTTTCAACAACCACTCACACGTAAAATGATTAAAAATGGCTCGAAGACTCATTGATGTTTTTCACTTTTCTTTAATGCATTTTTAGGAACGGAGAAAAGTGACAATAATCCATCTTGAGGGATTTCTCGAGTCACATTCTAACAAGTAAACTACCCGAGGCTGAAACTTCCAATTACATTGTAAATAGATTTTAGGTGTGGTTTTAGGGGTGACTACAGCTCATTTTTGAAAATCGTGACATCGACAAAAATGATCTACAAGCTCCCAACTTTGCTAGAATGCTCTCTTCTTTATCAATTTAAATGAAAGTTAATAAAAATATTGATCTATGGTTGGTGAGCAATGTGGATATGCTTGAAGAGTGTTCATCCCTTAAACATAATTTTCAGAAAAAAAACTAAAGCAAATTCTTTTCTATTTTTGTTTGTTTTTTCAATCGCTATCGAATTTCAACCGCTATAACTCCTACTTTGTCCAGCACATTACTACAAGACTCAAAGGATTCACCATCGTTTTTATTTCTAAAGATTGGTTGATCCGATTCGATTGCATATTCCGACTATAAGTATCTGAAACTTACAAATCACCCCTTATGATACTAAACTTTAAGGCGTGATTTCATCCCCTAGAAATGTTTCTCTCAAATAACAAAAAACACGTGTCACTTAGATTTCAACAAAAAATATATCACAATCAGTATCATCGAAATCAGAGAGGGACACCTGGGAATTTTCCTTGTCAGTCTTAAAATAATAGCAAAAATGTAGAAGAAAATAATATTCAAGGATTAAAACCAAATTAAAAAAATAATGAAACCGACTGAAATAATGAGAAAACAACAACATGATTATTTACTTACCCCAATTAGTATTTTGAAGTCTGAGTATTTTTTATTTTAGACCTACTCAAAATGAAGCTGAAGCTCAAGTTACACAAAAAATTGGGGAAAATATAAGAATAATAGGTCGTTGGAAAATTTGTGTTTTTGTCCACAGATCGATGTTTTAGAACACTTTTACTTTCTTACTAAACATATACAAAATTTTCCACTTCTTAATTTCGACTAAATTTTAATTAGTAAAACCTCAACAAAAATTGTGTAATTTTTGATTTGTTAGTAAATTGAATTTAATCGTCTGTTCAACGATATAAAATTAACCGAAAAAACGATATTTTTTTATAAATTTCTTGTTATTCAGCATGTATCCATAAAACCGATCAGATGAATTAGTGAATAGTAATTTATTTACTCTAAACTTGTACTATAAATATATGTACAATCAAATATTTTGTAATAATCATTAACAAAATCATAATAATACGAATAAAGAAGGACCACACCACACGTATACCATGATTGATTAATCGTAGATTTTCCAACAAAATAAAGAAGGTGAAAAATTATTAGAGCGCGCAATGATTTCGTGTAAATTTTCAATAATGAATTTAACACGTAAAACGCTTTTAAATTTTACAGTAATTATGATTTATAATTGATAACAAATAAAAAAAAATATATAATTTCGTTGAGATTATTTCATAGTCTAATATTTTTTTTTCTAAATTAAATTTTAAATAAATAATAGAAAAAAATTGTCGAGAAAAAATAGCGTAGATCAGTTTTTTTAGAATTTCAACGGAAAATCGGAATTAGAAGGTGAATAAACTTGTTATAAAATGGTGAATGAACGATACGAGAAAATAAGGAAAATTTTATGCAAACATATCGTTTTATTTGCAAGAATCTCAGATCGTTGACGAAAGGTTTGCAAAATAATAATAATAATAACAATAAAAAATAGAAAAGCAACAAACAATATATAAAAATGTAAAATAGACAATGCTGATTTTGAGGCGATATAATTTTTTTTTTGGATGTTTTAATTTTTAATTAGATCATTTTTGCATAAAAAAAGTCTACAAATAATAAATGATTCACAAGATGTGGGAAAACCTTCATTTACAATTATGTGTCTTCTATGTTATTTATTTACATTTAGATTTCCTTAAGCATGATGGTTTTGAGGTTGGTAACATCCGATATTTTTGATAAAAAAAATACGAATCATCATCGTCTATTAACATAAATGAATGAACGAATGAATGAATGAATTGTAAAGACAAAAATTTACACTAACAGTATCAAAAAATGACTAACATTTTTCAAGCAATTGATAATAAAGACAAACAGACAAGAAAACCGATATATACCGGGTGATTTATTTTAGACTAAAAGTTCTTATGGCAATTCCCATTATTTGGCAAGTGATTAAAAATTATTTCAAGGATTTATAGAGGGTCCCCAGAGAACAATAAAGCAAAATTAGGGTCTTTTAGCTTGTAGAAATTGGTCAAAAAACTCTTTATTCCGAAAATTTCGCGATTGTGACTAACTGATTATACCCGGACTAAGAATGACTAGAAGAGCCTTTTAAAATAGATCCTTGCGAAAATGATACCACTGATTTCCCGACATCCTTATAAATGACGAAATCTCTTATCTATTCCTACTGTTTTTAACCTAATGGGGGAAGATTTTTGATGTACATACCTTTAGTGTTTATTTTATTTTTTTAAGGAAATCCTCAACATTGGAAACATTAGAAACAAATAAGATTTCGTGATTTATTATTTTTACATTAAAAAAGATTAGAATAAGAGCAATAAACACTGAATTAAAATAAAGAATCTTACCCTACCAAGTTAAGAATAATAAACAACAGAGATTACTCACACTAGATTCATTCTTTTTTTCCACGATCGATCTTTTTGAAGGATACAAATGAGAAACATGGAAAAATGGCCGCTTTTAATCGATTCATGCGTGCAGTTGGTTGGTGAAAATCGCGACATTATCGAAATAAAACTTTTTTTGACCAACTTTCTAATGAGCTCCAAGGCCCTAATTTTGCTTAAATAAATAGTGTTCTCTAAGCACCACCCTACAAATCTTTGGAATATTTTTCGAATCACTCGACAAATAATGGGAGATTTTCGTTTGAATCACCCTGTATACACACTCATATATAGATTGTCGTGTTTGTTTATAATAATAACAATAAACAAAATAATAATCTTAATAATAATAAACAATTAGGATGCGGTTCGTTTTTTCCTCTGTTTATCACAAATTCGTCTCTTTTTTTTCATCTGAGAATTTTTCTATTAACCACAAGATCCACCCGTGACTGTAATGGAATAAAAAAATACACGAAGCGTTATCATTGTTTAGATAATTACGCGTACATCAATCACTGGCAACATTTATTAACCCGATACTTACATAAATGAAATTATGGATTATGATCAGTTACGAATTGGTGGAAAATCTATTGGACTAATCAAATTTTGAGTGCTCATTTCCTTTATTATTATAAAAAAAATATACGTTTTCTTCGATCAATGTTTCAAACAATCATTGTCTTTACTTTTATCATCATTAATAATTATTATCAAAATTCTATAAATTCCTCTAAAATTCGACTTTTTCGCTATTTATAAAAATGTGGTTGTATTCTTTGTGTGTGTATGTGTGTATATTTGTGTGTAGAACATTTTGTTTCGTGTTATTTTCAATAGAGTTCATCTTTAAATAATCAAAAAATTGGGTCGTGATCATCGTCACCGCCGCCACCACCACTATCATTATCATCATTCTTGTTAATTCTTTTTTTTTCTTTACAACTTCCCTCATGGCCTAGATGACGCCAACATTTTTCGATGATTCTGTTGAATTTCCAGAGGAATAAAATAATATGTGAACGACCCAATTTTGGTTTTTAAAGGACATCCGGTGTTTCGTTGTAATCTCAAAAAAAAAATCGTAATTTTTTAATCATACGATTAACAATCATCTTATATAGGTATTTATTTATCAGATTTCTGGTAATCTTAAAGTAGGCCATATGGAAAACAAATTTTATTTTTACATAAGAATGTACATTTTCAATGTTTTGTTCGTTTTTCTTTGCCTGATGGGTCATATACTGTGTGTACATAAAATTTATGAACTTATGTATACAAATATTATAGAAAATATGTAATTATCTGTGAATATTATAATGGAATACATAAATCAAAATTAAAGGTTATAATTTTCGTAAAAGGAAATACGATGCGAAGTTGATGATCGAGGGGGACGCTGTATCATTTTCAAGCTTAATCTTTTTTGCTGGATCTTCATTAAAAAAGGACGTAAACTCTGCAATCTTCGGCTCTTTATTCCGATTGTCCTTTTAATTTCCTTTAAGTGGAATTAATTGAAGCCTTCTTATTGATTATTATCATTTTTACAATTTTGTCATTAATTAAATAGAGATTGATAAATTTAGTATTCCTTGATTTACGGACATTCTAGGACCTAGAATCTAGGTCGTCTTTTATCACATAAATTGATTTCTCTACCGATTAAGAGATTATTTATTAATTAAGAGTAAGAATCCAAGGTGTACAATTTAGCCTAACCGTTGGGTTACAGCTTTGTTTAAACTTCTATTCTAGTTGGTTATCTTTAGTATTTATATTGGATCAACAAATTGCAAGTAATTTCATAGAGTGTTACAATTTTAATTCAATTTTCTTTCTCTGTGTGTTTATGAGAATTAATCTTAATATTCATGACATTTATATCTATTTTTCAATTTTTCAAACAAACACAGATTAGATTGGATTTTTCTATATTTAATAGTTGGGCTTGGCTTAGAAAGAGACAACTTATTATTTCTTGACATACGGAAAAGCCGAGGTGTGTGTATGTGACAGAATGCACATCAATATCTTATCAATTTCTTTCAAGTATATTGCTATTTTTATTTATATTTTTCAATATTAATAATTAAGATATAAACAAATTATAATTTTAAATTTTTCGATTATTAATTAATTAATTAATAATATCATCGATAATAAGAGTAATACTCAATAGTTGCTAAGAATTAAAAACATTAAGAACACAAATAGATACACGGTTATTATGTTTTTATAACTAGGACTTCTTTAACGCTGAAACGACCACAACGTTGTCGACTATTGAAAGTGAGAATAGACGCGAATACGAAAGGGAAAGTTGTGGAAACTTCATTAGAACAATAATAACAACTAATACAAAAGAGGGAGAGAGAGAGAGAGAGAAGAAGAAGAAGAAACGCAGCAGACACAAATTTTGAATGAAACATCAACTTGATCAACTAGGTCACAATGGCAAAAATTGAAAGTTATCCAAATTTGACACAAACAAATTTTTTTAAAAGAAACAAATTAATTTAGAATCTAGATCGATTAATTTAATCCAAGTTGAGAGTTTTGTTGAATATCTTGGAAGGTGGGTGGATTATATTCGACAAAGTTCAACAACTTCCTCCAATCATTTTACTAAATTATTCCATATTTATTAATAAATAACGAATTTTGTCCGATTTATACCTTTTATTCAACACTATTATATTATGAGATTTTAAATCAATAAAGCATTTTGTAACACACTAGTGTATTATATTTGTAAAACAATAGTGTGTTATAGAAATTACGCACTTCTATTGGTTAGTGTAGGGCGTGATGTCAGTATTATAGGCAATGACCGATATTCAATACAATTTATCTCGCGTGTTATTTACTCCATAATACACTTGTTCTATAAATAACTATTATATTATATGTTTCGATTATTTTTCTGAGATTAATATACGATGATAATACATCTGTATTGACTAAATTAAATTTATAGAAAACAGTAGAGAGAAAGAACGATACAAAATAGTCGTTTTTTCTTTCTTATTATTTTTCGCAAAGAAATCGAGGCGCGTCAATAAACACCGTGATCGCTATTTTTTTTTGATAAGATAACAAAATCCAAAGAAATTATAATAATAATAACAACAATATTGGAAAAAGTAATTTTCATCATTCCTATTGATGGCTTCTTATAAATACAATAAATTAATACAACAATTTGATAAGCCTTGTACAAGGGTAAAATACTTGATTGAAAACATTGTTTACTGATAAATAAAAATATGCTTGCGTTATATTAGCTTGTAATTGTGTGTGATGAACGCGAAGAATTGGATTTTTTTGCATAGAGAGAATTCCTAAAGAACGCTGTTTTTAGCAGGGGAAATCGTATTTTACGAGATTTTCATTAGAGTGTTGTAAAATTAGGTATTTAGCTACCAATATTTGAATTGAAAATTGCATTGTTTTTATGCAAGTATACATTTTATTGTGCTAGTCCCTGTATACGGGTATTTATATAGAATTTATTTATTTCCTTTTTTGATAAATAATTACATCGATTGTCTTGTTCTTATTTTATTTTTATTATTACTAGGATTATTAATTTAAAAAATACATATACATTTGTAGTATCTACCGTATAAAATAAATAATGTTGTTATTAAATGCGGAATACACCACACAACAATATCAACATCAAGGAGAACGTCATTTTTATCCGGGAAAACATTGTCTCAGGATAAATATAAGAGTGTTGTTGTTCTAGTTGTAGTTAATAATAAATTGAACAAAATCAATGTAATTGAAGGTAAAATAGATTGAATGTTTGTTAATTTTTTTTTCATCATTCATTAATTATTTCCTATAAAGGCTTTCAATATTGTTTGAAAATCACCTTTTAGAGTTTTTGTTCATTTTTGTCGTCTTTTAATAAATAATTTTTCGTAAAATTGTGTAATATAATAAAATATGACGTAAAGGAAATGTTTGAGACTTTCTAGAATTGAAATATCCGTCTTGCACATCCTTTCTGTTTTTTCGTCTTCTCTACATTTATAAAGAAATTCATTTGTTATTTGGGTCAAGATTTTTACCAAAATTCCTTTGTTCCTCTATCTTCCTCTTTAATATTTTTTTCGATAAGAAAATATTGTTTTATCATGAATTTATTCCAGACTGTTTTTTTTTTATACTCTATACGATAGTGTTATTTCGTTAGCTATGAACTAGTCGCGACAGATTTTAAGTTAATTGCATTTACATTTTAATATTGTTTATTGGCACGATGCAATCCTAACATGTCTGTTTTGTCTGAGGTGTAGTAGTAAGAAATTAAAATTAAAACAAAAAATAATGATAGCACAGTGGGAAATTTGTTTAATTTATACCTACATACATACAAACATTTACATATTTCACTATACCTGCATCTCTGTAATTTCTTAAGGGAATTAATTGTTAATGGAAATCCTTAGACTGGCTAGTGTTATCCTGTAGACTGATTATTTGGACTTCTATTACTGCTAACTAACAAATAAAATGTGTCACATCGTTTCGAAATCATTATGAAATTGCTAGTTTTCAACCTAAATACAAAAATATCAATTTGAAAAGTAGCAGGCATTTTCTAGATTTAGATTCTTGTTTTTCTTCTTGTTGCCATCGTCATCATCATCATCATCATCGTCTGGTGTGTTATTTTTTCCTCATCTTTTGTCTATCTATACATACACATAGAGAATATCTCAATATACAGGGGGTCCGGTGTAAGAGTTTACACCAAACTAATAGAGCGATTCAAACAATATTTAAAGTATTTGTAGAGTAGTCTTTAGGGAACATTACAGAAATATTAATTCACTTGGAAGCCGGTCAAAAGAAGCCCTTTTTGACGATGTAGCTATTTTCAAAAGCTTGCTGTGCACATAAAATGACTTGGAAATACTTAAGGATCCTCTCAACATTGATTGTATTAGTTTTTCTCCAGTGCATTCTGGACAAAATGCGAAATATTTCCCCCTGTTCCAGAATCAAATGGAGAACAATAAGTCATTTCATGTGTTTAGCTCGTTTTTGCAAAATGCGACATTGTCCGAAATTAGCATTTTTTGACCGCCTTTTCATTGAGCTACGAAGTCCTACTTATGCTAAAATATTCTCCAGGGACTAGTCTACCAATTCTTAAAATATGATTTGAATCACTATATTAGTTTGGTTAAAACGGCCATCCTGTAGTGATTTAGTTAACCAATCGATTTCATAACACCGCCAATTTTACAAGTAGAACCTATAATTTCAGTTTCTATTTTCCAATTATTAAATAGATACCTATAATGAAACATGTCTTGGAAATTATAATTAGAAGGAAGAAACTCCAGTTATAGTATGATTTTTTTTTTGATTGATTGAATATTGCAATTAAAAATCGTTCCCCGAATTATCAAATATTTATACATATAGAAATGCTGCTATGTATGTATTCCTATGATTGGAAATTTTTTAAATCAGTTTTTCTTATTAATGTATTTTTATACTGAATTCGGTGACCTCAATCAATATGCAATAAATATGCACGAATCGTCTAATCTTAGCTGTTTTAACGATTTTAAATTCACCAAAGATTAACAATTAGTAAAAATACAACATTATATGCTCGATATTTATTTGGTGTTGTTCACAATCGATTTTAAGTAAGAGAAATATTCGCCCAGTTCTAATCCGCAGTTAGACCTGAAAATTTTTAAAATATCCCTGAAAACACGTTCACTTTTTGTTTTTGTAATTCACCGTTAAACAACTAATTAATTAAAGTAAACAATGAACTTTGTTACCTGACTTTCAATCAGGGCTTCTATCTGTTATTTTTTTGCTCCGGTTTTCGTTCCGGTTCTATTAAAAAAAAAATTATGGGTCAGGTTTCAATCTTCGTAAATACAAAAATAAGGATTTTTTCCGATTTAGTTCCAAGTGATTAATTTTCAAAATCTTGAAAGATACAACCTTTAAGAGCTATTTACAGGGTAACTATTTTAAATAAAGAAAATTCTCAAACAGCTGACTTCTATTGTGTAATTTTCTATTATCAAAAGAATTTTCATGATGATATGTTTTACCATAGGGCAGAAAATCACAAAAACCATAAAAATGCCATATAATCAATTATCTATAACTTTAAACCCCCCCCCCCCAGCAAGGGATGAAAACGCCTTTCCAGAGATATTTAAAGAAGCTGATTTTTCATAGGCAACTTCAACCCCCAATGTTTTCTTTAAACTTGAGTATGAACTTGAACAACAAAATACATACCCCTGTGAATAGAGTAAACTACCGATTTTTGTTTTCGGTTCATCTCCGGATTTCGTTCCGGACAAAATTTCCGTGTTTTTTTTCCAGTTTTCGGTTTAATTCCGGTCCGAAGCTCTGCTTTCAATCATTCATTGTGGAATTGATATGCTAATGTTTAGGTGCTTAATTAATTAATTTGATTAATTTATAAAGCACTTGTTAGTTTCTTAGAAAATTCCAACAATTTTTAAACTTTTTATCTTAAAATTAACAATTCTAATTTTATTGCTGTTAAACTGAGAATTAATTTTGTATTTTATTCTCAGGTTAATTAATTGCATAATAATCGTGCACACTATCACGTAGTGTTTTTAAAAGGAGAAAAGAATCTGGACCACTTTTTGTAAAAATTTGGGTCATTTGTTTTGTTGTCTATTGGATTTTAATGTAAAATTTCTAGTCCAATCCAAGTTGAAATTGGTTTACTATACATATAATTCGATCTAGTACTCCAGAATATTGAATTTTAATAAAATAAGAGTAGACAGAATTGTTGAATTTGATTCATTTTCATTTCTACGAATGGAAGTTTGTTGATTTTCAACTATAAAACTTTCTCTTCATTTTATTACTCACACTTTGAATACTAATGATAATATGATAGCCCGTACGAAATTGGAAACAATTAAGCTATCAATTTTCCAACATCCCGATTATAATTCGTTTGATAGTTGAGAGGATTCTTATCAATATTGTCTGTTTTCGGTCAAAACATTTTCAAAAATTTTGTATCAACATATTAACTGTCTCAATAGTTGAAACGTTGAAAGCTTTAATAGCACTTTAAATTTTATAAAGATTTTTTTTATTGACTTTTCTAGTATTTTTAATGGTAGCCTTGATATTGTTATATCAGATCGTGAAGGTCAATTGATATTCTAACATTACACCTGTACTTTACAATTAACAGTTGAGAATTGTTGTTATTACAACCATTTACATTCTAAAATTTTGAATATAATGTTATTTTTAGCATAATTTGCAATTTCAATAAACTATTTATGTGAGAAATTGTATTCATTTATTAATTCGATTAAAAACCATTCAATATTAGTGTTTCAATTAGTGTAATTGGAGTTTATAAGGAGTATTTTATAAAAGAAAACTCAACAACTCGACAACCTTGTAATAATACGATTTGAATTGATATACAATAAGGACCTTCAGATAAATATTGATTATAGATATATAGATTGATTAGGAGGGCAAAAAAAAAGATAATTAATGTTATAAATAGGAAATGGTTGAAAATAGCTCTTGAAAAATTTACAATTTTTTTCTATTAAGTAGCTCTGTGTCGTTTCTATTTCAGCTTCTTTTAGTCTTTTTGCGTTTTTATTTCAGGAACGAGGAAATGTTTTTATTGCGGTAGATGCACCTAAACATAAACAAACAATAAAACTTGTACTATGTTCTAAATATTTAATTTTCGACTGTAATTGATCTCTTACTACATTTTTCTACAATTAATACTACTACTACTACTACTAGTGTTAATCCAAATACTACAAAGAAATTGGAAAATTTCGAAATTAATAATCCTGGAAAATAAAAAAATCTACACAATAATAATAACAAAATAACAATCCTGAAATTAATGTCTAGACACGATCAAAACAACTGATAAAAAAAAGGCAATGATCTTGATGGTAATTTAGAGATTTCGTTAACGCAAATATTAGTGTAGAAGAAAAATAATAAATTTTCGCAAATATGTTTTCCTAGCTTGTTTTTTTTCTTCTTCCAAACTGACGCAGTTTTTATGTAACAGGACCTCCACCATATGTTTACACAAATCTACAATTTTGACTTTCTTCATAAATAGTGCGCATCACAAAATTTCAAAAAATATCCTTAATTTTCTGTAATCGTACAAAATTGGCGACCTTTCTGCAACATTTTAATGTTAGGGTAGGGCAGTTTTGCCAGTCGTTATTATTCTTATTATCATGATATTTTTTCTGCGCGCCGGTTTATATTTGGCCGACAGCCAGCAGCTGGTTGATTACGTGATTTTACATATGAAAATATTCATTAAAAAAAAAACAGAAACGAAAAAATAGAAAACGACAACATTTATAATATTTTGTTGATCGCACTTTTGTATTGTTGGAAATTGTTGGAAATATGTAGGCAATGAGGAAAAGAAGATATCCTTGTTGGCCTCGGCTCGTGCTCACTTTCTTATGATTGTTTTAAAATTTATCCTCTTTTTCTCCTGTTTCGTTGATAAATGTTTACAAGTTTATTAGCCGATAAATATTGAGAAGAAGAATATCATTCTTTTTATTTCATTATTTATAAATTATTTATAGAGTCATAATGGTAGCCTTGAAGAAGAAAAAGTTTCCGCATAAAGAGACCCGATTCTTACTGTTGTTGTTGTTGTTGTTATTGTTACGTAAAACTGAGTAAGACTCACTGACAAGTCTTAACAGTTCATTTAACACACAGCCATTGTTCTGTATTCGAAATAGTGTTAGATTTTTCTAAATTTTTTCTTGTACAATTACACAAATACACCTAGGGCAATAAGAATTTGTAAGAACTCCTGAAATGTTTGAAGTCTATCTTCAGGACCTATTTAAATAAAAAGGATTATCGTTACGGTGGTTATTACGCCATCGGCACCATTGTCGGTGAACGATGTTAAACAGAAAATTCACATCAATTAAAGGCCTTTTACATAACCAGAATAAGTAGAGCATGAGTTCGCGTTCTAACCATGGAAAAGTTAACACAATTTATCATAATTTTTTTTTGTGTTTCTAATATATTTCTAGTGATTTCAATGCTAGATCACAACCCTTAAAATTTATAATTTACCCTTCTCGTTTAAGAGATAATTGAATGATAGTTTTTTAAATAGATGGAAGAAAATGAAAGTTTCCTAGTTTTCAAACTGGGTAAATGTCAAACTGGACACAAAATGCAGTTTTGGAGGTGTTTATGACGCAAAAAAACGTTATATAACAAGACACGTTCCAAATTATTTCTGATGGTAAACAATCTAACCCAGATATCACAGGTTTATCTGGTTTTTTTTCCTCTCTACATCGATTTTTGAATATGAAAAACAATAAATAAGCAAACCAACAAATAGGTATGTTATTATGAAATTTGAAAGATTTTTCGTGTTTTGTTCGAATTTTTATGTAAGTATGATAAAAACAAGAATTTAAACAGGAAAAAAAATTATCCTGCTGCTAGTAGATGGAGCTGGTTATACGCTTTCACGGTGAATTTGAAATCGAAAAGCAGGTCATTGAATGAAAGCGAAAATTGTGGACATTCTCATAGAATAGCAACAATAATAATAATAATAATCAACATTATTAAGTTGACACATATAGAGGAATTTGAATACAAAATTGACGGATTATCTCGAATTATTTTCAAATTAAATACCCCTTTAAAATAATTAGCAAAATTTAATCTTATTATTACTAATTTGCATCATTACAACTTGCAGTTTTTAATCATCGAAAGTTCAAGACTTATAATCTAACCTTACCTCTATTTATCTAATCTAAATTAAAAGACGACTATTGTCTGAATTTCCCTTATTTTTTTTTATCAGTTGTAGGTAGTATCATGATAACAAGACGAGAATTTTCCGAAATCTTATCAACATCTTTGTAGTAGAGGTGAAAAATAAATAAAAACGTACCAAGGATAAGTCTAATCAGAAAAAAATGTACACTTCATCTACTTTATTACTATCGACTTCACATAAAAAAAAGGTGATTTTATTGTTTTTCAATAGTGGCTTCTTTTATTCGAGTCAACCAAATTAATATAGACAGGAGATTTATTTAACAAATTTTAATCTAAATGTGATTTGGATATAATTTGAAATTAAAGACCGGCTTCTTTGGTTCGAAAAATCAGATCAAAGTTCAACTTTTACCTTAATCTGATTGTGCATTTCCTTATTTACTAATTAATTAAACTGATTTCGATCAAAAATGATGTTGTTTCTTTTTCAATCTGTATTAATTTTTATAAATTTCATTTAATCATAATATTTTTTTATTGTAAAGAAAGCAACAATTTATAATGTTTTTTATTTTTCTCTAAACATTTCCTAATATTTTATCTTTTCGTACAGTTTTATCTCTATGTTATACACATAGTAAAAAGTCTAAAAATACTTGATAAACAATCCTGGAGATTCCTTTTCTCACTTGACCTTTGGATTAGACATTTTTACTAATTGCTAATCCCACAAGTTTTTAAAACAGTTCATATTGTTGAAAAATTTTTCAGAGCTGTAGTTTAGCAAAAAATGCGATCAAATTTTGTTCCAGAGTTCAAATCGGCTTTGTTTTTAGTTTATCCCAGGCCTTCTAAACTTTATTTTTTTGTTCCGGTTCATTAAAAAAAATCTATTCGGTTCCGGTTTTTTATTTCTGCAAAGATAACTTTTTTTTGGTTTTCGGTTCAGATCCAGATGATTAATTTTCAAATTATAAGAGCTGTTTACAGGGTTACTATTTAGAATACAGAAAAATCCTTAAACAAGTGTTTTATTTTGTAATTTTATATTCGACCTCTAACAAGGGATGAAAACACGGCTTGCACATTTTGGTAGCCCTAGCGAATTTATATCAAGTAGTTTTTCAAACCACTAAAAAATATTGAGCTTTTACAGAGATATTTGGAAAAAAGACTGATTTTAAAGGAGTAACTTCAATCCCCAATATGTCCATTGAATTTCAGTATGAGCACGAATTACACATTTAGAATACAATGCACCACCTACATATCAAAAAAGATCGAAATCGGAAGTTTTGACCTCGGCTGGTTTACTTGCAAGTTCGTGTTAAAGAGAAGATAAAAAGAAAAAAAAAGAGAAAAAGACCGTGTTAAGTGGTATACTCGAACCGAAAAATATCCGGTTTTTGTTTTCGATTAAGCTCCGGATTTTGTACCGACCAAAATTTCGGTTTTTCCACTTTTTTGGTTTAGCTCAGGTTCGAAGCTCTGGTTCATCCTTTGATCTTCCTCAAGGGTTTTTTCAACAAATATGGGGTAATAAAGTGAGAAATCAGTACAGAAGCTTACAGATCTAATGATTTAAAACATAGATTAAAATGAGCAGTTTTCAAATTTCACCTTAAAAGATACAAACTCTAAGAGCTATTTATACAAGAGTACTCTTTTAAATACAGAAAAACCTCAAACTTTTATTTCGCTATTTTCTATTAACAAAAGAGTTTTTATGTTGATATGTTTTACCATGGGGTGGAAAATCGAAAAAACCATAAAAATGGCATATGATCATTTATAACATCAGCCATCAGCAAATCATGGTTTACTCCTTTTGATAGCCCTAGCGAATCTCTATTAACTATTTTTATATCCACCAAAAAGCCGCTGTAGCGATTTTTGGAAAAAAAAGGATTTTGAAAGGGTAACTTCTACCGCTAATATCTCCTTTAATCTTGAATATGGGCACAAGCGACAAAATGCGCATCCCTTAAAATAGAATTAACTACCTAGGGGAAAAAAAGGGGAGAAAAAAATCTTGTTGTTAACTGTTACACTTGAACCGAAAGAAAAGAGTTTTTGTTTTCGGTTCAGTTCCGGATTTCGGTCTGGCCAAAATTTCGTGTTTTTTTCCGGTTTTCAGTTCGAAGCTCTGCTCCTTGTATTATCTTTTTCGTTTTTCCCCATTTTATTCAGAAATAAGTGGAACTGTTTCGTATTTTTAAGGATATAATGAAGAAAAACGGAAAAATCAATGTTGTATGGGCCTTTGACGCATTCTCAATCGTTTTGCGTGTTTAACTCATCTTTGAAAATGGTAATCGAGTTATCGGTCCAGCTCCGGATTTCGTTCCGGTTAAAATTTCGTTTCTTTCCGGTTTTAAATTTACGATTCAGTCCCGGTTCGAGGCCCTGATGATTGTTTTTCGAATACAAATTAACACCCTCTAGAAACTCATTGTGGATGCCATCGAAGCGATTCAGAAAAACCCACTACTAATACTACAAGCTCTATATTTTTACACAAAAGTTTTGTTGCATCTATGTATGATTCATTTTATGTTGAAAGTTCCGGTTGCATTTTTGCTCCTGTTATTTTCGGTATGAGAGGAAAAAAATAGATTCAAAAACGAATAAAAAACTCTTCTAATCCTCTAATTATCGTAAATATAAAACCACATTCTAGGTAGCGGTTTTTGACTTATAACGGCAACTATATCTTGTTGATGCATATGGAAAGAGAAAAAATCCAGTTTGCTATCCTAATATTTCTTCTATATTATTGTTATTCTTCGTTTTTTTCTTGTTCTAACAGTTTCTAGTATTATTTTCATTTTTGTTATTATTAATTTTTTTGGAAAAATCCTCAGATCTCCCACTGCTATTTTAAATTATTCGTGAGGACTTCAGCATCATCCTCCACGACGACGACGACGATAGGATGCTGATGTTGGTTAGATAGTAGTTGGATGATAGAAGGTGCGTTCCACCTTAACACACACACATACTTAGACGCACACACACACACACACACACATATGCATCTCTTACTAAAAATAAAGATAAAAACCGAACGACACGTGGATAACCCAGAATCTAGTGAAAGTGGCTTAGTAGAGACGCCGAGTACCTTTAACGGGGAACTTTTGTACTAGCTGAAAGACGAGTTTTGTTTAAATTCTCTATGATATTCAATTTATAAAGAAAGAATAGAGAAACTGAAAACAATATATTATAGATAGATGCTAAATTGAAAGGTAAATAATTAATTAGGTATGATGATAAAAGAAAAGAAACTCAATTCTTTCTTCTGCTTCTATTCAAAAACAAAAAAAATACAATTTGATTACCGCGCCATTCTTATCAATTCTTTTATTTTTGCCTTCTGATTATTCATTATTACTATTATCATCATTATTATTTGATCCTCAATAATATTTTATAGTGTTATTCCTTTTTTGATTGTTTTATTTCATTTATCATGTTATCATATTAATAATATTGTTTTGCTTCAAGATGTTTTTCAAAATTCATGGTTTTATTACAAAAAAAAAAATCGAGTGTTATTGCTAGATTAAACAAAAAAACTATTGCCATCCTTGTTGTTTGTTGTTATTTTTAAGGATAATTTACGTCAGGATCAGTAATTACATAAAATCTGAAAGTCTAACATAATTTATCCAAACTATACTTAATCCATTCTGATCCAGTCAACAATAGTTGATAGATAAATGTACTCAAAAGAAGATAAAAAAAAATAAACAAATAACAAATGTAGAACATGAAGAGATAAAAACAATATTGTTCACCTAGATTTGAAAATTATGCATTTAGAGTCGAGTTGACCGAATAAGAATAGTTGGAGTGTATCGAGAAGATATGGTTGCTATAGGGATTTTATTGGAAAAAATCGCGGTAAACACTAGATATACAATTGTTGATATTATTATTGTAATTAAAACATTCAAAATTAATCGGTATACGAATAAGATCAAAAATATAGAAAAGAAAACGAATTATTTCAGAAAAATAGATCTTTAAAATGGAATATTTCTCTAATCAATTTCAATAGATTTTGTTGTACACTTGTTGGAAATTTTTCTTTAGATAATCGAACATACACCATGAAAGATCATTTCCTATTTTTCCAAAAAAATATATATATCAAAGAATTTGTTTATAAAAATCATTATCAACAATTGTCACATTAACGTCAATCAAATTTCTCTCCCTCTCTCTATTATTATTGAAAAATATGTATGTAAACCGAAGAATTGTTGTTTATAAGAGCCATATAGGCGGAAAAAATAATTGATTGACCCCTTATGACGTTGACTGTCGTCATAGTACCAACCTCCTCACAAATTTAAAACAATCGTAACAAAACATTATCAATATTTGATAACAGTTAAATATATATCATTATTTATCGTTATTATTATAATTATTGTTATTATTATTGTAATAATATGTTATCAATTTGACAATTGTTAATGGTTATTTTAAGAGAATTGTCTTCAAATAACAAATCTATAATAAATAATAGTGGCAGTGGCGGGTTATTCCATGGGTAAATTAGGGCCCCTGGGCCCCTACCTGATGAGAGGACAGTGTGTGTGCCCTTTTACATACCGGGTGATTCACATAAAACGAAAAGTTCTTATGGCGACTCCCATTATTTGGCGAGCGATTCGAAAATATTTCAAGGATTTATAGCAAAATTAGAACCTCATAGCTTATTTGGTAGTCACTCAAAAAACGCTCGTTTCTGATGATGTCGCGATTTTCAAAAACTAAGTAAATAGGCAAAACAACTTAGAAGGAGTAGAAGGACTCTAGGATCCTCGCAGCATTAATTTTTTTCGTTTTTCTTACTTTTAATATGAAATAAGTGGAAATGTTCCGCATTTGTTTTCTAAAATTAAATGAAGAATAACCAAAAAAAATCAATGTTAACAGGGTCTCCGAACCATTTTAAGTCGTTTTGCGTCTTTTCGACTAACTTCCAAATGAGCTATGAGGTTGTAATTTTGCTAAAATGTTCTCTGGGGACCCCCTACAAATCCTTGAAATATTTTTCGAATCACTCGCCAAATACTCTGAGTCGCCATAAGAACTTTTCGTCTTACGTAACTCGCGTGGTATCTCTACTTTGTTCCAAATTGTCACATTGTTACAGCATGAAATGAGGCCCCAAAGTTTATTTTGCTGAAGCAGGCTCCACAATTCTTAATGCGCCACTGAACAGCGGTGATAACATAGATTCGAAAGAATCTGCTTTATTATTGATAGATAATGCACGCCGATTTATTTAATCGTATGTTTTGATGATTGGACATAATAACAAAAACAACAGAAATAAAACAATAATATATGTATAATCCGGTGATGCTCTTATCAAAAATTGATATAATAAGAAAATCAAACCAAATATAATATGTAAGTTGAGGTGAACTTTTTCGTGATAAAAGCCCCCATTATAAATGACCTATGTATATGTAAACTCTAAGTTGGCAATGGGATTATTTTCAAATATTGTTAGGGAATTCCTTGGTTTTATTCTCAATCAATCAATTGATTATTTTGTGAAGCAAGAACGGGAAAAAAACTGCAACCCGAACCTTAACCATGATCGTGAAACAATTGTATGAGTTCTAGTTGCGTCACCGTTACAACATAAAATTAATGAAAACTTAATGATTTTTGATAAGAGTAATTTTTGCCTCTGATAGATTCGCCAACGCGTTTATTGTGCTTTGATGCAAATATGACGCAATAATAATGACGAAATCAATTGTACTTTATGGTACTTGCTGGTTTATTGTTGTTGGAAAATTAAATTTCCTTGTTTTTCTATTGTAACAGATTAAAAATCAAACAACTACTTTAATTTGTTCAATTTTTTTGTGCCATTTTAGTATATAGAGAGGTCAATTGATCAAAAAATATAAGATTAAAGTGGGAGAAAAAGTACACAAAAAAAGTGGTGATAAGTTCGGCTTCAGTACGCTTTCTTATTAGATAATAGTGGTAAGATTTATTTTTTTGTTTAAAAGATAATTAAATCATTCTTTTTGAAAAGTCGCAATTTTTGAACTTATATTAATCATTCATTATTATATGATATTGGGTTAACATTTGTAAACATCTAAAATTGTCGCCTTAAATTAATTAAAATGATAAGTTTATTTCTAAATATCAAAATCGCGTTAAAAGTTTCCTTTATGCGAGAAAATTAAACTCCGTCAATTTTGTGCTGAAATTTTGAAAATTTTCAGCATTACTGAAACTTTAATGCAGGGTTTCGAATCGTTGTGTTTTTTGTTTCGGTTTTCGTTCGGGTTCAATTTTTGAAATAATTATCGGTTAGGTTCCGGTTTTCGTTCCTGCAAAAATAACGTTTGTTTTCGGTTTTCAGTTCAATTCCAAGTGATTAATGTTCAAATTTTTAAATTTCATTTTAACAGACACAACCCCTAAAATACAGAAAAACCCAAATTGGTAACTTTTATTTTGTAATTTTCTCCTAGCAGAGAATTTTGATGTTTTATCATTAGGTACAAAATCGCGAAAAATCATCTAGACCTTCAACCCCCAGCAAGGAATAAAAACGCTACTGCAGAGATATTTCAACCCCCAATATTTCACTTAAACTTGAGTACTAATGGGCATCAATGCTACAACAAAAAATATTCCTTGGGGGCTGATCAGAACGATATATCTTTACCTATACATACAGGGTGTTTAACTAGGAACTAATAAATGGTATGTATCTAGAGACATATTCTAATAGCCCCCTATTAATAATAAAAAGATTCAGTGATTATTCTTTTTAAATTTCTTCAAATTATGGTGGTTCTCTTTTTTTTAAGAAAATTACTTTAATTGTCTCAAAAAGATTGATTCCTAAACAGCAGTAACAAAAAAAATCAACCACAGTTTTTTTTATATTATATAATCTGGTAAATTTTTTTTTTAGCAAAAATTTGATCTAATAGTGAACTTTTATAAGTGAAGCGGATCCAAAACTCGATTTTTTTCGACTTTTTGAGCATATAAAATCTTAGAAACGCTTTCAAGTAACGTAACTCACTCAGCCGATAAGGGCTGAAAATCCCAAATAAGTTGGATATTTCAGAGATTTCTTAGAATTTATCAGCCTTATTGTTATTATATGTATAGTCTGAATGTTAAATTATTTAGGGTAGGGAAAAAGGTATCAAAAATTAGTCAAGTTAATCAAATTAAAATCAATTCAAACACTTATCATTTTAAATTTCTATGATTCGGAAAATATTTCAGGAATCCCTGGGTAGGTCCCCAGAGCACATTTTAGCAAAATTAGAACCTCGTAGCTCATTTGAAAGTTGGTCGAAAAAACGTTCGTTTTGGACAAGGTCGTGATTTTCAAAAACGAACTAAACACGCAAAACAACATAAAATGACTCGGAGACCGTCGTAACATTGATGTTTTTCGTTCTTCTATATTTAATTGTAGAAAAAATGGGAAACATTTTCACCTACTCCAGATTACAAGTAAGAAAAACGAAAAAAATCAATGTTGGGAGGGTCTCCCAACGCGCCATCGTCAGAAATGAGCTACGAAGTTGTAATTGTGATGATCCTCAGCTACCCTTTTATAAATCTTTGAAATAATTTTCGAATCGTTTACCAAATAATAGGAGTTGCAATAAGAACTTCTCGTTAGGTGGATCACTCGGTATATAATGAAAGAGCAGATAAGAGACCAATTTTTGTGCAGTTGTGTGTAACCGGCTTTTGAGAGCGGACGTAACAATGTAACAGAACTTTCAAAGCTTAGGGTTTGGGAAGAAAGCTGTTCAATGAAAAGATACATGTAGGATTACCGGTGTCATTTTGAGGATTTAGGTCGGTACAGGAATAAAAAAAATACTTTCTACAAATTGGTATAGTGGAACACCTAACACCTACCTATCCACCTTTGCACCCCCACGAGAGAAACAGCCTGATTCACACGAACAAAAAAGATGATTTATGTACATCGTTTAAGAGTCTCTTTTATCTGTTCTCCAATGTAATCCAAAAATACGTACACTTAATAATTTCCTCTAATTACTTTTCTGTAATCCTCATTTAATATCGCATTAATTTATTAAACAAAGTTGCGACTTAAGCGATAACGTCGAGTTTAATATTTTCAACTACCTACTGGAAGAAACCGGATTTTTTATCTTAAACAAATTCTATTTTTCTCTTAAAAAAGACATTAAATAAATTAACAAATTTTGTACGAATTGAGGAGGATTTTCTCATAGAAATACAAGGAAATCTCAATGAAAAAAAAAATAAAACGATTACTTTTATCTTATTATTCATCAAGGAATCAGATTAATAATAAATATTTAACATGTCAATATTTACAAACGTTTTTTTTCGACGTTATAAAATTATACAAATTAGATGTTAAATAGGTCAGGTATACACACATACAAACGTTTCACAGTCTATACGAAACGAAAATTTCCATTAAATTCATTCATCAACATACAATAAATCATTAGAATTTGTGATATAAATCGAAAAAACTGTGTCTTTTTCTCTGATAAAAATTTCCACAAATCAACAAATAAACAATATATTCGATAAATATACAGAAATGGTATTTAGTATAACAAACACAAATCCAACTTGCCAGTTCTGTATAATTAAATTAAATCAGAAGATAATTATTCGTCGATTCTTCAAGGAATTTTTGGTAGATTTTCATGTAATTAACAAAGAATATTACTGTTTACTGAAAATAAACTGAAGAATGTTTATCGTGTAATTTGATTTATAATTCTTAAATTAACTTGAAATGTAAATATGTAAGTAGAGAATTTTATAATGTACTTAATGATGAGATTCATTAATCATTCACTTTATGTGGAATTTTTTCAGCAATTTTCTTATTATAATAAGAATCCCTTTAGCAATAGTCAAAATTTATCAACAAACGCGATCAATTATTATTATTATTATTATCATTATTTATATGATCTTGTAATTTATTATGTTAATTATTCAAAACAATTTCGACTCAAAAACAATTTGATAATACTTTTAATTTCTCTTTTGTTGTAATTAATTTTAATAATTATTGCTCTAATCTAGCAACAGTTACTGATTGGTTATTAATAATGATATGTTATAATCTATTTTCATTATTTATTTCTTACAATCTTATTTTATTTTATATGTATTATAATTGACGTAAAGATTGTACGGTCCGATAAGACCTAATTTGACCCTTTTTCGAATATTTTGATGGGGATTTTCATGTGTTAACCAGAAAATCGAAATGAATTGATCCTTTGACAATCGGGAAGTTGTTTTTATTAAACTAGAAATACAAGTTTAATTATATAAATTATTTATTCATTTACAAGATTGAAGAAGGCGTTGATTGTTTATTTGTATAATGCGGTACAACAAATTTTCCGGGACCAGGGGAGCATTAACAAAAAAAAAAAACACTCACTCGCAAACAGTTAACAAATAGTATATTAGATTGTACAATTTCTCTATCAATTCACACATTTATGAAAATTGTAAAATACTGGACATGTTCGTATACCTATACTACCAATATCTCTTATCAGTGACGTATTGATTTGATTCAATTTTATTATTTAGTTTTCGATAAAGGAAACCCATTTTGTTATGTAGTTTTAGTTTTTCCAAAGTACAACATGTGTCCTAAACGTTGAGAATTCGTAAAGTATTAAGCACATGTGTCTTTTCTTTTTATGGTGTCATTCATTGATCACATCTTTACTAGATTTTAAAATTAATCCAAAACTAATTGTAATAGTGAAAAAAACTGAACGAAAACTATATTGTTTTTTGGTTTTTGATTTAGTAAAAAGCAACAAAAGATAATTTTGTAAAATTTTTCATCGAAAGATAAACATTTCTCCTTCATCTCTTTTCACATCGAGTTTTCTCTCTGTGTGTTTAGTTGTTTAGTTGTTACCTTGCCGGTTATTGAACTTGATTTTGATAGTGCATCTGTCTATTGCAACTTGAAAATAGATTTTCTAGAAGCTTTTTTTTTGTTTGTAATTTGATGTTTTTCGAATGTTTTTTTCTTCGTCTCAAAATTTTGCATATTTTATTGGGAATTGTGGAAATTTCGGGAGGTCATTGAGAGACCTTTGAACCTTTCAACTATAAGTTGCTCTACGAATAATAAAATATAGCCCGACTGTTTGGATTTGGTCGACTTAATTTGCCGATTGTAACAAGGCGACATCTACTGCATGACAATCTAAATCAACAAAAGTAATCAATCAACAGTCTAATTGGTCGGATTCTTGTATTTTTGAATACAGCTCAGTTAATATTTTGGAAGATTTGATTAGGGCTTCGAACTGCTATTTATTTTGTTCCGGTTTCCGTCCCGATTTAATTTTCGGCTTTCAGTTCCAGATGATGAAATTTTCAAATTTTTAAATTTCACTACAAAAGTACAACCCTTAAGAGCTATTTTAAATACAGATAAGCCATTGAATAGGTGTTTTATTTTGTGATTTTCTATTACTATTAGAAGTTTAATGGTGACTGTTTTACCATGAGGAACAAAATCGCAAAAAACATAAAAAAATCTCCAAAGGCAGCAAGTACCTTATATAGCGAATTTTTTTATATAGGGGATTTTTTTTATATATCTACATGCTGAAATATTAAATGCAAAACATTCTTATGGTACTGACAATTAATTTATTTTAATAACATTGACTCAACTAATAAATTCATTTCCCGATGTTATTTTAATATTTATGATTTTTATTGAAAAATACTTTTAATCCACAAACAATAAGAAACACTAATAAAATTTCACTCGTTTGTTGTTTGTCTAATACGTCTAATCAAGGCCTGCTTGATTTTTTCAAGCGAAATTCTCTAGCAGGCCTTGCGTCTAATATTAACTGTCAAAATTAGTTGCCCCCCGCGATATTCAATTTTTTTTCTAATATCAATAGTCAGAACATATAGCCACCTGAGATATTTGATTTTACTGTTAATACTCAATAAAGATATTTTTGCATTTTTCATGCGAACCAACGAACCGATTTTGATGATTTTTTCCTTGATCATAGAGAATGGTCGGCTCTACTGTTATTTTAATTTTCATCAAAATCTAAGCAAATGTAATATTGAAAATGATTTTTTTTAACATTTCTTCAGCTCTTATTCCAAAAGTGTTGGCCCTGGCGAACTCATCCAAGCTGTCCCAAAGGCCGATTTTTGTACCAAGTTTCATTAAGATTGGTGTATTTTTACGGCAGTTATCGTGGGTATACATATATATATATATATATATATATATATATATATATATATATATATATATATATATATATATATATATATATATATATATATATATATATATAAAAATTTTAACGAACGGTGGATATGGGTTCCTGAGGTCCCAAAACGAACTTCTGTGCAAAAATTTTTCAGAAATTCAAAAGTGAGGATCTCGTCATAAGCTAAAATGGCGTATAATAATCTATAAGTTCAACCTCCCGAAATGGGATGAAAATGCGGCTTACACCTTATGATATCCTTAGTGAATCTTTGTAGACGAACTAGTTTTTAACCCATTAAATATATTGAGCCTTTACAGATATTTAAAAAAAAAACACTGATTTTGCAGGGGTAACTCCAATATCTCCCTTAAACTTAAGTATGGGCACAAACGACAAAATACCCATCCTTTAGAATAGGGCTATATAAAAGAATCGGGAATTTTGACCTCAAGTGGGTTACTTGCAAGTTCTTGTTTACTGAAGTACTTATTGCTGACGCAGTTCCCTGGCAACGAGAGATAGGGGAGATAACAGGAAAAAAAACAGAAAAATTCGTCTTAAGTGGTATGCTTGAATCGAAAAAAAATTGTCTCATTTTGTCAACATAATTGCCAATGTAAAATTTTCAAGTTTCTGTTGTTGCACTTGATCTGGAGTCAAGCCGACGAAATCTGCCTTGACGAATAGTACAACTCTTGATGAAAAATCGAATAAAAGTATCTCTAGTGAGGGTGAAACGTGATAAAGTTCCATATCAAAAGAGTCCTAAAAAAAAAACGATAAATCACGCGCATTATATTAAACTTAGAGAAGTCAAGGCTCTTAATTGAACCAATGATAAAAAAAATTATCAAGCGAAAACGCAAAAAAATCCGGCGAATTTAACCGGAATTTCGATACTAATCGGGTTAGATCAAAATTCACAACTTAAACCAATGCCAATTTGGTTCATCTTTAATTACGCACAAAAAACCTATTTATTCTTGAACTTTTGACTTATCTATCACAGACACAGACTATTTTTTTTTGTGTAAATTCAACAATTCACCACAAAAAAAGTTGGAAATTCAGCAAAATCGTTGTTTATTGGTGTGGAAACACTTCTCCTTATTTCATTTAAAAATCACCGTGTCTATCGATTAATTAATCACAAATATACGACCTTTAATAAGATAATTTTCAAATGCAGGATGTTGGTTGATAAGTTGGTAGCATTGAAGTCCAGAAAAATTCACCCTGTACGTTGTCTATTTTTTTTTATTCACATATATAAAATTTCAAAAATCCATCTATTAATTATTATAACCTGGAGGAATTGTTGAAAATTCATTAATAAATAAATCCCAACCTACAACAGTATTAAAATTGATACACTCCTTTCTTGTGGAGGTGTTTTGTATTTGAAAAATCTCAACAAGAGCCTAGTTATGGAGGACTATACAGCCTTGATGAAATTAGACATCTTTTCTATTCTTCATTTTCTGTTGTTGATGTTAATAGGAATAATCCGGAAATCCGGAGGTGTTAGAAATATCTCGTTAAATAATATTTGCAGGAGTAATAATATTTTAGAAATAATCCTTGAGATTCGTGTTAATTATTAACAGAAATAAATAAAAAGGACATTGTACTCGTTTTTTTTTGTGTGTTAAATGTACATGAAAATTACATTTAAAAAGTGAAAATAATAGAAAACTTCACTTATATAACCGGGCGAGATTACATTTTATAATAAAATAAGAGAGTTGTATGTGTGCCAAGGTGGGTTAGCTAGAGCATGCGCTTTCTATAATCAACTTAAGCACAAAGAACTGGCTTTGAACGATGTGGTTGGATTTTTGCAAAAATTCTAACAAATTTACCTCTAAACAAACAAATATTACCCGAAGTGTGCAAAAATTCCTGCAAAATCTCCAACCACCGGTTATGCTCATACCTGAACATCTGATCCAAAATCACTATAAATTGACACTAAACAACCGTTGTTATAAATTTAGGTATAAACGAAGGCCGTTAGTTGACATTGAGAACGTCTTACCCTGTCGCTATTTCCGGACATCAGTTAGAATACAGCAGGGCTCCACCTAGTTGTATAGTTCCTGCTTTTAGTTTCAGGCCAGGGACATTTCTAAATGCACCACAGCAGGAAAATTGCCTATATGGAAGTAATTTTTTTTTATTACACTAAAATTATTTTTTATTGTCTAAATTATAAACAAATAAAAAGAATTTGCTACAATCATCATCTAAATGGCCTAAATTATAATACGCTAATAACAACAATAACAAAAAAATTTAACAATTCTGATGACTTGACTGGAAGTGTCAATAAGACCAAATCTAAAATAAATTTGTTTTGTTTTGCTGAAAAAAATTTTCAATACGAAAGCGGAAGATTTTCTGCTGATCTTCGTTTTATTCATACAACAAGAAAAACACATACAAGTATTGATCTTTGTGTTAGGATTTTATTAATAATTGGGTTTTTGTTCAATTTGATTGGACTCTGATCAAATTCGATTAGAATTCAAAATTATTAATCTAATCATTAAAAAGTTTCATTGATCCAAAACATCATCAACGAACTTAAAAGACTGATAAATCACAAATTATCCCTCATAAATAATACGATCGTATTCTTCAATATTACTATTATTGTTTTTATTTATTTATTTATTTATTTATTATTATCATTGTTGTTAATTAATATTTTTTGTGTAAAACAAACAAAAGCAAACACAATGAATACGGTTCTTGTAGGAGTTTGTTGTTGATGAATGAAAATCTTGTCACAACAATTAAGAGGTTGTAATATTGTTAACAATGAGCATTTATCTTTGAAACTTCCTGGTCAATATATTTATATGGTTTTTTTTTTTAAAAAATTTTTGTATGTTTGTAGAAAGTTTTCGGGCTTGTCACAGGCAAAGAAAGCGAAGTTTATTTATTTGTTAATGAACTGTTTCAAATATGGTATAAAGTATACATTTTTCCATCATTATCACAATCATCATTTAATTTATTTGTAATGAAGACGAAAAAAAATCAAGTGATACGACACGTGTCCTCTAACTGGTTACAGTTCATCAATGTTCACATGTTTCGTTCATGTTTGTTTTTGTTTTTTCCTTTAAGCAGAAAATAGGAGTTTGGTTAACTTTTCTATGATTATGACTGAATTTTTGAATAAATACAATTATGTCACCTGAAATTAAATACAAAATTAGATAGATTTGGCAGTTGTGGTAACATCAAGTCTGTTATGTTTTTACATAAATTTCTATATGGTGTGTCACAAAGTACCAAAACAAAATAAACGTCTGGCATTGTGCCTGGATTAGAAATAAGATCACATCTTACCCTCAGATTTAATCTAATTTTTGCCTAATTTATATTTTATAGAATTTTTTATGTGACTCTGCATGGATCATCTCTTATTTTTTTACACGTTCAAGACTGAAAATAGCAGGGCTTCGGATCGTCTTTTCGTTCTGATTCAATTGAAAAAAAATTGAATCGGTTGGGTTCCAGTTTTCGTTCTTACAAAAATTCCGTTTTCTTTCGGTTTCCGGTTCGGTTGCAAATGATTAGATTTCAATTTTTCAAATTTTTTTTGTAAGAGATACTATCGATTTCACAAACAACCCCGAGGAGCTATTTACAGGGTAATTTTCTATCAGCAGAATAATTTTCGTGGCAATATGTTTACCATGGGGTAAAAAATCACAAAGAAACATATAGTCGTCTATAAATTTGATTCACAACAAGGGATGAAAACTTGATTTACATTTTTTGATTGCCCTAGCGAATCTACATCATTTAGTTTCTACATAACTAAAAAATATTGAGCCTAGCTTGGGATATGTAAAAAACTTATTGTGTGGGGAATAACTTCAACCCTTAATATCTCCCTTAAATTTGAATATTAGCACGAACGACAAAATACGCAAATTAAATGAGTTACTTATTTACCAAAAATCATAGAAATCGAGACATTCAAAGTAGATCTGGGGCAGGGAGGAAAGAAGAGATGAAAAAAAAGATACTATCAAGTGGTATTTTTGAACGAAAAAAGACCGGTTTTTGTTTTCGGTTGAGCTCCAGATGTAGTTCCGGAAAAAAAATCGGTTTTTTTCCGTTTTTTGGTTCTCAGTTCGATTCCGGTTCGAAGCCCTGGAAAATAGTGAAATAACTTTTAAGTATAAAATTGTATTACCCGATTCGACAAAGAATTATTCAAAATTACTACCTTCTATACAGGCGCGAACTTGAGCATAGAGCCGCTTAGCTCCTTCATACTTTAAATTAGCCTCCCTAAAAATTCACCAATTACTGATCATGTCTGTTTCTAAGGTCGGGTTCCCACGAAGAGTAACTCTTATTAACTTGAGGAGGCTTAGCTCCTCCAGAGTCCTCCATGCTTCAAATTAGTCTTCCTAAAAACCATCAGTTACTGATCATGTCTCTTTCTAAGGTTGAATTTCCACGAATAGTAACCAGTTACTAATAGTGTCTCTTTCTAAAGCCCCCCACACACGCTTCGATGTATCTTAAGATCAGAACTGCACAGTTCTGATCTTAAGTTTTATCGAAGCGTGTGTGGACGAAAACTGCACAGTTCTGATCTTAAGATTTATCGAAGCATCGGGGGGGGGGGCTTATGGTCGGATTTGTGCGAAGGGTAACTCTTATACGAGTTTCAGCCCCCAAAGATCCGGCCCTGCGCCCATACCTGCTTTTATACATCTAATGGTACAGCTTTTGTTACTTAAAAGTCACTTCACTATTTTCAGTCTTAAACAGTAGTCGTTGTTACTCAAAGTTCATATATCAGTTCTCTATCGAAAGAGATGTTGATAAATCCTTCCATTCCTTCAGGATTCTATTGATAACAATCTCAAATATTATAATCTAATGTTATTTTCGTATCTTTTGATTTATTTATTTTCAAAATTAAAGACTTTTGATGAAATGAAAAGTGTAAGTAAAATATTATATTACGAGCACAATCTATGTATACTGATAAAATAATACTAATTATTTATCACACACATACTCTTGATAAAAATTAACGACCTATAATTTTTGATTCATTCAATTCGTTTGTTTTTTTTTGTTTTTTTTTTATTACTGCTATTCATTTATTATAATAATCTTTTTGCTAGCTTAATGTTTAATTGACTTTTCTCGCTACTATATACATTATATAAGTTACTCTTAATTTTTGTTGACTTTTTTTTTATTTATAAAATTAAAAATAATAATAAATAAAATCGTTTTGAACGTATACAATCCACTTGTTTTAGTTTAATAAAATCTATTTTACAGTTAATATTTTCAAAAATTCAATTAAACTTTAAATGAGAACTACTGATTCTTTCCTGCTTTCTTATTCTATATCTTCATTCTCATCACAAAAAAATGAACGCTAATAATGATTGTAATTGAATCATTAGAAATTGATTCAATGACACCGAATAATGTGAATTTAGATTCGTGATGATTGTGTTTATAATAAACGGTTTCAAATAATAAATTAGGTGCATTTTTTAGATAAATTAGGTACTGTGCCGTTAGTTTTTTTCAATTATTATTGAATTTACATTTTTTTTTACATAAACACAAAGAAAACGTTTTTACCTTTCTTGTACGTGCATTATGACTTTATTTAGGCTCAAATCAATGAATCACAATTGCATTTCTTGAGTCACATTCTGAAAGAATCTTCTGTAAAACAAATCGCACGTTTCCTGTTGATATTAACTTAATAACAACGGCGATCTACTTTCAAAAGATAAAATCGTTATCAATGCTCTTTATTTTTTTTTTGTCTTGCCGTTTATTTATAACAGCTGTAAAATTGAATTTATTAAATCCACAACAATCCTATAAGCTGCAGAAAAAACCGGCTCACCTTTAATCTACCTACAATTAGCAACATTGTTAATTGTACATATATTAAGAAGAATAATATTAATACTATTATTATTATTCTTCCTTCAATCAATTTATTGCGGATGCAAGCTTTTAATTATTGAAACAAATTTAAATATCGAGATCACTCGTAACAATAAGACTACAACAACAAAAACACTGTTATTTTTCTAACAGGTTTTTTTCTCGTCATGACTTGATTTATTCTCATGTGCGTTTTTTTCCTACTCTTTTTTTCTATTCGCGGATTATTGCAATTTTGAACACTGACCTATCTTAAAAGTGCTAAAAATAAATATGAACTTGATATATTTGAAGGCGTGCTTTTACTACTACTACTACTAACACTAAATAGTAAATTTTTCAAAATTTTTTTTTTTTGTAAATATAGTGAATGGAAACAATGAGATTGCAACGTTTATTTTGAGTCATGTTTTATATTTTTTTCCGTATATTCTAACATGTTGCAAGTTGAGTCATTTTTGAGCATTTTTTGAACGAAACAATAAAACAAAGACATATAATTCCGAAATATTTATTAAATAATAAAAACAAGAAACATGTTTTTTAAAGTAGTATAAAATATACACCAATAGATATTTTTACAAAAAAAGTATAGTTCTTTGGAAATATATTAAGATTTTTTATACAGTAGGTACACTCTTTACATATACATTTATACAGCATCAATGCACAATTAACTTAATTAACATAGTAATTTACACAATAAAATTATAAAGTATAACAAAAAAAAACGCGATAATTTCTATATCTCTTCTTCTATACATAGAAAAATATATCTAAAAATTCTTAAATCCTGTTATTATTTATTTCAAATCGTCAACAATTTACAATTAATTTACTATAATGATTTAATTAATTAATTAGTTAGTTAAATTAACTAATTAATTAATGTAAAAATAAAGGTACATAGATTGAAGTAATTTCTTCTTTTTTTATTTTGTAAATAATTAATTGTTCTAAATACAATTATTTTAATCACAAATAACGAACGGAATAAATTCTTAGTTATTTTTAATACCCGTCAACATAGCTCTCTAATAAAAAAGGGGTTTTTTTTTCGTTGTATCAACAGCCCCTAAAAATTCTCTAAATAAATTAATTAAATCAGAACACGTCATATAGGAGATCTCTCTATTCAACATAATTAAAACTAATATGTAGATTTATAAAATAATATAATAATAAAAATAATAGTAATAATAATAATGCTAATAATGATAGTTGTTAATTTTGTAATATGAAAGATTTAAGGCAGGTTTTTTTTCGCTAAATTATTGTCATTAAAAAGGAAGTTGTGTGTGGTTGTTCTTGTTGTTTTCTAATAGAAGAAAAATTAAAGCTTTTTTGTGTGCGTGTATGTGTATTTTTGTCATCTTTTCAGATGCTGCTACGGTCCATAATCGTGAAGATTATCCATGATTCGCTGCCTGTTATCATCGGACCTGATTGAAGAAAATAAATAATAGTTATAGCATCATGAAGTACGACCCCTAGGACTTTCTTTTTTTTTTTGAGAAATACAGGTAAAAGGAATAATTTTTTTGTAATGATTCTTACATGTGTGGTGGTGGTGGTGGTTGTTGTTGTTGTTGTTGTAATTGGAACGTGTCCAAATTGAGATGTTTATTGATCTCCCTATGTATATGTTCCGGTAGTACATTAACATTCGAAAATAGACTCCTTAAAACATTCAATTCTTCAGTGAGCAATTCGATACGTTTCTGCAGTCTTTCATTTTCTTTCAACAACACTTTAACTTTCTCTTCAGTCTCTCTTGTTCTAACTTTGGCCTTTTCACGACTCTTTCGTACAGCAATATTATTACGTTCTCTACGTCGACGATATTCATCACTATTCTTATCGCATGGTTTTACAGTTTTCCTAGCTATATGTTGATTCATCATCATTGTTTTATTTTTCATTGCTGCGGCTGCTGCAGCAGCAGCATTCATATTTAATTGATGATGCATCACTGGACTGGGTGTTAATGTTGGGAAACCAGTTGGACCTGGTGGACCAGGTGCTGGATACGGTCCTGGCATATAACTATTAGGTAATACATTACAAGATTGCCGGCGATATTCTTGTGGATCAACAGGTTCCTCTTTGATACTTGGTGTATCACTGCCATTGGAACTATTCGAATCACTATTCGAATTTGGATTTGGTGCACCAGAATATGTTGCACCACTATGCACCGGTTGTGGCATATATGCCAATGTTGTACGTGGATAATTATTACTAACACCCATTGGTCGTGATTGTAAACTTTGTAGATGTTTATTTTGTTGGTTTTGTAGAATATCATTGAATAGACCATCGCCGAATTGAGAATCGTCAATTAAATTTTGTAAATCTAATGATATCTCTGGTGTATTCAGATCGTTCAATTCACCATGCTGTTGGTATTGTTGTAAATGGTGTTGTTTTAATAGAGCTGTTGTTTGTTTTGATATTCCCGTATTATTATTCAGATTTGTTAAATTATTATTATTATTATTTGTGTTATTATTATTATTGTTGTTATTATTACTACTATTATTGTTGTTATTGTTGTTGCCCTGCATGATCACTGTTTTCTTAACTTCATTCGTATTTATACCACCGGAAGATTGTCCTTGTTGATGATGATTGTCGTACATTTGAGGTGAATCCATCGTCCTCTCTTGTAAGACAGACAAACTTTCACAATAACTTCCACTTTCACTGCCGAAATTCTCTTATAATAACAAATATTAATTTCCTTTACGTTTCTTCAACTTTTAAAAAGATTGTCTAATTTATTTCAAATATTGTTCATAAAATTATTACACAAACACACCACACACTTTTTCAAAACATCATCATTTTAAAAGGATCTCCTCTTAAATGTCTTAAAAATAGCAACAAAATCAACAATATAAATAATCACGTTCTAAATTAAAAGTCCACGATTTTTGTTCAAATTTATAAAAAGAGCACCAATTTCAAATTAAGCGCCGAACTACATATGTACAGTTAAGTGGCTTCAGTGACAAACAATTGAAGAAACAAAACCGAAACAAAAAAAAAAATACTATTTATCGCACAATACAGAGCCTACTTTGGGACCACACTATTATCGTGCGCTTGCCCAAGCCAACTTGATACTGGAGATTGCTAAGCAATATTCCTGCTGTTTGTAGTGGCTAGTTGGACACATGCGCTCTTTAAAATCAGAATTCCTGCTGACGTATATTTTGAAAGTGAAACATTAGCGAACTAGCTGTGCTGCTGTTGTTCTGATCGTTGCTGATCGGAGGATGGTGGAGAGACAAAATTAGAAAAAGAAAAAAATAACAAAAAAAAAATAGTGCGCTGGTGGCACTCAATTGCAAGCGATCCTCTATCCTTTTCTATTCATTATTTTTTTGTTACTTTGACGCAATTGTTTTTTAGTGTGATGATGACGGGATTGATTTGTTTTACAACTTTTAATTCATAAAATTGAAACACGTAATAATAATTTAATTAATAATTGTAATTCAGTTTATTTTTGACGTATTTTTGTCTTTATCGCATCGAATGGAGTGCGACCGATTGGAAAATTATTCAAAACTAAACCGTCATTGTTGTTATCAACTTTTTTTTGTGACTTATTAAAACTACGGGCGAAATTTGATTTTTCTTCCAATGATAATGATGATGATAGTGACAAATGAATTGAAGTTTTTCCCCTTAACAAGCCTTATCAAGAGTTATCTTAAAATCTGATGACTTATAGAAAATAGTATGACTTTATTTACAATCATTCATTATCATTTTTTTTTATTGTTATACTTGTCTATTTACTATCGCCCGAATTGCTGTAGTTTAAAGAATTATTCTGAATAAATTCAAAAAAATCTTCATAAACCCCATGAAATTATCAATTTTTCAATTCAAAACAATTTAAAAAAGTTCTGTATCTACAATTTGAAAAAGGAAAAAAATAACTAATTCATTTTTAAACCGGTACATAAATAGAGTGTGTTATAGCGTGTTTATAGATAGAGTGCAAGCAAGAAGGTGGGCTTCTCTAGCCTGACAACTACGTCACATTACGTCACTAACTTGATTCACCACGTGCAGGAATGTGCATAGATTCCTGATGAAAGTAGGTCATGAAACCAGCTGTTATTTATAGAAAAACCCATAATAACAGACCGACATCTATTGTACAGAAACCGAACTCATAAAGCACCCAAAAAAAAAAATACCATGAGATTTATAGTCAACTGTAACAATTAAGTTAATTTACTTTTAGTCAAGCCATTTTTCACTAGAGGGTATTATGTTGAATAATCGCAGAAAAAGTTTAACATCAAATTGAGGTTTCCAACAGAGTCGTAGCAAGCGCCCTGAGCTCTTAACTGTCAGGGGCGCCAATCATCATCTTTGTAATATTAGATCTTTTAATGGTCTTGCTCAGGGGCGGCTCGTCTATAGGTTATTCACGTAGAATCATCCTGTATTATTGTATATGGAGTCTTTTCTTTCTTTCTCCTACCTTTCATTCTTTCTCTGTTTCTTTCCCGCCTATCTTTTTTTGTGTATCTACTGTTTTTCTTTTTTCTCCTCTATTTCTTTCTTTCTTTCTCTTCTAGCGTTTTTTTTCCACTTTCCTATCTTTTTTTTCCTTTCTCATCTGTCTTTTTCGTTCTTTCTCTGTTGCTCTTCTTTTTCCAGGTCATCCTTTTTCCCTGTTTCTTTTATATCTTCCTGCCTTTCCTTTAGTCTCTTGTTATTTTTCATTTACTCTTGTCATTCTTTTTTCTTTCATTCTCACCTCTCTTTTAACTTTCCTCTCTTACCTATCTTTCTTCTTTCTTCTATATTTTTTTCCTTCTTTCTATCCTATCATTTGTTTTCTCTTTTGTCATTTTTATTTTTGCCTCTCCTGCCTTTTTCTTTCTTTACTATTTTGTATTTTTTACTCTCCTATCGTTGCTTCTGCCTTCTTTCTCCCGTCTTTCTTTATTTTTTCCCCTGCATCTCTCTCACTCTTGCCATCTCTTCTTTCTTTCTTGCTCTTCCGCCTTTTCTCTTTACTTCTCTCTTATTCCCCTTTATTTCTCTCTCTCTCTCTTGACTTTCACTCTCTCCGACCTTACATTATTTCTTTCTCTCCTGCACATTAAATTCTTGTGATGTTCTGCCCGTGATAGAAGCACCCCACTAATTCAAGTTACGAGTCTCCATTGGTCGTTTTCTTAAACTTCGAAGTACCCCAAAAAATGATTAAATGAAGGAATTTTAAACGATATTCAAGAAATATCAAAAACTTTATTTAATAAATTAAATATCCAGATCGGTGGTTTGTCCTTTCGGCATCGAATAGAACGGATTTGATGCTATATGTTCTTTAAAATAATCAGCTCCATATTCATCATATAATTCACGTGTTAATAAATTCGTTTTATATTGTTCAGTATTTGTAAATTTCTTTACACCATACCATGAACATAAACTTGGATTATTTACAATACGTACATTGACAATCGATTGAAATGGACGTATTGAAATTAAATCAGTTAATATACGTTCTTTAATACCTGGTAAATTAGCTAAACCACCCATTATTACAACATTATTTGCTAATTTTAATTGATCATCATTTGAAAATAATGATAATACATAACCGATAATTTCTGATAAGCCTGCTTCAGTTGAACCTAACATATAAGGTTTGAAAAGTAATTCAGGTGCACGATAACGTTCAATACCAATATGTAATTGATGTGTTTCACCAGGATTTACTGTTTCACCTAATTCAGCTGGTTCGTGTGCTTTAATTATCTCTTCCAATTCCATTAATTTTTCAGTCTCAGCCTCACTATCAGAATCGCCACCTGTTTCAATCAATCAATTAATTAATCAATTAATTATCCATGTTATTTGTTAATTAAAAAAATACCATCTTTACTAATCGTTTTGTAAATATCCCAATCTTCATCCCTTAAACCGAAATCGTCGTTTCCTTTCTCTTTGCGTGCTAATTGTGAGATAATTCTCATTCGTTCTTGACCAGCTGCTGTTCTACGCTTTGCCATATCTTGTTTACGTTGTTTCCTCATCATTTTTTTATTTAAAATCTCCTGTCGCTGTAATTAAATCAAATTAATTGTAACAATTTATCAAATTCATCATGTTTACCATTTTTTTAGCATTCTGTACATATAAATTTAATGCTTTATCGTCTTCAAATACCATTTTATTTAATTTAAATTGTTTCTGTGGTGGTTCATCTAATTCATCTATTGTATTAGCAGCCATAATTTTTTGTCGGATCTTTTCAATTTTCATATTCAAATTACTAATAATTTTCTGTAATTCTTGTACATTCCTTATTTGAAATTCAAGACATGCTTGTTCAATATCATCTTGATCAGCACCAGCATCAATCATTTCTTGTATTTGTAATAATTGTCCTAGTTTATCTTCATCTTCCATTAGACGTTCTTCACGTTTACGTGCATTGATTTCAGTTAAACGGCGAGCCAATTCACGTTTACGTTCCTTCTGTTGTTCCACTACAATTATATAAAAAAAAAAAATGAAATTAGTTTCAACTTTAAATATTTTATAATTACATGATAGTGTAGATGGTACAATTGATGCACTGTAAGGTAATTGAATTTTTTTAATATGCGTTTCATAATATTCAGGATCAGTCCAATGTCGTAATTCATCACGATAATCAACAGCAACGGCGCAAATACTATGCAACAATTCTTCAACACGACTTAATGTTATTGAAGTTACATGAGCTGGATATTTCAATTGTAAAATACGATGTAGAAATGTGATTATATGGAAACCACCGGTATTTAAACGACGTATATGTTCGAAAATTGTCTTCTTATTTAATACTGGTACAATATGACAAGCATGATAACCAAGATTGATAATTAAAGCATCCTCTGGTGATTCTTGTTCATTGAAATGATAAGCGAAAAGACAATCAATTCCATATGAAAGTGACGGAATTGAATAGCATTCAAACAGTAATTCTGACATCACTAAAAATTATTATTGATTAAAAATGATTTTATAATAGAAGAGAAATAGTTACATTGCCTTGAAGAGACTGGATTTAAGATGGCTTCTGTTAAAACAACAGGATGGTTCACACAATTCTCTGTATCAATACCTAAATGATAAAACATATAATCGAATAGATGTTCTTGTGCTTCAAAATGTGTAACAACATTTCGATCAAATTGTGTCTTTAATTGAAAACGTACACCTTCTATATTGACAATATCATTACCAACTTGTAATTGGGGTGTTTGTGATTGTTCAATTTCTTTCTTTGAACGATCCTTACGTGGTTTTGCTATCAAATTCTTAAATAATAATAAAGGCTCTTGATTTGTCGCCCAACCAACTCTACATTGATATGAACCTTTTTTTAAAAAAGAAATAAAACGAGTGATGTAAGATTAATAACATATTCGAAATAATTACCGTTATCTATAATGATTGGAATTTTATTGTCACGCAATTCAGGTGTGTATTCGTGTACAATATCCGGCGTACATTTCTGATCCTTAAATTCTAATACGTCCATTGAATTTTCGTTTAAATCAATCTAATTATTATTACTTGTCTACCAATGTTATTATTATTTTTAAAGAGATTGAGGTTAGGTTGCAGAGAAAATCAAAGATATTAGAAATTAGAAGGGAATAGATTGCCAATGTCCTATGTTTTGTATTGGATTATAATGCAACCAACTTCGAATGACCTCGAAAGTTCGTCTTACTCTTTTTAGCTAACTACTTATCACTATCTGTCCTTCAATTTGACTGACTATCCGCCAGCGTAAAACACTGTGGCGGACAAGTTGACAAAGACAGAAAATATAGTTGTTGCATTGTTGGAAAGAAACAACAGATGAGTCTCAAAAAATATTAGTGCGCGTAGTGGCTACAAATTTCTACTCACATTAGCAGTCTATATATCCAAGTCTATGGAGAAAAGTTAGGTTAAGTTTTGTTGACGCTTAAAGCTATTTGTAGCGCTCATTATGTATTGTTTTTTTTTGGTAAAACTTAAGATTTATATTGCAATACTCAATATTAAAAATGGAGCATTAATCATAAAAATCATCTATCTAATATGTATTATAATTATAATATCAATTTATTTTATAGAAATGGATAACATAAATCTCTACATTATCAACAACCAAAAAGCGGGGAATTCGAATTAATTGAACAGTAAAATTTGTAAGTACACACTATTTTATTATCAATAATTACTTAAATACAATATAGATAATAAACTAAATTAGATAAAAACATGATAAGATTAGATATAGTTTTTACATATTCCTTTTAATTATCATATGATAGTAGATGAGGTAAACTGGGCAAAATTCGGCATCTTCATATTTAACTTGAACAATAGCATCATTATCATTTTTACCGGTGGTATCATAACCATTTTGTGGAAGAATTGTAAACTTGTTACCTTGATGTGATTTAAATATTAATACTTTTGCAACAATAAGAACTTTACTTTTAATTTTTTTAATAGAATCTGAAGCATATTTAGCACTTGATGAGAAATTAACACCTTTACCAAATCTATGACGATTACATAAACGCCAATCGAAATTATTTTTACAAATTTTTCTGGCATTCTCTTCACTTGTACCATGAAATAATAAATGTTCTTTAACTCCATAACCAAATCGTGCGATTTTTTCTTGTTTTTTTAACTGGTAGGATTTCTCCAAAAATTCATTATTTACTTGTAGGATTTTATCAATTTTAATTAAATTATTTTTTATCAATTTTTTAATTGTACGGTAATCAAAACTATCTGGTGTTACCAATGTATATGAGACAACATTCGAATTAATGTAACTTTTAAACGTTGGACATCGTGTAATTTTTTCCGATGGTAGATTAGCTTTAATCAATTCTGTATGTAAAGGTGGATTATTTATAATTCCAAAGTTATTATGACAATTATCAACACGATAATAATAATCATCAATATCATCTATACAGTATTTAAGATAAGTTTGATTATGATTAAATGATGATGATGATGGTGGTCGTGTATAAGAGGAAGTCGATGAATATGCTTGTCCTGAACCAAATACTGATGCATGTTCGTAATCAACACGTGGATTATTACTGGACAGTAAACCACCCATTTCGATAAAACCGTCTAAAATGACAATTTTTTTTTATAAATAGTCGAAACACAACAAAATTATTAAATAATTACCTTTACTGCAACTATACTAACTACAAACTACAAGTGACAAGTCTTCTATAAATAAAAAACAAAATGGTTGTTTATTACAAACATGCGCAGTAAATAGGGGGAAATACCCAAATTCAGTATAATATTTTATCTAAGCCTTTTTCACTAGTTAAGTTATTTTATATCGTATACATAAATAATAGATAAGTACTTAGATATTTAACCTTGATTGAATAATATTACTATGCAACTGCACATAAATGTTCTTGAATTGAATTTATTCAGCTTACACCAACATACCATAGTTTCAATCAGTGGCGCCACATAAAGAATTCAAAATTAGAGTGCGAATCAGAATTAAAGGACATAGTTGACATTTGTTGCTAGCCGCGCACTTGATCGTTAAAATTTAAATTGTACTTTAACGACCAGTGGTGTGTACGACTTTATATGCGAAACAAATAAATATTTAGATTAATTTTTAAATTACATCATATTTCTATATTAATTTTTTACTAATAACTCAATAAGTGAGTTACGATATACGATCATTGATGAATTGATGAATGCCTTTTGTCATATTAATTTAGATACAATCAAAAGTATGTGATTATCCACGAAATATTTTACATGATGTCCATTATTGGTTTTTTATTGATTAACAGCTCTATTTCTCCACCTACTTTTAACTGGAATTCTTGTGAATTTATACGTGCCTTATCTCATAGATGTCCTTTAATTATTGCTCAAAGTGACTTCGACGAGGTCACGAGGTCTATTACCTAACTCATTTCTCAGATTTTTTACTATTTCTATTTATATTGACAATCATTTATTTTTAAATGAAAATTGAGTGGCTCAGAGGAAAAGTAGTGCAAGCGAAAAATTAGGTTTTTTTAGAAAATATACCTAATTTCTTAAGCTCTCATGTATTATAGTATACTCCTATAGTAGTATAATTTCACTACCAGAATAGGTGCTGCTAAAATAATTTTTTTTTTCTGTGACTAATTAAAAATGCTTTAAAATAAAAACAAAAATTCTGTTCAACATTTACAACAAATCAACTTTTTGTGTTTAGCTTTGAGTGAGAAAATTGAAAGAATTATTAAAAATAAGAGTAATTTTAATGAAAGAGTCATTGATAAAAGAGCGAACAATGCAATTTAAATGTAAACAGAAAAATGTAATCGTCTTTATAAAAACAACACCGTGACCGTGACCTCCATGTCTATGGCGAAAATTTTCATTACGTTTACCCGTATAGCAATTTTCTACGAGCCGCCACTGGATTGTAGTGTTCTGCGACTGCGTTAATATTTGTATTTTCCCCATTTATAGAAAGTTAGAGGTCAAACATAAAATTGACATAAACATAACAATATTAAAGTCTCTAACTTAATATTTATTTACGGAACGTATATCTAGTGACTTTGTTTACTCCTAGTTGGTATTTTCCTTCTCCCGCTCAAGGAGTAAATAATTTGTTTTCTTTTTGCTAATTTGGCCTTCTTCATTATTGTTGTTATTTGAAGAAAAAAAGGTAAGAATTTATAGAAATTTTCGGTTTCAATTTGATTGTGAATAAGCGGAATTTTCGGGTAAAAGACCAGTGCTCGAATTGAGAATTATTTACTATAGGGATGAAAATAAAATAATTTACTAGGGTCAGGGTGGGCGCCATCCTCCCTCATTGCCTCAATTTGACCATTGACTATTGACGACGTTCATGCATTAAAAAAACAACACAGTAGCATCTTATTGTTATAACTAAACACTCCTCGATAACGAAAATAAATGATAAACATTGTCTAAAATATTACTCATCTATAATCTATAATAACAAATAATAACTGTTGGTTGCATCACAATAGAAAAGGTAGAATTGTTGTTAATTCAGTTTTTCTTCCAGTGTTGAACAAATTCTGTTGATTCATGAATTTTTAACGACAACCAAACCGTAAAAATTCATTGATAAGCAGTTTGTGTAGTGTAAGTTGAGGTATTTTTTTTTGTTTTAAATATAATTTTGTAATCAAATTTTACAGCTTGATTGATTTGTAAAATAATGGCGTCTTCTCCAAGAAAATCACTACAAGCAATACGTATAAAACCTGATCTAAGTTTATTCAAAATAAAGAACAATTTAAGAGCAAACAGTGGTGTTTACTCATTAACTGATGTTGATCCAGACAGTTATGATTATGAAAAAATTTATGATTTAATCGACAATGATGCTTTTATAATAAATAATATTCAACGTATCAATAATCCATTTTTAATGCGATCGTATATGGTGAAAAAAGAGGAAAAATTTGAACTTTATGATGACGTTGAAGAACGTTTATTATTCCATGGTACAAAACATCATCATCTAGACAATATATGTCAATATAATTTTGATTGGCGTCATTGTGATCGTCATAAGTTCGGTCATGGTATTAGTTTTACACCTGATGCTAAATATGCAATGCATTATTCTGATAAATGTAAAGATAAAATAATGATTGTTGCAAAAGTTCTAATATCGAATAGTATTAATGGTCATGAAAATATGATTATACCACCAAATGGATATGATACCAGTTGTAAACCGAATGGTGATGTTATTGTAAAATATGAGGATAATGAATATTATCCTGAATTTATTGTTGATTATAGATATGAGAAGAAACGTAGAAATTATAATAATTATAATAATGGAGGTTATAGATCTAATTATAACATTACGTTCAACTTTTATGATTACGACGACGATGATTATGATGATTACGATGATTATCAATATCATTATTATTATTAAATTAGTTTCATATAAGCGATAATGCATTCACTATTTTTCTATAATAATATAAAATTTATCGTTCAATTATATTTAAGTTTTTTCAAGGATTAATTTGTGTTTAAGTTAAATAAAGAATTATTCTTAAAAATCCATTGGTTTCTAATTGAACTTCTTATATAATTTCGTTAAAAAGTTTGTATAATAGCACTTAGTTGTTCATCATATCTAATTTACAGGGAATATTTAAAAAAATATAAATACAGTATCCAAATACAGCCGAGCATTCGAAAGAAGAATTGTGGAAAACTGTTAAAATACAAATCTTAACAGACTCAACGATGATTTGATTCACGTTGAAAGATGAGGTTGTTTTTATTTTAAAACCTTTAGCAGCAATAAGAGTCGACAACATAATATCGAGTAACAAAACCTAAATCGTCTCCTTGAGGTAAAAATTCCATTTTAAAACTAGGAGTGATTTGAATTTTGCGCGCTTAAATATTAGCTTCCTATTGGTTATTTTGCAGCCAAGTTTATACAGAGCCTAAAAGTTTTGAACCTCGACACATCTGATAATAATTGATCTATAAACATTTTGATTATACACCGTCATTTTTTAAATGGAACAGGCATTAATTTCACTATGGTACATGTAGCAGGAAATATATTGACAAGGAACAATATTTTTCTCATAGGACTAATTGCGTTAGTGTGAAAATTTTGAATTTTCGAGTTGTATAAACTTGCCTGTAAAATAACCAATAGAAAGCTAACATTTAGGCGCGTAAAATTGAAATAATTACTCTTATCGTTTAAAAATATAGTCACGCCACTGATCACATTAGCGATATGGCAACATTGTATAAAAGAAAGATGGCCGTTGAGCTACAAATAGGTATCTTTGACGTTTCTACAGAAATGTCAAAATTCTTATCAGAAAATATCCAATCATATAGTTTATTATCAATTTATGTTAATTATTGATGTGTATATGAGAAGAAATTCATTAATAAAATTATATGTCTGATAGTGAAAGTGAATATAATTTTACATCAGAGAATACCCGTCTGATGGATGGTCATGTTGAATCAAATGGGGCTGGCAGTAGTTCCAATGATGTTAAATCACAATCTGATGGTTCTAGAAAACGTAAAACGAAACGAACAAATCGTGATGATCAACAACAATCACAACATCAACAATCTATAGCCAATGATGATGATGCTGTTGTTTTAAATCCAAATCAAAATGTACGTAATTATCCTACAACAACAGTAACAACAACAACACAAGCCGATATACATGATGATGAAGAAGAGTTGAAATATGGTGCTAAACATGTTATCAAATTATTCACACCAGTCTCAATTTGTATGCTAATTGTAATTGCAACAATATCGAAAGTTAATTTCTATTCAGTTAAAGATATGTTCTTGTAAGCTTCAATACTGATACTGTTATCTTAACATAATTTTTATGTTTCTTTTAGAGTTTATACACCGTTCCATGAAGAAAGTCCAGATACTAGTACGAAATTTTGGAATGCTGCTGCTAATTCATTAATATTAATGTGCGTTATTGTTACAATGACAATCATATTAATTGTTTTGTACAAGAATCGTTGTTATAAAATCATCCATGGATGGTTAATTATTTCATCATTAATGCTACTATCGCTTATTTCCTATTTATATTTAGAGTAAATACAAAATCTCTTGTAATTTGTAATGATTGTTTTCGATACTGTTTGTTTTTATTAGGGAAATTCTACGCGCTTACAACATTCCAATGGATTATCCGACTGTTTTATTATTAATGTGGAATTTCGGTGTTGTTGGTATGGTTTGTATCCATTGGCAAGGTCCATTAATCCTCCAACAAGCCTATTTGATATTTGTGGCTGCTCTAATGGCTTTAGTTTTTATTAAATATCTACCAGAATGGACAACATGGGCTATATTGGCTGTTATATCAGTATGGGATTTAATTGCTGTATTAGCACCAAAAGGGCCTTTACGGATATTGGTTGAAACAGCTCAAGAACGTAACGAACAAATATTTCCAGCTTTAATCTATTCATGTAAAAAAAAATGTAGATTTTTAATTACTTCTTTTTTTTTGTAAATTATCAATTTATATAGCTACCTATATGTATGGTTATGTTAGTATGGCAACAACTGATGAAAATCCATTGCCACGACAGAATTTAACATACAATGCGAATAATAGTGAAGAAGATGGTTTTACACAGGAATGGGTAGAAAATCATGCTACTAGAGTTGCTCAAAGACAATTAGAAGTTCATGATGTACCAAGAGGTATGCCACGGACACAAATCCATCAAGAAGAAGAGGAACGTGGTGTTAAATTGGGTTTAGGTGATTTCATATTTTATAGTGTTCTAGTCGGTAAAGCTTCCTCGTATGGTGATTGGAATACAACATTAGCTTGCTTTATAGGAATATTGATTGTAAGTTCTATTCTTAACTTTTTTGGTTTTTTTAATTTTCTATTGAATTTTAGGGTCTCTGTTTGACACTATTATTGTTGGCAATATTCAAAAAAGCATTACCAGCTCTACCAATTTCAATAACAATTGGACTAGTTTTCTATTTTATTACAAGAGAAATCGTTAGTCCATTTACAGATAGTTTAGCCAATGAACAGATATTTATTTAGTTTCTTTCTCTTAGTTTTTAATTATTTATTATAATCAATAATTTCTACAATACTTTCATCACATTGTGTCCAACATTTGTAATTTTTATTTTTAATACTTAAACATTTAACATATTTACACTTATTACAAGTTGTTTGAACTTGTTTCTTCTTTATTCTTACCGTACATGTAATACCTGGTAATAAAATATTATGGCATCTTTTACACAATGTACGTTTCATATCTATATCTCTAAAATAATTTCGTTAAATTAATTAAAATTGTAATATTGAAAATTTAAATAACTTACAATCTCTGAACTGATTTCTTACCAACTGCAATCAAAAGATTACCATACATTGCTGAAATATCATTTTCCTCTACGTTATTAGCGGTATTACAAATCTTGAAAAAAATTATATAAATTTAATTAACTAATATGTTTTAAATTATATTTAATTACTTGATACAAATAATTAATCCTATGGAGGCTATCATGCCCTGCACATTTTCTAATTTTACTCATTTTAAATTCGCAAATTGAAAATTAATTGAGGTTATATTAGCGGCTCGAGTCTATTATTAGAACCCTAAGAGATAACCATACCATAATGTAACATGGTAAGTTATTGTAAGCATTAATGACCTAAATTGATGCCTGCAGTAGCGCAATGTTGCCAAGAAATCGAATATATTGATTTATTTACTGCTACTAAAATTAAATAGATACAGGATGTACAACAAAATTCACCACGTACTTGACCATGCGTTTAGATACGTTCAACCGCTTATTTTTTAATTGAAAAATCCCAAATGTAGTAAAATATGAATAAAGTTTAGTGATGTGTGTATTTAATACAGTTGTAAAATACACCTGTGAAAGACGTTAAATACCGTATGTATTAAAAGTATAAGACCGAGTTTAATAAGGCATTGAAAAAATAAGGTTATGTTGATGTTGATATAATCTTTACCTCTTTGACAGTTACACCAAAGAAAAACGAAAAATAAGAATTGTAATTTTTCTTAATTAACATTTTATTCGTTTGTGTATGATCAGTAATCAATTAACAATAAACGTATAATATAACCCTAATAGCTTAACATGACATGCAATGTAGTGTCTGCTTCCGCCGAAAATAGGGTGCACTACCTCACTTAAGAAGGGTTGCTAGAACAACCAAAACATTTTCTAGAGATAGTTTAGGTGAAAATACGGATTTAATCAAAATTTCATAAATTTCCATTAATTAAAACTTCTTATCGCTCCAAGGACCTGTCGTCATGAGATAGCCTGTATACCTATAAATGGTCAGTTGAATTTGTGAACGCAGTTCCAAAAATGCTAATTATAGCTCCAATCTTCAAATGCAAATAATATGGTATAGAATGAAATTTTATAGAAAATAGATTTACATGGAATTATTATGTGTGTATATTTGGTTTATTTTTATTTAAAAAATATCAAAATTCTAGTTTATATAGGAAATAGGCAAAATAGGCTTCTTAAAGTGCTGCCATCTACATTATCGAATCGATTAATTATGATTAAAATTGTAGGTAAATTTACGTCATGAAAATTGTAAAGTATAACAATTCTATTTTTGTTATCGAAATTACAAATTAGGTACACCACAACCACAAATTGTATAAAATTTATTCCATTATACGATTAGTATCCACGTTTTTTTTTTCTCTTATGTGCTGCCATCTAGGTATCAATTGTGTATTATCAGCAGTTTGTTAAATTTGTGTCACCTGAAACTGTTAAGTATAAAATATTACCATTAATATCAGATAAACATTATATATATAATTTTTGAATTGTTTAATTTTCTTTTCTCTTTCGAATGATTAATTAATTATACGGGTAAGTAGAATGATAAAGAAGTTCCCTACTAGATGGTGATAGTTGTTTAGTTGTTAAATAGGTGATTGGGGGCGTTGTGTTCTTTGCGTTTCCGCCATTTTCCCCATCGAAACGAGTTCTTGAAATTGCCGGGTGAATTCAATAAATAATTGTATGATTTACTTGATTTTTAATAATTAAACTTTCTTTTTTAAAAAAAGAATAATAATTTATTTTATTTGATTTAATTATCTTTGTACTGAGTAAGTACGTATTCAGTTTTTTTCACTGCTTTTTCTAAATTTTCTTTATAGTTTCTGTCCTCTCTTCTTCCGACGACAACACGACCGATTTCACTTTAATAATTTAGTATTAAAGATTTTAATTGAAAAATGTGGTGTGTTTAATTCAAAATCGTATCTGGATTGATAACGTTGGTTAATTTATTATTATTTTTGCTTCTCTGTCGTTGCGATTTTGATTTGAAACGTTACCCATCGTGTTTTCATTGAAAAATTGAGAAAAAAAGTGTATATATGTGTGTGTATGTATAAATACATATATATCTGTCTTTATATAGTATATTGATGTGTGCGTGTGTTTGTTGGAAGATCAATTGAAGAGGTTATGTTGAAAATGGTTTTCTTCTATTAGATATGGCAGATAATGAGGAATTAGGATTGAACCGTGACGATCATTTGGATTCATTAGATGAGACAAATGGTGTCCACGATGAGGCATTATTGAATGATACAGATTTGGATGGTACTGGTGGTGATGATCCTGAATTAGAGGCGATCAAAGCTCGTGTACGTGAAATGGAAGAAGAAGCTGAAAAATTGAAACAATTACAAAGTGAAGTTGATAAACAAATGAATATGGGCAGTCCACCTGGATTAAGTATTTAATAGAATTTTATAGAATATTAATTAGAAAAATCTTAATTAATCAATTTGTTTCTTTCTTTTTCTTCTTTTTCATGTAACCAAAAAAAAAACAATACAATTATTTATAGCAAGTCCATTGAATATGTCATTAGAAGAGAAGATGGAAGTTGATAATCGTAGTATTTACGTTGGTAATGTTGATTACGGTGCAACTGCTGAAGAATTAGAACAACACTTTCACGGCTGTGGATCAATAAATCGTGTTACAATCCTGTGTAATAAATACGATGGACATCCAAAAGGTTTTGCATATATTGAATTCGGTGATAGGGATTCGGTACAAACAGCAATGGCAATGGATGAATCATTGTTCAGAGGAAGACAAATTAAAGTACAAATACATCGGAGAGAAAAAAGAATTATTGAATTATCCCATTTTTTTTATTACTATTATTATAGGTGATGCCGAAACGGACAAATCGACCGGGATTATCGACAACAAATCGGCCACCAAGAGGACGTGGAACTTTTAGAGGAGCACGAGGTGTTACACGGGGATATTTCGCTGGTTATAGGCCCATGCGCAGACCAAGGTATCAAGTATAGTTGTTTTTACAAAAAAGAAACAATATAAACATGAAAAATACAAAAAAAAACTGTATTAGGGTTCATGCATTTGCAAATTTTATAGTTTAATGAATCAATTATTACTCTTAAGAAATCATTGTTTTTCTTTTACTTCATTTGGAATGTTTGTTAAAAGGCAATAACGTCCAATTAAATATTTTGCACGTTGTTGTATATATTTACTTGTATATAAACAAAGTAATTTAAGTATTTTCTAATTGTAGGTAGGTGTTTCTAAGAAACAAATTAATTAATAATTGTATTAATGGGATATATACACAGGACCGTACTTACTCTTCTCGGGGCCTGAGATGCTATTATTAAGTTTGCAACAACTCCCCCAAGTTAGAGTGAGACTCTTTCCAAAATGCATTGCTTAATAAATACGAATCAATGGTATATTTAATTGTTTGAAACTAGTGAAGGCAAAAAAATGGTTTCAGTTTTCGTCTTTTTTTTCTACTTATGTAACGTATTTAAGTACCTTATTTTAATTAATAACCTTGATTGATATTCTAAATAATTGTAATTTTTGTTGTTTTTTTTTTCTGAAGTAAATATCGTACAATCTCAAAAACTTTTTATCAAATTCAAATTCTAATGTCCCCCCCTTATGTTGTGTGTACGTGGATTGGGATTCTGCATTGGCAACTGAAGCATTTGTGCGTAAGTACGGTCCTGAATATACGAGCCAAAATTTAAAATTATTTCTAACAAAATACGTCAATTGACTTTGAAATTTTGGCTCGTATATTTCGAAACTATTCTTAATAATAATAATAATACTAATATTAACAATAAAGAAAAATAATAAGCGAAAACGTCGGTTTGATGAAAACATAAACATCAACCAAAGTCAATTGTATGAACCCGTTTTAATTTAGTTTATTTCACATTTTTATTTTTTTAATCAATTCATTTTCTTTAACTTATTTTTTACTGTATTATTTTTTGTTTTTCTAGATTTTTGGAATTTAGTGGCGTGAAATTTGATTTTAATTTCGTGTATTGTTTCTATTTTGTTAAAAAAAAACAACATATTTTTTTCTAAATGAACTGATGTCTACATTTTTAGGAGTTACAGACGAGGTGCATATTTTTCACCATACTGACGGGCCTGGTAAATATAAGGAACAACCCTTTATTGTTTAAATATTATTATACATATATTTGAAAAAAAATCAAAACAAAAAAAAACATAACACATTTCACATTATTTTCTCAAGTTACAAAAAAAAATTAACATATTTCGGGAGAAAAAAGAGACGAAAATTATAAAAAAAGAATAAACTACAAAAGAACCTCAAAAAAGACACAGTGAAAAAAATTATACGACAACTACAAGAAAGAGTGTAAAACACATTTAGCAGAAAAAAAATAGTAATTTCACGTTCAATGTTTAAAAAAATTATTTGCCTGAGTAGAACGTATTTCAGTATGAATGCAAGTGAATGTTTCATTTTGTGTGAATGATTTTGTTTCTTTTTCTTCATTGAATTTGTTCAAATTTCTAGTTGTAATAATGTTATTTAATAGGAAAAGAAAAATTGACGATTCAAATCCTATAACTAACAGTTATATTTCAAATAATTAACTATCCTTCCACATTTTTTTTAAGTTTTTTCTAACTTACTGGTTTGGTGGAAATTTGTTTTTTAATTTAACCATAATTTGCCCATTTAATATTGGACACGTTGCAGGTACCTTCAGCCTGTTATACAGGAGTTCCATTTTTTTTTAAACTTTTTTAGATTAGAAAATACATAATTTCAAAAAAAAAAACCGTAATGTAAAAAATTCATGTACTGTAAAAATAAAATTGGTGAATATAAGTAAAAATGAGCCAATTTTAAAATTGTTTATTTTAAATGAAATGCAGACTATAATTAATTAATTACACAACTATTCAATGAATGATATACGTTCAGTATCAGACAAATTGTCTGAAATATATTGTCATGTTTGTTTCGTTTTCTGTTTAATTGCTATCACATATCGTTGAGCCACTAATAACGGTGGACTATAACCTTCCGGATATGTAGGATCTTCGAATAATATTTCGTATTCGTCCCGATGTGTCGCTGGCGGTTTATTCACAATGCCTTTATAGAAACAACTTGTAGTTGGGTATAGTGCCATAACTAGAAATTAAATTTAAATAAATAATAACGATTAATAAATCAAATCCAGAAACTAACCAACTGTTCCTTGCGGGAATAGAGCTAATGGATCAGTTTCAGGATTAGCTCGCATTAATGGTAATGGTACAACACCACGTTTACTAACTGTATGACGACCTTGTTGATTTTGTTCAGCTAATATATCATCAATTTCATATTTATTTGTACCATGATTATAACTAACAACTTCAGCGAGAATCCAATTCTCACCGTCACCATCGGGAATTTTAACTAGGGCAGCTACCATATCGCCGACCTAGATATTATTTAAATCAATTAAACATGTTAATATTAAAGATAGTAAAAACTATTACTTTAGCAATGTAACCAGACTCGGCTGGAACGGCACCACATAAAGGTGGTGGTTTTTCATCGATTTTACCAACAAACAAAGGCAGAGTTTGAGCAGAACTCAATAACATCTTCATCCACGTACCACGACGGATTGATTCTTTATTTCCAGCATGACGGGCCTAAAACAACAAGAATAGAGAAAAACCTAAAGGAGATATTGAGCATTACTTGAATTCTGCGTTCATTCTTTATGTTGCGAATTTCAGCAATTCTTTGTAATGCTTTTCGTAGTAATTCCTCTTCTTGATCAGCGTGAGAAACCGAGGCTTTAAATAAACTCTTCAGTTTCATCTATGAAAAGAAAAGAAAAACAACGAAAATTTAATCAAGCTTGAAACTTTATGGTTTTGTTTCGTTTACTTGATAGTGTTGGCCGCTTTTCTCTTCCTGTCCGTTTTGGAATTTTACAATTGCATTGATGCCCTGTTCACTTTGTTGGCGTCTCTTTTCGATTTCATGGGTCAGTTGAAATAATGATTTTAAATGTTCTTGGACTTGTTGAGCTGCAATAGCGTCAGCTGCGAACGGCATTTTTTTTGTCGGGATTATTAATTAAATATTGCAATTCTTTGGGCGAAAATGTTGATTTAAAATGAATACATTATACCAAGATATTAGGATTAATGATAATAAAATCTAAAAATACACAAGTATTAGTAATTTTGAATTTTTTGTTTGTAGGTAAATTACTATACGACAAACTAATCTATCAGATAAATTTATTTGTATCAAATTATAAAACATAGGCACGAATTGTTGATATTTATTATAAAATAATAATTTTTGTTAATTTCTAATCAAAATTGGGAATACGAATTTTTGACAAACCTTATTGTATTCTGACAGATGACAGAAAGTCAATGTTGCCAAGTGTAATAATCATGATTCACTCTACTGTCCGAAATGTGATTAGATAACCCGTAATACATGACAAAGCTTACTTGCCTATCTCACAACCGGAAATAGACGATAAGATTACAATTGTGTATGTACATAGATTTCGATAAGAACACAAAAAAGGAAAAGTTACATAACACTCTTTTCTACTTGTGTAGACCTGTTTGTGTCCATCTTTTATTCATTTCAATTTTGAATGTCAAAGTGTTAAGTGTTAACATCAGCTTCTAAAATTCAAACATAAATTAAAATACTTAAAAAATATAGTGAAGTGCTAGTGCTTTTTTGGACGAAGAAGTTAGTCATCCCTTGGAGAGACAAGCTATAAAAGGTTCAATTAAAGGGTAAATATAAATATTCAAACAATTTTTCTAAAGTTACTAACGTTTTCTTTCAGTAGGTTCGAACAGTGTGGGACAGGAACGGAGATGCATAGTGATGTGAGTGTATATAACACAGTTGTAAAATACAGCTGTATAATACAATAAATATCGTAAGTATTAAAGGTTTAATACCCAGTTTAATACAGCATTGAAAAAATATGGTATTGCTAAGACTGGGCTACATAGCAATCAATGAGCTCTGAGAGCTCATTGATTGCAATGTAAAATTATTCAAGGTTTTACGGTCGCAATTTTTAAGTTGAAGAAGAGGCCGATTGTACACAGCTAAGAATCGGTTTCCTGTATTCAAATCAAATTTTTTTCGTGTAAATTTCACACCATTTTAAAGAGTGACGAATTGGGATTAGCAGCTATAAACTCTCTTCTGGATCATATATTATTGTTTCTCACAATTTCACTTTAAAGAAGATAAAATTTGTGATTTCTACAATAATATAATGTAATTATTACCCCTTTGACAGCTACACGAAAATGAAATCAAAACAGAAAATAGGAATTTGTATTTTTTTTCTTAATTTTAAGCTTAAATATCAACATTTTATTCGCTTGTGTATTTGTCTGATCACTGATCAACTGATCACTAGCAGATTACTGATCACTATCAGTAAGTAATCTGCTAACAATGAATGTATAATGTAACCCTGATAGCCTAATGTGATATGCAATGTAGTGTCTGCTCCCACCAATTTTTGAATAAACTACGGCAAAAAATACCGTTAAAAACCGGTATAATATACACGTATTGTAACAAAAAAAAATATAAATTCATAAATCCGTTGTGTAGTTATTATTCTAAAACACGTTGGTTCAAGCTTTATTTTCTAGATGGCGCAAATTAGTTAAATTTGACGTTTGACGTGTTCTTCGGTTCGTGTTTTGTCTATTATTATTGAATGTAATTAATTTTTTTTTTAATAAAATTTAATTAAATTATCGGTAATGAATTATAATGCAAGTGGCACAAATCGACCCAGTACGTATAATTAAAATACTTCTAATTATTGTTAGGAACATGAATAATTGTTGTATTTGTAGAACTTGGTCGTAAAGTTAAACATGTTACTGATGTGAATTCAATGGGTTATAATCCAGTTCCACAAAATAATTTGTATCCAAATTTAAATCCAGATGGTTCACCATTACTCCAACAAGGTATCAACTAATATAATTTTATAGAAAATATAAAACAAATATTTAAAAATTGGTTATTTTTAGAATTTATACAACAACCTACTCAACAACAATCTTTTACTAACGTTAATCAAGGCTATGAAATACCTCCTTATACACAGCCACAACCACAACATTTTCCAAATAATCAACCTTTCACGAATATTCCACCACAATTCGGTGTGTTCGGACAGAGTTTAGTTCAAGATGTGGCCCTACAATATGGACAACAAGTTGGTAGAAATTGTTTTAAATTCGAAGTTTTATCTAATTTTAGTCTCCATTCTAGTTGACATCTAGTGGTAAAACAATTTTAAAACAAGAAGTTGAAAAATACGTACCTGTAACAAGTTTGAAATATTATTTTGCTGTCGATACGAAATATGTTTTAACAAAATTATTACTCTTATTCTTCCCATTTACACATAAAGTACTAGATGTTGATATTCTATTATAATTTTGATTAATTTAAATTAATTATAGGATTGGTCAATTAAATACGAACAAGACGGTCCTGTACAACCTAGATTTGAAGTAAATGCCCCTGATTTATATATACCATCAATGGCATATGTAACTTATGTATTAATATCTGGTATGATGTTAGGTATGCAACAACGTTTTAGTCCAGAACAAATTGGTATATTAGCATCATCAGCAATGGCATGGTTAATTGTTGAATTAGCAATATATAGTTGTACATTATATATTGCTAATATAAAAACATCATTACGTACATTAGATCTATTAGCATATAGTGGATATAAATTCATTGGTATTATAATCAGTATATTATCAAGTCTAATAATTGGTAATACTGGCTATTATATAACATTGATTTATATTAATTTTGCATTAGCATTCTTTCTGATTCGCACGTTGAAAGCTCAAGTTTTAATTGAAACTAATAGTTCAACAACAACCCAATATTATGGTAATGAAATACCACCAATTGTTGGTAGTAAACGAAAATTATATTTTCTATTATTTATTGCTGGTGTACAACCAGTTTTGGCATGGTGGTTATCGTTCCATTTAATCAATAGTGGAGTTTCTGTTGAAAAAGTGGCCGTATAGAATTCGATAAATGATTTTTGTATTTGTCTTTCTAATCATCTCTTACAATATGTTCTTTTTTTGTATAACGCTAATATTTATTAATTGAGATGTAAATAGGTGAATAATAAAGATTAAATTCTAATACTTTATTATAAGTAATAAATTTTTATTTGCGGTCAAATTATAGGTTAGATTGTCTCGCTGCCATCTCTTGGTTGAATTTGGGAGTTTAAATATAACCTCGAATTTTCTAACCTAAAATTATTTTCAAAAAAAATGTTGGAAATTAATAGTCGTATTGGAAATTTGAGTAGACCACAAGGCTCCGTTCTTTATTCAGAAGGTGATTCGACTGTAACGGCTGGTATTTATGGACCTTTGGAGGTGAAATCTAATAAAATATTAATCGATAGAGGCTATTTAGAGGCGCATTATCGACCAAAATGCGGCCTACCTGGTATCTCTCAAATTTTATTTATTTTCTAATTACCTAATAATTGGATTTATTTTCAGGTGTTGAAGATAGATTACGCGAATCGATTATACGGAGCATTTGTGATGTTGTAATAGCTGTTAATTTTTATCCTCGATCATCATTAGTTGTGGTCGTACAAGAGATGCAAAGTGATCGTCAAGTATTCATGTTGATTTTAGTGGTAATCGATTTATATCAATATAATAATGTTTCAGTTGATCTCCTGTGCGATAAATGCAATATGTTTGGCGATTCTTGATTCAGGTATTGATATGAAAAGTATGTTTGGTGCTGTTAATTGTTTTCTAACAAATGATGGTTTATTAAAATTAAATTCAAAATTATCAGATAATGAAATTAAAGCAACATTTGTATTTGTATTCGATAGTATAGATAAGAAGGTGATAACATCACATACTGTTGGTATGTTCACATTAGATCAATATCGTGAAGCTATAAATTTATGTCGGAATCAAGTGGATAATGTGTTTAATTATTTTAAACAACAAATAAAATAAATGGGGAATTTTAATGATTTTTTACCATATCCCACTTATAGTATACTTCAATTAATATGTTACATTGAATTGTATCCATTTCGATGTGGGTCCTTTTTTCCCTTACTTATTGATTTAATAAGAATTCTGTTGATATAAATGTTAAATCGACGAATGTCTTGTAGAGTTATTTTTTTTGTTTGTTTTCGTTGACCGTTTCTCGTTAAGGAAGCCTGTAAAATTATAATAGAGATCTTACATTTTTTTTCCCCTCCGTTAACAAGATTCTTACTATATGAGAGTTGAGTTATGTTGGATGGCGAGTCTTTTTATATGGTCAGTCATAATCGATGGCATTGTCAATTGGTTCAGTTGAATACAAATTTATTGGATTTTTTCCTTAGTTTTTCTATTAATGAATATATTTATGATCTAATTTTCCATTATTTTTTTGTTGTTGTTGTTGTTTTTAATTATATACATCAGCATTCGTTTTATAAAAGTCTAATGGAAATTTCTATATTTTTTCCCTTCGTCTTTGATTATTTCTTCTTTTTGTAAGATCGGTCCACCATTGTTCTTTATTCTTTATCCTACCCATGCTTTTGCCTTGTTATTTCCATTTTAATTTCTGTTGAGAAACACCTTCCAGGTAGACGAGAGAGAAACGATTCGAAATTCGAACCGTATTCTTTCCATCAAAATGTCTGTAATTAGTTGCGACAGACTGCTTATAATACCGCTACAGTTCCAGGATAATCTTATAATTAAAAACAAGCCCATAACTTGTTCAACTTAAATACATACAAAATATGCTAATTAATTGTAATTTCGAAAAAGGAAAAATGTGGTAGTAATAATTAAAAATTTAAAAACAGAAGAGAAAAAAAAAACAAGATGAAGAGCACGATACCTCTTTGAATTATAAATGATTTTGTGGTCCTCTAAAATTATTGGAAAGAAAAAATTACTTAATTACACCAACTGTGGTGCAATATTATTGGTTGTTGTTGTATTAATAATAGGGTCCGTATACACTGAAATGATCAACTGGTCAAGGTATGTTCGTTATATTTCTTTCATTTTTTTTTTCTTCTCCCTCAAACGCCATGATTATTATTAGTCTTTCGTATAATCAATGTCTACTAAATACTATACGTAGCCCCCTACCTATCTAGGTATATCTCTACCTACTGTTTAATAGGTCCACAAAGTCCAATCGTTGAACGAATATTCTCTTATAGGCAAGTTATTATATTTATGATGAATATGTAGACGAAAAGACGATGATTCCGTGATCGAAATAATTATATTCTAGGATCAAATCAACGTCCGACAAGCTCGAATTGTTGTTGTTATTCTTCATGGTTCTTGTACATCGATAAGGTGTTCTTTGTCTGTTTTTGGGCTTATTGTAAATGGTCTCCGCCTCTTTTACCTTAATTGTACATACGTTAAAGATATGTATATACTTGTACTTAAGTATACAGGGTCTTTCATGTAAATTGATAGATAACAGTAAATTCGCTATAACTCTTTCATTTATTAATAAAATAAAATATTACTATAAGAACTTGTAAAGGAACACTTTTGCTATCTAATGGTGGTTAAAGTATCCTTCTACGATTTTTGGAAATAGAAGAAATTGAAGACAACTTTTGGTAATAAATTTAAAAAGCAAGAAAAGATGGACAGTTTGTCAAATTTTCTAAGGGAATGATAAAGTCGTAGAATAAAGTCAAGTCTATTTAATAATGAATATTGCAAATAGCAACTCATAAAACAATAGATCATAAAAAAGATTAAAAATTCTACCATCTTGTAGTCTTCGGAAAAAGCAGGTAAAGATGAGTATTTATCCAAATAGTGGAATTCTCGGTCCTTTTTTGACATGAGGTGCTACTTTTACCCTTTCAAGTTCCTACAACAGTTATGTTATTCTATTAAAAAATGAAAGAATTATAGCGAGTTTACTGTCATGCACCAACCATATTTACGTGAAAGACCCTGTATATGTATATGTATATACGAAATAGTCGATAGTATAACGAGTGGAAAAAGTCCAAATTAAAGTAATTTATCTTTTTAACTCAGGTGCCTGTATACATAGAAATTTTACCTATTAAACAAGTAGCTTTTAATTGTTTACTCCCCCTAAGGTTTTATACAACTATAAATTAAGAATTGTGTCTATAGCAAGGGTCGGCTTTGTTCTTATTCTCTCTATCAGACTACACTATATATATACCTACAATAGTCTGTCCAATTTTCGATTTGTGTTTTTTTTAGATTCTTTTAGCATTTTGTTCTTGTTGGTGTTTTTGCTTGTTTTTTTGTCGTTTTGCCATTGTTTTATGGTCATCTTTCAAATGTCAACATCTTATCGGTACATTTAAAATGTATAAAGTGACAGAACGGCATTGCAACTTCCACATATGTAGGCAGAACGAACAATGATAATGTAAATAATGCATTAAGAAATCTTTATTTTTATTTGTATTTTATTTGAAATACCACCGTGATGATATGCAGATTATCATTTTCGAAATGGTGTAGGAAGCTAATTTGTACTGTAAACTAGTATTTTAAGTTATCTATTATCTAACAATAAGATGACGTGAACTTTAAAGCCCATACTCTCTAACTTTACTAAAAAAGTTATTCTAACTAGACCACGTCCTTGTTATTTGAATTAGTCACTTATACCACTTTCTTTTTTTTGAATATTTTTAGAGACAATCTCTATCTATATTAATAGTCATCTGTTTTTAGCAAGTGAAAAGTTTCCCGCACACACAATAATATGATAAATAATATGATAAATCTGTACAGTTGTTTCCTTTCGATTTTCCGTAGTGTGCATGGTAGAAAACTGAGCAGTTGGTCTGACCAGATGACCAGATACAATCGATAAATGACTAGATTCATCTGTACAGTTTAAACTGTAAATCGGTGTGTGTGGCGTTATCAGGATAAGAATAAGCACTCCAAAATTTAGAATAGGCGTGTTGGGGAAGCAAGTGTACGCTGCTTTCTAAACGGACTGAACCGATTTTCCTCAAGGAATATCGTTGTATGTGTGGCAAATCCGGAAAATCGAAAGGAAAGAATCTGTGGGGAGTGGGGCAGCCCCCCAAGAGTCGAACATCATTTATTTTGTCCCTGTAATTATGATTTGGGTAGATTTTTCACTAGAAGTTTCGTTAAATGATGCTTGTTGTTAGAATGTCTCGACATACATTACCTTGATTAGTTCCTAGTAAAACATCCCGGATGTATAGGTAAAGATATTATACAGGGTGTTTTTCCTTAAACGTGGTCAATTCTTATGAAACTCTTGCTAGTTGGCGAGCGATTCGAAAGATATTTCAAGGATTTGTAGGAGGTAGAGACTGGAGACCAATTTATCAAAATTAGAACCTCGTAGCTCATTTTGAAGATGATCAACAACCAATCGTTTTCGACAATGTTTATTAATTTTCATAATTTGATCTTTTCTAAACAGTAGATTAGTCAAAATCAATCATCGTCATCTCTAAAATATTTTGCCAAGTATCTTATGTTAGTCCAACATTTGTATAGATGGATCAAACTAAGTTTGCCAAAAATCATAGATGCGCAGTAGATCTTGACTAGAGTAGAAGTACAATAGAGTGTATTCTCTCTCTCTCTTACTCTACTGGTAAAACCTACATTCAAAAAAACTTACAATTATAAAAGACACGATCGGTTAAAATGGACAACTCCGAAAACCTTGTCAGAAGTACCAACTTGTGCAAACTTAGGTTGATCCATCTATACTAAATTTTCACTTGCTAGATGACTGTGGATAATAACTCTTTAAGAAATTGCAGAATACGGGCATTGTAATTTTTAATTTTTTTAAGCGATTTACAGGTGTCGTACATTTAATCAATTGCGACATTAATTAGAATGTTATCTTTACAACATAATTAAGTCATTAAGAAACCAACGTACTCAAGAAATAGATTATTTTACGTTTTTTTTCTTATATAGGTACCTACAGTTAATAGACGGTTATTTTTCAATTTGTTATCTATACTGGCCAGTTTTAACAGAAAAACATTTCGACAGTATTGATTAAATATCTGCTGGTGGAAGGAAGAAAGGGATTATCGTTTAAATGTAGTTTATGATAAGAAGAACACCTTTTCTATTTATTATTTTATGTTAATTTTTAATCATAATTATAAGATTATAAGTCGTATCTGTATCGTTTGAATTGAAAATATTTATATGATTTTAAGTTCACTCTTAAAATAAAAAAAAAATCTTCAAAGGCAGCAAGTACCTTATATAGCGAATTTTAGCGAATTTTTTTTAAAAAAATTAGCTAATGACGAGATCCTCACTTTTGAATTTCCGAAAAATTTTTGCACAGAAGTTCGTTTTGGGACCTAAGGAGCCCATATCCACCGTTCGTTAAAATTTTTATATATATATATATATATATATATATATATATATATATATATATATATATATATATATATATATATATATATATATATATATATATATATGTATACCCACGATAACTGCCGTAAAAATAGTCCAATCTGAATGAAACTTGGTACAAAAATCGGTCTTTGTGATAGCTTGGATGAGTTCGTTGGCCAGACTGGTAGGGCCAACACTTTTGGAATAAGAGCTGAAGAAATGTTAAAAAAAATCATTTTCAATATTACATTTGCTTAGATTTTGATGAAAATTAAAATAACAGTAGAGCCGACCATTCTCTATGACCCAGAAAAAAAATCATCAAAATCGGTTCGTTGGTTCGCAAGAAAAATGCAAAAATCTCTTTTTTGAGTATAAGCAGTAAAATCGATTATCTCAGGTGGCTATATGTTCTCTGACTATTGATATTAGAAAAAAAATTGAATATCGCGGGGGGGCAACTAATTTTGACAGTTAATATTAGACGCAAGGCCTGCTAGAGAATTTCGCTTGAAAAAATTAAGCAGGCCTTGATTAGACGTATTAGACAAACAACAAACTTCATTATTATTTTTTTTTTAGTGTTTCTTATTGTTTGTGGATTAAAAGTATTTTTCAATAAAAATCATAAATATTAAAATAACATCGGGAAATGAATTTATTAGTTGATTCAATGTTATTAAAATATATTAATTGTCAGTATCATAAGAATGTTTTGCAATTAATATTTCAGTATGTAGATACATAAAAAAATTCGCTATATAAGGTACTTGCTGCCTTTGGAGATTTTTTTTATGTATCTACATGCTGAAATATTATTAATTCACAAACAATAAGAAACACTAATAAAATTTCACTGGTTTGAAATTTGTCGTTTGTCTACATAGATCTAGTATGTTAATATTAACATACTAGATCTACCTATGTTTGTCTAATATTAACTGTCAAAATTAGTTGCCCTGTGCGATAATCAATTTTTTTTCTAATATCAATTGTCAGAACACATAGCCATCTGAGATAATCGATTTTACTGCTTATACTCAAAAAACAGATTTTTGCATTTTTCTTGCGATTCAATGAACCGATTTCGATGATTTTTTTTCTGGGTCATAGAGGATCGACGGCTCTACTGTTATTTTAATTTTCATCAAAATCTAAGCAAATGTAATATTGAAAATAATTTTTTTTAACATTTCTTCAGCTCTTATTCCAAAAGTGTTGGCCCTACCAGTCTGGCCAACGAACTCATCCAAGCTATCCCAAAGACCGATTTTTGTACCAAGTTTCATTAGGATTGGTGTATTTTTACGACAGTTATCGTGGGCATACATATATATACAGGGTGATTCAAGGGGATGGGTAATTAAAAGTATAAGAAGTTCTAGTTATTGGAAGTTGATGAAATTTCGTATATAGCCGTTAAGTCCCCTGAATTTTCTCTAGAAATTATTTTCGTTGTTCTAGCTACCCTCCTTATATGGGGTAGTGCACCCTACTCTCTTATTTTAAATGGAATGGTATATTTTTTATTACATTTTTGAATTTTATAGTTAAAACGAAGGGGACTTTAATAACATGACCTATGATCTAGCGCTGAAAGTTTTTCAGATATTTCAGCTTTTAGTTCAGTGTTAAAATTTGCAGTGTTTAATTGAAAAATTCATATTTTTGAAGCTATAGCATTTGAAATGTTGAAACTTGGAACCTAAGTAGTAAAAGTAATGTTCTTTTTGCCAATTTAAACAGAATTCAATTACCTTTCAGCGTTTAGCTGAAATAAGTTTTCCTTTCAGGCGATTTTCAAACTATAATATCTTGCTTATTTTAAATGGAACACCATATTTCTTATTATATGGTTGGATAGAGAAAAAAATTCTATATCAACCTGTATTAACATTTCCTATACCTATCTTTGATAATTTTTCAGTTATTCAAAATTTTCAGTTTCGTCCAATCACCTCCCTTGAAACGAATTCAACTATAACGAAACGCATAGAAGGCTTAGAAAAAAAGTTAGAACATCACAAATGACGTTAATATTGAATATTTTACATGTTTTTTATAACTTTTAAGATATTCCACATGCATAAAAAACAAATCCAATTAATATTGATTTAATTAATTATGAATTTCTTCCATTTTCCTTCCTTGAGATATTTTAAAATTAATCAATTAATTTCATCTTAATTGTGACAATTGAATTGAAAGTTGTTTTGCTAAGCCTTCTATGTTTTATATTTTTTTTCAAGAGAGAAAATTAGATGAAATTGAAAATGTTGAATAACTGAAAAACTATCAAAGATAGATATAGGAAATGCTAATACAGTTCGATGCAAAATAATTTTCTCTATCTAACCATAAAAAGAAAAATATGGTATTCCATTTAAGATAAGCAAGATATTGTACTTTGAAAATGGCCTGAAAAAAAAATTTATTTCAGCTAAACGCTGAAAGATAATCGAATTCTGTTTTAGTTGGGTGAAAGTACATCATGTTAACAACAAAATTTCCAAGTTTGAACATTTCAAATTCTATAGCTTCAAAAATATGAATTTTTCAATTAAACACTGCAAATTTTAAAACTGAACTAAAAGCTTAAATATCTGAAAAACTTTTAGTCCTAGACAATAGGTTATATTAATAAAGTCCCCTTCGATTTCATCAAAGAATTCAAAAATGTGATAAAAAATATGCCATTCCATTTAAAATAAGAGAGTAGGGTGTCCTACCCCATATAAGGAGGGTAGCTAGAACAACGAAAATAATTTCTAGAGAAAATTCAGGGGACTTAACGGCTATATACCAAATTTCATGAACTTCCAATAACTAGAACTTCTTATACTTTTAATAGCCCATCCTCTTGAATCACCCTGTATATATATATATATATATATATATATATATATATATATATATATATATATATATATATATAATTTTAACGAACGGTGGATATGGGTTCCTGAGGTCCCAAAACGAACTTTTTCGGAAATTCAAAAGTGAGGATGTCGTCATAAGCTAATTTTTTTTAAAAAAATTCGCTAAAAAGTAAGTTTATAGTAGTTGAAACGGTACTTTAAATGCATCTCGTCTATTCCATATTCCGATAGTAAAATTATAATACGCAAGACATTATTCAGGAAATATATTTGATTGATATCAAAAGCTTGTTTCATTCTCCGAATTAAAGAAACAATTTCAGTTGATCAATTCACAATCAGATTTGTTTCAGGATAAATTGAATTACATGAAGAACTAGAATTGTTAAAATGTTTATTTCATGAAGCAAGTTTTGTTGCCGGATTATGTAAAATTCGAACCTTTCCGTCTATATTGTTTTAATCGTTCTTTGTTTGGGAAAAATATGTAGAATCTTTTAATGTCTGGGTTGTTTTTTTTGTTCCTGTGTCTAATAGTCTAATGTCTAATGGATCTTTTGTTGAAATTTATGGTTACATTGTTGTAATTAATATAAAGAAAAGAAGAATAGAAAATTCTCAAATTGCAATTCAAACAAGTTAACAATACGCGATATAAACGTTTTATAAATGTATATAAACGATAAGACATGTATTTAATGGCAAACTGGGCAGGTCCTTGTCATCCAGGATAATCGTTGATGTGGTGCAACCTATACAAACTCCCATCTATCCATCTAACAACCTAGTCTATAGTGAATCTACGAGATGGCAATACAGGCAATAAAAGCCATCTTTTACCGGCCCGTTTCTAGAACCATAAAACAATTTAACGGCCCACTTCCCGGATGTTATTCTACCTATAAAAATATCGTGAACTTAGTCTTCTTTCTCTCTCTCTCTCTCATCATTCAAATACAGACTATAAGTATACGATATAACCACATCACACAAAATACAGTGATACTATACTTACTTATGCTTATAGGAATAATGATGGATCGTAAATGGGAATAAAGGAGGTGATCACGATCATCACACACATACAGAGTATCAATTCTAAATATGGTCAATTCTATGAAGAAAAACATTTTAAGGATTTATGGGGTAATCCCTGGAGATCATTTTAGCAAAATTAAAACCTCGTAGCTCAATTTGAAATTGGTCAAGAAACACTCCTTTCAGATGATGGTGCAATTTTCAAAAACTTGCTACACTCTTAAAATGACTTACAGTGATTCGGGGATCCTCCCAGTGTTGATTTTTTTCGTTTATCTAAGTTGAGGGGCTCTACCTACCCGCCGTATGAACAGAAGATTCCAAATCTAGCGTTTATTTTAGAAAAAATCTAGTGCGTAAGCTTATTTTCTTATTTCTGAATTTATTCCTCCAACTCCCCATCATAAACGGAATTTTCGTTCACGGCTCACAATTGCACTGCAAGACATTATTTGTAGAGCGATTCGAAAAGTATTTTTAGGGTTTGTAACGAGGTTTTGGAGACCATTCTAGCAAAATTAGAACATCGTGACTCATTTAGAAGTTGATCAAGAAAACGCTCGTTTAGAACATGGCCAAAAAATAGTCAAACACATATAATGACTAAAGCCCCTTTACATTATCCGATTTTTCATCCGATTTCTTGTTCCGAGAAAATCAAACAAGAAATTTGTGTCTTGAGTCTTGACACCATTGGATTTCTTATCCGAGCCGTTACATCCAATTTTTTTTCGAATAGAACAGTCTTTAATTTCATCCGATTTGCCAAAAAGTGTCATGTGCAGTAGAATGTTTTGAGAATTTGGGATTGTACGCAAGTTGAAAGTATGCTGTATGACGTTGACATGGTTGTTTGTTGTTTGGTGTCGTCGTGTTGTTTAGTTGTCTATGAGCGTCTGAGCACACATGCAACTCACTCGTATAACGTAAAGATAAACATATCTGGGATCCGAGATGAATTCGGATATAAAATCGGGTACAAAACTCGGATAATGTAGAGGGGCTTTTAGAGTGATTCGAAGATCCTTCAAATATTGATTTTTGTTCGTTTTTCTCGATTTTATTCTGGAACAGATGAAAGTGTTCCTTATTTTTTTAGCTCGTTTTTGGAAATTGCGACATTGTCAGAAACGAGCGTTTTTTGACCAATTTTTTGATGAGCTATATGATTCTAATTTGGCTACAATATTTTACAAGCACTCCCCTACAAATATTTGAGTATGGTCAGTTCTAAGAAACTCCTATTAGTCGACGAGAGATTCGAAAAATATTTTGAGGATTTGTAGAAGAGTCCCTAGGGAACATTTTAGCAAAATTAGAACCTCGTAGCTCATTTCAAAGTTAGTCAAAAGAAAACGACCGTCTTGGACAATGTGGCAATTTTAAAAAACGAACAAAACACGTAGAACGACTAAAAATGACTCAGAGACCTTCTCAACATTGATTTTTTTTTTGTTTTTCTCCATTGCATTCCAGAGAAAATACGAAATATTTCCACCTGTTCCAGAATAAAATGGAGAAAAACGAAAAAATCAATTTTGGGAGGATCCTAAAGTCATTTTAAGTCGCTACATCGTCAGAAACGAGCGGTTTTTGACCAACTTCCAAGTCAGCTACGAGGTTCTAATTTTGCTGAAATGCTTTTTAAGAACCCTCCTACATATCCTTAAAATATTTTTCGAATCGCTTCTTAGAACTCACCATACTTAGACCAAACACTAATTTCATAAAAATTGTCACTTTACTAAAACTAACGTTTTTTGATCAATTTTTAAATGAGCTACGAGGTTCTAATTTTGCTAAAATGATCTCCAGGAACCCCACTACAAATCCTTAAAATATTTTTGGAATCACTCTTCAACTAATAGGAGTTCCATAGAATCGGCCATATTTGGAATCGATACCCTGTATAAACATCATAATTGCAAATAAACAATTCATATAAAGGAAATTTCGATTTTTTTAGTAGGGAATTATAAATTGTTGACGAATCAAAATTGAATAGTTGTTATCCTATTATAGGACAACATGTATTCAGTTCTATCGTAAAACTTTTAACGGTCTTTAAAAAAGCAACAACAGGAACAACGAGAAAAAAACGTGGAACGTACTAATAAAATGGATGATGATGGTTTGGAGTTTTATCAAACGATTATTACATCCCAGAATCGTCAATTATATGAATCTAAATTGTTGGTATTTATTTTGTTGGTTGCAATTGCTAATGGAACTTGATATTTTGTATGTCAATTTATTGTAAATTATCGATAAATTCGACGAGTTTTATAATCCCTTTATAGATTCTTGATATTATTTTTAACGTTTACTGTTTGATGTGTTGTAAAATTTATCATTATTTTCAGTATGTGTTTATTCCATGTAATTTATGCATTTCAAATGGTCTCGTAGGCGGTGCTAATTTAGAAGCTTTCTAACCCTTTTCACATTAACTTTCCACTTAATATTCCGTTATATCTGATCGTCATGTTTTGTTCATATCTTAAATGTTGGAATATTTATAAACTAAAAAGTCGATGATTATTTTTTTGGAAATATTCGTTCAATCGGTCCACACCATCAGCACATTGAAGCTTACCGAAAAAAATAAAAAAAAAAAACGGGTAGAGATATGGGGTGGGTAGACAAATGGGTGTCGCTGCATATGTAAAACGAGGAGCCCAGTCACCCTTTGTCTGTCATTTGTCACTGTCCGAGTATCGGGGGCGGCACACGTCGTCATGGAAACACGTACACGGCCGTTGGAAGGTATCGTGATCACAGCAGCACTGGTAGCAACGCTTGTGGAAAAAAAAGAGGAAATCAAAGAGGAGAGTGGAATGAGCAGAATCATCAAAATTTTGACGAATTCGTTCGGTTGTGGTTTTTCCTTTGGTTGTACACCAAACTCGTCTACGATGTAAATCATTCAAGAGAAGAGTCGTTGTTGTTGAAATGCATCTTTTGGAAACAGGAAAACTTTACTGGTTGTGTGTTGTTTGGGTGGGTTGAAGTTCGATGTGCTCTTATTCTCTCTACTAGGGTTGTGCATCAGTCAAAGTACGGTCCATTACACAAGGCTAAGCGATAGCGGCTAATGGCTGAAAACCGGAGATGAATGGCCAGCTGAAAAGCTAACTTCGCTCACTGAAAACCGTCGACTTAAAATTCTTCAATGACGATATGTTAATTTGACGGCGGGGGGGAGGTAATTTATTGACTCGGAACACTGTAATGTTTCTATGGTAGTATTTTTTTTTTTTATATAAAGTATACTGTATGTGTGTATGTATTGAGCTTGAGCTTCAACAAAAATTGTACAATCGATAACTACATACGAACGGAAAACAGGAAGATTGACGACAGTCGTTGGTCCAGGCAACTTTATCGTTTTCAACAAAATTGTAGAGGAATTTTTGACAGCTTTTTCCATGAGGGTGGAGGAAGAGGTGAAGATAAAAAAAAAGAAAAGGAAAAAACGGGAAGCGTCTTTCAACTTTGAATAATAAAATCCTGTAAAGTTTTAAAATAGACTTCTAATGGTGTATTCCTGTTGGGTTTTCACCATAACGATTAACCATTGAAACCTAACTCTTTTTTGTTTTAATTGAAAACATTAATAAACAATAAAATTAAATGATCTAAATAAACAAATAATAATTTTTACGTAAACGTGTAATTGTTGAATTAAACACTAATTAACTTACAGAAAAACTTAATAGCATTTAATAATTATTCGAATTAATTTCAATCGAAAAGTATCATAAATTCAATGATGCAACTATATTGCAATACTAATTACAAATAATGATTGCTTTAATTAAAAGTACGTTTTCGTCAACTATACAACCATATAATCAATATTAGATTATAAAATGATTGTACAAGTGTTTTTTTCCAATTCTCTTCGATCCAAGCCAATTATCTGTAAACTATTGTTGTACGGGAATTGTTTATTTCGTTAAAAATTCACCACCAAGAGTCGAGGGTAAATACATACGTACATACACAAACACACACACACAAATAGAAAAAAGTATATAAAGTAAACGGGGAACGGACGCCGGATGAATGCCGCTTAGCTGATAAAAAAGGAATTAAAGAACGAATGCGAAAAAATTAATTTCTCTGTTTTTGACAGGTCCTTAATCGCGCACACAAGATATGCCATATTAAAGGGGCACTCGTTGCCCTTTAATTAAAGGCTAGTCTAACCGTCACCATCATTATGTTGATGATGATGATGGTAATCAAAAGAATCATCATCATTTGGATTTTCTAAATTAATAGTCGATACCATGTTGACATGTTGCATTTTTTTCTCAATTACAATCAATTTTTCCATGGTTATTGTTGTTGAGTTGGTTGCCAATATTCTTTGTGTGTGTGTGTGTGTGTGTGTTTGTATCGTAACGATGACGATGCATTAAAATTTTGGGGGAGTGTTATTAAGTTGAGAGAGCGAGATATAAAGGAGGGTTGGCAATAACCCGCCGACAATGCCCAGGAAATGTAGTTACACTGCTCAAATGACACGTGCATGATGCGATTACAATTATATGAATATGTATGCGTTTTGCTGCGAGATGGATGGATGGACGCAAAGAAAAGGGTAATGTTATCAAATGATTCATGTATTGTTAATTCAATTACCCGACTTTGGGAACCGCAAAATTTAAGTAGATATTTTACATGATTTGACTGACAACTATACGAAAAAGAATGCTGTAATACAAAGTGAGGGGCGGCCAACTTTCTCCCTTTTTATTAGTATCATTACTTGTAATAATAATAATAATATTAGGTATAACATTCATGGCACACCTTGTAATCAACGTGCCACCGCTACATACCATGTGTTCAAAAAAAAAAATATTTCACGATCCAATAGAAATGTTATTGTTGTTCAATGAACAGTGTGTGCATCTTACTAGAATTGCTATCCATTCCCTCATCTAATTCCTTTCGCCATCCATCAACGACCCAATCTAATCTGATTCTATCTCAGAACAACAATAGTTTGTTTCATTTCCTTCTCATTAACATTTTTACGTATTCATATAATTCATCAAATTGAAAAGGGATAAAATTCGAACCCTTAAAATGATGAGTATTTTCACCGAAGTAGGAGTAGGAGGAGGAGGCAGAAAAAAGATGTAGAAATGGAGGAAAACTGCCAGCATACAATTTGAGAAAATAATGTTGTAGCATTAACGTATAGTGAGTATCCTTCTTCCGGTTCGTCCACGGCCATTGGTCATCCTAGATTGGTCATAGGGCCACAGTGACAGTTTCTATATAGCTTTAGACTCCGGAAATTGTGTCCAGTGCTACCGGCTGCCTTCCGATTCCGTTTCACTCTCCTTCTTACCGTATACCAATTTGATTCATGGTCTTTTATCAAACAACCGAACGAAATAACTTTCACTGTAAAGTTGAGGAGAGTAAAATCGAAATTTTTTTCGATTGAATGCGTAAATCGTTAGAATTTACAATAAAGTGATAAGATCGAGCAATAATTGCCAACAATTATTCAATCATAAAACACGACATGGATACAATTCAATTGAATGAATATGAGTAGAAATGAATAAACGAATGAATGAATGAATGAATAATAACAAAGTGATATAGTGTGTGTCAATCAAATAATCAAGGTACGTGACTGATACAAGTTTCCGGCCGAAAACAACGTCACCATTTTCAAAAGCTCGTCAGTTTTAGTACCTTGATTAAGTTCCGAAACGTTTCCACATTGTCAGCAATCTTGAACGTTAACAAACTAACAAATTGTGTCAGTCTACGTTATATGAAATCAACGAAATTCAACTAATTATTCAAGAAATAAGAAAAATTAATAAATTTCATGTCATATAAAAAGCGACATTTGAGCCGTTTTTTGTTGATGTTTTAAATATATAGAAAGGTAGAGAGTAAACCAACCAATCGTTGAATATTGTGAGCGTATAGTTTTTCGGTAGGCAGACTCAAAACGAATACAAATCAATGGATAGGAACTTTTCCAATCCATTTCCCTTTTCCCATGAGACATTGGAAACACTCCGCTATATTAGAAGCACACCTGTAGTACAAATATACGGAGAGAAACTCCTCAAAACCAATAGATACAACTTGTCTTCCTCACGCTCCCTATAATGAATAATAATAGTAATAATAATAATTTAGAAACGTCCTTCCACATCAATCGATGGATCAATTAGAAAATAAATTCAACAATAAATTAGAAAATGTAAATAAATACGTCGAAAAAAATTGTGACACTAAATAATAAGGCTATTAGGTAGTTATTTAAATAGTCGTTTTTCTTCAAAAAAAAATCTAATTACTGTCATAATCTTGTAATATTAATAATAATTAGAAAACTAGACTTACCTGTCTTTGTCTATAATGATATCGGAATTGTTACACAAGACCAGGGGCGGAGTAGCCGGTCGAGCGATCGGAAAATTGCCCAATTGGCCGCCACTAGTACGGCCAATGTAACACCACTTCCCGGTTACAGAAACAGATATTTTTATGATATTCCACTGATAAAATGCCTAAAGTAATTTGGATTGATGCTAGATTTTGTGGCGCCCTGAGCAAAATAATCAAGTAGGGCCTTCTCTCATATGAAAGATTTGCTTTTGCTGAAGTGTTAGTTTCAAGAGCTGCTAATATAGATAGAAAATCCTGAAAGATCCGATTTTTCTTCCCCTATTTAAGCTCACCTCAAATCTAGCTAAACATGGATTTACAAACATTTAAGTAGAGACCCATGTATGGAACTAAATGTGTGTAAACTTACCGTTAGTTCGATTTAAGCCAAGGTTTTCTCTAAATCGAGCTTACGCAGAGGAAGAAAACTGGGCTTAAAAGTATCTCCTTTTCAAATTTTAGTACAGAATTCGCTATACAAAGTGCTGATGACTTAGAGCTACAAAAACAGGCTAAAAGTGTTTCAAAATTCAGTAAAGATTAATAATTTAAAATGAAAATGTTTTCAAACATTAATTAAAACTAGCAAGTTCAACTGAAAAATCCATTAAAATTGATTACTTTTGAGTATTCGTTAATAAAATTTGCTAAAAATTCTGATTTGGGAGATAGTGTCTAAAAATCGTAGATATAAGTGAAAATGCAATTGTAAAATTGATTAAGTGTCCAAATAGATTTTTTTTATAATTAATTACAAAAATTCGCTAATAAACCAGTGCTTTACGATTTTTTTACTAAGCCCAAGCTTAAGAACTTTGTTCAAAAAATAGACTAAGAGACGATTTCATCAACTTCAGTTAAACCTAATGAACAGCTAGAAACAATCGTTGCTATGATTATAAAAATCGTGTCTATGAATTATTTGTTCGTTAAAATTTAACAGACATTGGTGAAATAGGCCCTAAATGTTTCTAAATCGTTTTCTTTTTACAGTTAAATAGTAAAATTTATAGGAACTGATGATCTAGAATGAAAATATCTTAAGATATAGACTTAAAATTGAGACTAAACTTACCTACATTGTTCTCCTTTGACTACTCAAGACCAAAGTGTCTTAAAACTTGTACTTCAGGTCGAAAATTCTCCTCAAAAACCAATTAGAAGAGTTGAAATTGTCTCCTCTGCACAATTCACTTACAAAATTCGATAAAAACTGAATATTTAGCAAAAAAAGTTCTCTGAATTTGTACATAGACTTATATTAGGTACACAAAGATAGGATGAGGCCTCATGACTTATACCCTTTCTGGCTACTCACTCAAAGCCAGTCCGCCCCTGAACAAAACTAAAAAAAGGTGGAAAATTTATTGAATTATCAAATTGTATTGATACACCAACTTCGACTTGACTGACTTAATCGTGAAACAAAAAAAAAGTATAGGAAACGCGCGGTCAGTAATTAAAGATTTACTATTTATTTTTACTAATTTGGCATAATTAAGCATTAAAGTAAAAGTTGTTTTTTTTTTTGTAAAATGGTCTCCAAGAACCTGCTTATTAGACCTCGATATAAGGCACGTACAAATTCATACAAATTCCTAAAAGTAGGTGGAGAAATAAGAGCTGTTAACGAATAAACTTTTTCTTGAATCTAAATTAATAAATCGTTAAGTATCGTAGCTCACTTATTGAGTTATTTGTAAAAAATTAATCTAAATACTTATTTGTTTCACATAAAAGTCGTAAACACCACTGATTTAAACACAAACGCTCAGGCGTGGCTAGTGACGAATGTGCTTTATCTCAACTATGTCCTTTAATTTTGATTCGCACTCTAATCTTCTTCACTCGACACAATAACAAAATTTGAAATTGAAAATCACTGTAAATTGTATTATTTTCTTAAAATACTGACTGTTTTTAGAATAAAAGTCGGGATGCAAGACTTATGAATGAAAATCAAAATTCATAGTTTTATGAAAATATTAAAAATGATGACAAACATGTAGAATAAATAAGTTTTAAATATATCAAAACGAATGCTTTTCTTCACAAATAATTTTGCAAAGCATTGGTTTATTGTAAGAAAATGCCGCCAAGATAATGCCGCATTAAAATTAAATAAGTCAAGTCATGTTTGTTTGGCTATGTGCGCTTCTATTCATTTCAGAATGATTTGTTTTTGAATTATCTTATTTTTTGACCATCGTCTTCGATACAATTATTTATGTTTAGGATGGGTATTTCAGGTGGCAATGATTAAAAACACATTTTATATAAGTACACAAGATGTAGCATTTAATGCTCACGTTTCAAAAAAACACTATACAGAGGACACGGCGTTACCAAATTAGTTTTAGAGGTATCTCGTCCCATAATCGTTTATATAATATTAATATATATTTATATTTATATATTATATAATATACTTTTCCTTAAAAAGCAGAACACAATTAAAGTTTTCCTCTCTCATACAATATATATATAACACAGAGGTACGATATTTTTCTTTCTCATCATCTCTTTCGATGATCTGTATTGATTCAAAACAAAACAAAAAAAAACAATTATCATCTTTAAATGTTATCCCTTTTTTTTCTCTGTTATTTTCACTCAAATTTTCATCTCTCTTTTTAAAATTTTCGTATACATTGGATAAGGCGATTAATGATTCATGATGGAAATCACTTAAACGAACAGCCAACATTATCGTCGGAGGTAAATGTATTTACAAAAAAATAATAATAATAATAATCATCATATTGTATTATTAACAGGAAAACAAATTGAGACAATAAAAAAGAAAATAAAGTTAGAGAAAATAAGGTTCTTCTTCTTCGTATTTGGTTGCATTTTATACACACATCAATATTGAGCATTGCAGCAATATTCGGTCATTTAAATTAATTTATTAATTAAGACATAATTGTTATTTTTGCTATTATTATTAATAATAATAATAATAATGTTATTGTTTAAAATCTATATGTACAAGTTTTCGGATATATCTATTCAAAAACTAGAATTGATTTACAATTTATATACAGATTTTTATGTTTTAATTAATTATATCTATTATGTATGTTAATATGATGAACCTTATCTACTCTGACTTTATATTAGGAAAAACAAGATAACAAAATTATAATTTATGAAAAATTAAATAATAAAATTTCGAAAATTTTTAAACGGTTTTTCCCATATAAAACGCCACCTTGTTGTTGTACTCTCATTTTGTAATATGTATACTAATTTTTATTCATTTATTTATTTATTTTTGTATTATTTGTTATTAATCACTAAGTAAAAACTATAACAACATCACTTAAGTCGTATACTTTGTGTATTGAAAACAACGAACAAGGTTTTGTGTCATATGGAGGCTAAGTTGGCAAGATAATCTTTTTCAATTAATTTAAATCTTATTTCGTTTGGATTAAGGCTGCGCATAATAATAATAATAATAATAATGAATAACAGATCCAACAATTTCATGTACAATTTATTTAATTAATAAATTAAATAAATTGTTAAAATTGTCCAATCTGGATATGTTATTAACTGATCCAAGGAAATCAACAACATTAACAATCTTATTTTTTGTTTCAATATAAAAGGAAAAAAATTTGCAGTGTTTCTGTCTATCTAATTGAAAAAATAGAAAATGAAATTTTCAGCCACGGATCACCTGAGTGACAATTACGACAATCTGTATACTTTATGTAAATGATATTTATTTGTCAGGAGGTAATTTTTTTTTGTATATTTTTATCGTCAAAACTACCATCACTGCAAATTTTATTTTATAATTTCCCTTAAGTTTGTGTAGTTTACGTATATCGTGTCGTGCGTATATCATCATCAATACCATCATTAGAATTTTGTATTATCATCATTATCATCATCATTATTCATGGGAACAGGATTTTGTATTTTGTTTTATAAAATAGCAAGAAAAATAAATCACAACAAATATAACAACTAGTAGTAATTTTTACAACAGCACAACCTTTTGGATTATTTTTTCGTACACATTTGTAGTCTTTTGGAAATTTTCTTCTTCCATTCCAAAAACATGGTGGTTTCTTCTTTTAAGTTTTTCATTTAATTTAATTTAATTTAAAAATCTTGAAATAATTTTAATTAAATCTTGATTCTTGTATGAAAGGAATTCGATGGCGGCGGCGGCGACGGCGATGGCGGCGGCAGCAGGGAGAGTTGTTGGAAAATCAAGTGTGTTTGTTAAAAGGTTTAAAGATTATTTTTTTTGGGGTATGATTTGAAAAAGGCTGATCGTTTTTGCACTTAATGGGGACTAGGACGAGGGCGTTGTAAGGTAACACATCGAGGAATCTAAGCTACGAGACCACATCACTTTACACGTTTTGCGGCTGTCCCTTTTTCAGTATACACCGTTGTTTGATAAGTAAGGGCCGCCTCTCCGGGGCTAACCCTCACACTATCATCCGCTATCTAGTATGTACAGCAGTCAGCACACGAGAGTAGTTCTAATACTTTTTTTTTTTGTTAAATTTTCTTTATTTTTTTTTTTAATTTTTTGTACAAGTCCTTCCCGTTTAACTAAACACTTGGGGAACTACATTTACACTTTGTACAGAGAATAATCACATTCAAGAGTTGCATATTTTAATGTCCATTGTCGTTGTTGATGGTGAGAGGTGGTCTGTAAAATAAAAATACAATGAGAAAAGAATATTGTTAGATTCTTTTATTTGTTGTTGATATGTTTCAATCGTTTCTAATTGATAAAAATTGACTTACCTCACAGATGATGCCCATAGTATTCTGCGGGATAATGTGCATATTGGTTGTGGAAAGCTGGATCTCCTGGTGGCCGGTGCATCATCTGTTGGCCGTCCATCATATAGCCCATGGTGCCGTCGGGACTATAGGCTCCACTAGGACCTGCATGTGGTGAAAACACTATTAGTGGTGTAACAAGGCTGCCCCTAGACTGCGTCTGCAGTTTAAACTTGAATGCTACTATTATTTCTTAAAGATAAAATATAACACACAAATTTTTCCTTGTTTTTATCTTTTACCAAAAAAAATATATAAAATTGTACAATATATGTGGTATGTATGTGTGTATGTGTATATGTGTGTGTGTCAAGTCATTGCCTCCTGACCGTGATGGATCGGTTCAAAGGGTCAATGGCACTAGCTATTATTTCTCTTTGCCCGTCTCCAACAGAAACAGAAAGACGACTAGAAATCGATAACGTATATACGATGGAACATTCTACATTCTCCTGTTCGAAACCACCAACAGAACAGCATGCATTCTACCATTAATAATCTGTTCTTTCTGTGCAAAACGTTGATGAAAAATGAAAGAAAGAAAAAAACAAAACAAAATAAAGCACAGAAGAACGAAGATAGAAGAGAAACGATCACGGGTATAGCTCATTCGTCTGATAAACTGATCATACAAGACTTTCCACTTTCATATCTCAGTTAGATTGCCCGCTTAGGACCGGACCATATCTTTATAAAAATGCACAACAACGTTAGGCTTTAATGGAAATCACGATTCATTAATATGAGATAAAGCGGTATATAGTTGAAGCTTGGCATAACGAGATATGGACGACAGATCGAATATCAGAAGAATTGACGGTGGTACCTCTTTTTTTTCCTCGCCCGTCTCTTTATTATGCTTAAGTATTTGTGGGTATTTTGTGCCAGCTAGATCAGTCATAATTCTATCATCAACTTGATCTCGCTTGTAACTTCTCTTAAGTATTTTCGATAAGTACGAGATATACCAGAGCTTTATAAGACAATCTAATCTATGTATAATTTTCAAGATAAAACAACATTTCTTTCAAACTATATCGTAAATTATTCCAACACGAATTCTTCATAATTAAAGGGACTTTATCTCTTTCATCGGAACATTTTAGGAAAATTGAAAATACGAATGAATTATTTCGAATATTTTTACAGTACGATACTGTTTGTTTGTTTTTATTTCTGTTACTTATATAGAAAAACAAATGTTCCAACTATAAATATGCAAAATGCAAAATTATTAAAATAGGATTTCAAGTTAATTCTGTAATACGATTTGATGTAAATGTAAATGGGGGGAAAACTGGTCTGACCGCGGGCTTGGTTGACACGTATTGCTTTCAAGTTTATATCGATTGATATCCCTCTTCAATATCCATATCAAGAGCTAATTGTCACTTTATTTCTACACACACACACACGCGCGCACGCGAATATTTGTGGAAAAAGATGATCAGAATTATTAAAAAATAAAAATAAATGGTAGTACTACTCACCTGCTCTGTTCGATTGATCGATCATAGGCTGTACTATTCTTCGTCTGGCATTAATGAACCTAAAAACAACGAGAACCGAATTATAGAAATGATGTAGTTTCGAGTGGTATACTTGATTGTGGTTGTTGTTGTCAATGTTCATCAAATTCACACTGGCATTAATGCAATCTGACACTGGAAATGATTGAATTTTCTACTAACCGATTCCTGATACAACGCATACACACAACAACAAAATCGAATCGATATTGTAGTAGTTTCTAGTTGTAGTATTAAGAATATTTTTATAAAATTCAATGTTGTTAAGTTTTGTAGAATAGACGAAGAAAAAAAAAGTTGTGTTAGTGGTATGGGGCTATTTATTTTATAAAACCTTTTGTCCTAGCATAGAAAATCGATGTTGACCAAACGTATACTGTGTGTGTATTTCTTCTATTATAAATAATATAGGGAACGATGCAACTATAATAGTCGTCGTGGGAAGAGAACACCGTCGACCCGACCGAACCCTAATGGATAGGGGAAGCTGATCCTACAAAATTCCTAGTAATTTTGTTTATGTGCGATGCGGCTCAGGGATCTGCCTCAGAATTTCAAAGATAATCGAAATACGGCCCGTACGCGACACAGTCATACCACACACTATTTGAACTATGATGATAGTACAGACATTTTGCAATTAACGTTACAAGTCAACTATGAAAATGTAAAATATCTCTATCCTATAATATCAACATACATAGGTACATTTTCAGACATAATTTAAATACTGTGGTTTCAGAAATTATTAGTTGTTTTTAGAAAAATTAGATTGTATACAGGGTGTCCTTTAGTTGACCGGAACGAAAACCAGAGCTGAAACAAAAACCGGTTGTTTCCGGTTCAAGCGTACGACCTTTGTCCTTTTTTTCATCTCTTCCTGCTCTGGAAATACGTCGAAACTCAAGATTTCGGTGATTTTTGGTTTATATGTAGAAAGTCCATTTCATTTGCGTTTTTTATTGTTCGTGATCATACTCAAAGTTAAGGGAGATATTTGAAGTTGAGTTTGACCCGGTAAGTGCCTTATCTTATTGATGTGCTTTAATTATTGCTCGATGTCTAGCAAAATAATCCTCAGAACAAAGGCCCATAAGATATCAGCGCGGCGGGTCCTGCTTAGAGCCTCGCAACATTGATTATTTTCGTTTATCTCCAATGCATTCTGGAACAAGTGGAAATGTTTTGCATTTTTCGTAAAATGTGATGGAATAAAACGAAAAAATCACTATTGGGGTCTTCGTTTTAGGTGTTCAGCTCATTTTTGAAAATCACGATATTATCCAAAATGACCGCTTTTTGATCAAATGAACTACGAGGTTCTAATTTTGCTAAAATTGCCCTCAAGCCATATAAGTGGAATTTCATAAGAATCGATCGTATTTATATCCAACACCCTGTATGAAGAACAACACTTAATTGTCTACTTGTTAGTCCAATTTTATGGTGTCAGAAAAATCGCTATAAATTCCCAGTTTAATATCTTTCAACATATAAACGAAACATATGGGGTTGTTGTTGCAAGCTGACGCTGACGATGGAGTCCACGACAACGACGTCAACACAACGGGTTGACCCGTGTCACAGATGCTGCAGGACCATTTGCCAACGACATAATTACCAGCAACAGCAGCAGCAGCAGCAACAATAGCAGCAGGGTGAAACAAAATCATCTCTAGCTCTTTCCAATTCTAATACCCTCTCTCCACAAACACACACACACACACACCACTTCTCTCTAAACACATACTATAATAATACCATTGAACTTAACTTGGGCAATTTCGAATATCACGTATCAAACAAATCATCACGATGTCACGCTGACCGTGCCAAAGATTGGCCCTTTATTTAGACGTTGGGCAAGACGCGCATATAAATTGCAGTAAAACAGGCAATAATGCGCATTTAGTTCAGGCTCCGGCAAATTCGTTCAGATTTCAGGAAATTGGCGAGCAAAGACCACGCATGGAGAATAGACAAATATTGTATTGGCACTAACATAAGTAGAGGGTGTATGTATGTGTGTGGGTTTGTGTGTTGGTCATTTGTATGAATGTGTTTCTCTCTATTAGACCTTTAACACTTGATTACCAAATTGTTTAATTCGAAAACGTAGCAGAAAATAAACAATTCTTTAAAACAATACTTGATTATTTTTCAATGTGCATGATGATGTTCACCTTGTACAGTGTTGATTGATCAAAACATAGTTTACTTAAAATATTTCACATTTACATCGTATTTGTTTATTTAAATTTGCCCTATTTTTCCTATATTATAAATTGTGGAAAAGTCGATTGTATATAAGCAATAAACACCTGTCTATTTGTAATTTTTATATAATTTTTACCATTACATATATCATAATATTATTGTTATTATCATTATTCATACGCTTTTTTATTGTTAAAGAAAATAAACATCTATAAGAAGAGGGGTATAAAAAAAAAATAAACGTTGTCCCGAAAACATGCACCAATTTGTTACCAGTGTTATTATCATGAAGAAGGTCGATCACTTGTTTACGTTGCACTTGTACACATATTTATAAACTGCAATTATTGTGTTGGTATGATGATATATAATTTTTTTTTCTTCAATTGCTTCAATGCTAGAAGTATTGATTGTAGTTGTTTAAATTTATAACAAAGTGTTTCAGTTGTTGTTTATTTATTTTCAACCATTTATTTTTCAACTATAATAATACAAACTGTTATTATTTCAAATGTTGTCGATGTCTATTGCTAATGTTTTCTTTATTCCTGTTTTTTTTTCTGTTGAATTTTTATAGTGTTGTTGTTTGTTGTTGTAGTTTTCATTGTTGTTATTGTAGTTGGTAGATCTTAAATTATCAGTTAATCATGCAATCCATAGAAAATACGCGGAGAGTGCTACGACATGGTCTCCCGTTTATTATCGAGCGTGCGTATCCCAATTAAGAGGCAGCAGCTGTGAAAATTAATGGAGCACAGCTTTTAAGATGTAATTGGGGACATTCATAATTCTGCGCCAGCAGTGGTAAAGCGCGTGCTGTGTGCCATACTCTCTACACACACTTTGTTATAGAGTATGTATAGTAAATAATAATGTATTTGTATGTGTTTTATATTGTTGATAACGTATGTGTGTATACACCGATGATGGCGTCGTCGACGACGATGATGATGATGATGATGATGATGATGATGATGATGATGATGATGATGATGATGATGATGATGATGACGACTTTGCGACATCTGATTCCCATCAACAAACAACACTTGACAATGCACATATCGTAATGTAATTGTTTTCATGTCGAACCCTTCCTTCTCGTGTAATCTATCATTTGTAAGCGAAGGGTGTTCAAGCGCGCGATCTCTCCTCCTGCAGAGTCCAATGAGGAAACGATAATTGTTCTCTGATGCATAGATGGCATAATGTTTGTTTGGTAGGAGAAACACACACACATATATATATATTTAAGCTCTCTTACTAATGTTAGGGTAAGGGTTGAAATGAAATAAAAGACGAGAAACAACAAACGAACTGATTAGACGATTTAAGCTCTTTCATTCGATCACCCCAAATACTTTCAATATTATTATTATTATTTTTGGTTGAATATCCATAAAGAGGAAACACAATACCAAAAGATCATCGAATATAATACTATAACATCACCACCACTGTCGTCACGTTTATTATTTCTATACCACTACAGTGATGCCGCCGTTACTATTCATTATCCAACTTTGTAGTTTAGTCTTCTAGATTTTCAAAGAAACCTCAATAGAGGTACGTGAAATTGACACTTGTAGATTTTGAATGATTGATAAAACACACACAACACACACTAAGAAAATCAAACAGACCGTAATTGACAGATTTAGTGACTTGGAAGAAAGAATCGTTTACTTATACTTGACGTCTGTCAATGAATACTTGTAATTATAATATCACTTCACGTCATTATTGTAATAAATTATTAGATATTTATTATTAATTAATTATTATTAATTGATCTAGTTTATTTAATGAGTCTATAAAGCATAACATTTATGTGGGTTTAATAAAAGTAAGATTTTTGCATGTCTGTCAAGTGACGACAGTTATTTCCAGTTTTAAATAACATAATAATAACAATGTCAGTAAGAAGTAGTAGTAGTAGTAATATTATATTTTTTTTAATATTCTGCGTGATGGCTGTAGGAAATAAACAAAAGGGCGTTCAGAATAGAGAACTGGTGTTCTGTTTGTAATTTGGCTGTAGTTCAAGGCAGACCGACAGCCAGCTAACCAACCAACCAACCAACCCCCTAAAACCCCAACAACTCTGCACGGTTAGAGCTCGCCTGGCAGGATTCTGTTTTTCAACAGAGCAGCAGCAGTATAGCAGCAGCAACATCAGCCCCCGGGATCCCGTTGCCGGCAGCGCGCAGATAAGAGAATTGCACTGTCAAGCTAGAATGATATATTTGACCAACATTTCCATACAGCAGCCTCGCATGAGGATTTCCAATGAAGCGAACGTGCGTAATCTCTACGATTCGAATTAACGCGGGCATGAGCCTAGGGGCGGTTGTTAGTTATCTACTCTTCTGCACCTGACGATATGTTTAAGCTGGGGAAAATGACCCTACTACTACTACTATTAAAACCGCACTTTGACCGTCATTTATGAAAAAGCTTTACCTTCCTATTACTCCTACTCCTACTACTATTACTACTACTTCATTACAACCTCCCGCCACCGGCATTTTCATGAAGATGACGGATTTAAGTTGGCCCTACCGACCCTCCGGGCGTATTCTAACTTGGAAGAAATGATCCGTGAATTCTCTTGTGAAGCTGCTTCGTCAACGGCTTTTCTCAAACGCCACATAACGACAATCAATTATTCCCAGGCAACATTGGTTTTATCTAAGTAAAATTTTCAACGTAATACACAACAAAAATAGTCGTATTTTACAATATAACTATGACCGAAAAAAAAGAAGACGAAACAAAAAGTCATTAAGATACAATTTCTCTCTATCTATTGCGGTAAGATTGGTACTTTTAGCAATTTTATCTTTGGAAAACAGAAAGTCCTTTGCAATTTAGACGAGCTTTTTAAACAGCCAACCAACAGCTTGTTATGGGATGCGTTTTGTAGTGAAATTGCAACATTACAAGTAATGGAAACTCGGTATATTTGTTAGGCGAGAAACGCTTTTACAGGAATAAATGTCGTCACCATTGTAGGTAATATGTAATGTCATCAGGATTGTGCCTTTGTTATTCGAATAAAGCAGATAGCTTTTCGAAATATAGTATATAAAGGTAGTAGTAGTAGTAATAGTAGTCGGTCGGTGGCGGTTCGTTTCTATACAATCCAAATTGCATCAGAGTTGGTGTTAATGGCTCTGCCAGGATAATGGATGGAATTGCATTAAAATGTGATCTGCATAGCTCGCTTACATTCTCTGAGCTTCCAAATGTAATTACTGAATCTTTCGGTGGCGGGCTTCCGCACTGATGTGCATTTCGTGATGAGTTAGAAGAAAAAAAAAGGGTGAGGGAGAGAGGAGAGTGGGTGTTGCCATCAACATTACCAACTAAAGTCGACGCAGTCTCGCCCCGATCAGTTAATGGATCAGGTGGTAGAGGACGCGCCTTTTTCATGTACAAACAATTAGAAGAAATAGGGGAGGATTTTTTAAATTATATACATGGTTAACAACGATCTAGGTTAGTTGAATCAAATGTACATTTTATAAAACTCTATTACTACTTTAAGAAATATATGTATAGGAAAAAAATAGTGACTCAATGATGATGATGATCGTTGATGGTGATTACGATAATGATCATAATACTACAGAAAAACAACAAATTAGTAGATGGAAAGTTTAGTAATCTGAACGGTATGTCGTTTATCTTAAAAATGGACAAGTTTATTTTAATGTAATAAAAAAAAAGTTGGATCAAGGGAGAAAATGAAGAAACAGAAAAGAATATTTGGAAACCAACAATAAACGAAAGTTTGTTCTAGAGATTGTTTCTATATAGTAAAGACGAGAGAACATATTTTTAGTTTTTTCGCGCCTCTTGTCCTTTGGGAAAACGGTATGGCGACACGGCAGGTTGAACGTTATTTATGGACGCTTTTCCACTTACAGTGTCTGTAGTAGTTGTGGAATGGCAGCCGTTGTATAAAGCACGTATCATGTTAGATGGAATGAACGTTGTAGTAATCTTTAAAACTTGTAACGCATTGACGACATTATACATATAGCCTTACACAATTTTCATCTAACATCTTTTTTGACAAATATTCAAATGGATAGGTAATTATCATGTTGAAACATTTCCAAATTACCTTTCACATATATTGTTACCCTTCAAAATAAGTAAATCGTGGTCTTTAAGTAATTACTATATTAGTCTTCTTAATAGATGTCCCAACAGCAAACTATATGTTACTCTAGAGACTAATGTAGAATTGTTCTCCCTGTGGAAGGGTTGAAGCAATCAAGCCAAAAACATCTAACGCAAATTTCATGTGTATGCTAGATAGATAGTACCTCTACATATATAGTACACCTTCATATAGCAGACTATATTATACTACTATACATAGAGGAATCATCAAAAAGCGGCTGTACTGGAAAACAGAGAGTATGTGTATACACTGTACTATATGTAACAAAGAGAAAAGCGAGAGAGAGAGAGAGAGAATGTGGTCGTTATTGTTCCGACGGTCCCTATTTTCATTTCCTGCTACAATAGTTCATTAAAAAGGTGTTTCTGAGGCTATTTGGTAAGCTATTAGGTGGCCCGATATTACTCCTCTGAGAGTCATTCGCTGGCGGCAGCATCCGACGACAATGAAACTCACTCGTAAATTGCTAACGCGCAACAAGACGCGGGGAATTGTGAACGAACAACTTTAAGAAGCTTCAAGGAGAGACATTGATGATAAAGAGATGATAGTAGCAACAATAATGTCTGTTTTGTATTTTTATTATTCTTTATGTTTAATAACAGAAAAGGTAGCGTAAGTCAAAGAGTTTATTGTACGTTTAGTGGTGTAAGGTAGAGAAGAGAGAGCACTTTTACAAATTTGAATCGAGAAAATAATTTTTAGTTACAGTGAACGTATTCCTAAAGGAATATAAGTTGATAGTGGTGGTAGCGCAGTTTCATCGATAAGTTTTTGGCTTCTTTGCTAGTCAAGCGAACAAAACTAGCCAAGTGGAGCACGTATGCAGCGGCCATTTCCTCAGCAACAGACAGTAATCGCCCTCTTTAGGCTCGTAAACGGGCTAAAATGACCGCTGAGACGTTCCAGGATGGCTCTTAATGGATTCAGGACGATCCACGGGCTAGTAGAATTACTGTTGAATATAATACATAGACGAAGGACGACGACGACGACGACAAAGACGACGTTGTGGCCGACTAACGTGATAAATTGTGTACCGACATAATGGCGTTATAAAAATCGATGACAATTAACGCGTGCGCCCGCGTCGACTGATGTGGCATCGAGCGCCATTTCCAGCCGTAATCTCATTTACAACACTGCCGGGGGACGAAATCTAATTAGCGCCGAAAGCTGATCGGTAATTACTACGATTAATCAATCCCTTCCCGTTCCGGAAATATTTCTTTCAGCGTCAACCGCGACAACATCACTAGTTTGTAGGTACGACACATTTTATGTAGGTATAGAGATAATAGAAGTGGGTACCTACTATTGGTAGTACTGACGCTGTGTTATCAATTTCATCATTGACGCCATTTTGCAATAACAATAATGATGATGATAATAATAACAACAACAACAATAACAAAAAAAATATTAGAAAATTAAATTGTTCTTACCAATTATTGACTTGCAATATCGTGAGACCCGTATCTTGTGCTAACTGTTTTTTCTGGTCCTCCGAGGGATAAGGGTGCTGAAACAAGTTTCCATTGTCAATAAATATGAACAGCATATGTAGAACTTCACTTTAATTAAACCTTATTACATTAGTTTCATTATTATATCGTTTAATTTAAGGTTTTTCTATACCTACTATTATAAACCAACCTTTCATTTTTACATTTTTACATGTTTATTTATCACTTTTATCAATATTCAAGTGAAACAAATTGAATGTACTTAAAGCATTAGCACGGAAAACTAATGCAATAAAAAAAATACAAAAATAATAATACTAATCTAGTAACAACTAAATATTTATATAAAAAGTTTGATTTAACATAATGATTATACGTTTAGAGTAAATTTGATGATTTTAGCTTTTCAATTCGTTGATAATATTGCCAATAAATGCAACACCAATGTTGAATTAACAATGGGGCGTTACTAGTAGTCAAAAATGACACGTGATTATTTGTCATTTTCGTGATCGGGCGTTTTACTAAAGGCGGATCCCACACACACACACACACACACACACACACACACACGCGCACGCACACACATGCACACGTGACTATTCCGATCACTATCATCATCATCATTATCGTCATCATCATCACTAACACCACCATCATATAGTTATGATGATGGTGATCATCCCAATAATAATGAGAAATGTTGTCTAAAATACACGAACACACGTATTATTTCCAGATTTAAACATCAATTTGATTTGATTCCTGGTAGAAGGGAAAGCAAAAAAAAATTGTATTGTATAACGATGTGAATAAAGAAACAATTCAAATTCAGATGTGAATATCGTTCAATCAAATTTATATTATATTGAGAAGGGTCCGTTTTTATGGCCGGTGTCGTCGCTATAGATATTAAAAAGCCCCTCTAAATGGAAATCTCGTCAACAAAATGTTTTCTTCAACATTTTCAAACAAGTACTTATGTATATATGTATGTGTGTTTATTAAGATATTCACCTATACCTATACTCATTTTAATTATATAACCTAAGGTGTGGTTTTGTGGTAGTTTAATCTAAGAAAATGTGTTCTGTATATAAAATAAAACTGTGTAAATACATTGGCCATCGAGTGAATTGAGAGAATGTGTGCGGTCGTAATTCCATGAAAAACAGGAAGGCACCATCCATTCATTCTCCATCACACCTTTGAAGAGCTCCATGGAGACCGATAACCCCATCAGAGTAGTTCTCTTGGGCTACATAACCCTTATGGTGGCGCTGTTGTTACCACCAACCACTACTACTACCTACTCCTACTATTACTATTACAAAAAGCTCGCGATGCATAGTGATTTTTACGATTATGTTGGGAATCTGAAATGACCTCAGATCACGTCGTTATTTGCGTGTATTGGCTGAGATGAGAGGGATGTTGTTAAAAGGGTGGCATAGATGATACCGTCGTCTTCTTTTTCTTCACCAGCAACAGCCCTAGAGAGGTACCTACTACATATATGTGTATAAATATAAAACACATATCACTTTCTTGTCGGATTTACGGCTGCAATCGCATCCAAAAACATAGTCGATCTGAATACACAGATAACCAATAAATAACACTATGCCATTCGTCTTCAACCCTTATACAATTTAGTACAACAACAACAGTAGGGCGCGTATGTAATTGTGAAATTTCAACAACTGAATTTAAATCGAAAAAGAAACACAATAAGAATTTCAAAATAGGAACAATATAATGACATGACAGTTCTATTCACATTTTTATTTTAGTTCTTTCGGTTTATTTTTTTGTTGTTTAATAAAAAAAAATCGGGTTTCCTGTAGAACAAATCCTATTGGATTTAGTACTGGCTCCGGTAAGCAGGACACATGTCGACTATGCAGTTCCCCTGCAGATAAACCGGGATAACAATAGCGGAAATGGAAGAGATGCAACCAAATCGATATTGGAAATTAAAGATCAAAGAACTTGAAAACCAGGAAGAACCGTTTAAATCTTCCAGGATATAGAAACTTACATGGCAGGAATCTATAAAAACTAAAATATTTTCGGATTACATTTGGTGTGTTATATAGACGTAATTTTCAAATATTTATTTCAACATTTACATTTCACAAGTGATATTTTTAAACATTTTATCTTTATCTAGGTATTGTGGAAAAAAATAAAGTACAACTTGCATAAATATAAGTTTTAATTATGCAGATAAAGCCAAGTTGCCAACGTGAATGTTATTTTTAACGTAGAATTAGTGACTTACGACATAAAGATGGTGTAGTTATGTGACAAATCTTTTGATATTTATTACGCAGACGATGCGAATTTTCTTATATTTTAATTTTAATTTAATAACAATTTCCAACCGAAGAAAAAACAAGATTTTTTTTTTTTTGGATCTATCTGTATCGTGGTTGAATAGCGTAATGTTTTGGCGTTGGCATTGGGGCGGTATACTATTATATCCATTGATCGAGAGAGTAACTGTTTGTCCCTCCGTAATATCTGATAGGAGGATTAGCGCACAGGGTTTAATGAGTCGTGCAAGTAAGCCGGGATCAGAGAACGATACCCGCGCAGGGATGATGTATCGTTCAAATATTCATGTGGCGCGTCTACGGCGTCGACGATGGTCTTTAACAGCGCTCACGTCCGAGCTAGTCTCGCGTTCTTTTATTAAATATTGAGTACATGGTGCGGCATGGTCAACACAGAAACAACCCCTCAAGGGAAACACAGACGACTCACAATATATATATTTATATGTATGTATGTAGCAATGTGTGTGTGTTTGTGTGTACATCTGTGTTATCTACGGTTTCCGGGCCGCAGGTCCAATTGCGGACGCCCATCCTTTAATTTCAACTGACAGGTGGACGGCCGGGCCCGTGCTCACTGGGATTTCCTTCGGGACCAACTCTCTGACCGTCTTATATCAAATAGACGCCAATGTTGTGCTACAGGCAAACCAACAACATCAACTACCACTAGGGAGGTTGATCTCCCGAAACACTCATATATACCTTTATACATTCTAAGAATATCCGAATAGTTTGTAAATAGAAACAAGAAGTAGAAGAAGAAGAAAAGGAAGAAAATTGTACTCACCGTTAAATGTTGAAACAGCCACGCTCTCAAAATATTCGTAGCAACTTTTGGAAATATCCCTCGTTTTTTTTGATTTTTTTTACCATTCGTATCATCATCCTCTTCACCAGTACCTTCACCACTACCAATACTTGCATTACTTGCATCACCTGTAATTAAATTTGTTAGAGAAACAAAAACAAAAACAAATAAACAAATCTATAATAAGATAAGAGATAATTAAAGTGAGGGGGTGGTTAATTACACAACGCAATTTTGCGGATGGTTTAGTAGTATTCGTTGCATTCTCTACTATGTATGTATAATATTGTTGTTGTATGTTATAAAACGTATATATGCAGAACGAATTTTGTAAGGGTGAGGAGTTTAATGACTCACACGCAAACTGAAAGGGGAAGAAAGCAGATTAGGGACGACCTGCGACTTTAACAACTAACCTTGTTTACCATAGAAGCACAACATACACACACACATGGATTTAGTTAAAATATATACAAGGGAATTTCGCCTGGCAGTGTTAAAAACAATTATATTGCAATCATTATAAAAATCTGTTTATTTTGTTTATTAAAAAACGAATTTTAGAAGTTGACAATTTCTGCACGAGACCAAATTTAAAAAATGAGCACCCCGGCGCGAGTTAAGGTCGAGTATAGAAATTGACTTCTGAGACGAGTTTTATACTGTTTTTTCTATATTGCACCCTTTGTTTGAATGAAAATCGAACCCTTGAAATTTAGGGAATTTCGCAGCATCTTAAAATTGTTCAATTGCTTTTCCTTCTACACTTCCTCGAATGTTTATATTTAAGTTCAGAAACCACCACAAATGTGAGTGGCAATAATAAATTTAATAAAATTTTTGCATCAACCTGCGATTTCTATAAATTCTAGCAGTACCTAAGTCTCATGTAATCGTTAAAGTTTATAATAATTGGACATTTATCGAAAATAAATAAATAAAAACACAAAATAATTTGAGATTATATTGTCAATGTTGACATTTGTTTAGCGCAACACCAATCACATAGAATATGAAAGAGGGATGTGCAAGCTGCCAACTTGAATAAAATAAATTATACTAGCTATTAAAATACCGAAAAAGAGTGACATAACAGGTATTAAAGCACTCCTTTTGTTATATTAACGACGCTATTATAGACGCAAAATAGAAAAATATCAATAATGTTTGATTTTTTTTCTCAATTTTGATTAACGTATAGAGGACGTGTATAATAATAACAACAACAACAATGTTTAATGTTTACATAAAAGACATAAAAGGTTTAGGTTGATCGTTGCGACGCCGTTGTCATAATTAGAAACCCGTAGTGTTATTCCCTGGTGGCAAGATTATAGTAGCGTTGTCGGTCGATTCGCTTGTTATATGTAGTAGTATAGTCGTCTATTGTAAATTTTATCACGAATCAACGGGCCTAAATAACCCCAATCCACTATATGTAGGCTCCTATATAGCTTCGTTTTCGTTTTATTTTTTTTTCGTTTCTTTCATTTTTATTCCATCTTCTCTCTTTTCACTTATTTGAAACAAGGCAAAAGAGTCTTGGGAATGATCCTGTCGACTTCTCTCATCTTATGCACCCTTGTAAATTTCACAGTAAATATCGGTAGGGCGATGATGGATTTGTTCCAAGGGCTGAAACGAGTAGTAGTGATAAATTCAGACAGCTTTTCCCAATCCCGTCTTTTATCTCTCTATGTACCTCCTGGTCAGTTGTCGGGGCCTTATAGTCTTTTATATCTATCTATACATGTTATAAAATTGGTAAGAAAGGAGATAGATATAATGTATATGCTATATATATAGTAGGTATATATCGTGATCGAAACATTCCTGGTATATGTTATCTGTCTTCACATCTCTTCATCGCCAAAAACCAGTCCATTGGATGATCCCGACTATAGCCGACACCAATGATTAATCAAAATGTTATCTCGTCTATATGTTAGTCTCTTCAAGAATGTTGAGATCTGGCCCAGATCGCTATTCTATACCGTAATTTTACCAAAACTTATTCTACCTATATTATGTATGTATGTAAGTATGTACGTATGTCTGTATGTTATGTTCTCTTCTGTGTAATTATTCTTAATGAACGTACGACTTTGGTTAGTAGAGATAACAGTCAGGTTGTTAGATGAGAGGAGAACTTGGCGGCATTGTTTCTCTTGTTTTATGTATTATACAACATATATACATAGTGATCTTCGTAACTTGATACGACATTCCGTATAATAATACTTTATATAGAACTCAATAGATGGCCTCGAGGTGTTCGAAATAGAAACTCCCAACAACAATAATAACAACAACAACAAACAACATACACATTGAGGCATCATTATTCATTCATCAAACGGGAACAAAAGCTTTTCTTGAAGTCTGTAAAATTACCGCACATGATTTCTTTATGAATTGTTGCGGTTTACGTTGAACTCGAACGTGAATATTATGCGTATGTTTTATTAAGAGAAGCATAAAAAAAAATGGAAAATAAATAGAAATAGAAGGAAAAAACGATAGGGATCTATAACAAGACGAGAAGAAACCAATATATGCTTCAAGCTATATAGAAATCATCATCTTTATTATCATTACCATTATTATTATTATTATTATTTTCTTCTTTTTGTTATTATAAACGAATTTAATTTATGTAAATATTATAATAACACATATTATATATATTTTATATGCGAGGCAGGTTGAGCCGATAGCCTTGGGTCCGTGCGGCGAATTTTCCACATTGTCAGTCACGTTCCAGAATGGAGAAAAGAATGTAGACGTCAGATGTGCCTGATTGGAATCCCACAAAGCCCCCCGACATGAGGTGAACTTTTCAATATTTTTATGAACAGTTTCAATGTGCCGACCAATAGTGACTGACGTGACCCATCATTAAGTTAGGACGATGGACGGTTGGAGTTAAAAGACAAGAGAGTTCTTCAGCTCTCGCCCACAATGGAGCCGCAAGCCATTTCCCAAGCTTTCATGCACACACACACACAAATACTTATACTACATATCCATCTTAATACATATTACAAAACATCATATCTCTGTTGTAACTGTCCTCCATTTCGATTGGCTGTTGGTTCTTTTTCTTTGATTTAATTGAAAGCAAAAACAAAGAATGTCATCTCAAATATTCCAATATCATCAAAGCGAACACGACAGAAGCGAGAGAGACTAGATTTTAATTAATTAATGGCAACATTGTCACCTTCACGATTTAGTCATCATTGGATTTTATAAGATAGAAAGGGAGAGAGAGAGAGAGGGTGGTAAGATATCGATGTGGTGTATTAGAAATTGTATTGTAAAAATTTGTGACTCAATCCGACCATATGGATCAGTTCAACTCGATACCAATCAAATTAGATATGCAAGGGGTGGATTGTATCACCCTATTCTTCTATATAGACATTGTGAAATTCATCATGTCGCCACTATTATTTCACTCCCAGTTCTTATTTTTCATTGGAAACAATCACTGTTTTCTTTTTTTATTATTATAAATAATTTCAAAGGAAATTGAAATAATTGTAGCAAGAGTTGGATTATTATTATAACGAATAAAACAAGGTTATCGACTCACTTTTATAAATATTACACTAACACAAATTAAATGAAGAAGGTATTCATGTTATTCCAATAATCATGATGATGACGATAATAATAATGATAATAATGAGAAAAAATATCCATAATTACATAATTCAGTCAAACATCTTTTGTATAATATTTACATGATATCCATATACATGTAGAATAAATTAAATAAATTCGTAGAAGAGGAGAGATATATGTAGTTGATTAAAGATAAATACACCATATACAGAGTGTCTTATCTAAATGTGGTCGATTCTTATAAAACTTTTATTAATTAAAGAGCGATTCGACAAATATTTCAAGGAATTACAACTTCGTAGTTCATTTGGAAGTCAGTCCAAAAAACGCTAGTTTTAGTAAAGTGATCAGATTTCGATGTTCGAAATTTGGGACGGTATACAATGTGTTTTTCAAATGTGGTTAATTTTTATGAAACTCGTATTAATGGATGAGCGTCTGGAAAAATTGGTCAAAAAACGCTTTTTTCTGACCATATCCCGATTTTCAAAAACGAGCTCAACATTCAAAACGACTATCGAATGACTCGAAGGCCTTTCTAACATTGATTTTTTATTTTTTCTCTGTTCCATTCTTGAAAAAAATGAGAAACATTTCTGTCTGTTACAGACAAACGACCAGAAACCAATTTAGGGAGAATCCACGGGTCACTCTTAGTCACTTTACATGTTTGACTATTTTTTGGCCTTGTTCAAAACGAGCGTTTTTTGATCAACTTCCAAATGAGCTACGAGGTTTTAATTTTGCTAAAATAGTCTCCATATCCTTGAAATACTTTTCGAATCAATCGACAGATAATGTCTGTAGGTAAGTGAAAGTCTGAAGTGCACTGAAAATTTCGTGTTGGGAGTTGGGGGATAAATTCAGAAATGAGAAAATGAACTCCTACACTATAATTTTTCTAAAGTAAACCTTAGATGGGAAATCCCCTGTTTATATGCTTGTATTCTCAGGTTTACACTACTTATGTAAATAAATAAATGCATTTAAAATGCTCAAAAATGAGCTGAATACGTAAAACGACTAACTAAAAATGACTCGCAGACTCTCACAACATTGATTTTTTTCGTTTTACTCCATTGCATTCTACGAAAAACACCAAACACTTGAACCTGTGCCAGAATGCATTTGAGAAAAAGCAAAAAGATCAATGTTTGGAGGATAATCGAGTCACTTTAAGTCATTTTATGTATGTAGCAAGTTTCTGAAAATGGTGACATCGTCAGAAACGAGCGTTCTTTACCAACTTCCAAATGAGCTGCAAGGCTCCAATTCTACTAAAATGGTCTCCAGGACTTTTTCTATAAAATCCATGAAATATTTTTCGATTCACTCGTCAACTAATAGGAGTTTTATAGAATCGAACATATTTAGAATCGACACCCTGTATGACTTCTAGAAAATTTCATCTGATAAATAACTGTAAAATTATGAGATGGCATAATGTTTAAAAACACACACACACATAAGAGAACGGAAAAAGAGTCATTAGAACAAATTGAGCAAAAAAAAGTTTAGTTTTTGCGTCGAGTATAAATTTACATTTTTAAACGATCATATTAATTAGTTCCAAGATTTAATTTCAACAGGTAATATTACTAAAATTTGATTCTAAAAGTTTATCGTTTTACCAGTAAATTGTTGAAATATTTTAATATACATACATGTACATACCTATTTAATTTAATTTTAGAAATATGAGCCATTGTTGAGCGTCTATGTTCTAATTAGATTGCTTGTTTATAATTAACTAAAATACAACACACATGTAGTTGTTGATAAAATATTAAATACATGTAATTTATTTTAAAATAAAGATTAATTTTAACATTTTTTATTTTTGTTGTAATTTTGATTTTATCAAAAATATACCTACTTTCATTAAAATGTAAATAAATTAAAGCAAATTTGTGTATTTTGTTGAATTTATCAATTAAAATGGTGTAAATGAATTTTTTCCTTTTGTTAAATAACGCTATAAATAACCTGTTTTAGTTTTTTTTTGTGTGTTCGATAATAATCAAATTGTATTTTTTCAATTATATTAATTTAAATAATTTGGTGATTCAAGTTCATCGGTAATAAAAATAGTTTAATATTGATTTGATTTAAAATATTTCTGTCAGTGTCGTAACAAAACCCCGACTAGCCCCCGCAAGGCTGTGAGCGTTGATGCAGGGGGCCCAGTGGAGAGTAAGTAAGAGAAAGATTATCTATGTACCAATTTTCCAAATATTTTGCCAAAAGATTGTATTCGGGTGTTAAGTGATAGATAGCAGGGCAAGTTTGCGGCCGGGCTAGAAATCTGAAATAACGCCCTTAATTTTGGTTAAAAGACCAGAAAGATATGGTAATTCAGCTTGAAAAATTGAGTAAAATCCCACATTTTTGATGATTACATAACAAAATTGACATAAGACTAAAATGTCTGAAATTTTTAACTAAAAGTCGATATTTTAGATCAAAAATAGACTCAAGTTTTTAAATCGTCTAATGTTTCAGAACAGAATATTTCTTAAAATTGGGATTGAAGTTGTTTATAATACGAGTATTTAAAGTGCCCTAAAGATTAGACTTAAGCTCAAAAATGCTCTAAATGAATCAATTAAAAGTGTTTCCTGAATTCTGTACGACTCCAGAGGTGTAGCGAGGATTTGCAGCGCCCGGAGGCAAATTGTTTAGAGGCGCCCGTAAGCTCCCTGTTTTCACCATTTGCTAGACTGTTGTTTAGAGTTATATGTATACACGTATGTCAGTGTTTGATATCCCTAAAACACTGTTCCCGGGGGGATTTGCAACGCCCTTGTAAACGCCAATTTATAATTTATGATAAAAATGTCTTACGAACTCAAAATTTAACAAAAAACTAACTAAAAGTGCCCCGGCATCTCCTCATTTATGTACGTTTTACGATTGTTATTTTTATTATTTAGAAGCTTGATATGGAACAAAAGTATCCCAAAAATTAAACCTAAACTCAAAAATCTTTCTGAAGAAACCATAAAATGTCTAAATATGTGTTTACTACACAATTCATTAGCAAAATTTATAATTTTTGATAAAAATATATCAAAATCCCAAAATTCAACTGAAAGATTGACTAGAAGTGTCTGCATCTCCTCATTAATACGGTTGGATAACAAAAACTGCTGAATAATAATAAAATTATCTTAAAATTGGAATTAAAACACTATCATTCCCAAAAAGCGTCTATAACTTATAATAATAATCTATAATAATCTTATTATTATTCCTTGGAAGCCTTCAAGTTAAAAGGCGCCTCTCATAGTCTCATAGCTGAAGCACCATTGATACCCCCTCCCTTGCTATGCTTTTGATCAATCGTGGGGGCCCAAAATTTATAGTTACGCCACTGATTTCAGTCGTCATTTATGTAAATGAACCAAGACTAGATATCCATCTTTCTAGGCGAAGTCTGTTCATAAATGGTAATATCAATCAATTGGTTAATTTTTTAAATGTTTAATAATATTCTACACATTTACCTATATCAGACAATCTCGCAAAAATTTTCAATTGGAAACCTCATTAACCTTCATGGTTTTAATTAACCGAAACCAGAATAAATTAGTTTTAGATGAGAGGTGTTAGACCTATATATATAGATGTATTATACACTTAAATACCGATGTTATATTGAATCGTATAAGAACACGTAATCTGTTGATGACCCGACAGGTCACCTGGTGGTGTTGGTGGTGGTGGATGTTGTTGGTTGTATATGAAGGTACCAAACCAACGAATAACGTTGGTCTCTGATTGGGCCATCCATCACGTCGTTGCCGTAATTGGTTCCCATGAAGCCCTCACTGGACCATCACGTGAAGCCGAGAGGTAATTGTTACCTTGGAAACGAGGTCCATCATTCAAGTTGTTTGTTGGTGTGCGCGAACGAAAATCTCATTTCGAGAAACAGCCCTCTGCTAATTACCCCCAAGCCGATCCCACAAAACACCAATGTAATATTTGTATGTATGTGTATGGCTCTTCTTTCTCTGTATGTGCGTGCGTCTGTGTTGTTGTTGTTGTTGTTGTTGTCATTGTTGTCGATCGAAGCCACGTGCATGGTGCGCCCCGCAGTCATCCACAAATACAAAACAATACAAACATACAGACACACGAACACACAAACACATAACTCTAATAGATCTGCAAATGACAGTTTGAGAACGAATGCCGAAGTGGATGACTTGCTGCTGCTGCTACTGATGATGATGATGATGATGATGGTGATTGGTGATGAAAAGGAAGAACAATGACAGCGTATCCACAACCTACCACAAGTGTCTTCTATATATGATCGTCGTAAAGAAAATCAATAAATTTCACACAATCTTCTTCTTAATTTAATACAAGCTGTTCGATCTAAATATTGTCGATTCTGTGAAACTCCTATTAGTTGACGAGCGATTCGAAAAATATTCCAAGGATTTGTAGGAGGGTCCCTACAGAACATTTAAGCAAAATTAGAACTTCGTAGATCATTTGTAAGCTGGTTAAAAAACGCTCGTTTCTGATGTCACGATTTTCAAAAACGAGAGAAACACGCAGAACGACTCGGGGATCCTTTCAGCTTTGATTTTTTTGTATATTCTATTTTGGAGCGGAGGAGAACGTCTCGCATTTTTCTAAAACTTCTAAATGAATTACGAGGTTCTAATTTTGCAAAAATCTTCTCCAAGGATCTTCCTACAAATTTTTAAAATATTTTTCAAATCGCTTGTCGACTAATAGGAATTTTATACCTAGTATCGACCATAATTAGATCGTACACCCTGTATTGACGAGAAAATTAAATAAATGTTAAACAAAGTACCTATAAGTATAGATATGAATTAAAATCCACTTGGATATAGACCAAAAATTTTCGAAATAATTATCCACCACCTACACCACAATAAAATGCACCATTAGACATACAATTTGGCCCTTGTTTCAAGTTTCTGTCAAGATAAGCTAAAGTTGAACGAAAATTAGTTAAATTTATAGATCGAGTACTAGCAGCAAAATGAGATCGTGCACATAACTTTAACAATATATATAGATATACCTACATACATACATAATAATGTTTGTGTATAAGACAAGGATGTGTATTTTTTTATTTTTTTGACAACTACATGACGCCAATGGACAGGTGGTGAAAACTGTATTTCGGCGCCAGAAAAATAAACAACACAGAAACACACACACATATACAGATTAAGAAAAGTAAAGGGACACATGTGTTACATAGAGTTTCTATAAGAAACTTATCGACAATCATTACCTACCCCCTACGTCCCACTTGCATAACAAGAAGAAAAAAAACTCAAACTTTCCAAACATCATCCTATTTTTGAATGACAACATGTTTATGTAGACGTCCGTGTCTAATAAACATTTGACAGTTGTTTCTTTTTATCGTTTAAATTTACAAAAACAAATATTTTTAACGAAAATAAAATCTGATAAATATTTAATTGGCAACACGTTGATAATGTTCAGATTAAGATATTCGGAATTCCTTTGCCACAAAGCACAACAATCATGTTATAATAATACACAGACACACACACACACACACAGACTCGCACAGTTTGAGAACCGCAAAATTGACAAATGATTGACACCTGCCTTAGTTTTTTGGACCCCCACCGTCATCAAATAATGATTAAAGACACGTTTAAAGAAGACTACAACCTGTAAATTTACAATACAAAACACGTACATTTAATCTGTTCTTTCTCTTTTTTTTGTTGCTGTTATTGAAAATTCTCGTTTTTTTTTTGCTTGGGAAAAATACCATTCATATATTCATTCATACACGATGATATCCGGGGATAATCATTATGATGATGATGATGATGATGACGGGTGAAATATAAAATAAACCTCGCTTCTCATTTTTTTCACTACAGATATCACATTGTTGTTTACTTAATCTTTAATGTTGTGAAATTATTATTAAAAATACAATAGCACAGAGCGGGGGAGGATCTCGTCATTATCAATGAATAGGGGTGGTTCTAATTGAAATTAAGGATTAAACCACTGGATGTATTACATACATACACACAATCATCAGTCAAGTATGCTAATTTAATTTCAACAGAATGTGAAAATTTTTCATATAATTTTTATCATTTAGAAGATCAGGTAAAATGAGGCTTTTATTTATTTACCTATAGAAATAACAGTAAAATTGTTATCGACTTTATAAAATGCCATAAAATGTTTTGTTTATTTTATTGTTGATTTAACGTAATTTGCAGTGTAAAATTATAGGTAGTTAAAATAACTCGACAAAAAAAGAAGTTGATAAAACATGAATATTTAAATATTAAAACATTGTATACATTTATGTTGTCGTTAATAAGACTATCAAATGAGCGATGCAAATAAGGGGTAGCGCATAATTTTCAATGTTAAAATTTGTTGAAAATTTTTAGTTTCGTTTGAACAGCCAGCAGAAAAAGTGTAGGAAATAAGAGTGCTCATCATGTAAAGCATCTATTGATAATAAATCGGGTTTATTTTTCGTTATTTTATTAAAATATTTTGAATTATTTGTGTGTTTTTCAATGCTTATCAATTGTTTGGTAGAGGAAATTTCTCAAATTTCCTGTAGAAACTTTAGAACTGTGGACACAATCGTAGAAGAGTTTCTATCGTGTTTTGTGTTAATAATTCCTTGTAACTTTCCACCCCCGATTAATTTCGTTGAAATTTGTTCCGGTATACTATGTGTTTGTGTGTGTGTTAAATCTACATATGTGTTTGTGTCTATGGAATAGAGTACAGTAATAATTTCCCTCACGGTCGAAAATTTTTAAAATAATCTCCATCTCTATTCCTCTTTCTATATTTAAATCTATCTATTTCATTCTCTTTCCACACCCAATGTATTTTCCACCAACATTCTCTCGTTCATGGATTTATGCTTGTTTGCATATTTTCGCGAAATATGATAGGTGCAACGTTGCGCACCTCCTCCCATAAAACAAGACACAAACTTCGCCATATCACCATGACGCGCCACTAGCATGTATTGACGCATGCGCAAAATCTTGTTATGGCTGCGAGGCGGGAATGCGACCGTTGTCATGACAACATGATACCCCGCTTAACACCGCAACATACAACTATGTAGTTGGTAGTGGAGTAGGGAGACAGTATAGAGAGTAGTATTGGCAATATACAGGAGAAGAATATACCGAACTGGTGGTGGTAGTAGTAGTGGTGGCGGCTATGTCAGTGTATGCATGAGTCTCTCCCATCTAGTACGAATTCTTCTATCAATGCATTTGTGTGAGTTTGTGTGTTTGCGCGTGTGTATGTGTGTCTATGTGTTATATGTGTGGATAGGAATGCTGTTGTTGCAGGGGTGAATTTCACTATAGTCGCACTGTACTCACCAGGACTGCCGAGGAAGACGGAGGAATAAAGGACGCCTCTTCGCGCAGCGTCACTAGCCGCCCGAGCGTCTGGAGGCGACGACCATTCTCGCCTCGGACACCATTTGCCTGAAACAACCAACCAAATTTACCTTCACTAGAATCGTCAAATCAATGATCGAAATGAAATCCAATATACCCATTATAAGAAATAAAAGATTCTTCCAACAAAAAAATTAACGAAAGGAAAATTTCAATTTTTTCCCGCCTTCATACAACTATGCGCATATAAAAAAAAAGGATCCAACCATAGACATGTTTTATAAATAACTCTTAATAACATGATAAAATACCTCCCCAATGGAGACGTTGAAATATTAAGAATGTTGCCACAGGTCATGTGGAATATCTTCGCTTTTTATCTTTGAAAGATGAAATTTTTTAAATTCATTCCAATATTTCAAACAAGAAAGATTTCCATTATAATTAGACTAGTAGTTAAATTTAATCTTTTTTGATCAATGTCAAGCATGGGAAAAAAAATTGACCACAAAAGACGTCATCATTCCAATATACGGACCTTACCCAATAACATTTCCAACGAAACGACCATTGAAACCACATCAATTTTACGACATTGTAACAAATTTGGGACAGAATTCTATCTCTTTACTCATAAACTCAGAGAATTCTAGTTCTCACACATGTCTACTACCCTTCAAAAAAAAAAAATCATATAGAAAAAGGTCATTCTACCTGCACCAAAAGTTTTTATTTTTGATCTGTTTCAATTTTTTTTTTCTATGCTTCTTTTCTAAATCGAATCAATCACGACAGAAAAAAGGCAACACAACTTGAAATCCACCCCATATAACCGAAATACAGTTGTTTTTTTTGATGAATATTTTCCAAAATATATTCTATGGAAGATGGAGGTTTTAATATTTATGCCTACGGCTCCAGACTTGAAAACTCTCCAACTAACAAAGAGAAGAATGAAGGAAGGTTGTGTTGTTGATGTATATGTGTATGTATGTGTGTATGTATATGCGTTTGTGTGTGTGTGTGCGTGTGCGTCTGTGTTGCTGTTACTGCAGCAATGTAGACGAATGGTAGCAATCGATGACAAACAGATGACGGTGTTCAGGTTTAGTCAATAGTGAGCGTCAGTCAGGACAAACTGTAATAAAAGAGAACCCCAAAATATCCTGCAACATAGAAACTCCCCGTAATAACCCACTTTCATTATTGTTATTATATCGTTGAAAAGGATTTATTCGTGGGGACTACCCGGCGACGGCTACGATGACGATGTTCGTGATGGTGGCGGCACTACCGCCAATAAACGAACAAAAATCAACTATGAAGATATTAATAATAATAAGAATGTTGTCGATCAATAATAGTTTTTTTTTCTAGACTTCGAGCAATAATTAAAGGATATCGATGAAGATAAGGCATGTACAAATTCACAAAAATTCCAGTTAAAAGTAAGTGGAGAAATAGAGCTGTTAACCAATAAAAAACAATAATGGAGGACATATAAACTATTCAGTGGCGTGGAGATAATCACATACTTTTATTGAATCTAAATTAATATAAGAAAATCGTTCATTGTTGAGTATCGTAGCTCGCGTATTGACGTATTGAGTTATTAGTAAAAAATTGATATAAAGATGTAATGTAATTTAAAAATTAATCTAAATACTTATTTGTTTCACATAAAAAGTCCTCAAACTCCACCGATTAGGCGTGGCTAGAGACGAACGTGCTTTATCTCAACTATGTTCTTTAATTTTGATTCGCACTCTACTTCATTGATGTTCGATAACTAATCAAATATCGAATGATGTAAATTGTTTTTGTAATCATAAAATTGCAATTATACGAATGATGTTCTATAAATTAACTGCATTTATACTGTAGATAACGGACATTGTTATAGTTATGTGTATGTTAAATAGAAAATTATTTTCGGCTTTTTCTGTTCAAAGAGGGTTAGATGGTGGTTCTCGTCGATATAAAACGGTTCTTTTCGATTTGAATGCGACTGATGCCCGTTTTGGACACAAAGTCCGAGGCCATACAAGAATCAATTCAAAACAATTTTTTTTTCTTTCAAAAAACGAAGAAAAAACATACCAGACGTTGCTCAGTATAAGTTAGTTGATTTACATATAAGGTATGGTACGTATAGTAGAATATCATGAGAGATTTTCAATATAACTCCTCTTACTCTTCTTCATCCCGCTTATTCCTCTATTTAATGATAATGTTAATGATGAGATCGACAATTCTAACACAACGAGATGGTTCTTGTCGTCGAATTTCGCATCGTCGTCGTCATTATTATCATTGCTATCATTCTACCATTTCGTAAATGTTTTGTTATATTTCCAGTTGGTAGAGTAGTAGTGGTATAGATTCGGTGAAGTGGAGGAGTTGATCTCGCTCTCGAGGAGGCGTTAGCAGCCTTTCAACTCGCCGCAGCATCACTCTCTTTCCTCATTGGTCCCCAATTCGCCCCCGCAGACATGCATCTCATGTCGATTCTATTCGTAAATCAAAATCTCGACGCGAATCCACCCTTTTGTTCCACTCGCACATATTAACGAAAAAAAAAGAGAAACGAATAAAGAGGACATTGGAGTAATCGTAAATCTTTCAAAGCAAAAATGTCCGCCAGGCATGTTTCCGACTTTATACATACTACCATGGATCCATTAGATTATCAAAATGCAACAGAAGTAATATTAAAGTGTGCCTTTTCTAAGAAGAAATACTAGATTGAAATTTTTTGGTAAGAAATTCGCTACAATTGAGGAAATTATTGAAAATATATGAGGGAGAATGGATATTTAAATAACAAGGAGCTGACATAGAGATTATTTGAATATAACGTACAACCCTTTATAAGATTGTTTGATCCATAAAGTTAGAGTATAATTATCTTAATTGATATGGTTGTTGTTTTTTTTCTTTTGAATGCATCTTATGCATCAAGTAAATCATTAAACCATCATTTATAACAAATATCAACAAAATAAACATTTTGATTTAAAACAGTAACGATTTATCACAATTTGTGCGTCTGACGGAGTTCTCGTGGCGCGCAACACACTAATTGGCACGAACGACTTTAATTAATTACGAGACATGTTTTTGAATGCGATTCGTAATTGACCAAACACACACTCTCATGTCGGCCGACCTTTGCTACTTTTCCTCCCTCAACAAAAACAAGAAAAAACAATAACCAACCAACGAAAATTAATTACACTTATTTTTTGACAATCTCGTAATGACATCAACAATGATTGGAGGACTTGATGATTATTATTTATTTTGACAATACAGATGACCTACGACAACATAATATTTATGTCCAGTATTTAGATGTCGGTATGTAAATCAAGGAAGAATAGCAGGAAAAAATGGGGGGAAACTCGACCCAGCTCTATATTTACAGGATGTTTATTTGAAAGTGATCAATTTTTATGAATCTCCTAGCGATTCGAAAAATATTTCAAAGATATGTAGGAGGAAGTTTTGGGGAGAATTTTACTACAATTAGAACCTCGTAGCTCATTTGGAAGTTTATCAAAAAGAATTGTTTTGGGCAATGTTTAAAGCCAGATAAACATTCAAAACGACAAAGGATGACTCAAAAACGCTCCCTATAGTAATTTTTTTCGTTTTTCTTCATTTTATTAGCTGTAAATGTTTCCCATTTTCTCTCGAATGCAATAGAGAAAAACGAAAAAAATCACTGTTTGGAGGGTTATTCCTAGTCGTTTTGCCTACTTTGCAAGTTTTGAAAATGCGGAAATTGTCCAAAACGTTCGTTTTCACCAACTATTAAATGAGCTATGACGTTCTAATTTTGCTAAAATGGTCCCCCCCTTACAAGTCACGAGTTTCATAAGAATTACCACTTTAAATAAACACCCTGTATAATCCACACACGCACAAATTTAGAGCCACTGTGTCGTATAATATTGTCAATGCAAAACTATATTTCAAATTTTACAACTGGCGGCTATATAATAAATATATACGGCCGCTTAGATGAAAGTGAAACATGCATATAAACAGATATTCATATATATAAATGGATGTAGAAGACAAGTATGACAACATTCAACCATTTTAGGAAATTGTTAGGCGGCCTTTTTTAAGTGGCGCTTGTTGGGCTTAGAAATGATGGTGGGTTTCTCGATATTTAGGGCGCGTCCATACTTGGTTTTAAACATAGTTTTTAAAGAGATGTTTCAAATTCCTTCGTTTGGGTAAAATTGATTGATTATCTACGTCTTTTTCTTCCTCCCCCTTTCGTAGAACATCTGGGTTATACTTTTTTAATGTTTTTATCGTTTCTAAGATAATTATAGAGTTTTTCAGAAAAAAAAAGGGTAACAATTGTACACCAGTTATTATTTAGGTATCCCATCTCTTTTCATCTTTTATATTTGTATATTTGTTATAAAATATTTGTGTATAAAAGAATCATTTGCTCTTTATTTAATTTTGACGAAAGATAATAGCTGTTATTAGCTGACAGCTAACAATTATAAAGGCACTAAATCTAAATTTGAACGTTAATAGCTACACACAAACACACACACACACACAATTATTAATTTATTATATTTTCATGTCCGATAATCGTTCATCTTTCAGCCTGATTTTTACCTGACAACGAACAAAATGAATTTCTGATTGAAATCCACACTATTTGGTTAAAGTGGTTTGATTATAATTTCACACGTCAAATGTGCATGATTTCAAAACAATTACAATAGAAAAAAAATGTATGATTATTATTATCGGAGAGCAATTAATAAAATCTTCCATTTTTCCTCTCGTTTAATCGTCTCAAAATTTTCACACGATTGATTAGTTCTAATTGGCTTGAACTGAGAGAATTCTACTGGGCCAATATTTTGGTCAAAGATCAAAAACTGAAGAGTGAGTGTGTGTGGGGAAGAGGTGAACTAGTAAATTATATTGTGATGGCCATTTAGAAGATTGCAGGCAAGATGGCGAAACGAATGTAATATATATATATATAGTAGTAGTAGGTATATCTAGAATGTGTATGTAATACGGCAGCGTCGCGACGGTAAAGTTCAATGTGTATGGTGCGCCGACGCCAATTCCAAATCTATTTTAGAGATGGCCCTCCTCTCAATTTTGATGGACATTCGAACGACCGCGCCCTCATTTCCGGCAACAAATCGCGTCTTTATCACCCCCTTCAAGATTCTTAAACCACTTACTACATATACATCGATAAAAAATGAAAGAAATGTTGAGACACAACCACCGGCCGACCGATCGGCCAGTCACTGTTAAACACTCATACATATTTTTTTATTATAGTTAAACATCTAGTTGATTGATGGCAATTGTTTTAAATATTCACCCCTTGTATACCTAAATACATAGAGAAATTTATTTTATGTTTATAAAGTAAAACTATTTTAAATCGAATGCAGTTTTATATCTGTGTGTATGTATAAGAAGGGTGATAGTAGAGTAACCTGCATTTCGGGCTATAACAGTAAAAATCAGCTGATAGTTGTGAGGATTTGGAGGGTCATAATAAAAACATTTCAAGCCACAATAATGGCCCACTATAAAGGGCTTGACGTTTGAAGGAGAGACGTATACACTACAGATGCACACTAGATAGGTACCTAGATATACGCATATTCATTTAAAGGTACGTATATTTATAGATATAGGAATATACAGTAGGAATTCAACGCAGTTCATGGCAAAAAGGCTACACCGACACACAAGGAAAATCAATAGCTCTCTACGTCATAGGCTGGCGGGTTCTCTGCAGCGCGCATAGGGATGGGTGGTCGGATTTGACAGTCACCCTGTTTTCTGCTGTCATTTTCCGCACGGATTTGTTGTTCACTTCGTTTTAAAGGTAAAACCCCTTTAGATTCGAACAAGTTCCATAAAATCAGATAGTAGACGACTATTACTACAATAACAACAACTATAATACCACCATCACAACGATTATAAGAATACAAATAAAATTCCATTTTTATCTTTTTTATTCTGTTCGTTGTTTTTTTTTTACGTTATTTATTCTATTTGAAGGTGGGTATAGAGGGATTTTAGGTGCGGAAAATGACTTGCTAAATTTAGCACCTGGTTACTACTATTACAAATACTATACATATAGTATATATAGGTATAAGCAACCCTTTGCACTAAATTTTAATGGACGTTCCTGTCAGCTGTGGTCATTATATCAGATGAACTTGCATTTCACATATAATATGAGTTGGCATTTGTAACCGACTCTTTTAAAAGAAATATATATGTATTTATAATATATATCTTTCTTATACATACATATGTGTGTATGTTGAAAATATGTATGCATGTTTTTCTTAAGGCGGTCGATTATAAACTTATCAAAAAATTATAGGGTAATTCTATTCATGATGAATAAACTGATGCTTCACACTCTATAGTTTACTTTTATATATTGTTATATACAAGTTCAATGAGCGCATTTCGTTATCGTCGAAATATTCAAGGGAGGAAGATCTATTGTGTTGAGTTTAATTCAAATTTAACATTCTATCAAAAATAATAATAGTCATATTTAACAATACAACATCATCGAATGGTGGTACCATATTGTCAATCATTTTCTATTATATATTTTTCGATAATTTTTATTGTAACTTTTGCAATCTTTTGATTTAGGTACAGTTTCTCTATCTATATAAATTTTTTTTTTTATTATAATTGGACACCCACAATTTTACAACATTAGTATGACGCAAATTATTTTACCCGACAAACAAATATTGCTCAAAACATTGCGCAATGTGTGTTCCATGATACCGAGAAAGAGATATGTTAAAGATAATAATAATAATTAGCACACAACTAGAAAAATATTGGGTATATCGAAAAACTCGCATATACAGGGTCTTTCACGTAAATATGGTCAATGTCAGTAAATTCGCTGTAACTCTTTCATTTACTGGTAAAATCAAATAATTGTTACAGAAGAAGAAGGGGAACATAATTGTGGCTATCTACTGGAATTTAAAGCACTCTTCTACAATTATTGTAAATGGACGATAAATTTTGGAAATTGTGGAATACTGAACGGAAAAATGCTATTTTTTAAATTTTAAGTCAACTAAATACAAATAGATTGAGCTTTAAAAAAATAATTTTCGTTTGCAAAAGAAAAACCCAAAAATTTGTGAACTTCGGAAGGATAAATTGAGTTGGTTCTAATATCTAGGTCGGACAATCCCTTGGCTTAGCAGCCATAAATTTAAAAAGGAACAAAAGATGTAATAAAATTTATAACTCTTATAATTTGTTGATAAAATAAAATAATTAGTTTAAAAAACTTGATGGGAAACAAAAGCGCCCTTTTAAAACTGCTACTTTTCAAAATTCAAAGGGTTGAATTGACCAACTTCAGTTTAACCAAATAAAATTTATCTAATAGTTTTGAATATTTGGAGGAAGGATTGAACTGCTATAAAAATCTAGGTTGATGAATCTCTTGGACTCGCAGCCGTTAATTTAAAAAGGAAAAGAAAATATGTAATAAAATTGAAAAGACTACCCAATTTGATTAATTCGAAACGCCGAACATGTGTCTGTCTATTATTTAATTCTTATGTTTTGTTTACTTTTTTTGCCAACATGTGGGTAGACTTCCAAGTTTTATTGCATCTTTTCATGCTTTTTAAATTTATTACCAGTAAACTAATAGGGAGTCTCCTGACCTAGATTCTTAAAGCAATATTCACACATTTTCGTTTGTTTTTTGTATTGGAAAATTAATTTTTCAAAAAAAAAATATTATTTTTGTATTTAGTTGACTTTTATTTTTAAAAAGTAGTAATTTTTCATTAAATATTGCATAATTTCCAAAAGTTATTTCCAAAAATCGTACAAAGGCATTTTCATCTCACCAGTCTAGATTTTCGCCTTCAAATTCTTATAACAATTTTATCAATAAATTAAATAGTTGTAGCAAATTTACTACCATTAACCATATTTACGTGAAAGACCCTGTATTATTAGAGACACTCTTGTGAAAACATAATTTCTTCAAGTTAGTATGAAGGTTTGTGATATAAAGTTTAATCTTAAAATAACTAGAATTAGAAGTATAAGAATGGGAAAAATTAAGAAAATTAACAGATAATCTAACTAACAAAGAGAACACACAATTCTCATTTATGTACTAACTCTCAATCAAATCTTATTTAAAGATAATGAGACTTTCGAAAAAAATAAATGATAAGGCAATGACTGTGTTGTTATATCAATTGTGAGAGGGAGTGAAGGGGTGTCCTCATTATTGAAATGCCATATGTAAATAAAAAAAAAACTTGATAGACATATACATGTACGCATACAGATATGGATATAACACACACATACACAAATATTTCTACATATACAAACACAGAGACACATACAAAGAGAATTTGACTGCTTGATATAATGAGTAACAGGTTTCGTGTTTGCTGCTATTTGCATGTAAATGAATGTTAATATCGGACTGGTTTCAGGACGGTATGAAATAGGGCAGTGGTACTATATCACAATTAAACAATGTCGTATCGATGTTGTAATTTATGAGATGCTTTAATGGAAATGGACGCAGGGGTTCTTAATTAGACTGATTGGTTAATTTACCGATATATACGTGAAAACGCCAAAAAAAAAGTAGCATGAAATCAAAAATTATTAGATAATACCTAATTAGATATTTTAAAATACGTTCCTATTATCGATTCAACAATGTTAATTGATTAATTTTCATAATACATGTATACGTATTTCTACCCCCTTTCGCTTCTGTTATTCATTTAGAAAAAACACATCCCTATGTATACGGTTCGTTTGAGGGTATTATCCAAAACAAAAATCGTTATAAAAACATTTATTATATAGAATGTTGTTGATTATGAACGAGAGGGTGCGCGTGTCATTGTTTTGGGACTATATTAAAATCTGTTTAGAGGCAAAACGGTATTATTATACATGGAGGGGGATGATGGCGAGACTACTGTCAACTCCTTAGGGATGTGGTTAACAGGTGTATTGCATGTCCGATGACACATGTACTCAATACAACAGTCATCAGAGCTTTAATTGATTAAAACGAAAAAATTACAACAACAACAACAACCCCCATAATCAATATTCTTCCCTATAATCACCTGTACACCTTAAATCAATTGTACAAACTAATTGATCAATTTATTTAATTAATTAACTATATTCGTGGTATTATTAATGTTATTGTCACTGAGTCATTTTTTTTTTGATTATTATTATTATTTGTTCCAAGGTAGAAAGAAGCTTGTTGCAAAACTGTTGTATTTCCTTTCTTTTTATCCAAGCTGTGTATATTTCATTCTTTGCTTTAAAACGAACATTTCTTGTCACGATGACATTCGAGACGTATTATTTTCTAATAATTGATGGTCAATAAATGTCAAGAAATAAATCTTATTTTCGAAAACTTTATTTCTCAACGGGAGTAGAAGAACAGCAGCTCTAAATCGTTACAATATCATTATCTAGACGATTGTTAATAAAATTTTATAACATAATTAGAAAATTTACACATTTACAAATTCATTTCCATTCAAAAAATTGCAAAAATAAAAACATAATAAATATTGTTTTTTATTTTTCTATTAAAAAATTCGTTTCTATAACACATTATCTTATAATTCGATGACAACACCACTGTAGATTTATTGGTAACGAGAAGTTAAAAAAAAAATGTTTCAATTTGATACTTAATACGGGATATACGATAATTAAACGTTGTCAATACATTAACATCAATTTAAATATCGACAATTTATCTTTATGTCAACAGAGCTACATGTGAATAATGTTCGAAAAGAGCCACGAAATTTTTGAAATATCTCTCCAACAGAGAGATGTTTATCGGAAACAAGAAATAAATATAAATACTTAAATAGACGACGAAAGTAAAAACGATGAATATTTTATTAATTGACTAATAGTTCAGTTTTCAGATGAATATTTTTGTAAACAAAAAGTTAGACGAGTTTCTTCATTTTTTTTTATCATCATTAATTAATTAATTAATTAATTTTTTGTAAAATAATTCAGTTGATTTAAGTTAAAGTTTAAAATATTAAGATTTTCATTTACGTTCATTTTCTTTCGTGAAAGGTGAAAAGTTTATGTCAAAAAGTGATAAGTTACATTTCACTTGAAAATGAGATTTTCTTGTACAGGATCATGTAAAAGTATAATAAGGTAAATTTAAATTAATTTGATTTCCCAAAGGAACTCTATTGTATTACATTAATTGTAAATAATTCTAACTTGAAATGTTTTCTTTGGTCTGATCTTTATCGAAATTTTCAATTATTTTAATTTAAAATATAGTAATTCTTGTATTATAAATGTTAAATGATAGGTAATATATTCGATATTCATTGATAGATGTTCATTCCACTTCCCTGTCTATTGTTTTTGTTCAATGGTAATTGAGCCACTGATAGGGGGTTGAAAACGGATTTACGCCTGGGGTCTTGAATAATCAAAATACATCTCTGTTTACTATTCTTAAATAATTTATTTATAGTGGTATACACACACAAGACTATGTGTGTATAAAGAGGGTGCGGTTTATATTAGTTGAAAAAGGGCGTGCGAAACAACACCATTCACGTTTATAAAATTGTCTTTAATTGCCAAAATCTGCATAGATAAAATAACATAAAACAACCTAATGTTATTTATGGTCATGTTGTAAAATTCAAATCTAAAGAGTTTTCGACACGATAAAATGTATTTTATGTTGTTTATAAAAAGGATATTCTCATCATCAACATCATCATCATCATCATCATCATCATGATCATTGTCATCTTGATCGGCATTATGGTTTCATTGTCTTTGTATAACATTCAGAATGGTTCAACAATGTTCATTAACAACGAATGCAACAGAAACAAACCGATAAAATTGAAATGAACAAACAAAAAAAAAACACGAAATAAATAACAAGACAGAGAGAATAAGAGACAAACAGAAATTGTTGAAGAGAAGAGAAGAAAAAAATAATCGAACAACACAACTGCGAATGTTTTCAAGTGACGGGACCTGTAAAAGAAGATAACCCGCCCTGCTGTCCGTCTGACAACTTATAAAGTGTTGTCCACTTTTTTAGGCTACTACTAATTATAAAGAGTTCGGCGAGGTAACAATGAAACGCGCTTGAAATTTCAACAACGCCACTATATTCTCTATAGACATCGAAATATTCACACATACACACACATACGAAAATGGGAACATTCCCAGGTGTCCCTCTCCGCTTTTGATTAAGCTGAAATAGGTTGTTCTTCATTGAATTTTTTTTATCTGTGGAAAGCATACCTAGGAGGTGAAATTATGCTTCAAAGTTTAAAAAGGGTGTTTTGTAAATTTCACATACTTGCAGTTGGAATAATCGAATGAGACCAGACATTATGGCGATTGAAAGAGGGTTGAAAAAATTAGAAAATACTGTTTTAGGATTTTTTGGAAAAATTATCTTCAAGCATATTTACACTGACCACCAATATTTTGATGATCCTTCGTTTTAATTGGTGAAGAATGTTTTTTTTATACATTTTTAGGACTTAGGTCACAATAATACTATGGTTGCTAATCCAAAAATTTTCACCCTGGAGTACTAAAGTTTTCAAGGCAAGTAGTTAGTTGGCGAGCAATTCGAAAATATTCCAGGAATTAGTGGGGGTGATTCCTGGGGCACATTTTAGCAAAATTGGAACCTCGTAGCTCATTAGTTTCTAACGATGTTGTGATTTTACAAGATAAGAGCCCCATGCGTAAAATCCCTTAGATCTTTTTACAAGGTATAACCTCGGGTGAAATACCTGTTAGAGTGCGGCACCAGGATTCTCCCAACTTTGATTTTTTTCATTTTTCAGGTGGAAATGTTTCGAATTTTCCCTAATATACAATAAAGAAAAACAAAAATAAACAATGTTACGAGAGTCTTTGAGTCATTTTTAATCATTTTACGTGTGTCACTAGTTTTTTTTAAATCGTGGCATTATCTAAAACGTTCATTTTTTAAAAGACTTCCAAATGAGCTACGAGGTTCTTATTTTGCTAGTCTTCTCTAGAGACTACCCCAGGTGAATATCCCTACATTAAAAATAATGATAAGCTACTATCGTGTCCTAACAGCTAAAAATGTATAGAAATCATTCTTCATAAAGTGGTCAATGTAAATATGCTTAAAGGGTGTTCACTCCCTAAACATAATTTTTCCGAAAAAACCCAAAATAGTTATTTCCTATAGTTTCCCCTTTGTTTCAATCTTTAGTTTCTTTGAAACTCGATTGATAGTTTTGGTTTTAAAAGAGTTTTCTGTTCTAAATATTTAGTATTACACAATACAGCAAGAATTTTTCATCATTATTCACCCTGTCTTTGACCCCATTCGATTATTCCAACTGCAAGTATGTGAAACTCACAAAGCACCACTTTCGAGCTTAAACTTTGAAACGTAATTCCACTTACAAAAAACATCCATTCCTTAGATTTCAATGAAGAACAACATATCTTAGCTTCATCGAAATCGCAGAGGGACATCTAGGACTGTTTCTTTGTTAGATTTAATATAGAAGCCGTAACAATTTCATTTAAAGATTCATACCACTTGGCAATATTTCCAACGATCATTTTTGATAATCACCACCAATTTTAACCGTCACTAATCAATTAAATAAGCATGAAAGAAATATTGATGAAAGCATTTACACGTGTATATCTGTCTATATCTATGTATGTGTTTAAATAAAAGTCACACGTCTCTCGATCAGCAATACATACAGCAAATAGATTACGTGATCCCATCTTATCAATCTTCATGCGGCACACGTCTTAGTTCGGTCGCAAGAATTGCAACACATTACTGTCTGTCTTCTATCCCTCAAATCCTTCCTGCAATACACATAGACAGAAAGAAACACACACATATAAGCATTCACCACAAGCCACCTACAAAATTCTATATGAGGCTGTAGCTTGAAAATTCTATCAGTTCCACCAGATGAACACCCACGTTCCGCTATGACGACCATCTTTTCAAATGCGCTACAGTTATTAAAAATGGAATTCACTAATATGTTTACTTTTTTAGATTTTTGTTGTTCGTTAGTTTCATATGATAAATTAATAAAATTGAATCGGGGAACCTATCGAGAATTGACTATATCTTGAAAAATTCTAAAGATAAAAGAAAGATGAAGTTGTATTGAGAGAAGTGTTTACGTGACTTGATTTCCATCAGTGAATCTTTCGAGAATTGGTTCAATAATAATGGAGACAATAAAATATACTTATCGTTCACTTTTTTTTTTGTTGTTCCAGAAGAAGGAAAAACAATACAAACTCTAATCCGTCAATGTTGTGTGTTAGTTTCTAATGTTCATCGTTCAAATACACTTACCCATAGCATCTGGAACAGAAAGAAAAAACAACAATAATTTTAAATCGAATATATCAATAATGCAAATATTTAACGTTGAGATTGTTAGGGAAATGAAACATACTATTGATTGGGAAATACAACAACAATAACAACAACAGCGGTACAAGGGTGGTTTCCCTGAGTTTTTGTGATTTCCTCAATGAAATCACAACGATAACCACAGCGTAATCACTTTGACTGGGGATTGAGAACGGGCCCGGTCGTCCATCTATTATTCTCCTTTTATTATTCGCTACACGGAAATATCTGTCTTCAATGTTCACCAACTAACTGTTGTATATAGAGAGACAATCGAAACTGCACAATAATAATAATAATAACTGGAATAGGGGTGTGGTGGTTAGCGATTTAAACCGTTTTAAATTTCAATCAAACAAAAAGCAAAAACACTACCATAACAATAATCAATAATTTCTATATAGATAGGATGTAACACACAGAAGTCGGGTTATTGTTGGATTTTAAATCTATCTCATTCAAAGATAAGAGAGGACGACTGTTGTAGTGAATACCAAGTCGGATTTTAAATGATGCTGAAATGCAAATGTTTCGGAATAATGCATATATGAGGGGTGGATTATTATGTATATGATCAATTTAATGGAAAATGTTATCGATATTTAACAATCCAACACAGTTTATTAAACTTTAAGATATTCAATTTTATAAAGAATATTTGCTATTTCCTCTATTATTCAATATAATAATAATAATAAGAATTGAAATAATAAAAATTTTAATTATCCAAAATATAATTAGACACAAATTTCCAACTCTACTATTATTTATAGAAACATCACATTTATACAAAATACCGGATGTTGGTTGATTCTTTTCTCCTATTTTTATTTTCATCTTTTACCAAGGAAATTTATTAGTTAGAAAGTCATATTTTTTTTTGTGTTCACTATTCTATGTTTTTATTGTTATAGATAACGTAGTGAAGGTTCGAAATATGGGCGAATCAGTCCAACCCCCCTATATAGACTTTTATCTAATTGTAGTAGTAGTAGTAGTAGTAGGTAGGAAAGATATAAATGATTTCGTTGTAAGAAATTAACATTATTAGCCATAGGGACCCCGTCATACTCAGCTGGTATGTTCTCTTGAAATGCATGCTTACCCTTCATAACTGCGGTTATCTATAGAGCCGTCCCTCACTAAGTGAAAGGACGAACACTTGGTGCACGCAACTCATTATTTACGAGTGTTGTACTTTATTTTCGTAATATATTTATAGGATTTGTCTGGTGGTTGTATTATTATCATTATTATTATTATTATTATTATTAATGATTTACAATCGATGATTTTATGATAGTTGTAATGATGTTCAATGTTGGACTTTATCAAAAATCATTCAATTGGAAATTGGATCGATATGTGTCAATAAATGTTAGTGTGGTGAAATTGTGGATCATCCCCTGGCGACGGATTCACAATTTTCAAGATGATTTTCATCTCGAAAAATATTGACAAGTAAAGTTGAAATGTAAGCAATTTTGATGGATATTTATTTTCTATATGTTTGAATTGTCAATGTACAGTTTTTGAATTTTAAAACTTTCTTGTGGAATATTTTTTCTGTGATTATCTAATTTTTTTATATAAGAATTTTCAGCAATTCAATTTTATAAAGTTATACATATACTTTTATCATTATTGCTTTTCATCATAAGTATACATTTGGGAAAAGAATACAGTATTATATCGTTCTGTTATTTTATGAATATTTCAAAAAGTAAAAATCCAACATGACACGTAACTGGAGATGTGAAAGTCCTAAGAGATTTTTCTCCCTATTTCTGCATTAATTTTTGAAATTTCTGAAAGTATACATAGAATACTCAAATAATTCCACGATATGCAAATAAAATATGATTATAATATATTTGTGTGTCTACTACACTTTTTTTTATCTTTTCTTCTTCTACTTCTCAATATTGAAAATCATATTGACAAGTATGCTTAAAACTCGGTGATCTTTTACCATAATTTTCTCCAACGAGTGCAACATTATCCGACAATATGACTGGTCGTATATTAAACTTATATTTAATGTAGTGGAGTAGAGAGATCCTCTCAAGTGTACATTCTGCGAGATTCGTGCAAGACTGCACTTGCATTCGTTCCAATCAAAATGCAACAACAACAGCAGTAGCAAAAAAAAAACACTACCCAAACAATCTGGAGGAAAATTGTAGTAAAGCAGAGGAAAAAAGTTCATTGTCAGATGACAGGTGCTGCTGGTTGTATGTCTGCTGTCATGATAAAAAAGAGTGTGCGGCATCGACTTGTGACAGTGACACGGCGTCCCCATTAAATATTGAAACACCGAAGGAGGTGCCGTGCCATACATTTTTAATTAGTTTTAGTGACGTAAAGCCAAACGATTATGCAAATTTTGGTGTCAGCGCGCCGCCGTACCGACCAAAATCAAATTTTCTACCCCATTGAATCTGAATACGATTAAGAGAAGCAATCACCATTTTAACCAAAAAAAAAAAGTAGAGAAACGAAGTAAAACGGGGGCGGCGATGGCAAATAACTGCACACTTACAACAATAATTGAATGATACTAGTTGGTATTCTTTTCAAGAAGGTAGTTGTAGTTAATCGGGTTGTGTAACAAGATGGTGAAACATCATCACCACCACCACCACCATCACCATCATCATCATCTACTTAGTTAAGAAACACAAGCAACAGGACAAGGGAATTGTTGTTTTTGTTGTTGTTATCGTGACGAGTGGCTCGCGCAAAGGAGTATTTTATTAAGGTAACTGGTGTCGAATGTGTAATGTGCTATAAAGTTTATATCCTAGTCGTTATTTGGCCTTAACCGCAAATCCCGTACGCCGTATCATGTCGTTTACGGGGCCAAACATTGGAGGAGATAGTTTCAGAATGACCTCTTCGATGGGACAAACGGCGTCGTCAGTCTCGCCGGACTACTTGACTATCTGCCATCAACTAATATAAAAACACAACCAATAATAATAATAATAATAATATAAGAACCAAGACAAATAACAAATTTTAAAGAATTTTTAAAAGATACTTTTAGTTTGTTATATAGTGTTCCTTTTCGTTTTTGCTTGTCTCTAAAAGCTCATGAATTTATTAATAGGTGTTACCGTTTTAATGACCAATAAACTTAGCAATGCGGATAAAAACGATATTTAGAAAAAGTTTTACTATCTATGTACATACATGTAGATGATGTGACAAAAAGGAGCAACAGTATCATTCTGTTTTTTTTTCTTCCCTCTTTTAAACATATCTCAATTGTGGGTATTATAAACTTTACATTTATATATTTTGACAATTGACACGGCAGTAATGAAAAAGCCACAAAATTTAGTTCGAATCAGCGATATCGTCGTTTCATAGGGTGCCGATACAAATTCTTAAAAAGCAACCTGAAATAATAAGCCATCTCGTTTAAATTAATCATAAAATTCTTAGATAAATATATAAACGGTTCTTTTGATCTCTTTGTGGGTGCGACAATTTTATAGTTTGGGTAACGGCAATGCACACACACACACACACACACACATATATATGTATATAGTAAAACAATAACAACAACAACAATATTACAAGTTAAACTTAAAGCATTTATATTAAAAGAAGGAAGCTAGTGTTTGTTTTCAGGAGGGGTGGGGTCGCCCTCGTTTCTCTCGATTCAATGATCGCGGCTTCGAATCTATCAGTCCGCATTAGAGTTACTTACAAGTTTTCCCATATTTTAAGACTAAAAGCACTTTGGCCTAATGCGTTAGATAATAGCTGTATTTTGAAATAATGAACGAATACACTAATCGATATATGCCTTCTTCTACTATTACTACCTTCATCTAAACACAACTTAACTATAAGCAAAAAAGTTGAATATGATCATTTCAAGCTTTATAAATATTAATAACTTTAAACAACCCAACATGGATGTAATCCTTCTTCTGTTTTTTTTTTTTTTGGTTTTGTCTCTTTAGGCCATACATTGATGAGATTCGCCTCTCTTTTTTCTTTCTCGAACGAATGTAAGAAAAAAAGCAGAAGAAAAATAATATAAAACGAGAGAAACTCCACAAACAATAACACCCAAACCACGAATACTGCGCTCAAGATAGATTCAATAAAAATCTTACTCTATTCTATAGAAACTCGATATATCTTGTACTTTATTACATATTCATGCAAATCGCTAGAATTACAAGAGTAGAAAAAAAATCCAATACATGAGGGTGTGTTGTATATTAGGGTAGAGATTCACTTGGAATTTATTTTTTTCTATCTTTAAGTAAATGTGATTATTCGATCGTAACTGACGGACTTGTCCTAAACGAGGTACTTCCGCTGTCGAGGACACTTAGTCTCAAGTGTACTTACAATGTCATTTGATCATCCATGCAACACACACGCCTATCAATACGAAAAATCACCACCACCACCGCCACCACTGTTGTGTTCGTCACCATATATCTGCAACGTGCATCTTTGATACTTGGGATGATATATAGTCTCCTCTATTCTTCTTCAACATTATATTATACTTTGGGTGGATGATCAGGGGGACATATATATAGTATAGTATATATATATATATATGTATATATTATATATAGAATCATTTTCCATTACAACGACAATGCTTGGGTAGAAAGATAGAGAGACGGAGGAGAGGTCTCGTATATTTTTTCGATCGTAGCGCGTAAAAAATTGCACTATCACCCTCTCTCTATACTATTACAACTACTACTCACTCTTGTGCCAACCAATTTGAAATTCAAAATATCAATCGTCATCAACATAACAACGGAAACTTTGCCCATTTAATACAAGATTCTGGCATATCTACTAAGGGGTGGCTTAATTAGGTGTTGGTAATTTCGCGCAACAACACTGATGTAATAAAATACACCTCCATTATCTATTTAAAATAGGACATTTTTCAAGCTTAATCTAAAGAAGAGAAAAGTCTCTCTCTTTCTCTCTCTCTCTCTTGTTAGATGATTTTCAAAAGCTGAAAATGTTGTTTTCAATTCTATTATGAAATTTTTGACGTAAACAAGCATAACATCATCAGAGACAGATGAAAAAAAAGCATATAGTTAGTACATAGAATGAGAAGCGATACGCAATATAAAAAGAAGGAAAAAAATACAATAACTCTAATGACATTGAGCTGGCAGGATTCGTATAGATTGAAATGAAAGTCCCTCGATAAAAGTTTATGTTATCTCTCTGCCGGCAAGCAAATTTAAAATGTTCATTAACGATAGCGTGCGCAACGCCCATGATGAATCGTTCTCCGGTTCCGCCGCCGAAACAAAAGAATATCTCTTCCTTGTCCAATATCTTAATTAAAGTCACCGATTTATTCTCCCCCCAACTAAGAACCCTATTGCTACCACCACCACCACCACCACCACCACTAACATCATCAACCACCATCAAACATTTCGTTGTCGCTTTTGTCTAACGGCGACGAAATGAAATGTAACACTACTATATATATATATATCTCGAAAAAGTCTTCTTCTTCAGTATCCAAGAAGTTCTCAAGATACCGCCAGGAGAAAATAAAAGAGCGTGTTCGTTAAATTACACAATTTAAAAGTTCGTTTCGTGAAATGAATAAGTAAGTGCGGCGGAACCGAAGCCATTTCCATTGGGGATGGCGACGTCGTCGGCGTCATTTGTTTTTATCAGTCGTCTCTAGAGTTGGCCATTGCAGATGGTACGATAACAAATTGTCCTAAAGTCGACGACAACTTCCACACATACATAAACACAAAATACACACACAAAATAAATATACGAATGTCTAGTCGTATATAAATTTTTTTAAGGGAAATTTCACAAAAATTGAAAAATAATCATTAAGCATAATAAAATAATAATAATATGATGGAAAAACTAGAGGTGGAATATAAAAATTAATTAACAAAAGATACAAAATTAAAAAATCAAAACAAAATGATTTTTTTATACTTCTCGAATAATACATTTCATTAGCAACTCATTGGAAAGTCCATCATGCATAGCTTAGTTTATTAGTAATAGTTTCAATGTAAATATTCATGGACTCCTTATATTAGACTGATCCATTATGATTTTATTATTAGATTTACTTCTGGGATTTTATAAATGTTAATTGCTTATTACAAAGTTAATCGGTTGTTAGTGAAGTTAATGAAAATAAAATTAATTACAACTCCCAACAATCATTGAAATAATGACGCTTGTGTTTCATTTATGACAATGGTTTTAATTATTTTCCACTGTCGCCCTAAACACACACTCTCTCTGTACCTATGTTTATAATATACACCCTTGAAATTTGAATACACCTATTATGAATCTATTCTCAAAGTCAGTATACTACAACTTAATTTTTTAGCTAGTTGAAGAAATATCAATGATCAACGATCAAAGAGCTTATAATATAGGAAACTGTTGAATCAAATAAAGGGTATACCACGGTAATTTATCTTGCAGTTGTTCATGCCTTTTGTAACGTAGTATCGTAGCTTTGTTTCTATTAGCAGAAGAATTTTCATGTTGATATGTTTTACAATAAGACAGAAATAATCATCTATAACTTCAACCCTCAACAAGGGATAAAAACTCGGTTTACACCTTTCGATAGTCCTGCCGAACCTATATCGACTAGTTTTTAAGCCACTAAGAAATATTGAGCCCTTACAGACATATTTGAAAAAAAGACTGATTTTGTAGGGGTATATACAGTAAAACTTCGCTAATCCGGACTAATTAATGCAGGGGGCAGTCCAAGTTACTGAATCGTCCGGATTACTGGAACGTTTTGAAACACATATTAAATATACCTATAGGGTTCTGGCGCTACGGTATCTTCCTTCGTTTGTTAGGTATTTACGAAGTGAATCGAAAATTTTTTCAATATGTACATTAAGACAAATTTGGAGCACTGAAAAAGCTTTTCACAAAAATGCAAATGTATTCAAATCGAGTTAACATATTATAACATAGAGAGTATGCTCCTGATTGTAAATCTTTTTATATATATATATATATATATATATATATATATATATATATATATATATATATATATATATATATCAGGCGAAAAATTACTTGAAATAATCTGTAATTGTTCTCTGTTGAACAGATTTTTGTTGAGCCTCAAAAGCTCCGAAGAGTATGCAGTATGCATAAATGTGAGAGCAAATCGGTCCGGATTAGTGGAATTCCGGACTACAGAAGGTCCGGATTAGCGAAGTTTTACTGTAACTTTAACCCCAAATATCTTCCTAAAACTTGAGTATGAGCACAAACCACAAAATACGCATACCTTAGGATAGATTGAGCTAGCTATAGGAATACCAAAAAAAAAAAACACCATCGAAATTAGGACTTTTTATTTTACCTAGGGTGGTTTACTTGCAAGTTCGCGTTAAATGCCCTGAAGTACCTATTGGTGATGAATTTCTTGGGCAAGAAAGAAATAGGAGATAAAAAGAAAAAAAGAGGAAAAGATCGTGTTAACGGAGAACCTGCCGCCTTAAGATAGACCAGTTATTACGTTTCTCAAACGTTAGATGACTCTTACTCCACCACGTCTTTTATATCTATATTTTTATCCATATTTACAGATTACTTTATTTTCTTATTGTTAGAGAGTAATATGGCGGAATTTATAAATTAAAATTTTGAAATGCGTGCTTTGAAGTAGAAAAAATTGATGTTGACGCTAAATAATTTCGTTTATATCAATTTTTTCATAGCTACACTTGATTTCAAGAGTATAAACATTGAATACACTTATTTTCGGCTACTTAATCTTTTTTTGTGAAAACTAATCGTTCAAAGTCAAACAAAAAATTAAAAAAGCTAAATAAAGCTTCATTAGATGTAATAACAAAGTTTAAACAAAATCTGGTATAAGATTTCCGAGATAAAAAATAAAATAGTGCGAAAATCATGGTTTTATCACTTTTTTTTCGAAAACTTCCTACCAAATTTTGTTTAAACTTGGTATAAGTGAAGTTTAGTCAAATATTACTCTCTGGTAATTTTTTTGTAAATTTTAGAATACAGTTCGTTTTTCATCAAGTAGCGTTCAACCTTAAATGGTATGCTTGTACCGAAAAAAAAAACAGTTTGTGGTTTCGGTTCGACTCCGGATTTCGTTCCGGCTTTCAGTTCAGCTCCGGTTCGAAGCCCTGGTTAGAACTGCAGCAACTTTGAAAAATATCGTTTTGAGAAAATATTGATTTTATTATTATGAATGGATAAATTTCATACCTCGAGCTAAAATAAACTTTTTAAGATACACCCTTAAAATTTTAGTATGCTGCTCTTGGAGGTATAGATTATTGAAAAATCTAAGAAATAATCGATTTTTTTAAAGTGCCCCTTAACAAATACCAAATCAAAGCATAAACAAAGCTATGATGACGAGTAGTAACATTAAATTTAATTGATGTCAATCGAAGTTTAGTCGGCTAAATTGAATGAGATCGACTTTATTTTAGATTTAAGTTCTTGATTTAGTTCCATTTTTCAACTAGAAAGAAGTTAAAAATGGTGTTTTTTACTGAAAATTAAACGATTAGAAATTTCTAATAAAAGATTGAAATGTACATAAGTATAAGATTTTCCTTATTGGTGTATTAGTGATCATCATTTCAATTGACAACTACTAATCTAGCTATCAATGAAAATATAATATTTACAAAATCAACATGTCGTACACGTATTATCAATCGTGTATAATTTAATTAATAAAAAAGACCGGACTGGCAATGATGGTGGTAACGGCAGTGGCGGCGGCAGGGTAGGGCGGCAGTTGGGCGGTCGGTTGATCATGCAACAACAGAATAATTTAAACAAAATATACATTGTACGTTTTATCGACCGCGTTGACACTCAAATTACGTGAAACTACTCGGCAATGGGTTACCGGTAATTTAAAATTTGTAAAAGCGCAGTCGTAAATAATAGCCGGGGCATGTTTCGCGGTTGCACGGCATGTCGTTTGTTTAATTCGAATAGGATCTCCGGTTCGCTTTTGTATTTAACTGTACATGTGTGTGTGTGTGTGTGTGTGTGTTAGTATTTTAGAGATATAGAGGGGTAGTTTTAGGATTATTTGGGAGCGGAACTTGCGGAAATATCGAGACAAAAGTTGACGAGGCGGAAAGAACGAAAGCCGAATGGAAGTCTTGTAGAGAAGCGCTGAACCGTGCATGTTGAATTTCGACGATGATGATCATGATTATGATGATGTTGATGATGATGATGACAACAACAACAACCACAACTGTATACACACTACAATGAACATTGTATTATTCTTTAGTGATGATGATAATCATCATAATGATAATGATAAAGACAACATGAATAACAGAAAAGAGATGTACAATATTGAAACCATTATAACGTTATGGTATTACCTCACCCACTGTTTAACACTCTCAAGAAAGCCCTCTTCTTAACTCGAAATGCCCCCAAATAGATAATTATGGGGCAGGTTCACCCTCCATTCACTTTGCATAATTACTTTATGGAAAATAGCACGTAGGAAATAATATATAAAGTTTAGAAAATTGAGATTTCATTTCAATTTCGTAATACAAAATAATTATATTTATCCAAAAATATAACATGAATCACGTGTAAAAATTATCAAGATTAGAAAAATAATAAATATTTCTAAATTAGTTAGCTTTTGATTTAAAAATAAATAAATAAACATCCCCAATATGTTTATGTGTAGTTGTGTGGTTTCTATTTATTGTATAGTCTATACAAGAGGGTGGTCGGACGACTTTAATAAGTACACAATATAAATTATATTGACCGCAAGTGGTTTTTTTGCCGCCCCCTATTTTGTGGTTACAACGATTATTTCAACTGAGCATAAAATATTTATGTATTTCCTTTTTAATTTTCTTTTAAATCTCCATTATTTTTATTAAAATAACCGAAAACCAAAATTGTTCAATTATTTTAATAAAACGTAATCAAGTACTTGAACCCTTTCTATTCCAAAATTTTTGAATTAGATCAATCAAATGTTATCATTTATTTGGAATATTTTCAACCCTTCAATAAATCTCAATTCTAATCTATCTTACATTACTATCATCATCATTGTAACAATATCAAAGTTTGTGCTATTTGAATTTAAATAAGTTTGTCTGGTTATCAGTTAGAAAATGAAGGTGGAAGGGTGGAGGTACAATTAAAACTTCCCAGTCTTATCACTGTTATCGTCTACAATCACAATATCTACTCTCTTTGTCTTTCTATATAATATACAACCCTCTCTTTCAACGATTTACAATTAGTGTTTTTTTTTAATCATCAATATTAATATCGTCTCTAATTTTTTTTTTTTTTGTATCTACTTTCATTATTAGATATTCTGGTAGTTTGTTATCAATTCCCGTTTATCAGTCCGACTGTAATGTTCATTTAACGACACAAATGCCTACCTATTAATGACCAGTTGTAATTTCATTGTAAACCCAAATGAATAATTATTGATTTAGTCATTAAAAGCTTTATCGCGTATTGATGATAGTAATATAATGTGGACAAGAAGTGTGGAGGCGGTGGTGTTCAAACTCTTCATTATTTTATTTTTAATAAATTAAATAATTTCGATAATGATAATTATAATTGACGACATTCATTCATTTAATCAAAAATTTGTCTAATTTACTTCTATCTCCATCACTTTCGCTCTTGTTCTTTCAATTATTATATAGTTATGATGAAAATAACTTCCTGGATCTATTTGACCATGAAAATAGAAAATATTGATTCGTTTTGTTAAAATTTATAAATGTGATGATTGTTAACAATGACTTTAATGCCAATGACATCACTTATAAATAAAATTGTAACGTTTTATTAATACCAATTCATTTCTGCAATAATAAATTTACCGAGTTAAATATAGTGATTTGTTGCATGATGATTATTACAAACAAAAATATGAGTAAAAGAACAGGGTAAAAAAAAACATTAACATTTTCTATTTGCATCACAAATTACGATAGTACCTACTATAGCCTGCATAATAAATTAATATGGTCAATTTTAAACATATCAAGTATTAATGATATTCCGTTGATATGTTGTTGTTGCTAATATGTTGTAAATAAGTTTCTAATGTTCATTGGAACTAATGTTGCTATTATTGTGTTATTTATGATTATTTTTATAATTACTCATTAAATTCTTCAAGTATAAAAATAACGATAATTGATTAAATATTATATAATTTACCTGGATCCGTTGCATCGAGACTCTGTTGTGATGCGGGTGCTTGTGAGAGGGGTCCAGGTGTTCCTGGTGACCTTACATCGTCATTTACTGGGCCTCCGTATGATAACGATGATGACGGCGGTCTCTGCAATCAGAAACAATACTTTGGGTATAAATGATAACATCTTATCACTTTACAGATTAAAATGATAATAAAATCGTATTGTATTTACAAGAACAACGAGGATGGAAAAAAAAGAACAATGTTTTGTATTTAGATCGATTCGAATCCACACAATGTTGGATTGTTCTTAGTTTGTAAACCATTCGAAATGATGTGATTTTACCCGTTAAATGTTCAAAATTCATTCCATTTCCCTAATCTTTATTCATGAATTTGCAGAAATTACTCTATATCTAAATTAACCAAAAGAGTATTTATTTATTTAAATGTAGAGATACAAACATACAGAAAAAAAACGGAGAACGTATCGTTGAAATTGTAGTTTGAATATTAATAGAGTCAATTTAGTATTTGATTAATGATTGTATATACATATTTTACAAAGTCGTCAGTTTTCTTGTATTGTTGTTTTCGTTGTTATTATTCCTTCATCTTCAATTCAAGTCAATGCAGTCAATAATACCCACACTCGTTTAAAAAAAATTTATATTCTTTCACTTATAATCATCATTATCATCATCAACATCGTCATCTAACAGCCGGTTGTCGTTCATTATCATCCGGAAATTAAATAAATCTGTGCTAAGTCGGCGACCCTGCTGTTAGGCTTGTTCGCGTGTCTAAATCGGATCAAGACGCCAACATACAATATGTGTGTGTATGTGTGTGATGATGATGGGGTTGTATGATTGAATTTGCATGTGTGTATGTTGTAATAGTAGTAGAACGCATTAAGAGAAGTGGCCAATTGGCATTTGCATTAAAACGAGGGCTGGTTATCACACACAGTGAGAGAAAGAATATTTTGTATACAATATTCTGAATGAATGTATGTTATGTAGTACTATAGAAAATAGTCAATGTGGTGTCAGCTTCAGGGCGGCAATGGGTATCCCTAGGGAACTGCTAATTCGTAATTCGACTGATGCGTAGATTAGATTTGTTAGCAGTCCCCCACATACATGACTTATCCATTTTCTAGCATTTAGTTAAAAGTCAATTAGGTGAATCGAAAACGGACGAATGACCAACTACAAAAATTGCTTTCAAATTAGCCATCGTCATCATTAATATTCAAAAATGTTTTCAATCGATATACTTAAATTTATTTTTATTGCTTAATTATTTCTTTTTTTTTCATCAACTTGTCCTGCAAACTCATTAACCTCCTCTTCTCAACAACTTAATGCACTTAAACATTAGATTAAAAGTCCCATAAAAAACAATGATGTAATAATAATAATAATAATAATCGTGATTGTTGTATAGAAATCGTACGTACAGATTCCGTAAAGATAATTGTGTTGTCAAATTGCAACATTTCTATAAAGGTTTCATATGTGTTGATGAAGGCATATCATCACTCCTTAATTATTATCACCTGGTATTCAATCTAAATTGCATCTGTTGACGTAATTAACGTTGACATCTCGACAAAATAGGAAATATAAGCAATGGGAAAGTAAGTTTGATTACTCTTTTTAATTGGAACGAAGAAAAAAAAATTCAAAGAATTCAGTGAAAATCAATATAGACATTTTTTTTAAAAAAAATATACAGACTGTCCGGCCTGAGAGTATAAAATTTGTTTGTTGCTACCAAAATAAAAGAGCGATTCGAGGAATATTTTAAGCATTTATAGGGTAGTTCCTGGAGAATATTTTATTAAACTTAGAACCTATGATTCGATTGGAATTTGGTCAAAAAATGTGCGTTTATGACGATCTCGCAATTTTCAAAAATGAACTACAGACGTAAACCGACTCGACAATCCTGCCAACATTGATTTTTTTCCTTTTTCTCCATTAACAAGTGAAAGTGTTTTGAATTGTTTCTAGAATGAAGTAGGTATTTTGGAAAATCGCCACATTGCTTAAGACGAGAACGTTTTCTAGCCAACTTCCAAATGGGGTTGTACTTCTGCTAAAATATTCTCTAGGGACCACCCTATAAATCCTTGAAAAAAAGTCGAATATGTCACGGATTAGTGTGTAGACCCTAGATAAAATTTTAGTAAAATTAGAATCTCGTAGCTCATTTGGAAGTCATTTAAGAATTGATCGAAGACAACGACCGGATTTTTTCAAAAACCAACTATGCACGTAAAATGATTAAGAATGACTCAAAGCCCTTTCCAACCGTGACTTTTCTCCATTGCATTCTGGAGAAAATGCGAAACATTTCGACCTGTTCTAGAATAAAATGAGAAAAAAAACCGAAAAAAAATCAATGTTTAATGAATCCTCGAATCATTCTATCAATAAGATATTTTAAGTACTTAAGAAGTAAGTAAGAAACGAACGTTTTTAACGGACTTACAGGTTCTAATTTTGTTGAAAAGTTCTCCAAGGACTCCTCTACAAATCCTTGAAATATTTCTCGAATAGGAGTCTCATAAAGATCGGCCACATTTAGATCTAATACCCTATATTAATTCACGTATGCGTGAGAATTACGTGATTTTAACCGAGCATTTTAAATTGGTTCCGTTATTTCTGAAAATATCGTAAAAATACACGTTACACGATATGATTTTAGGTCTTATAAGCTATAATGGAATTAATAACGTGTCAGTGATGGGTTAAAACCCTCTGTTATATAGGGTAATTCACATCAGGCGAAAAGTTCTTATGGCAACTCACATTATTTGGCAAATTAGAACTTCGTAGCTCATTTGAAAGTTAATCAAAAGACGTTCGTTTCTGACGATGTCGCGATGTTCAAAAACAGACTATAAGCAAGCAAAATGACTCGAAGATCCTCTCAACATTGATTTTTTTGTCTTTCTTAATTTAATTCGGGAATAAGATGGAATGTTTCGCATTTTTTCTAGAATGCAATGGAGAAAAGCGAAAGAAATCAATATTGTGACGGTTTCCAAATCATTCTTAGTCGTTTTGCGTGTTTAGCTCGTTTTTGAAAATCTCTTGTCCAAAACAAGCGTTTTTGATCAAGTTCCTGAAACTTCGTAGCTCATTTGAAAGTTAATCAAAAAACGCTCGTTTCTGACGATGTCGCGATTTTCAAAAACAGAGACTAAGCAAGCAAAACGACTTAAAATGACTCGAAGATCCTCCCAACATTGATTTTTTAGTCTTTCTTAATTTAATTCGGGAATAAAATGGAATGTTTCGCATTTTTTCTACAATACAATGGAGAAAAACGAAAAAAATCAATATTGTGACGGTTTCCAAATCATTCTTAGTCGTTTTGCGTGTTTAGCTCGTTTTTGAAAATTGCTTTCTTGTCCAAAACAAGCGTTTTTGATCAAGTTCCAAATGAGCTACGAGGTTCTAAATTAACTGAAATGTTCTCTAGTGATGCTCTTAAAGATAATTGAAATATTTTTAGAATCCTGTATATTCTCAGACACGTACATTCTGTAAATTCTATTGTTATAATCATTATGAATTTTACATTGGTCATTATTTAAATATGCTGTACCGTATCTAATCAATGATCTAGATCCTGTTATCAAAACATCAACTACTTTTAAAGACACTTTAATACAATTCTTTAATCGTTAACACTATCATATTATGTGCGATCTTCTTCCACAACTATGTATTTTATAAATAGTTCTATAAACATGTGTGGGGATTGAAGCAATGACGACGACGACGACGACAATCGGCCATTGAAAAATCGTCATCAGTATCAAAATCATCAACGTCATCTTCATCATCATCATTATCTCTCTATCTTTCTCTTTATATGGAAGTGTATATATGTTTGAAAATAGTCTGCACACTTCCTCAGACATTAACGGCGTGTATCCCAGATTCCCAGTTCGTCAGAGGTGTCGTGTTTCCATATTTTTTGCATGGTACCGTCCCCTCAGTTGAAAGTGAAGTGTCATGTTTGGTCTACCCTTGGGACTTACACCATTTCAACTCACACATACACACATACATACCCATTCATACATATACAGTAACAATATTATATTATTCATCTGTTGGTTGCACGACAACCGCACATCAACTTATCAAATTCGATATCATCTTAAAACAACACCTAGATTGATGCTTTTATACAACATATACGTGAAAAATGACAAATCTAAACTCATATATTTGCATATACTTCTTGACCTATTGTTACTTCCAACAAACATTTCCAGTAATAATAATAATAATAATAATAATAACACCAACAACAGATAACGATAATATACCAACAATTTCCTTAGCCTTCTGTTATTGTTGGTCTTTCTATATTGTCTCCCATATAGTTTCCAACTAAATTATATAACGTTCCCGTAATTACATTATGTTTATATGTTCGCAAACTAAGCGTCTGTCTATGGTTCATTAAGTACACCAGTTGGCATATCATACAAAATTTAATAATAAATAATAAAGCACCACTACTACCACTATTCTCTACTAACATTTTGTATGTTTTATTAAATTATAACAAGGCGTAGAAAAAAAAAATTATTTTAACGCGTAAACGAGTTAGCACGTAGCCGACACTAAATATACACCTATAACAATTCGACCGGAACTATAGTTTCCGTCTTCCGGTTATTAACATATGTATTATTGATAAATTAAACATTAATGTACGGCTATTATATAGATTCCAATACAAGAAAATTTTTATTAACACATGTTCGGTGTTTTTTTTTTCTTCTGTTAGTTTGCGTCAATTAAACGTAGAATTGTTGTATTTTTTTTTTTTAGATTAAATAATAAGCAAGGGGGGAAAAATCAAATTTTCTGCATCAAACGAAAACAGGAAGACTTCAATACAATTGAAAATACGTTGAACGATTGGGATGCAATAGGGAGAGAATATACAAACAACCACCACTACTACCACCACGATCAACACCACCACACACCACCAACCAAATTGAGAACATCTGTTTGTGACGTTCAAACAAAAACACAACGTACAGTGGGTGACCAGTCAGAGCTTGCCTGCTGAAGACATCTCTCTGCTTGACAGCCAGCACGCATTCGTTTATATTCTAAATTTATAAATATGTACTGTGTGTATTTATTTGTGAATAATAAGAGTAAAAGAAAGATTCTATAATGTATAATGGGGAAAGAGGTACCACCCTTATTTATATATGTAGGTATATAATAAGGGTGCACATTTTAAAATGCGTTGGTGGAGTTGTCGCGAAATACCACTAAGATTGCTGCTAGTACTACTACTACTACTATTACCATGACTATACATATATTTAGTGTGTGTTGTGTGTGGCAAGGTTCCAGGCTGTTCCCTCTCTTTGTGTAAAACGTAACGCAACTTCTCAGTCATTCGGTCTTATCGCAGACGGCAGGATAATTAAATTTGTCGGTGTGATTTATTGGCGGCGACCCAACGTTCTTGCGACGGCGTTCTGGCGTTCACATCCTACTTCCCTCCGCGATTCTATCCTATCCGATCCTGGATCTAGGAGAATGATGTATAGCTATTCGAGAGCTCAGGTGCCCTCTTCCTCCCCCTTTATAACTCTTTCTCTCTCACTCTCGCTCCATCTTAAATTATAGCAATATAACAAAGGACATAGCAAAGATGCGGATTATACATCTAGGTATGTCTAACAGTTGACCAAAAACTGATACAAAATCGATGATAATAATAATAAATTACCAAAGATCTCAAGATACTTTTGCTGACTTGACTAGTACTAGTAGAATAACAATTTTTTTTTTTATTTTTAGAAGAAAACACTGTTAAATGTATGTGTTAGATAGAGCATTGAATACACATCGGCTCGTTCGTCATCACGGTCCATTACTGCTAAAGTCGCCACACTAATGGGTCGTTACTCGATGGAGCAAACAATAACCATCCGTTCTGTTTAGAGAGGAGAGATTGATTTTGTTGGGCGAGGCGGGGACGATACGACGACTTTATACTAGAAGAGGAGCAGCAGCAGCAACAGCAGCATCAGCGTCCGTTCAGTCCGCGCGCCACTATTTCATTTTAATGGTCCCCGCGGTCCTGGATTCCATTAAACTGTTTCTCGTGTGCGAAGTTTACTTTTGCCATTGGGACCATTAGTTTGATGCAGCAGGAAACAATCCTGCCAAGAACGAGGATTGATAGATGAACTCGTTGTCTCGGCCTTTTCCTTCTGTTGGCTCAGCAGCACATAACTCAACTAGGAGTTGGAACCCATTTGCTATAGTTCTACTATTCCTGCTGTTGCCATCAGAAATCAACGACACACACACACATACACACATATGTATACAATTGATGTATATTTCTTAATTCTTATTTTTATCATTTCAAATTTATGATAATATAAAATTTAAGATATGTAAAAAATTATAATTGTAAACATTTAAATATTCTCCTATTTCGTTTGCATCATGATAAATTGAACAAATCCACCTGTTTGAGAAAAGGGAAACTCTTTGGGCGATTACATGCCATCAGTGTCTCCTGAATTAGACCGTTTCGAGGGAATCGTTTCCCGCTCTCGCTCTCGAATCGCAGTTCTGCGTTTTACAAGCTATTTGAAGTCAATAAAATGATAATGTCCCAATAAAAGCGGCGCGTAGAGCATCGCACAGGGACGCCTTTCTCTATCTAAGTGATTCCAAGACCATGCAAATTGTATCAGGAAGGAAAGGAAATGGATGATATGACGATACTAACAGTAAAGACGGGATTCACAGACTGCAATAGATGGACTTTGAAGATCTCATTGAATACTACTACATACAATATAATAATAATAATAATGATAATAATACGACTACCAACCAGTTGACTTGATCGTTGCTCCTATAATATTATAGTTATAAATACGACAATGTTAATTATACCTATACCACTCAGACGACAACGAAACTCATGAGGTGTTATTGGCAGTCGTGCTCTATACGTGTTATGAAATATTTTCATTTTGAGTCCCTTCCAAAACAGTTCTCTGGCTTTCACTCACTAGTCTCTCTCTCCCTCACAAGACGGTGTGCATTTTGCTATTTTTAATACAGTCCAACAACGCACCCAAACTACAACATACGTGAACACATACTACGTACCTACATAAAAACACACACACACACACACACACATGTATAGATTGACAATATCTTAAATTTGTCCCAGAATAGCGTCTCATTGACGCCATCAAATTAAACTGTTAAACTATTTTCATATTGTTCAAAATAATGTGAATTATAATAAAAATCAAAAAGTTTTACGCCCAACAACACCCTCGGATCAGTAAAATATAATTAGATATCAATTTATTCAAATATCATTTCGGCAAAAACCCAAGAACCGACCACAAGTGTGTGGGAGAAGAGGTGTAACTCAATCCCTCTTTCGCATAGTCGATGCGTCAGTCTAAATTGACACCAATTACCAGTAAAACTCCCTGCTTTTGGTTCCCCCTGTGCTTTTGCAAACAGCATCACGAAAATGAGCTAATACACTCAATGGCAATCACCCCTCACCCTCTAAACTATATAATATATATATGTATGTATATAGAAACGACGCAACTACCACCAGACGTCGATCGTATATATGGACAAGCAGGAGTTGCAGGATCTCTCCCCTGTTTTCTACTACTAGTCTACTACTCCATCATCCATATTATAATTCATCTAGCCATCTATCTATCTGTCTATCTATGGGAAATGAAATTTCGAAACAATAAGAAACGGTTTGAATTCCTTCAAGTGCAACTTGTTTGTTTCTATTATATTTTTTTCCTCTCGTGTTCTTGTTGTGTAAAAAATTGTTTTGATGACACTGCATTTATTAATAAACGAATTTATTTGCGTTCCGCTAGATTACAGTTCAACAATTAATTTTGACTAACAAGATGTATTTTTGTAAGTTTTTCTATGTATTCAAAAAAACAACAAAAAGAATAGTACTTACGACATCCGGCGTACTGGCACCGTCGGTATGTGACGTTGAATCAGCATTACTTCTTGTACCACCATCGCCATTCGTTGATCCAGTCAATTCAGGTGGTTTACCACCATCTCGTTCATCTATCACCAAATCTATAGGCATTTTACCTTTCAAACAACTGATATATCGATGGCAGAAATTATCACACAACTCATGGACCTGAAAAAAGAGAAAATTTTTGTTAAAAAAAAAAAAAATAGAAGAAACAACAAATTTAATAAAAGATAAAGAAATATTCTTGTTCGTTAAATTTGTTTGTTTTTTTCTCTTTGGTCTTCTCTTCGTTCTTTCACCGTTTTTTGATTGCGATGGAATTTAATTAAAATTCCCCAGTAACAAAGTTGACAAAATGACAAATGTTAGCCTAACTGAAAATGGAGGAAATGGTGAAGAAATGTCGATCGATATACAACAAAACGTTAACTTCAATGGATAGAAATGTAGAAAATTAACAAAGTAAATTACTAATGTCGGGGGTTAGGAGGGGAAAGAGTAACAGAGATAGAGAGAGTAAAAAATTAAATGTAGGTAATATATAGTTGTTTATATGGTGGAAGATTTGAAAAAGATATCTTTAAAATGGATCTTAAAAACTTATATAGAAACTGTAAGAGAGTCGTAAAACGAACACAAAAAAAGTTATGACACATTTGAACATGTAAATAACACGCAGCCATAAAACGTTTAGCAATTATAAAAAAGTAATTAGTAGATGTAAGTAACGAGGCACAGAAAGAGACTTTTAAATTGTTCTTTCGTTCAATTTCAATACAACTAATTTGAGAATTCCAATTTTGGATATTTGCTAATAATAAAAATAATAATAATGTAGACGAATCATGATTGTATTCACAACTGTATCGTAAAACATATCCATATGCAACATAATGATACAAATTATGTATTTATAAACCAAGGCCCATCTTTTTGGATTAGCAACGGTATGTTAAGAATAAAACAACAAGTCTACACCACATTCTCTCTCTAAAGCATACATATGCACAAACAAAAATGGTCAACAACAACAACAAGAACAACACTTTGGTTCGGCCCCAAAGCATCATCTCATCTTCCTGCTATAGCTCGTTTGCATTTGCCAATGTTTTCAAGATGGCTGCTATAGCCTAAGATGTTCCGTCTGGAGTAACCGGTTATGTGCATTTACCTTGCAACAAGATCATAATATCGCAAAACAGAGAAAGAGAGAGAGAGAGAGATGGACCGTATGATAGTGGTGTTTATATGTGCATCTGTGTGTGTTTGTATAAACCATACATATACATAAATGCTATATATCCGTCTCTTCTTCTCTTTAAATTGTCCCCTTTTTCCTCTGTTAGCTTTTAGCAATTTAAATGCGGCTGCAAAATGCAAAGCGATGCGATGGTCATCCGGTTGATCGGACCACATTCTGCTTAGCAATTTCCATATTTTTACATGTCTGTAAAACTGAAGAATCCGAGACATGAAAGAAATGAACGAACCGAGATAGAGTTAAAAGAGAAGAGTAGAGAACAAAAGAACTAAAACAAAAAAAAAAAAACACAAACAAAAATGAACAGAAAGATTGGCCCTCGGGACGACTCTCAAGTCCAACAAACACACAACAACAACCATGCAATATACTTTGAACACTAAATGGTCAGAATTTAAAAAAAAAAGATAAAAAGATGGAGATAATGAAAAAGAATTTTGATATACCTATTGCACGAATAATATTATTGATTTCAAATCTCTATTAAAAAAATTTAATAATTAATAAAAACTCACCTTTTCTAATTCTAAAAGATGAAACCTTAGTACTTGTATAGCTTGCACCATCTAAAAAACAAAGAGAGAAAAAAACAATTAACATTAATCCAAATGTAATTTCAATTCTGTATAATGAGCTTTAAAGCTCATTTTATACAAAGTGTAATCAAGAATGAAAATGTATACGTAAACATTAGTACACAAATATACAAACTTTGTGGTCATCATTTGAAAGGGGTTGTATTCTCTCACTATTCTTAGTTACCCTAATGTTGACGTATCAACACCCTCATAGTAGATTAAGGCCTTAATTTTGCTTTGATAACGCACAAATTCGATTTTATTTAATAGTTGTACTTGAGAGCTGTAATCGGTTTTTCCCTATTTTGTTATCATCAACACACTAAAGCGGAATAAAACGTTTTAACTTCAATTTCAACCATTATACAACCAACACATTAGAATTTCGCTAACTTTTTGACTTTAAATTTATACGTCTATAGTGAAATTGTAACTTTGAATTTAGTGTTTAAAAAATAAAAATAAAAATGGAAGCACAGTTACCGGAAGAATAAATCTCATTGTTAGTATAGTTGTAAAGTTAAGATGTTTTAAGTAGGCGACATAATTTACAACAGAGAAAGTGACTTATCAACAGTGGTAAACCTTTAATCTGACGGTTAGGGGGTTAACAACCGCAAAATAATGTTAGAATTTTGCCAAACTTATACCTGTAATTTGTATTTATCTATAGGTGTTTTAACTTTCGAATTTACAATTTCTAAAGGGAGAAAAAGTATTATATAGATAGAATTATGAAGAAATAAAATGTTAAAAGATTGAAAGAGGGAGAAGAAGAAGAAGAAAAGTCTGCTACCTGGTCTTTGTTATCTTATTCAAACAACCTACACCTTAATATATAGTTTACTATAAAACGACAATGAAAATCTTTATGCGAGAATGTTTTATTTAAATCAACTATTTGTTGTAGATAATAAAAATATTAATGCCTAAATTACACATACTAGAAAACAGTTTAGAAATTATAAAATTTTCATTAATAACAATAATAACAACATTATTGTTTTATTATCATTATTATTATTATTATTATTACTACAACAAACGATCAAGATACATATAAATGTGAAACAGGCCATTCTGAATTCATATCACACAATCTATACCTATACCTAATTGTAGATTTTCTGATCCAAATAAAATGCAAATTACCCCCAACTATAAAGTAGATTAAGGGACGATTTTACCAACTTCAGTTAAACCTAATGAACAGTTAAAAACAATCATTGCTATATGATTATAAAAATCACATGACTTATTTGTTCGTTAAAATTTAACGGACATTGGTGAAATCAACCCTAAGACTAATTTCTGACATGCAGTTGTTTGCAATTACAAACTGTATAAATCAGGGGTCTTCTTAAACTACTTTATTTAATATTTCACCATCACGCCACGGACATGCTTTCAACTTTCAACCTCAAATTTTCAAAACAGTATACTACACATGACACTGTTTAGGAAATCGGATGAGAACTCGGATGAAAACTCGAACGAAATGCCGGATGTGACAACTCAGGTAAGAAATAGAATGGTGTAAAGACACAAATTTGTCGTTTTATTTGCCCGGAACAAAATATCGGATGAGAACTCGGATAATGTAAAGTGAGCTTAAAAGCCCCTTTACATTGTCTGAGTTTTGTATCCGATTTTATATCCGATTCATCTCGAATCCCAGATATTTTCATCTTTACATTATACGAGTGAGTTGCATGTGTACGCAATTGATACTAAACGACATGACGACAACAAACAACAAACAAACATGCCATTGTCTTGCGTACAACCCCAAATTATCAATACAGTATCAGTATACTGTACATGACACTTTTTGGCAAATCGGACAAAATTAGAGACCGTTCTATTCTGAAAAAAATCGGATGAAAACTCGAACGAAATCTAAGATGTGACAACTCGGACAAGAAATCGAATAGTTTAAAGACACAAATTTGTCCTTTAATTTGCTCGCAACAAAATATCGGATGTAAACTCGGATAATCGAAAGTTGACTTAAGACTGATTTGCAGTTGCTTGAAAATCCGAACTGAATAAATCTACGTTCATTTTTAATTTTTCATCTTCATCATTCATCTACTCTAACTATACATCTATACATTATTTCTATTCGATGATGAAAAACTACATGGAGAAAGAATGCAAGCGCGCACAGGGTCGTAAAACGATAAAACTGTCCGAATTTTCGTACAAAAATTGATTTATATACGTTAGGCAACATTATGATGATGATCATCATCATCAACATAGTCACCCTCTATAATTTTGTTAAAAAAAAAAAAAACGTGAACGTGAAAAAAGAAGACTCCCACCCGATGATTTTGTTAAATACAAGACTGAGAATTTTCACGTGTTAAATAATTACCGTACTTATACAATAAGCACGTGCCAGTTCTATTACCACTTTTACAGTAGCAATTAGTATACTACTATTATAGTTTATGACTGATTGTTGTTGTAGTCAAAACATCTGTGTATGTGTATGTGTATGTGTGTGTATATGTGTTCTGTTTCTGCTTTATGTATTGTAAAAAAAAGAATATTCTCAATTTTCAATTTTAATTAATCAATTAAAAAAAAAAACATGGTCTGGTGAATTTTTCACAATCTCGATATACTGACAAACCCTATCTCTCCGTCATGTGTTAATGGTTTCTTAGACAATTATCTTGAAATATATAGTATACTTAAGAGAAGAATGAAATATAATTTATAAAGGTCGTTTATACAATATTATATCTACACACTGTATATAGTATGTATTATAGTAAAGTTAAGTCTCTAGAAGAATATGTTGGTTCGTTCTTTTTTTTTATTTCTTCTTCTATATACTACAATATCTACCATTATCATCATCATCATCATTACTATTTATCACTTATATACAACAGATAGTCGAGAGTCAACTGGTATTCTATGTATACCCGAAAAAAATCCTCTCACTAATTAAATATATTCCCCACAGTGACAACTGTGTAGTATAAATATAATTAAAACAAAATTCCAACTGATCATCATTCCATACTACGTCATTAAATCGCCTATGTACAACTATTACTATACATATATGTATAGTAGATATAGAAAAAAAGGCTTGTTATTTATCCCAACATACAAAATTATTGAACTTTAAAAGTCCAAAGTACAATCAACTTATAATATGTAGACCATTATCAGAAGAATATTAAATTAAAAGTAGTAATACACTTGTAATAATAAGAATATTTTAATATTGAAAATTATTTCAATTATTATTATTATTGTTATTATTTTTGAAGGTTATAACCGATGTATCTTAATTAATTAGTTGTAAAAACGTTTTAAAGAAAATTAACATTGTATATTAATGACTTTTTAATTTCTAACAATTGATTATTCTATATAGTAAATATCTCTTCCAATTGAAATTAAGGATTCAAGAAATTTGTAATTAATGAACAAAATAATACCACCACCACCTCTTTTCATAATAGACAGATTGGTAGGAATGTGTAATTAATGACTAATAAATAATCGTTGACATTCTAATTGATATTAGTTATGAATATTTTGAATTACTGACCTAATCAATGTATAACAGAGTTAAACCTTTAATTTCGCCACGAAAAATCGATCATATATCACATAAATACAATGTTTTCGAAAAGATTAGACGATTTACGATAGTTTAATTATGTTATATACAGGGTGTAATCAACATGACTGACAATGTTCAAATTTCAATGTCATATTTTGAAGAGTCAAAAAAAAAATTACTAAAATTGGCCAGATTTTAAACTATTGTTAAATAGTAACCTACCGTAATATTGCTAAAGAGAATTGATAAGAAAGCAAGTGTCAGTATAAGAGATCGGTTTTCCATCAATCACCCACACAAGTCTTACTAACCTACTTATTGAACATACACACACAATACATCTGATTGAAAACTATAAAAATAAAATAATAGATAAAATACTACAAAAGTTACTACAAGTATTGATAGTTCCCGAATAGCGTCTGCAACTTAATGAATTCAAGTCTGCAACTGTTCGACATTTTCGACTAATTGTTTCGTTTGGTCCTACAGGAAAATAGACAAAAATATAACAGTTTGCGTTCCATTAGCAATTGAACACTGAATTAATATCAGAAGAGGGGTATCAAATTACATATTTCAAATAAACACAATTATTTATCCTTAATATTGTTGTAATCCAGTGATTCTAACAATGTTGGCGAAACTTTTAAAGCCTTTTTTCTAAAGAATGGAGCCATATCGACCCACTAATATATTATAAAAATCAGTTCCTTTTTTCGAGCCATACACATATTTTGAAGATTGTCACAAAATTAATTGTTTAAAATCCATGAAAGTGTTATTAGAACACAAAATGGTTAAAAGTGACTTTAGATAGTGAGCAGAGGCGAAAATTCAGTGGAAATTGCATTTTCAGTGTAACAGAATAAAAAATGTAAGAAAATGGAATGTATACAAAAGTCAACCATGTGTGTGACTTTATTAACCGACATTCTTTTTTGGTTGTTTAAATAAATTCGGTAGAGGAAATTAAAAAATACCTGTGGTACAAATGAGTCATATGATAAAACTTGCGCTACTCCTAAAACCATTATAGATGGATCAATGTAAGCTTTCCCAAGTTGGCGCGACCAAACAAGGTTTTCGGAGTAGTTTGCTTAACTAATTTTTAATGTACAGTGAAATCTCCTTTGGACGGACACCAACGGGACCGACTGAAAGTGTCCGTTCAAGAGGGGTGTCCGTATAAAAGAAATACAACAAAAATCGTGTTTTTAATGAAAAATTAATATATTAAAGAAGTTGGGACATTTCAAACGTATATGTATATGTATACAATTGTCTTTAAAATGAACGAAAAACTTTAAAGCTGAAAGGAAAAAAACGGTTTGTCACCTGTAGATATATGTAAGTATATATGTACAGTCATCGCCAATAAGGTGGGTAGGTAGGGAGTGTTGGAACAAGTAAATACCCAAAATTGCATCATTAACTCCACCCCCTTCTTTTGATTGAATATCTTCCTTTACAAATTCTGACCTGATAGGATTCTGTTACATTGTGATGACCGCCCTCATAAGCCTGTTTTACACAGCCGCACAAAAAGTGGTCACTTAGTTTTGCGATGACTGTACCTACATATATGTAAATAATATAAATAGGCTGCGTTTAAAGCCGGTGAATCCCCGGCTTACTCGAGAAAATTCCAGAGAAGTTGGCGCGCGGCGCGATTCAGAAATGCAATAGCGATACTCCTAAACAGGAAAAAATAAGAGGGCGTTTCTTTTTTTTTTTGTTCGGTTAAGAGAACATTTTCTCGTGTCCGCGTCCGTTCAAGAGAATGTCCGTCCAAGAGAGAGTTAATACAATGCAAATTATATGTGCGTTGGTCGGGACTATGAAAAACTGTCCGTTTAAGGGAGGTGTCCGTGTAAAAGGGGTGTCCGCGAAGGGGAATTTCACTGTATTACCAAAAGAGTAAGAGAGAAAGAATAGACACTATATAGGCACGATCTACTCCGCATCCATGGTTTGGGGAAAATTTAGTTTGATCCATCTATACTCTTCTAGTTTTCTAGAAAATAACCCAGATATACTGCACAGTTATACTTTGATTTATAATTTCTGAGAAAAATTCTACTTTAATACAGAAAAAACGAATCTCGTAAGTAGAAGGTTTAATAAACTTTTTTTTTTAATAAAAAGTGTAAAGGTTAATAAAATACAAGAATTCTGTCAATCGGAACCTTTACAGAAAACGTGTGAAATAAAACATTCCTAACAATCTAACTGATTTTCATTAGAATTATCATTTTAAAAAATAAAGAAGAACTAGAAAATGTGCAAATTCATCGTGTTTTTTTTTTTAGTGCAATTTACCATTGATACACTACTATAAACAATCCTGAATATTTTTTTTAAATAAGATTGTTCGATTAAATAATTAAATAAATGGAAGTTGTAATTAATTAGCTCTACATTGGATAATTATTTTTTGTTTTATCAAATAAATAGTGAAGAGTATCATTCCCACAACTTACATGCCTTTTGTTACTTTCCAATTTATTTCTCTAATTAAAATTGTAAACAATTGCACATAAAAACTTTACACAGATATACTTATTTTTTTTTATAATTTCTAGTTAACATTCTTAATTAAATCTGAAATTAAAATTAAAAAATAATAAAAAAGATTAACAAAACAAATAAACTAAAAAACGAGCGAATTTTCATTTGAAAATTGAAAAGTAGACGAAAATAATTTATAAATTTATAACAAAACGTTATAAAAGATTATTATCGGTTATTTGTAGAATTGTTGTTAGTTTTCGCAGTGAGACCACCCGTGTTTCTCTTCATTCATTCTAATAGTAATAAAAAAGAAAATGTACAATAACGAAAACGAAACGAACGAACGAAAGGGGACCATATCATGGGTCAAATCAACCTAACCATAACAACACCTATGGTCAGTTTAACTATTTTCTACCATATAGTTTAATGTAACAACAACAATAATAACAACAGAAATAATTACAATAATAATAAAATTAAAAATCGTAACGCAGAAAGAATAAGGAAAAAGAAACGAACAAGAACACAACAACGATGACCGTTTCGACCTGTTAAAAATTAGATTTGTTGCGTGTGTGGTATTTCACCTTTAAAGAACTTTATCGTACACTTGACTGGATGCACAACAATACACTGTTAAACGCAACATTAACATTAATGCTATACTACAACACACACACACACATACAATATTCATTTCATATATAAACATATTGTGGACACACATCAAATAAATGTATAACAATATTGGTCGTATTTTATAATCGAATCTTCATTAAAATCAACAAATCACGACACACAAATATCAATAAAAAGGAATGTCGGAACATTAAAGAAAAAAGGAAATTATTAAAAACAATTAATTTTTTTTTTTTGAACAGAATGGAATTTAATTAAATTTATGTAAAAATAATTCTAACGATGATTTGATTTTACAGCATCTATCAATGACCATAAAATTGCATTAATTCAACTTCTTATCTAATGAAATTTATGACATTTCAAAATGTGTAAAGAAATTGAAGAATTATGATTTAAATAAAACATTTTATATAAAAAAATTGGTAATACTCACTAACGAATCTACTTCCGGATCGGCTATATAATAAGGTTTTTCCTGTCGAATCTGCAAAAAAAAAATAAAGAGTTAATTAATATTCTTAATAGAATTATAGAGTTGGTTTCAATTTAAAAAATTCTACCCTCTCTCTATTGAAAATACAAATAATAACAATAATAACAAAGAAGAAATGATGAAAATAAAATGACAATAATTTTCGTTATTTACGTAAAAACTATATAATTTAGATGACATTCGAAATTATGGTGGTTTCACGATTTTCAACTATTAACTTGTCGTTATATAATTCCTTCTACTGTTCGTTTCTTTTCTTCGCTTTAACGTTAACACCTATATTCTTATGTCCTCTTATAAAAGGTATACACTGTTGTAAAAAAAAGTTAAAAACAAAGCCAGGTCTACTATATTCTTAAACTTATATAGCTATATTATGTATACACACACACACACACATATATACTTAGATACATACACATGTATTATAGGTAAAGGAATAGCTATAATTATAGTAAAAACTGGATAAAAAGTGGTTAAGGCACGTGGATAGAAGGCGGTGTAACTTCTATCTAATTATTGACTTGCACACAAAATACAGTTTTATCAATATGTTAAGATCAAGCTTCTACACTTTAAATTCCTTAAAAATTATCAATCAATTCGGGAGGATCGAGAGAGGAGACGGAAGATGTGATGATCTTGACCAGGCAAACAATAAAGTCGGTCAAAAAATGCACTTTTTCCACAATCATCACACACATAAAATGACTTAAAGTCATTCGAAGACCCTCTCAACATCGATTTTTATCATTTTTGCATTCTACAAAAAATGAGAAATATTTCCGAATCATTCCAAGTTATTTTATGTTTGCAGTAAGTTTTTGAAGATTGTGACGTCGTTAAAAAGGAGCTAATATGGCTAAAATGTTCTCCAGGGACTGCTCTACAAATCTACGAAATATTTTTCAAGTTGCTCTATTAGTTTCGTGGAAACAGCCAAATTGTATACTCCTAAGTTGGACACTTTATATGCAATATGGAATTATTACATTTTTGCCATTTTCAGTAAAACTAATCTAGACTAAAGGCCGCTTAAATTGTTAACTAATTGTAAGGTTCCTAGCATTAAGTCAAGTAGTAGTTGTCTTGATTGTATGTATAGTTCACTCGTTTTAGTGAGGCGAGTTTTGGATACGCTTTAACAAAATTGGGGTGACAGGACAGCCTCTAGAATTACCTGGGAATATCCCATAGGCGTAGAAGTATTTGGATAATTACCATTTCTGGTTTATACTTAAGGTTTAATGGTTCTTATTTGTTAAATAATAGTAAAAAGACCCACCTACTCTTTGTTAACACAAGCCCACATGAGCCAAATCTCGCCTCGATAAAACGACAGTACTATACTGGGATTATTTTATTTTATTTGAGATCAACAATCTTTTGTGTTCCTTTGCAATTGAAGGAAAAATTAGAGCGAAATATTAAGTAAGAAACTATGAAATGAAATAATTACATGGAACACGCATTTTTTACAGAAAATTGCTTAAATTTTGGTTTTATTAAACACTTTTTCCCTATCTTTTTGCCTTTATAGCTCCCTCATATCTTATAATTTTTGGTAGTCTCTCTTTGGTGCTTTCTACAATTAAGTGGTGTTGTTGACAGATCCCTTATAAGCCTTTAAATGAACGACGTTCTATGGGGTAGTTTATGTCAAGACTTTAAAAGTGCTAAAAGTGCAGAAAATGGAATCATAACGCTCTCTAAGATTCTTATTGAGAATTTTATCGATTCTGAATAGTGGACAACTTTGATCGATTTAGCTCAGTTATGCTTAATCATATCATTTAATGTTGCCCCATTTTATTTCAAGGCATGATTTTTTTTGCAAAAGCAAAAGAGAGAAATCAATGGTAATTCTACCGTGTGGCAAGCATAATGTACTTATTTTGTTTTAGCCTAATCATCTTGGAATCTACTACATTAACAGTTTTTAAAGAGTCTACTGCTGACAGTCATTTATTATAACGTTACCCACACAGTCAATCTTCCATTTTTTGGGGGCATGTTAAGAGCCTCCGCGTTTTTACCATTTTTTTTTTTTTGGAAAAATCTCGATTCCGTGTGCAATTTCCGTTATTTTCCTAACTTTTTAACGAATATTTCGATATGAGCAACTTTAAGCCAGTGTTGAAATAGTTATTTTGACTTCAAACTAAATGTACAATAATGTGTTGATCTTAAATATTAAACTCCGATTAGTTGACGAGCGATTCGGATAATATTTTGAAGATTTGTAGGTGGTTACATTGAGACCATAGCTCATTTTGAAGATAATGAAAAAACGGTCTATTCTAATAATGGCAAGATTTTCAAAAAATTAATACACACTTAAAACGACTTATTGTTAGAGTGTCCCAAGAATCCTTACAACGTAGATTTTTTTCCGTTTTTTCCAACGCATTCTGGAGCAGGTGGAAATGTTTCCCATTTTTCGTAGAATGCAATGGAGTAAAACGAAAAAAATCAATGTTTAGACGGTCTTTGAGTCATTCTTAGTTGTTTTACGTATTATTTAGCTCGTTTTTGAACAACTTCCAAATGAGCTACAAGGTTCAAATTTTTATAAAATAGTCCCCTAGGACCTCCATACATTTGTCCAATTGAAAATGTTATAGTTTTAAGCAATATCTAACTTAAAATATTTTTCCGTTTATACGCTGAGTGCACATGAACTAATTCTTGCTTTTGCCCATCATTTTACTTTGTTTGAAGCATTATAAATACATTTAAAGTATCGCAAAACTTTCCACAATCAAAAATATACGTTCTAATTCACAAACTTTTTTTAAATTTTACTTACGACTAGTTTTGATTTGTGCATTATTTGACTCATTTAATTCAACAACAAAACAAACTTCCAGTTTTATGGATATTGGCAAAAAAAAATACTAAATATAAAAGCTTTTCCCTTGATTTTTTATTGAAATAAAATATGTTGGGATTAAAAATGGCTACACTATGTGTATGTATACACACTATGCTGCACATCATTAAACCGGATAATTGAAGTTATAGTTTACACAACAATCACCGTATAAGGTGGTTCAAAATTACAACAATGTTTATCTAATTAAAATAATAGGCAGTCTTTTTCTTTTCTTTTCTTTTCTTTTCGTTGTTGTTGTTGTGATTATTATTGTTGTTGCTATTATTTTAAGGTTCATTGAACATAAAATTAACTAGGCGAAAATAATGAACTTTTGTTTTGAGATTAAATCAAAGAATACAATGAAATAAAATAAAAAATTTTAGTTGAATTTCATCTTATATTTTCAGTTGATTAGACGCATGTGAAATCAGTCAAGTTTGGATGTTCTCTTCTTATATAGCAAAAACTTGTATATGGAGAGAAGAAAAAAAATCTCTTCTCTGTCTCTATACTATACTATATCTATACTAAACAGGTTTCATATGATAAATACAAAATATATCCCACAGAGAATGAGAATTTTAAAGGGACGTAAAATAGGTTGTGTGTATGTGTGTGTATTCGATGATACTGACTAAACGTTGTCGTATAAGCATAGTCATCGTCATCGTCATCTTAAAGTCTTTTCCACAATTGCCCTTCAGTTCAAATCACCTGCCGTTTACAATGCTGCAATAATTTATAGTAGGCTTGTAAAATAATTTATGTCTCTCAGTAAATAACTACTTTATATTTATGACAGAGACGTCCTTTACTGGAACGACAAGCGGAACTTGCTATATTTTTATTACCGGCAAGATGTCAATTGTTTCGATTTCTATTGCTATGTTCTGCTTACGATAATTTAATTTTGATTTTACAATCATTGTTAAAACAGCTGATTTTCAACAATAATCAAAGAATGCCAATAAAAAAAGTTTCTATACAATTAAAATTGAAGAAAACAGTAAAATAACACCCAATTCTAAAAAGTTGTTTACTTTATCTGGACAGTTGTCTTACCACAAAATTTCAACAGTTTTGGTTGTAAAAGCAATAATTTTCTTGACAGATGTCGTTACAAAAATCTATAATTAGAACTGAGGATTATTACCACTCCAGAATAGACTTTCAATTTGTTTTTAGTAGACACCATTCTCATTAAAACCAATAAGATAGAAAAGGAGGGTTTAAGTGCCAGAAACAAAATAGAAAAAAATCAATCACACTCTGTCTGGTTGTTGAATATGACTGTCTGGACCAAAAAAATTAATAATAACAAAACGATCCGATTGAAATATTTGAAATTTCCTCGACATTTTTTTTTTTTTTTGAAAAATTCCAACCACAATAGATTATTTTATTCGTTATCAAAAAGGCATCAACACAACGAATCTTTGGAATGTTTCAATATTTTTAAAAACTAATATGAAATCTACAAGGACTATAAAGAAGTTTTTATATAGTATGTATACGGTTCATTCTTGTACATATATACATCTATCTAGACACAGGATGTAGATGCAGGTACACAGGTGAGGCGGAATGAATAGAATGCAGGCAAACTCCTTTTGTTGAGATAGAGAGCCGGGATATTGAAGAGACCAAGACCAAAATGAAAAGTCTTCATATAAAACATATCTACCATACCATTTCTCTTGTCTCTCTTAATATACAGAGTGTCTGTCTTAAATATGGTCGATTCTTATAATATTCGAATTATATCTCTAGTATTTGTACCTCATTTGATAGTCGGTTGGATTTACAAAAACTAGCTACACACGTAAAACGACCAAGGGTCCTCCCAAGATTGTTTTTCTCGTTTTTATAAGCTACGTGGTTCTAATTTTGCTCAAATGTTCCTTAGAGCCACCCTAGAAATCCTTGAAAAATTATTCGAATCACTACTAGAAGCTTCATAAGAATCGACTACATTCAAGATAGACACCCGGTATTTCTATACAGAATAGAAAAACAAAACAATTAAACTAAATTAAAATTTAGTTTATAATATTTATAAGTGAAGAGAAAGTATCTCAATTAACACACATGGTATAAAATTAATTTTTCTTGAATTTTTAATAAAACTTGACTATTTCGAAAACATTTTCAAAACTGAATGATTTTTTTTTTGGATTTTTGTTTTATTTTTTGATGTTTTTTGGGAGAGTTGAAAGCAATGTTGATGTGTGTAACCGAGCACGAGTGGGTGTTTTCGATGGCAAATTAAAACCACATGTGTGCGTTGTTGCTCTAACCAATGTTAGTATTTAATTTATTCCCAGCTAACGTGCCAACATTTCAAGCTAGAATATTTCTTGCAACATCCACCAAAAAACAACACACACACACACACACACACAAATACACACGTTATTATTATTATTATTATTATTAATAGTTGAAAAGATACCGTTATAGATTTTATTGTTTTATAAAAGTTTTTGGATTTAGTAAATCGTTTCTACATAATAAACAACAACAATAAAAATCAGATTTGGCCGTTTTTGGGCTTGACTTAATTTGTACGAATCGGGCAATCCTACAACAATAGTATAGCATCTATTGCATTTCCCTTTCGTGTGCTATTATGGAAATGTAATGTTAGAAGGGTGAGCACTGTCGGAAAATGGGGGATTTTCAAAATACATCCGTTACTAGAACATCGGATATATGCGCTATTGAATAATGCAACTTTAAGGATCACTTACAACCGATCTGTTGTTTTGTTATTGTTGTTACGATATTGTTGATGTTCTACCAATATACAAATCTGTGTGTATAAATTTATACATATAGATGTGAGTACACATATATGTAGTATAAATGGGATCCTTGTTAGGACTAATTTACTGGTTGGTGTAATTAAAAGGTGGCAATTAATGACAACAAGAAGTGATCGGTATGCCAGTTACAATGTGTGAGTTATTTGACCTCGTATATACTTCACATTGTGTTGTAATGTGTCTGTGTGTGAGGAGGCTATTCTGTTGTTGTTGTGCTGCTTCTCTTCGCGTTCAACAAACAATCCCTCTTGCCAAGTTCCTACCATACAAGGCCAGGTCGAGCCAGGTAGATACTTTTCTAAATCTACCATTTTAAATGAATTAGCTTGAAATCGGCGTTATCAAAAGCGTCCATTGTAAAGGTGGTATTCAGAAGACGAACACGACTACGACGACGATGAAGAAGAAGCAGGAGGAGAAAAAGAAGAAAAAACTGTACCAAAATGAAAATATTTTCAATTCCAAAGAATTTCCAAACCTTAACTAACTTGTATATTGTAGTGGTTTTTTTTTTTGGAGAACACAAAAATTAGATAAATTCTTGAATATAGCCCACAATACTGTGAAATTTGGCACGTTTTCTTCATAAAATTAAATCTAAATTTAAACGAATAATTTTAGAAAAAAATCGTCTCTAACTCTGTCTAGAAATTCAAATAATCGACTTATTATTTTCCGAACAAAATTCTTCTAATATTGGAAGTTTTCAACAGTGGAATTAACTGTAACGCCCATTAAATAGAGAATCCATTTGTAAGGCAGCTGCAAAACAAGTCTAGATGATGCCCCCTTGGCATTGCTGCCACTATATACAACAACAACAACAACATTCTCAACATTGAAATTTTATCGAAAATGCCACAACACACAAATATACTTTCAAAATAAAATAAAGAAAATTCAAGTAACGAATAAAATAAACATACACAATAAAACATAGAAATCACTCAATTTGATTAGAGACATATGTTGTGTTATAAGACGATGGAAAATCGTTGGAATTGATTCAAAATATACCACTTAAGATTTTCCAACATTTTTTTCTTCTACTTTGCTTCTCTAATTTAAACTCCTTTAAAACAACCAATTGACCTGATTTTTTCCACCTAAACGTTTGTTTTTTCGTGTTGATCGACACGAAAACAAGTAGTTATAAGGTCAAAGTTTTAATATCATCATCATCACCAACAACAACAACAACAACAACATATTCAAGGGGCATTTCCGGTTTTTAACAAACCTCTATCATCCTATAATCGAGTATATGTCACTTAGTTTTCGTTAGTTAATATGATGATGAGAGAGAAACAATGGCCGTTTTGTCCAAAGTTTCATAGAATAGGAGAGCTAAAACTGGGAGAGCTAATTTGATACTGTTGGTCGCCTTTGAATTAAACAATTCGTATCCTATTTCTCACATACAATCCATCTTTTTCTATACGATGTAGTATATAGAAAGTAGATAGATATACATATAATATATAATTATACCGGATGTTATTAAAATTTACAAATTAGATACAAGTTACAATAGGAGCTTTACAAAAACTTTTACTCTAAATTCTATCTACTACTATCAATCTAAATACATAATATAGAATGAGTTAATTGGTGTTATTATGCATTTTTATACAAATAATTAATATTTTTCAAATAATTATTATTAATGAAAAAACTTGAGTAAAGATTTGAGGATTTTATTGGGGAGCATGCACATAAATTTCCGGTTGCACTAGCTTCTTCTCCTAATGATACGTGTTTAAAGTGCCATTTAAATTTTTACTACCTAATAATTGAAAGACATAATAACATTAATTATATACGTATGTAGTACTTTGTTATAAGTTGAACATCTTTATACATAATCAGTTTGATTGGTGACCATTAAGGGCTCTCTTTTTTTCTTCAACTGTGTTATTTCTCCTCTTTTTTTCTACAACATTCTGTAAATATGTGTGTAAATGTCTGTTTATTTGTATATCTTGTAAATTAGGATGCAATAAACTGGGGCATAAAGATTAGCTCTATCAAAATATGTAAATAGTCGTTGGATAGTTCACAAGTTGTAAATTTTCAAATCATTGAATTGTTGATACACATAAATCTGTATGTATAGTGTGTATGGTTTTTTTCAAAATTATTATTTTAAATGAAGAAACAGAAGGTGAAGACGAAGACGAAGAAGAAGAAGAAGAAGAGAGGCTAATAATTATCCCACAGGTTTGTAAAATATGACAATATTTTCACCACAACTAGTTCCAAGATTCAGATGACTTTCACATCGGTTGTATACAAGAGATACAATAGAGACAGCTAAACATTTTGAAATATTTACGACTTTTAAAAGTTTTAATGTTTAAATAGTTTGGCAGTTTATGGTAGTATTTTCATTCTATTGTCCTATTCAATTTACTACCAGTAGGTTGTTGTTGTTGTTGAATATTTTTTCCACAAAAATTTTTGTGGGCAGTTTGATCAATTTTATTTAATGAAAATAAATTAGAAGAAATTATTCATGTTTGAATTTTTCTTGGTATCATTAAATCATCAACAAGGTTGCTCTGTTGTCGATATCTGGTCTAAAATTGGAGATAGATGAAATAAGATTTTGATATCTATGTAGTAGATACATATACATATGTATAAATATGTGAGTGTGTGAGTGTGTCGGCCATCATTATTGGAATCTATATGTGGTATTATAAGAGTGTAGAAATGGAGATTCTCCCGTAGGCCAGGATCGTTCTTCTCTTCTTTTTCTTCTTTAACAACAACAACAACAACAACAACAACAATGTAACAAAATGGATGAATAATCATAAATCACAACGACGACCAACTAACCCTCAGCCCGGATGGCTATTATGAGAATTCGTTTGAACGTTAATTAGAGTGTTATTAAAATGCCACTAACTATTTTAAATATATTTATTGTAGCCCTTTTATTCGACTTTTCAAAAGTTAATTTCTATCACTCCTTAAATTGATCATTTGACAAGAATAGAAAATTGTAAATCTTGTTAATGTTCCGTTGACATAAAGACATTACTTATCATCCAACCTGTATATGTATGGTATGTATGTATACGTATAAGTCCGATTAACTCTCCATAGACGACGACACAACAGAATTAAAACTAGCAAGTCACTGGACAATCACTACAATAGGGCACCACCTAGGTGGAGATTAACGGGCTTGAAGTTGCTCATTTCGACGAAACACTGCGGGAGATTCTGACGTCAGTTATTGAACGGCACTCAAGCGACCAAAAAATTACCAACAATAACAGCATGCTGGTTATCGGCTACGTATCTTCAACACAATACATAAGACCAGGGGGGTTTCACATCTCGCACACACAATGCTGTTAAACATTTCTACAAGGGATTCAGTACGTTTTATACATGATGAGGAAGGAGGAGGACGAAAAAAAAAACAGCAATAGACGAGTGTGTGTAGAATGAAAGGATACTTTTACATTACATACAGATTGACAATGAATGGTACCTGGTAGTTTCATTATTATACCTCCAATATCTATAGGGGACAAGGGGAATTTAAACTGACAATTTTCCTACATCTGCATTATAATAGAAGAAGTCAATATTACAATCACTGACAATCAACTGGCTACCAATCTAATCATTATTGTTTCTGTTTGAATTTTAATAGTGTCTATACATACAAAAACTAAAAACAACAAAAATTTAACACGAAGGAAAAAATATTAGAAAAATCAATCAAGACCATATGTTGCTGCTAGTTTTCGAAAAACTCAAGTCTCTTCTAAAAACATCCATCGAAATCTATACTGAGACATGACACACACATACATACACACAAAACACATACTGTATAGATACAGAGAACTTGCCTTGTTATTTGTTATATAGGGGGTTGCTTCTAGTGAATATTTCTATTTTGAAGGTTCACTGCACCCGTTTCACCCTCCCAAGCTTTCAGTATTTCCCAGAATCACATCTGTCCTAACTTAAAAATATCTCCACAAATAGCACAACTGTGTTCTGTATATGAATGTTAGTTGTATGTGTGTGCTGAGAAAGCAGTTAGCAGTTTGAAAACTTTTCAACTATATTAATTACAACATTTTTTTTCTGTCGTTCTGTCTAAGTCTCTTCAAAAACAGAAGAGAAGAGACCCCCAAACAAAAAAAAAATAATACAAGTAACTATAGATAGATAGTAAACGAATGAGAGAGAAGAAACGGATGCTCCCCTAAGTTTTTAAAGGGAAGTAAGGCAAGAAAAATAAAAGTATAGCTGATTAATTTCGATTGAAAAATCGACCATAAGCAGACACGAGAATATTATCTCTGACATCATATTTTTGATAATTTTGAAAAAACAAATAAACATAATACGTGGAAGATTAACATGATCTCATTATCAAAAATTGCTACTTCAGAAGATCTCCTGAACCGGATAAATCGTTTTTAATGCGCAATTATTGTGTTTTAAAGATTAATATTTTTTTCGTCGTGTTCTTTTTTTTTGAGAAAACAATAATTTCATTATGGAATATTTTAGATGATATAAATTTTACGTGTTTACTATAGATGATGATGATAATAATAAGTTTGAATATGTTGAGATGATGCCAGGTTAAAGACGGAAGCAAAAACCCCTGATAAATAAGACCAGCATCTAATTTGGTTTGTTTAGTCTTTAAACGCATAGCACTCTCAAGCTTCTCAAAAATAAACACTCTCAATGGAAACAAAAATTTGACTCAGTCGAGAAGCAAAAAAAAAACGAGAACGAAGACAAAAACAACAAAACTTTAAAATTTATATAAAATCCTCACTTATATATAATCTATCTATCTTTGTTTTTATTTCAAAATCTATCTATATATCACACCAATTTCCTAAACAACAGCTGAAAGTGTAAATTTGCTCAACTATATTTATTTATTCCACCATTATAATTCGTTAAAGCTTACATTCAAATTCATACCCCGGGATTTATCCGACGGGTGCGTGCAAACAAAAACCAGATACACACATACACATGCACAGATACATACACACATTAGTATAGATATACATTAAACTAAAAGGGGGTTGAATAGGGTGCCATTCTAATTATAAAGTCAAAATCCCATCATCACCCAAAAGAGGAGAAGAGAAAAAAAAATTAACACGGAAAAATACCAACAACATGTTTGGGAGAAAAGTTAAGAATTGTAGGGATAACTTTTTCGTTGTGTTTTGGTTGTCCCATTGGCTTTTCTTCAATCATCAAAAAACCAAGACAATGTTGTTTCCCCTCATGTTAAACTAAAGAAAAAATTAGCACAAACGTAAATGTAGGCATCAAACGGTGCTTCGTTACGCGAAATGTACGCCGCCTAGATCGTGAAACTGGCGTAAAACGACCCCCGTAATGGTTATGGTAGATCCCTGGGGCTGTTTTGTACTGCTCTTGTTGTTGTTTTGTTTGTTGTTATAAGGGTTACTTTCTAAGTGATTCAAACCCGTAACAGCATCAAGCAATAGTTTATATATTGTAGTTAGTGATTATTTTATTTTAATTTTAAAAATTTAACATCAATTAAAATCAAATAATTTTTCATTAAATATTTAAACATTGAAAATATTTAAATATTTTATTGTTGTATGGAGTTTCTACCATTTTATAAATATAAATAATTCAATGCGTGTAAGTTTATCGCTGGTTTCAAGTATAATATAAATTCTGGAGATGTTTTACATGTGTTTTCGTGTTTATCGAACGCGATAAGCTAATCAAACTGATAAGCAAAGTTCAGATATTAAATGTAAATAATGAAACACCGCGTAATAAATACACACAGCCTCCGATGAATAGAAAAAAACAAGAAAACAGACAAGAACTATCACAATTAATAATAATGTTGATAAGAGTAAGTAAATAAATAAATAAACAAATACTAAGTAGGACTTACCTGTTTTGAAAATACGGCGATATCTTCGTTGAAAGATTCTGATGAACAAACATCACCACCGGCAACGCCCGGTTCTCGGGGTGTACATGTGGCTAATTCACATTTTTCAAAAATTAACGCTAACAATGGAAATAATGGATGTCTGTAACAAAAATAAATAAATAAATTATTAATGAAAAGATTTAAAAAAAAAAAATGTTCAACAAATAAGCAAGTGTGGCCGCGGCTATCATGCTCATTTGACCCGTAAATTATCCAAAGAAGGCACATCATAAATAATTCGCTACATTTATGAATGCGTCTTATATTATAATAATGCTATTTGATAGACATCATACCGACTTGTGTCGGATTACAACAAAAATGACTGATATGCACCATAAATAAATTCAGCACTAATTATTAATTTTTTTGTTGTTTTCTTTATTATTTTTTTATTTTCATCACTTTCTTTTTTGGAATTTTTGGAAAAGACACAAAAATATTCTTTTTTAAATACAATTTCAAACATTCAATAGTTTGAAAGGTATGGTTGGATTCCTGGCAACCGCCCCTTCTGATAACTATCAATTAAAAGCAACACAATTCTTATCTTGAAAGCTATCTCTTGAGCCATGTTGCCTCAAAGACTCTTGTTGTCTACCATCTAGTTTCCAGTCATCGAAAAGTTTTTGAAGAGAATAACAACAACAAAAAAAAACTATAGGTAGATTTATATATATAGAACAAGAGAGAAACATTTCAAACAAAGAACTAACAAAAATCTATTAATTTTTGATTCTAACGATATCTAGAATTAAAAGCATCATGTGTCCCGTTCACTGTATTCATTATCAAATTAGAAAATCGGGTGAAAAATGTGGAGAGTAACTAAAGAGACACAACTGACATTTTATTTTTATGGCTCGTTTAGATGGTATTTAAGTGGGTAAACGCAGAATACACATTATAATATTATGTGTGTGTGTGTGTTTCTGTGTATATAAGGTAGAGAGATAAACATGTACATGCCAAGTAATTACCGACACCTTCAAATAAACAATATGTCGTTCTAGTGTGAGTGAGTTTTGGGCAAATATTGAATTTAGTTCATCATCATCGGAGGCAGAAGTTTTCTTTTATTTCGACAATGTTTAAAGTGCGCGGCTTGTTGTTGGTTCCCTTTCATAGGATAGATAAAGGCATAGACAAGACAGTTTTAGATAGATTAGACGGGAATATTTTGTTTGCTTGTTGTAATAAAACAAAAAGAAAAACGAAAATTCAACTGCTAGATTTAAGAATTTTCCAAATTTTAGATCCGACGGAAACTTAAGCACAATTTATTTAATTTTGTTTATAATTTTTATTCAATGCAACATTGTAGATATGCCTTATCAACATTTTAAAGATTAATCATAATATTATTTTGTTATCCATTAATGGATATTTAACAAGAATTGTATTTAAAAAGACCTAAAAAAAAGCTATCAAAGTTTATTGTCGTTTATACTGTCAGATCAATTTAGGAGGAAAAAATTCCTAAAAATATTCCAATTCCAGTCCTTTTCTATTAATAAAAAAAATAATCTTAACTACAATTTCGAACAAATTTAAAAATCTCATAAATATAAATTTAATAATAATTTAATAATGTATCAACAAGAGAACACAATTTATAAAAAACGTATCCAAAATTTTTGATAAAAACATTTATAAATTTGCATTTAATTTCTATACAAATTGTAATATTTAAATTAACGAATTAATTTTCTTTTCAAAATAAAAGAAAAAATTATAAATAAAATAAAAATTCCTGTTACAGTCATATTTCATTAACAAGAAACCAAAAAAAAAGTAATCATATTGTTCCCTACAATTTATTCTTCTATTTAAGAGCTTTTTTCAGATAATGGCGCCATTATTTCAAATAAAACGTCAAATTATTATTTTCCTTACTCCAAAGTTTTTACAGTAATTTCATTACGTTCCTTTTTTTCTTCAACAGTTGTTGTTCATTTAATTACGGTGGTGATATTGGGCCAAAGAAAGTTTTGTAATTTTTCCAAGATTTTTTTGTTTTCAAAAGGGATAAAAACTAAACTATTTTAAAACAAATTGGAAAATACTTGAAAGTAGAACAATATTAATAATGCAGCTTTTTTACAATGTAAATAATCGGGTATAAACTGATTGAGTAAGATCAAACGTTGTATTTTCTATAACTATGCGCCATTTAATTACGTATTTTTGTTATTAACGTTAACTAGTTGACAATTTTTTTGTAGATAAATTATTTTCAATGAGTTTTTTATCATTTTTCAAGTCTTCGATAAAACTCATTTTTAAAAATAATAATTATTATTGCTTTTTTAATAAAATGTCGATGTTGAAACTCTGACATCAATTTCTTATATTACGTTTCCTTTTATATCTATATATTATTTCTTGAGAATTATCGCGAATTTTCTGGGCATTTAAGCGAAACTACACGCTCTCTCCCCTATACATCTTTTTCTCGTCCATATTTCAAAAGGGGGTAGTTTTTCAAAGGAAACAACGCACCAGCAACAATAATAACGGCGAAAGGAAGCAAGCAGCACAAGCAAAAAATCATCGGGATAACATTTTATATTGTATTATATTTATATTTTCGGATTTTTTCCTAGATCTCTTCTTTTTTTTAAATGATGGATGCAATAACAAAACAACAAACAGTAGAAAACTTACCCGTAAATAGCATCCTTGTCTCGTTTTCCAACGTCCGGCACCGCTCCCCCCATAACATGGTTGGCGGCTGGATTAACATGGTTTGCATGGTACGGATGCATTGCATGGTTCAAATGCGGTGAATGATGTAATCCTTGAAGACCAGGCCGATGGGCTACGTGGGGTTCATACAGACCAGTCCCAGCGCCGCCGTCCATGTAACCAGGGTGGATGCCGTCGTCATACTGTAATCAACCAAAAAAATAATCAAATCAATAAACCAGAAATAGATAAATAAATAAAATTATAGATATATACACACAACTCAACTCATTTATAGGATAGGGACGTATAGAATAACACAAAAAAATATATATAAAATAAATAAAAACAAATTAAGCATTCCATGTATCATAAAATAATCAACAAACATAAGACATGAGTGAATTTTGAATTTATGCACGTATGTTTCTACGTGTCTCTCTCACAAGCGGCAATTATAACAGACGTGATAGCCCCTGCATTGCTAACAAGTTTTTGGATTCCTTCCGAGAGAATTTCAATCTTTTTTTTCCACCACCCGTCTCTAGAGTTTTCTAATTCATCTCTTGTTCATGTGGAAAAACAAACAAAGAACTGTGCTGTTGTTGCCTATGGTATGCATGACCATAATTATCAATTTTTGAAAATTTTCAAGTAAATTCTTAAAGGCAATAGTTGTGACGAAAAAAGGTATAAAACACCGAAATTTATTTGTGGCAATTTAAGACAGTCTAGTGTCATAAATGGTAAATTTATTGTAGATTTTACAACTTATTGTTTCTGTGATTTAACCAATATTACTAACAATAAATAAAAAAATCGTCTTGTAATTTATTGGTGTTTAAATAATTGGAGACAAAGCTCTATTTCTCACAGACACACACAGTGTGTGATACAATATAGACAGAAAACAGATTGACAATACAAAAACGGACAAAAAGGATCACTTTTAGTGGTGTTAGTTCGACTGGATCCACTGATTTTACGAGCACTTTTTAAAATAGCAATGTTGAATCGAAATTGCTAACAAAACATTATTACTAACATTACATTACACAGTATATAAGGAAAAGTTGTAAGAATTTGGAAATTTTACGATAACAATTGCTGTAATAAAATAAAAATGTGAAAATTATTAAAATGATTACAATGAATTAGATGCACATATAACTTAACAACGCACAAGCATTATAAACACAGAGAAATGTGCATGTCTGGATTAATTTTTCATCAAAATATAAAGTAAACGACTTCCGTTGAACATCAGCCAGGTGTATGTGTAGATGTGTGCTGTTTTAATATTATAGCTAGTAGGTGAATTCATGTATCTTCTATATTTCAATTATATTAATTGTTTTTTAATTTAATTAACAACTTTGCAAATATCTTAATAAATTATATATGAATATAATTTATTGGGATTCCATTCTATAAATGGATGAATTAGATCGAAAAATTTCTATATAATAAATAAAACCGTTATTATTAAAGCTAGAGAAATGAAAGATAAAAAAGACCCCTATTATATTTTCTGTTTTTCTTTCTTTCCTCTCTCTATTCGACAACTTTTAAAAAAGATAATCTAACTAAGAAAAGAAATTATAACGAGAACCAGCCACGTCAAACCAGTACCACAAAAAAAAAATATAGAAAGAAACACAAGACACACACAACACAAGAAATGGAGAAGAAGAGGAAAAAAAAACAAAAGCTTTTCTTTTAATGGAAAGAAGACATGCATGGATTTCACTAAAATATATTACCCCTTGTTTTATTTTTATTTTATTTTCTATTTTGTCCTATGCTTGTTTGTAATTTGATATTTTTACAACGATCGAATAACATTTATGGACAACAATTTGAAAAATCAACTTTACAATAAATAAGAAAGAAGGATAAAAAAATAAAGAGGGATTTTTTTAATTGAAAACATTGAGCTTTAACAGATTTTAAAATAATAATAACACTACAGTGTTTTGAATTGGGGTTAAATAGTACTCAGCGGACTATAATAATAATAAAAACCCCTTCTTCTGGTTTAATTCTCTTCCGGCATTCAATTAAATCAATGAAAATTGTATAGAGACACACACAAATAGGGGGTGGTGGTTGAATATGTTCAGCAAGTTAAACAATAAAAAGAACAGGATTGTTAAATTTTCTAATAGTAATAATAATGATATTGAATGCAGTCTGGTATAATTTGTTAAATATTTTTTCTACATGAAACTATTTTAGATTTAATTATAATTTCGAAAAAAGTCATCTGGGTCATGCAATTATAATCAACATTCTTTTCTTATCTGTTGTTGCATATTATGCGTTGCACAGTTTATTATAAAAATTTTAAAAGAAACTTTCCACACAGGGTTCTATTTTTGTTGTATAAAAGAAAACTACTACAATTCGTGTTATCATTTTAATTTAACGGAGAGAAAACACCAACACCAAAAATTATAATTAAATTAAATGATTAATGAAATAATTAATTAAAATTAAAATAAGAAAGATTTAGAATGAATGATATTTACGTTTTTCTGTAGCACATCCATATTGGTGGTAATAATTTGTTCACTGATTGTTTTTATTGTGATTCGTTAAAAAAAATAAAAATTTTACACCTAAAAGGAATTAGCATAGTATGAGTTGTGAATATTTGTATTATAGAAATTATAAAAAAATTAAAATAAATTTCGATCAATTGAAGAAGGCGATACGACGGCATTCGTTCGGTACTGCTCTCTACTATATCACATCTCGCACAATTTTATTAATTATACTTTAATTTATAAATTATTTATTATAATTATTCTTGTTAAGATTTAGTAAATGTTCCTTGTTATTTCTTTGGTTCAATTTCACATTGGGCCACACAACACCACTCCCGTCGATCTTTTTACAACTGTTATAAAACCCACATAATATACGACTTCAACTCCGTAATAATACACTATTACCAAATTAAATTTATAAAATGGACAGGTAGTTGGAGGAGTAGAGTAGCTAAAGTTGTAGTTGTAGTCAGTAGTAGTAGTAACAGTAGCATCAGCGACGATCTGGGCACGATTTGCACTTCAACATTATAATTTTTTTAATACCAAAACTATCATTATCATCAAAAAGAAAAACCGTAATAATAATCATTAACTGGCTGTGTTATTTTAACGATTTTTACTAAATTCCATATTTCATCTAAATTTTGAAAATTGCGTAATTTTCGTTAAAAATTTTATTAATACGTGAAAGAAAGAAAAAAACGCCGCTAGATCCGTTTTGTGGTTGTGTGTTTGTTAATCATGTTCGTAAAATTTGCATATTTAATGAGGCACCGACGGCAATCGAGAAGAATTTCAAAACTAATTTTGGAACACAACACGATAATTTCATAATTAACATTATTATTAGGTAAAGAAAAACCTAATTGCGAAATCTGTTAGTGTTGGTTTAACGGGCGAATAAGTAATTTTGGGAGTTGGTTTTAGTGCCGCTCTTAGGGACTTGTTGGAATCGTTGTTGTTGTTGTTATTGTCGTAAACTTTCATGGAGTACTATAAAGCGAAGTGTGTGTTATATGGGAGGTTTTTTTTCTTTACTCGGAAAGATGATTTTAAAACGTCTCTTTAACTGTCTATCCAGTAGTAAAGTTTTATTACCCGTCTGATTTAAATTTTGATTCAGATTTGATGTCTCACATATGGTCCAATGTTATTATCGTTATTGTCATATCGGTGATAGTACCGGAGGATCCGACGGACGGATTCAAATAATTTCGTCATTAACAATTAATATTTAAATTGGTGAGAATATTGTTGGTCAGTTTATATATAGCCAAGCATTCTTCACTTAAATTCCATGATGACAATCAAAAATGGTGCGCTCTTTTTACTGTCTGGTATCTGCCCTATCAGACCGAATGTGGTATGTGTGAGTGTTGTTGAGTGGCATTTACCGGTGTCTAATCAGGTAAGATATCTGGTTGTGCGCTTATAAACCCGGCCTAAAGTGCCTATTCATCGATTTTAAGAGAAATTAAATGTATAGATCGAAAAGGCCTTTGCTAAACTTGTAATTACACAAACGTATCAGACGTTCCGACACTTTATAATTATTGTATTCACTAACTAATCAAACTGTCATTACACTTGTTTCTTCTTTTTTTTGATTGTCCTGTGTGTGCGTGTGTATGTGTAGATATCCTTTAAGCTATTAACATTACACAAGTTAAACCCTAAAGGTAAATCGTCATCATTGTTCGAGTTATCATGTCTGCAGATCGGTTCTTGATGCCAGATGGCAATATTAACTTTTTTTTATAATTTTTTTTTTTGATTCGCGTATCAAAAGGATTCTTTCAAATATTATTGGTTTGCACTGAGAAGAAAAATGAAATGAGAAAATAATATAAAAGAAAACTGGATCTATTACTTTAACAGCAATCCCATTTCAATACCAATAATGGTTACAAAGTTTTATTATAATCTAAATGTTATATGGAAAAAGGCACATTTAAATTGAAAGCGAACTAAATGTGCATTGCAAATGAAAATGCAGCACTGTAAATCAATGATTTTTCCTCTCTCTTTTCATCTGATGACAATTACGGCCTTCGCAAACAAGAAAACTTTACAAACTGATTTCTTATTCACAAATCGTTAACATGAATCAAAGTTTGTAAGAGAAACTATACGCATTTTTCGCTGAATTACATTATAATTAATTTAATTATTTATCAACTATTATTATAGTGATTACTGATTGGTGCTATTGTTGCCTTATGGTAGCGTTAAAGCTCTACCGTCGGTAAACAGGAGGCGCGAATTCTCGATTAATATAGCGTCGAATCGTTAAAGTGCCTTCGTTCCAGATCATCTAACTGTTAATTATAATCGTAAAAGAGAGTGATGTGTGTGTGTGTACGTTTGTGTTTGTGTATCTTTGTATAAGAAGCACAGTATTGCCACCATCATCATCAACATCATGAACAACAACAACATCACCAAACATGTTTTGGCCGCCCTTTTTGATTGATGATGGTGGTTATGTTATGGTAACAGCCCCTAAACAGATGGCGGCACTACCGAACTGCCAAACGGTCGCCTTCTTCATAGACCCGTCCGTACCCGTGGCTGAGCCATGAACAGCGCCTCGTCACCGTGTGGTTGAGAGTCGCCCCACCGTTTAATTATCACCGTGTTGTCACTAAAAACAAATCCCGCACTATTTTTATAAATCAAACACTTTACACTAAAATAAAAAATTAAAAATAATAGGTCACTGCACTTTTTTCGACGTTATATGTATATTTATTATTATCACACGGGCCCACTGCATGCGGCTGGTGGCGGTTGTGATGGGGCCCTTGGTGGCGCGAGCATGGGGGTCGGTGTCGTGGCTCTAGGTTGGAGTTGATGGTGTGCGCCGAGCTGCCGTGTCCGAAGCGCGTGCGGAGATCCTGCGCGTTCCGCAGTCGTCTGCCAACTGTCAATCACGTCGTACCAAATCGAAAGAGTGGGGCTTAGATGAATGATCTGTCAGTTTACAACCACGCCTTTCATCCAATGGCGGCTGTTGGTAAATGCGCGCGCGCGCGCCGTCTCACGGACATTCCTGGCATTAACGAATTCGCGCAACGCTAAATTGCAACGTTGCCAAAGCAAACAAGACGAACGACAGCCCCCGTACATCGTCCCCCCACCTGCCAGCACTGTAGACGTATACTCGTTCACCTGGTGCAACGCTAATGTTATCCTAAAAAAAAAAAATCATAATTATTTCAAGGAGATGAGACGATAGAAATAGAAAAAGACAAGAAACGAATTAAATGTTTGTATATTACTTATGTCATAGATACTATAAATAAAAAGATGCAAAGGTTAAATGGAGAAGACGGAAAGTTTAAAAATCAATTTTCTTTAAAACGGATGTAATGTCATATTCCTTATAGGGGGTCGTAATGTTATCGAATATTCACCTCACAACCCTCAAGAAACAAAAACCAGCATGCCAGGGAATGTTCCCTCTTATATGCGTACAATTACCACTATAATTTCACGTTTTAATACACTTTAAACAATTGAATTTATAGTTTTATTACATCGCACCCTAGTCGACAGAAATGTTTCATATTTAATGTACATTTCATTCATTCAAAATTAATTATAATCTTATTAGAATTAATAAAATTAAATTAAATTTTAGAGAAGAGAAAGTCAAAGATTAGATGATTTCCATCTAGACCACCACTGTCGTTTATATGTAAAGTAAATCATTTTATATGGTGTGTTTTTAGACAAATTCACACCTTATCAAATTTACGACTTGTTAAAATTCAAAAAGCGTAATATAAATCATTCAATTAATGCATTATTAATTGATATTTAGACAGTTGGATGATATTTAACAGAAATTGACCATTACCGGAATTCCACCATTAAGTACACTAATCTATCCTATACTATAATGTTAAGAGTGTATGTGGATGTATTATAATTTGTGTTATGTGTTTGTCGAGTGCAGCTTGCCATGTCAATCAAATATAGCAGCGTCTCTTCTAATACTAGTAGTAGTTGTTGTTGTTGTTGTTGTAGTATAGAGTGTGTGTATACGAGCAGTACGACGCTCTTTGCAGCTCATGAAAAATGATTGAGCGTTCTGAATAAATCTTTCAAACACTTCGTCTTGACGTAAACAAGTGATACAGAGGAGAAAGCACAGCGAGCCTTCACCACCACTGTCAGACAAATCTGACGTGTTCAAAGTGACGCTTGACGCCTGCCGTCTACTACCAGCACTACGCCACTGACGCCGCCACTACCACCACTACCACCAATACAACAACAACAACAACAACATCAATGTAACATTCCACATAAATATCTTTAGAACAAAATTACATACCTGAAATTTCAGTTGAATTGAAATTCTGTTTTATATTAAAACTTTTTTGTGTGTGACGACTACTACTGTCTACTACTACAAGAATAGAAAAATAAACAAATTTTGTACGTACTTAAATGCCGATTAAATATTTATATTTATGTTATAACAAGTGTGCATCTATGTCAAAGTGTAACAAGTTTTAGCGTATCACGGATATCCGGTTGTGGGAGACCATACGTCGATAGAGTTAGGGTTGCTATATGTATAGGGATGGATGCTGGGGATACAAAATACGCACACCGAGATCTATCTCCCTTATAGTATATGCAGTGTATATTTCCAAACCCACACCTATATATCAATAAAACAGGGGTGAAACTCTTTTTTAATTTGGTAATACAGGTATCCGGATGGCTGACGGTCTGGAAAGTTTAACGTTTCTTTTTTTTTCATCCAATATGTATTTAGAAAATTATATTTTCGATAATGTGAATTTATTAAGGCGAAATCGAGATATTAATTTTGGATGAAATTCTAGAAAACGAAGAAAAAAAATTAATTAATACCAAGGCCCGACGTTGATGAGGGCCTGTCGACGTTTGAATGAAATATGTTTCTACAATTATTTTTAAATTGCACTATTTGCTTAAGGGCCCCGCATTGCATTTTATCTTTTGATTTGATGTCCAAAAAGTGTCAATCTTTAACCCTTTAACGCGCTCGCTGGAGTTATCTCGAGCGCGCTAAACGCTCCAAAATACATACACTCGCTCAAGCTCATTCGAGAAACGTTTAATTTATTACAGTTGTAACAATTTTTTTCTTTGGGCATACATTTTTATTATTTTTGGGCAAAAATAGATTTAAATTTTCATTTTAATATTAATAGAAAATGGTCCTTTTGCCAATATTTCAAAGAAATGTGCGTCAAAGGGTCAATCTCGCTTATTTTTAGAGTTATTGAAATGCGTGAACCAGCGTTATAACGACCATTTCTTAGTGCGTTCGAGGTCGTTTTCCGTTTTGGAAAATTTTGGCGAAATTCTAAATTACAAGGGAAAATCTTGAAGTATGTTTTTTTGTATATTTTGCCCCCTAACTGGCAATAACATGGCCAATATTTTTTATTTGACAAGATAGAAAATTGGAAGTGTTTCCTGAATCTCTAAGACGTTTTCCGGAAAATCAATGAAAGCGTCAAAAATTTGATTTTGCAACTAAATTTTATTTAGTTTGTAGAGAATTTTACGTGCCATTGTACTAGGGACATTTTTTGAAAAGTCTCCATAAACGCGCCCTGAATTTTTCACAATTTTTCTAAAATAAATTCCAGTTTGTCGTTGAGCTTCTCCAGATATACATTTACAAAACCTAATGTTTGTGTCCGGCCCTGATTAATACTTATTTTTGGCACAACCTTGCTTCTCCCATCTAATATTATCAACTTATCGGGCGTTTCCTGGGCGCGTTCCTTTCTTGTTGTATTTGTATTATTATTATTATTTTTTTTTTGCACCAACTTCCAAAAACCTTTTCAATTTACTTTTTTGAATACCTACTACAGAATTCCATTTATTGATTTAATCGTTGAAAGACAAGTAAATATGAAAATTAAAACGTAAACGCCCCACCTATATTTTGCTCGTAAATTAACCATTGGGTTGGACTATTTAACTATAGAAAGACAGCTTGAAAATGAATGTGGTAGCACGTGGTGCTTTATTGAAATTATAACGAAAATTCTATCTTATTTTGTCTGTCTGTTTTTTATTATTATTATTATTATTATTATTAATTTTTGCGACAACCATACGAAATATAAATGAAGAGCATCTTTAATTCTCAATCATGACATCAACACAATTTCAATACAGATAAAAACCGTGAAATAGTAGAAGATGGAAAATGTTAGGGGAGGAAAAAAATTGACGAAATTCTGCCATGTCATGGCATCCATTTAGTAAAACTGTTTAAGAAGAGATGAACTCGTTTCTACTTCTTGTCTTCTCATAACATTACCATCATCATCATCATCATCATCATCATTGTCTTGTTCTTGTTGTTTTTCTCACTAGGTTTCATTTTGAAATCCTGCTGTGCGATAAAATTCTTTTTCATGAAATATTTATTGTTTGAATTCTAGTCGCATTTTTTGTTCTGTTTTGTATTCTTCATCTTCTCTATGTTTAAATAAACTGAAAATACATAATATAGATCTGTATGGTGAGAGCTACTGGGCTTATCTTTAAAGAAACACACATACGGTGAGTTTAAAGAAACAAACATAAGAACTGTCATAGATTGAAACGTGTCGTATAAATAACATCTTCATTATCAGTGTATTTAAGCGCACGATGACTTTACAATTTCCAATTGCTAGTATACCTCTTTATTTCTGAGGGAGGCAAGAATTTTAGGGAGCATTCGCGCTATAATATAAACGGTTTGTTGAGCTTTTTTATTTGTATTTGCGTTGTCGATCACAATGGTAGCAGCCTTAATTATTTATTTTTAATTATCGTTTAATTTATTTAATAGTTGCGGAAATACTCTATTAGAATTATTGTATGTAATGTTGTTTTTATTACAATTTTACGATGTGAGTGAATTAAAAAATCAAGAAATTAATAAGTCAATTAACTCTTAACGTAAAATTAAAATTGTATTAATAATAATAATAATAATAATAAGAATATTCTGCACATATTATAAACATACAATCTCATTAGAAATGTTGTTCAACTTTTGTTGTAATACCTACTTTTAATGTTACTTTGGCATTACACGCATCCGCATTCAACATTAAACTGGGAAAATTACCACAAAATTGGCTGTCTACAACGAAATCCATTATTCAAAGCATAAAGGAAATTACCAATACATTTAGCCCTCAATGGTATTATTGAAAAAATTATTACTCTCAATAATAGTAGGTGTTTAATTTGTACTGTTTTTTTCTCAATACTGTTTTCGTCGATTTATCGAAATGATCGCTCTATATTTGCGCTTATTAATTTCCACCATTGTACAACGTATTAATGTTGTAGTGACAAAAATAAATAAAATAAAATAAAATAAAATAAAAACAAATAAAAATCTCTTGATTGATACTTATGTGACAAGCGGTGACAAGCTGATTGAGTGCGGAGAAATGTACAGTCCTGTCCTGAATGAAATACAGACTACAACATATCTTTTCTGGGATACGTCGTCCAAAATTAACTTGTTATAAATTTTTTTTTGTCCCTTTTTCTATACTATCTCATTATTTTGTTGAATTCAAAACATAGAAAGTTTTATATGTTGTTGCAGATTAGAGGATTTCTTGGAAATTTTTAACAATGACCACAAAAAAAAGAAGAGAAAACGTATTTAATCCTTTCAAAGAGTCTACGAGGACAATTCCTATTGTAATACAGTAACGTTTCGTCGTCGAAATGGACAAAATTCTATTATTATTACTGTACTTTCTATAATGTTCACTGACTACAATCAGACCCCATATGGTGAACATATTTCGGACATGAACAATCTCACTCTAAAGGGATTGACTCTTTCCTATTCAAAACAACAATTGTCCTTCGCTTGTATATTTGGACACTAGGGCCCAATAATTGCTACATAAATACCAGAGAAAGTCTGAATTTTTTTTTTTAAATGTTTAGTACGCGTAGAGATTGCGAAAATTGTTGAAATAAAAGCCTTAATTAAGAATGAGCGCATAACATAAATTAAGCGAGTGACAAATAAACAAGACAGCAACGAAATATATTAAATAATTGGCCAGATTCCTGATGACAATGTCTCATTGAAATGTAGATGTTCAACAGTGTCATAATGGCAATAAAAAATAATTAATAATTAGAGGAACGTTAATGAAGAGGCTCGTCAAGATTGCTTTTTGCTTTGCGTCTCTTTTTGTTGCTGTTGTTGTTGTTTATCGGCTTGTTAATGACATTGTCCATATAGTGTGTTCTTTTTCTTTACTCAATTAAAATAATATTTATTTTAATTGTAATTCTAGTCAGAGTTTCGTTGAATTGTTTTGCCGTCAAACGAGCTTATTAAATACCGGGTCGCGATCCTCTTTTTTATTTAATTTTATTTTCAATTTGTTGGCAAATTTGAGACGTGACAGCTGTTCATGTTTGACGGTTGTAAAGTATCAAATGTAATCGATGAAGACGTTCTTAATTAGTAGTGAACGGCAATTAAAATCAATCTCTTCTCTTCTCCAACATCGATAGTAGGTGGTTTTCACTTTCTTTCGTTTATTTATTGTATTTACCGTTCTGTTCTCTACTTCTCTTCTGTACCATCTTCGTTTGGGATTCTTTTAATCTGAGAAATCGTCGATTTTTGTGGATGTCTGTCTCTATGACTGTGTATAGATCGAAATAAGACCAGAAAACGATCTAGAGACATCTATACGTAATATAGGGAATGAGACCTACATTCTATAGCCCTCGCTTTTGTCCGTACGATTTATGGTTTGACACTTTCGAATACGGACAAAAAAATAGATGCTTGAGCTTTTCTGAAGGAGCATATGGCATAAATCACTTAGACGGTGCATGGTTCGGTTTGGTCTTTCCCGCTCTCCAAGGTTATTTGTGTCACTCATACGGTCCATTGTTACTTTGGTTTGTTTTGTAACGCACCGAGATTTATTGCTGCATTCTTTCTGGCAGCTCCCGCGAATCTCCCCCTGATTCCCCACACTTATCACATAAAATGTAAACAAAAAAATTGGAATAACAACAACAACATGAAGAAATTAACAATGACAACGACGGGAAAACATATCGATTTCTATCAACAAGAAATCTGACAAATATATGAATTGTTTCAGCGACGGATCTGCGATTTCAACAGTCCTCAATATAGGAGTGTTGATGGATCCGAGACGATTTTCAACAGGAGCCATTTATCAAACGACAAGAGAATTATGAATTGTTGACTGGTTTTCAGTCGGTTACTAGTTTCATTTTAAACATCCGGTAAAGAGGAGAATCGGGAAAACTAGGGAAAAAAAATTTATAACACTAATAGTGCTTGTTGGGATGGAGGAAATGTATACGTACGAAGATCTTATGTGTCCCTACACTGTTTTCTTAGTGCTGTTTGTTATACGACCAGAATAACGAAAAGAATTTATTTCTGATTTATACTGGAAAAACTATACCATACCTCTTTCTCGCTTTTTCGCGTTAAGTTTCAGTTTCTTTATTTTTTTCTCGTCCAGTAGAGTTCCCAAGTTGTTATTTATTGTATTGTCTACAATACCAGCAGCAGCTCATCGTTTGCTGTTATAAACTAACCTGGACAGTTTTTGAGGTTCGCCTTTGTTTTCTTAAGGTTGTTTTTTTTTTGGAAGATTGTTGGCATAGGGCTCCCTCATATGTGTGTATGTGTTGAGATAAATTCTGTTTATTTGCTTATGAAAAATTGTCGTACATACACCGTTTGGGTAACGAATTAGAAAAAAAAAGGCTAGAATACTAGTAGTGTTGACTGATACGTCTGGTGGTGATGGTGGTAGTGGTGATGATGATGATGATGATGATGGCGAGCGGTGAACTGGAGGGAGGACTTATAAGACGATGCTGCGACTCCGTATCAGCGTATCGTTGCTGGATCTCATGTTCAAGCCCGCTTATAATGGTAATTGTATACCTACAGTTTTATTTTTATCCAGACTTAACAGACATCGGCATACCTTTGTGTTCAATGTATAATCTGACCAGAAATTGAAAGGTGAATGAAAGTGAGATAGAAACAATTCATAGACAAAGATGAAATATTAAATCTTAAAATACGATAATACAACTTGTATTTTTAAATTAATTAAAACATTGTACAGATACATCAATCGATACAGTGAAGAACGTGAAATTTTTATAATATTTCTACCATTCAAATAACAAAAGCGTTCATGAATTTTGGTCAGCGTTTAAGGGTGTGTTTACACTACAAATTTATATTATGTAAACTTCTTTGTCAATGTATTATAGAAAAAAAAGAGAAAAATATATAACGTCCTTTTAGATAAATTTCTTCAACATGTTTACATTCAATACAGCGTCTTTCACATATAAATTTCAAGATATAAGTATGAAATATATCAACATCAGCTTAAGGCAATTGCGCATCAAATTTCGACTTTTACTATTTATTAATCGAAATATTATTGAAATTTACTTGTCTTGTAATTTTCTACTGTTGAATATTTTGAAAAAATCGTAAACAATCAGATTATTATTATTATTGGGCATACTGTTGATGCTGTCATTTATCGCAATCTTTAATGAATGAACAATGATTTGTTGTTTAAGAAAAATCTTAGATATTTATCGAATTGTAATCAATCGATCTACACCTTTAGAATTATTATATTGTCATCAGCTAAGGATTTCTTTAAGTCCATTATTTTTACTTACAATATTACAATTAGTAGATGGGTATCAAAGTTTTGTGGATACTTTTCAGAGCTACGTAAACCGAGATCTCATTCGTTGCATGATTGTGCTATCAGTTATCATCAATTTCACAAATAAATCTTCTCCAGTACTTTCCATCTTACAAGGTAGATTCCCAGGTGTCCTTCTCCGATTTCGTTCATACTGCGATATGTTGTTCTTTGTTGAATTCAAAGAAACACGTGTTTTTGTATATGCGGAAAAACATATCTAGGAGCTGAAATCACGTTTCAAATTTTAGGCTCAAAAGAGGTGCTTCGTAAGTTTCACTAAGGAATTTGGATAATTGAATGGGACCAACGGTATTATCTTCGAGATTAGAAATCATGAGAAATGCCATAAATAGAACAGGAGTTATAAGAGTAGAAATATACAAAGCTTTTTGTAAAAAAGAAAAACTGTCTGGAAGATCTTAATGGAGATTGAAAAAGAACGCGTTGGAAAAGGGGCCGAATCGAAGACCCGGCCTAGCAACTTCCCCGACTGATCAGTCCCAGTAGTTAATCATTAATTAGAAAAAAAATTTTCTACGATCAAGAGAAAATTGTCAAATTTCTGCGAAAAGCACAGTGGTTGCGCAGTGGTTGCGCAGTGGTTGTCAAAATCAGCACCGAAATTTAAAAAAAAAAACAACGCAATTATTTACACCTACTCGATCTTTCACGAAACAGTCTTGTTGCTAGACAACGGCCGTAAATCCTGATTTATATTTGATATATTAATGTCTTATTCTTTTGTCTTGCGTACATACTTGATTAGTAAAGAATCACTGTCCATCTAATTAATTTAATCATTATAAGTCGCCAGATTGAAAAATATCGCACATGATGGGTATTATTTCTGACATAAAAGCACATGCCCTTTCGATTGGTGATATCAAATTAATACGTTATCTTACATTTTTTTCAATCAACCCCCTCCCCCGTCCATCCCCGTGGTCCGATTGGCACCAAAAACTAATCAACTCGAAAGTCCACGGAATAGTTGATGCTGGCCAAATTTGAACGCAATCGGTTAAGCCGTTTTTGAGTAATCGTTGGAGAAACGACAGACGCACACACACACACACACACACACACACACACGCGGACATCATGCTAAAAACTTCAAAAACGTGTTCAGGGGACCCCAAAACGTAAAGATCTGGTGAAATCTCGAATTCGAAATTTTGGTCCGAAACTAATAACTTCCCTACCCTCTGGTCGGGGAAGTTAAAAATGAATAGGAAGTACCTACCCGTTTTGGGATTTTTTAAAAAATCATGCTTATAGGGTGAACATACTCAAGCTCATCAATATTTTTATTAGCTCTTGTTTTAATTTATGAAGAATTATTTTTTATACATTTTTAGCAGTTAAGAAATAAATAAGAGTAGGAACTTTTTATTATTTTTTACAGAGGACTTTCCTCCCTGAAGTACCTAGTTCTCTTGGCAGCTCACATTAGTTGGCTATCGATTCAAAAAATAGGTATTCCAATTGTTTCTACTTTAGAGAACATTTTAGCAAAATTAGCACCTCGTAGTTCATTTAGAGGTCGGTTTAAAATAAATCTGACGATGCTGTGATTTCCAAAAACGATATGCAAGCGTAAAATTACTTACAAGTGAACCACCCCAGGTCAAAACTGCCACAAAGCTTAAGATTTGCTTACAGGCTACCCAGAATTTTCGATCTCTGGTGGGTTGCTTGTTGAAATGCAGCTCGAGGATTCTCCTAAAATTATTTTTTTATTTTTCAATATTATATTCTGGAACAGATGGAAATTTTATGAGAATCTTTGAGTCATTTTTAATCATTTTACGTGTGTAGCTCGTTTTTGAAAACAGGACCGTAGTCAGAAAGCTGTGCCAGGTGCAGCGCGTTTTTATAAGGCAGGGCAACTTTTAAACAAACTGTGGCTTGAGGGAAAAAATTCTTATGACAGAAGGGCTCAGCCCCGGCTAGCTATGGCCCTGGTTCAGAATAACGATATTGTCTAAATGTATCGATTTTTTTAACTCACTTCCAAATGAGATCTGAGGCTTCCCGCACCATTGTAAATAATTGCAGTGGACAAGCTCTATTTTTGGTTTATATTATAAAAAATAATTTGACTTAAAAGTTATATTTATCTTCACTATTTTCAGTCTTGAAGTATACACTTATTAGGCATTATAATGAGCATTGTTCATCATATGTAACGAACAATGCTCATTATAATAAAATTTTCTTATTTTATTCGGTCATATTCAAGCGTGCAAGTGTGGGAAAAGCGAAAACGATTTGTTTTTAAGAACAGCGGTATTTTGCAAACTCATCAATATTGCCTTACCAAATAATCCTCCATAAAGTCACATTAATTATGATTTTCGATCATTTCAAAATGATATAATCCATTATTATTAAATATACATTAATTTCAATAATTGTTGAACCTTGACACTCCTTAAATTTGTCCAAAAAAAAAGTTGATTCTAGAAGAAAGTTTAATCTTATTAATATTCAGTGAAAAATAAATAAAACTCGTACAGAATTATAACTAACAATATAGTTAATTAATTCAAAAAGTTGAAACTTTTAACTGTAAATGTTGTATAATTGCTTAAATGTTGAAAAGTTTTTGAGTTGCTTTGTTTGAATCTATCTACAATTCTAGTAGTAAAAGTTAAAGAGTGGAGAACAAGAAGATGAACAACAATAACAAGAAATAAATCACTGATTTTAACAATACCAACATAAAAGTTGATAAGTTAATGAGGAACTAGCGTTAATGTCTCTACTCGAGATTGCTGATCGAAATTGTACGACACACCCCTAAGATAAATGCCACTACTGCAGGGAAAAACTCACGCAGAATAGTCACGCGTGTAAAAACCTTCTTTGTTTCATTTTTAACTTCCCCGACCAGAGGGTAGGGAAGTTATTAGTTTCGGACCAAAATTTCGAATTCGAGATTTCACCAGATCTTTACGTTTTGGGGTCCCCTGAACACGTTTTTGAAGTTTTTAGCATGATGTCCGTGTGTGTGTGTGTGTGTGTGTGTGTGTGTGTGTGTGTGTGTGTGTGTGTGTGTGTGTGTGCGTCTGTCGTTTCTCCAACGATTACTCAAAAACGGCTTAACCGATTGCGTTCAAATTTGGCCAGCATCAACTATTCCGTGGACTTTCGAGTTGATTAGTTTTTGGTGCCAATCGGACCACGGGGGTGGACGGGGGAGGGGGTTGATTGAAAAAAATGTAAGATAACGTATTAATTTGATATCACCAATCGAAAGGGCATGTGCTTTTATGTCAGAAATAATACCCATCATGTGCGATATTTTTCAATCTGGCGACTTATAATGATTAAATTAATTAGATGGACAGTGATTCTTTACTAATCAAGTATGTACGCGTACGCAAGACAAAAGAATAAGACATTAATATATCAAATATAAATCAGGATTTACGGCCGTTGTCTAGCAACAAGACTGTTTCGTGAAAGATCGAGTAGGTGTAAATAATTGCGTTGTTTTTTTTTAAATTTCGGTGCTGATTTTGACATCTTTGGTTTTGTTAAAAGCTTTACTGGAATATTTGTTTAATCTTTTGTTGTGAATTTATTGTAATGGATAACATAATGAGTAATAATACTTTTACTATCCATAGAGGCAGTAAGTAAACTAAAGTTTTCTATTTGTTAAGAATAAAATAACAAAATAGTAAAGATGATTATTTCCATAATTGAAAAGAAAAAAAATAAAGTTATTCTGGCGAGAATTGAACCCCGTAGCAAACAGATGTCAGGCGAGAGCGCAACCACTGTGCTTTTCGCAGAAATTTGACAATTTTCTCTTGATCGTAGAAATTTTTTTTTCTAATTAATGATTAACTACTGGGACTGATCAGTCGGGGAAGTTGCTAGGCCGGGTCTTCGATTCGGCCCCTTTTCCAACTCGTTTGTTCTGTTTTTCCCCTTATCATCAACATCATTATGATTATTAATATTATTTTTAATTATATTCATATCGTTACAATTATTAAAAAAAAAAACAACAACAACAATAACTTGCGTATTGTTAAGTCGTCGAACATCACCTGTGGTGATCTTTATTTGGTTAACAAAGTGGCCATTTTTAAAACTTCCTATATTATTATTATTATTGTAAATATTTGACAGGTGTAAGTGACGTTCGGTACTTCATTAAGTATAAATTTACAATGATCAATAAACGATATCTCTTTGATATTATTTGAGTGGTCTATAAAAGTTGGTCGTAAAGTTTTATAGCGCTATATCCGAGATTGCATATTGACAACTGTTGCGAATCAAAAATTACACATCAATATACGTACTCTACACATACAAAAACATACATATGCATACCTTATTATCAATAAAGTAATAACAATAAGAGTAATCATAAAAATAATGATAATGATAATAACATTTTATCTTTCAAAATATTTTTCATAGTTTTTTTTGATTGCTTGTAAAATGCATGTTTACCTTGTATTATCGCAATTATTTGGCTAATTATTGACGAACAATTACGAATTACCTTCAATCTACATATTTTGTATTTATGTTAAATTTGGAATATGAAACGTATAAGCAGAACTTGAAACTGTTATTAATTTTGTTCCGGTTTAAATAAAAAAAATTATCGGTTCAGTTCCAAAAGATCAATATTTAATTTTCACCCTAAAAGTTACGACCCTTAACCGCTATTTACAGGATAACTATTTTAAATACAGAAAAATCCACAAGCAGGTGACTTTTATTTTGTAATTTTCTATTAGTAAAATGGTGATATATTTTACCATGCAGATTGCATATTGACAACTGTTGCGAATCAAAAATTACACATCAATATACGTACTCTACACACACAAAAACATACATATGCATACCTTATTATCAATAAAGTAATAACAATAATAGTAATCATAAAAATAATGATAATGATAATAACTATAACAATTGTAATTTATGTTAAAATTCATTTAGATAGTTTCGTGGCCGTTTATTTATTTATTTTTTAACACATTTTATCTTTCAAAATATTTTTCATAATTTTTTTGATTGCTTGTAAAATGCATGTTTACCTTGTATTATCGCAATTATTTGGCTAATTATTGACGAGCAATTACGAATTACCTTCAATCTACATATTTTGTATTTATGTTAAATTTGGAATATGAAACGTATAAGCAGAACTTGAAACTGTTATTAATTTTGTTCCGGTTTAAATAAAAACGAGTTGGAAAAGGGGCCGAATCGAAGACCCGGCCTAGCAACTTCCCCGACTGATCAGTCCCAGTAGTTAATCATTAATTAGAAACAAATTTTTCTACGATCAAGAGAAAATTGTCAAATTTCTGCGAAAAGCACAGTGGTTCCGCTCTCGCCTGACATCTGTTTGCTACGGGGTTCAATTCTCGCCAGAATAACTTTATTTTTTTTCTTTTCAATTATGGAAATAATCATCTTTACTATTTTGTTATTTTATTCTTAACAAATAGAAAACTTTAGTTTACTTACTGCCTCTATGGATAGTAAAAGAATTATTACTCATTATGTTATCCATTACAATAAATTCACAACAAAAGATTAAACAAATATTCCAGTAAAGCTTTTAACAAAACCAAAGATGTCAAAATCAGCACCGAAATTTAAAAAAAAAACAACGCAATTATTTACACCTACTCGATCTTTCACGAAACAGTCTTGTTGCTAGACAACGGCCGTAAATCCTGATTTATATTTGATATATTAATGTCTTATTCTTTTGTCTTGCGTACATACTTGATTAGTAAAGAATCACTGTCCATCTAATTAATTTAATCATTATAAGTCGCCAGATTGAAAAATATCGCACATGATGGGTATTATTTCTGACATAAAAGCACATGCCCTTTCGATTGGTGATATCAAATTAATACGTTATCTTACATTTTTTTCAATCAACCCCCTCCCCCGTCCACCCCCGTGGTCCGATTGGCACCAAAAACTAATCAACTCGAAAGTCCACGGAATAGTTGATGCTGGCCAAATTTGAACGCAATCGGTTAAGCCGTTTTTGAGTAATCGTTGGAGAAACGACAGACGCACACACACACACACACACACACACACACGGACATCATGCTAAAAACTTCAAAAACGTGTTCAGGGGACCCCAAAACGTAAAGATCTGGTGAAATCCCGAATTCGAAATTTTGGTCCGAAACTAATAACTTCCCTACCCTCTGGTCGGGGAAGTTAAAAATGATCGGTTCAGTTCCAAAAGATCAATATTCAATTTTCACCCGAAAAGTTACGACCCTTACAGGATAACTATTTTAAATACAGAAAAATCCACAAGCAGGTGACTTTTATTTTGTAATTTTCTATTAGTAAAATGGTGACATATTTTACCATGGCATAGAAAATCGCATGAAGATCTAAAAAAAGGCATATAATCATCAATAATTTCAACTCCCAATAAGGGATGAAAACGCGGCTTAAATCTTTTGATAGCCCTAGCGAATCTAAATCAACTAGTTTTTAAACCACTAAAAAATATTGAGCCTTTACAGAGATATTTGGAAAAAAGACTGATTTTACAGGGGTAACTTTAACTCCCAACATCTCCCTTAAACGACAAAATAATAGAATGAACTATGTACAGTCGAATGCACTGAAAATGTGACCATAGTTGTGAGGTCAAAAATCGTAGGTGGGCCTAGAGGTGTTATCTTGCAAATTACTGTGTTTTGAACTGTTCCCATCGCCACACCTTCTTCCCTTCAAGATGAAAAAAGCTTGATTCACACAACTAAAAGAAGGGATATTTTTCCTTCAAAAGTCGTCACATTTTCAGTGCACTTGGCTGTACCTATGTACATATACCAAAATAAATCCAAATTTGTTTTAAGTGCCCTAAAGTACCTCTATTGGTGACGCATCTCCGGGGCAGGGAGAAAAGAGAAGATAAAACGAGTTGGAAAAGGGGCCGAATCGAAGACCCGGCCTAGCAACTTCCCCGACTGATCAGTCCCAGTAGTTAATCATTAATTAGAAAAAAATTTTTCTACGATCAAGAGAAAATTGTCAAATTTCTGCGAAAAGCACAGTGGTTGCGCTCTCGCCTGACATCTGTTTGCTACGGGGTTCAATTCTCGCCAGAATAACTTTATTTTTTTTCTTTTCAATTATGGAAATAATCATCTTTACTATTTTGTTATTTTATTCTTAACAAATAGAAAACTTTAGTTTACTTACGGCCTCTATGGATAGTAAAAGTATTATTACTCATTATGTTATCCATTACAATAAATTCACAACAAAAGATTAAACAAATATTCCAGTAAAGCTTTTAACAAAACCAAAGATGTCAAAATCAGCACCGAAATTTAAAAAAAAACAACGCAATTATTTACACCTACTCGATCTTTCACGAAACAGTCTTGTTGCTAGACAACGGCCGTAAATCCTGATTTATATTTGATATATTAATGTCTTATTCTTTTGTCTTGCGTACATACTTGATTAGTAAAGAATCACTGTCCATCTAATTAATTTAATCATTATAAGTCGCCAGATTGAAAAATATCGCACATGATGGGTATTATTTCTGACATAAAAGCACATGCCCTTTCGATTGGTGATATCAAATTAATACGTTATTTTACATTTTTTTCCATCAACCCCCTCCCCCGTCCACCCCCGTGGTCCGATTGGCACCAAAAACTAATCAACTCGAAAGTCCACGGAATAGTTGATGCTGGCCAAATTTGAACGCAATCGGTTAAGCCGTTTTTGAGTAATCGTTGGAGAAACGACAGACGCACACACACACACACACACACACACACACACACACACACACACACACGGACATCATGCTAAAAACTTCAAAAACGTGTTCACGGGACCCCAAAACGTAAAGATCTGGTGAAATCTCGAATTCGAAATTTTGGTCCGAAACTAATAACTTCCCTACCCTCTGGTCGGGGAAGTTAAAAAGAGAAAAAGATCTGGTTAAGTGGTATACTTGAACCGAAAAAAAAGCGGGTTTTGTTTTCGGTTCAGCTCCGGATTTCGTTTCGGCCTTGTTAAGTTTTCGAAGTCCTGCGTATAAGTAAGACACCGGAAACGGAAATAATTGATAATCTAAATACCAATAAATCTATCACCAATACTATAAAATAAAAATTGATCCGACTCATTGTCAGTGTGATAGTTGTTTCATTGCAGTTTAATACAGAAAACATCGCTTAACTCGAAACCACCATCATCCCTCATCAATCAACACCTTACCTCATTTACTGTATAGTTGAGGAAACTTGTACAGAATTTGTGGAATGTTTTGAATATAATGCATGAATTATGTTACTAATTTGTAGACAAATTTTAAGATTTATATCAATAAAATTAAAATTGGCACCAATTTTGCATACTAAACAAAAATTTGATTGGTTAGATTAACGATCCAATAAACGATCCTACGTTCTGTATCATAAAATTCGTACTTGATTTCAAATTGTCGATGGATAAAAATAATTTTCAACCGCAACAGATTGATTTCAAGAAAAATAGAAAAGAACAAAAAAAAACAGACAATGTATCTTTGTTGAATGGGGAAAAAGCAAATAAATGTAATATAAATCAATAAACCAATATGGGGTAATAAATTTTTTTATTACGTTCCTGGGATTTTTCTTGAAAGGTTTTATAATCATAATATTAAATAAACCGATTTTAATAACTAATAATTCATATATATTACTATAACACGTTTTTGTTATTGTTGTTGTTATTAGTTTTCTGTAAATAATGAATATTAAAATTAAAAAAATCGCCAACTACGATTAGATGTTGAATTAATAAAACATTAATTTTTATGATTAATATCGATTGATTTCGCTTAAATATGCTTAAATTATCGTAAATTATAATTTTTAAAGTTGTTTATTTGTTTGTCAATTAATTATTTAGAATAATTAAAATAATTCATTTAGTTGATACCTACGTTGTTTAATTACAAATTAGTGCGATATATACTATAAGCTGCGATGTCCGAGTGGTTAAGGAGTTTGACTCGAAATCAAATGGGCTCTGCCCGCACAGGTTCGAATCCTGTTCGCAGCGCTTCTTTTTTTTTCTTCCACAATACTTTTTTTTGACAATTTCAGATATACAGGGTGTACAACGCTATTTCATCTCGCAACTGGTTGTATCTTTGGTTACGTAATAGAATACCAGGGTATTTATTCTCGCAGTTGGCTGTGATTTTGTTTACGTAGTATCGTAGTTTGATTCGACCATTTGAATAATACATTAACAAATGTCAAGTGTGAATCAAGTTACGTTACTACGTTACCAAAGGCACAGCCGATTGCGAGAATAAATACTTTGGTACATCCTGTATTTTTTAAATGGCCGGACCAAGTTACGATACTACGTTATCAAATACCGTGGTACACCTTGTATAAAATGTGATACAGAGTGTACAGTCAAGGGCGTAAAAATTTTAACGACTCTTGGTGAGAATTCTGTTTTACATAGATTGAACCTGAACCGTTCCTCTTCCAATGTTTCAATTGAAAAAGAACCAAACCTGCTTTATAGCTTGACCGGTTTTGGCGTATAGTAGCTGTTGAAGTTGAACCATAAATAAGTAAAGGGTGGCAAATTACCTGATCCACAGGGGGGCTTCTTTCTTTGTTCAGCTACATCAATAAATTGTCCCCGTCTTTCTCTCGATACCCAATAGTATGTTTGTTGCCTTCAAACAAAAGTCTGGTTCACACCATATAGTACTCACCGTTTAAATTTTTCTGCACATGACTGTACAACGGTATTTCGCCTCGCAGTTCACAGTTTGGCTGTGCCTTTTTTACGTAGTATCGTAGCTTAGTTCGCCCACTTGGAAAATACATCAACAAATGGTCAAATTTAATAAAGTATGAACCAAGTTACGATACTACGTAAGAAAGCCACTGCCAACTGCGAGGCGAAATACCGTTGTACACCCTGTATAGGTACCAAAGATCTGACCAACTGCTAAGTACACTCTGTATTAATAATTAATATTGGTTTATTCTATTGATCTTTTATAATAAAATTGTGAAAGATTAAGATATGAATTATATTATTATGAATGTCTTGGAGAATTTGAATAAATCGTCAATATTGAATAGTGTTTTTTTTTTTTGGTTGAAAATCTTAAATTTTAAAAGGCAACATTCATGAATAATGTATATTTATGTGTGTATATGTTACCTCTCACTTAATATATTATCTACATGAGCTTAGTAAATTAGGAAATCAGGTAATTAGTGAGAACAAATGGGATACGACTTTATTAAATCTTTGTATGTGTGTGTGTGTGTGTGTGTTTGTGTGCATCTGTGTGATAGTTGTATGATTATATTCTCACTTTAGACCAATTTCTTCTTCCTCTCTCACTATTTCTTCCTATTGTTGTTGTTATTCTATACAATAGTTGAATTATTAAAATCAAGTTGAATTTTATGTTGTTTTCCTTAATCAAAAAAGAGTGTTTATAAAGAGATACACTAAATAGATATGAGCGCGTATATAGTTTTAGATGTATCTATATACATATATAACTATATGTATGTATATTCTTCACATGGTGATTATTTCGTTTTCTCACAGTTTCACTTTTCTTTGGAATGTCATATGTAGTTGGATGCCCAGCAGGGTGTCCACTTGGTTTATTCATTCATTATGCATGGAGATGCCGCACTGTCAACTATGTACGATCAGTTCGTTTCCACTCAGTATTTCACAGTCTGTGTGTCGGATCCAAAGAATATAAAAATAACTCTACCTAGGATGGTATTTAAAGAATTCGAAATCCTTAAACAGAATAGAAAAAAATCTTTGGAACAACACACACACACATATAAACGCACACAGATCTAAATAAAGACCGACAGACAAACACACATAACTAGTCTTGTCTTTTTGCTCCTCCATTTCCATCTACATCTACTCTTTCATTCTTGAAATTTATTATTAATTATCCTTTTTCCAATAGAGATTATAAAATGAAACTGAAACCTACTATCTTTGCTATAATCTTCATTCAATCCACACTATATCTACTTATAAGTTTTTAATTTATTTTATTTTAATCTAATTTAAATTTCCCCGAAAAGAAAAACAACAGGATTGATGATAAGACTTTTATTGTTATTATTATTACTACCAGTCTTATCCGTTTACTGTCTCTTGAAAAAAAAAGAGAGTGATGAATGCAAATATAACCCTTAATACGGCAATTAATTCATAATATTTAAGGACAACACAGCATGACTCCGATTTTTCTGTTCCTTCCACTCCTTTATCAGCATCGTTTTCTTCTTTATCTAGCTGTTGCTTTCATATACAACGTATATACCATCAGTCTACTAACCCAGTATAATAACTGATGACCCTTGACCATTATTACCATTTCTCTTTAGAAAGATCCGCATCTCCAACAGAATGACCCTCATATGTTTCATAGAAGGTGAATTTTCGACACTTATCTGTCACAACTAGACTCTACTATTATCTATCATCATCATTATTACTATTATTATTATTACGACTACCACTGCTATTATAAAATGGTTACAAATACTCAAACTTTTCAGGTTTCACTGATTTATGTTGTCCGAACAGCATGATACTGTTCATCAGAAAGACAGCTTGACAGCAGTTTAACAGGAAAGTATAAAGAATAGCCGAATTTAATCTGGTAAAGGATGCGTTCTAATATTTATATTGTGTATATGTTTTAATATATTGAAGCCTTAAATTGGGCATTTCTAAAAAATTGGACATTAACTTTATAAAATCGGTAGCCACGTGTGCAACTTGGAAATATAATTTTCTGTAAAAATCGTATTTCAAAACTGGAATAATTTTATCTAAATTTACATTTATACCTACATACGTACAACGTACTTGGTTATTTTCTTTATCAATTTAAATTAGAAATGTACAGATTATGTAAATAATTTTAAATTATATTAAATTTAAGAAAAATTGTAAGGGTAGATCTTATCTTAAATTACTCCATTACTAAAGTGGACCCTTTACTAGCTCAATAGATGGGGTATACAAATTTTAACAAGAATATAAGCAAAGAAAACCTTGTTTATATTTGGAAAACTTTAAGGAAAAACTGCCCAGTTTTGCTATATCTAGTAATAATGTTTCAATCTTTGATAAAGTTCTAATTATATTTTCGATTTTAACTGAATTATTTAGCATTAACTGAAATTTAATTGCATTTATTGTAATTGACAAGGAACCATTACCAGGTGTCGATTTCAATGATACAGAGACATGTTCTTTGTTGAAATCTAAAGGCGCGTCCACATTATGCCGATCGGCATCATTCGGCTTGAGCCGATCTGCAAAGCCGAATTGATGTAGACGTGCCGGTAAGCCTCACCGACTTACCAAAAGCTGAGCCGAACGATGCCGAACCCAAACCGATCCAAGTCGGTCCGGAACGAAGAAAGCCGAACCGAACCGAACCAAAATTCATCGTGTGGACATGTTGATCGGTTTCAGTCCAGCCTCAACCGCTTGTTGCTTTCGAAAATATTTTTCTAGTTTTTATTCGTCTGGCTTCATGAGTGCGAAAATGAGTGAAAAGTTGACTGATGAACAGACATTATCATTTATTGACTTATATATGTAGACCTCTTGCCGAACACAGCATGCCGAACCGAACGTGCCGACCGACCTGTTTCGGCATAATGTGGACGCTACTTAAGAGAGACATGTGGGGCGAAATTGTACCTCAAAGCTTAGACTCGAAAGGAGTACTTCGTCAGTTTCACATATATGCAGTTGAGATAATTGAATTAAACCAGCAGCATTATCTTCGGCGTAAGAAATGAAAAAAAAAAGTTTTTTGTTTTAGTGTAAAATAGTAGATGGGACAGGAGTTATAAACAGGGCTGGATAGCTTGCTTGAAATAGGCTGTATGAGATTTGCTCCAGCTCCAGAGTTATTGCTATCAAAATGAGGTTCTAGCTTCGGCTTCGACTCTGGCTTCAACTCTATGACAATAAACGTTGTTGTGGCCGTTACTGTTAAACATAAATGCAATTTTGCACTAATGGAACTTCAATTACACTACTAGGTAGCTCATAGATTTGAGTTAGCTACAGATTTGCAGTATAGAAACTGTAGCTGCATTGTGTTCAAAGGAAAGAAAAATATTTTTACCAGGAGTTGTTCGGCGTATTCTCTAATATTTGACCCTTTATGCAATATAATTGACAATAGGGAAAACGCAATCGGTTAGCAATTTGAATAATATTTGAAAGATTGTCGGGCAGCCCTTGAAGAATATTTTAACAAATGTATTACTCTGTAGTGTTTTGGGGATTTTGAGCATTTTATACATAGTGGTACTCTTTGTAATATATTACTATAAAAAAAGTCACATGATTGAGATCTGGAGTCAACAGAAGTTTTAATGCCTTCAGCTTCAGCTCCAATTCAGGAGTCACAGCTAAGCTTCGGCACCTCCAAAATTGCTTGGCTCAGTTGGCTCTATGGCTTCAAGCTCCGGATCCGCAGCCCTGGTTATGCGTTAGAAATTACGAGACTTTGATAAAAACAAAGTCATTCGTTGGATTTCAATGAAGCCAACGGCGATTAAAAGAGCAGAGCAGGGATTTTTCTGAAAATGTTCTACAGGGACTACCCTACAATTTTTGAAATATTTCCTGAATCGCTGGGCAATAAATGTGAGTTGCCATGAGCAGATGAGAACCTTTATAGGAATATAAGTAATAACACTGTACTATTACCTACTATGTCTTCATCAATTAAAACATCTCGAAACAGGAATTTTTTACTTTTTTCCTCTTTCAACTACCACTGGTTTCATTGAAATTTCAACCCTTATAACTTCTGTTCTATTTAGTATTATACTATAAGACCCTTTTGATCCCATGCTTTTCCGTAGATAAAAAAACAAACACATGTCTCTTAGATTTCAACAAAGAATAACAAATCTCAGTATCATCAAAATCTGAGAGCGGCATACGGGAGAATGTTTTCTTGTGAGCCTTCAGTTACTGTAGAAATTATAATTTTGAAGTTCCTATCAATATTATTTATTAAAGAATAAGTAGGTACATGAAACGGTGCCAAAAGCGTGTAAAGTTAAATTTTGGCAATTGCTTTAAACACTTTTTGCAGAACCAAATCGTTGTGAACAAAAACTTAACAGAGATTGTGGACGTTTTAATTTAAATTGGAATTATTCCAGAATTACAATCAATCAAATATTTGTTACAAGGATTATTTTAATTAAACAAGAAATCAATATTTGGTTCTCAAATAAACTTTGTATCAATTTTTCAAATTATCACAAATATCTACGATAAAATAAAATTGTAAATAGATCAGTTTTAGATATTTGTATATTTATCCTGTCATAATTTGAGTTAATTATTTGAAAATTTGTGTGAATTTGTGTGATCAATTAACAAACATTTCACTTAAAAATCATTCAGTGACTGCAATTTTTGGCCAATTTTTTAGATTTTAATCTTATAAAAGCAAATAATGGAATATATAGAAAAACCGGTTAAATTTTTCAATGTTTATTACTTAAAAATTATCGTCGGGCAAAGTTGCTTATGTGACCGAAAAAGTGTGTTGAAAGACCTGGATTTACATGGGACTTAGTTCGCAAGGTACTGGATACAAATCAGAAACAGCCCTTAGATGCTCGTTGAAATACCCTTTCCAAAGCTGTCTCACAAGTTTCAATATTTCAGAAAACAAACAAAAAATTGACTATTATAAAAGCTGGCATTTTGGGGCACCGAGTCGAAAAAGATGCAGTCCCAGCCTTCAAGTGTACCTACATTTTGTCCTTTCTTATTTAGAATTTAATTTTTGTTACGTGCTTCTTCCATCTTACATATTTTTATGTACTGATCTTTGTTTTTAGTAAAGCATGCTACAGATCTGGTTAAATTTAGAAGGTGTCCAAGTAAAGAACGTAGGTCTCTTTGTTTTGATTATGGCGTACACTTGCCGGACAGTACAGCCATCTATATCGTCTGTTGTCAATTAAAAGTACCATTTCAAGTCTTGTATCTATCTATTAATAATTTCTTTATGTCAATAGTGTATTATAGAAATAATTAATAATGTTCTGTCTATATTTATAGAGCCGAAAAGTTGATTATATTGCATTTCTAGTTGAATGACAACTTCATAATACAAATTCAAACCATGACTATACTATACTAGTAGGTATGTATATGTATATGTATAGCTACTATCAAATGGACATTTATCTTGAAGTTGAGGTAGGTCGCGTGCTCAACGAACAATCATTAATCGTCCACCGGTGGCAGTTTAGACTCGACAACCTCCTACAGTATGGGTGAACAGTGTAATGCCTCCCTGGATCTATACGATATAGCTACTAACTATATGTGCACAACTATACTGTGTTGTCCATTTCGATAGCCGCCTGCTGTCTTTTACACACACACACACACGTAAAAAAGTGATACCACACAATTATGCTTCCAACTTCAATAAAGCAAAAAATCAAAGGCAAAAAAGATTGGTAATTACATCATTGTTCTTATTACAAAGACATAAAGAATAATAATGGTGGAGAAATTCAAAGGCAATTATTAGAACATAACTCATGTCAGATTTATGTCATAGTCATACTATGAGAAACTTACATATATCCACTTTACACTATTCATTCCTTCACCGCTTCCGTCCCTTTATCCTCATCTATGTTTTGAGACTTGTATAACTGTTCGTTTATTTATTAAGATATGAGTAAGATTTCTCTATGTAATTGTTATTGATAGTTTTGAAGTTTTATCAGGATAGTCATCGGTCAAATCCATCGATCAAGATCTTTTCTCTTTATAGTGACTTGAAACTTATATAAAGTGTGTTATTAACACAAGGTGAAATTTGCTTGTCATAGAATCATTAAAATTGACTACACGAATCATGATTTACCGATATGTTCAATACACGATCCATACATGTTTTTTGCGAAATTCTATTCTAATTCTTGTGTATCCATCCACGATTATTATTATTTTTTTTTTTGAATAATAATGACATATTTATTAGTGTTGCATGATGGTTGAAATGACAACAAAACTACAAATGCCTTCATGCTCAATTAAAAATAACAATAATACTTCTCATTAAACAAAAAATAATTGCAATATTTATTCTTTTAAATCACGTAACGACCAGTATTTCCTCTTCAAAATAATCCGTACATCCATCATAAATAATTACAAAATAACGATAATCGTTGGGAATTTACTAAAATCTTCAAAATTTCCTGTTCAGACCAAATGTATTTAGAACGAGACGACATGGATACCGTGGAATATACGAAAATAATTCAGGTTTAGGACCGTCTTAGCGCTCAGACAAGGTAATGCTCAAGACAGGCACTTCACAAGGGCGGCAAATTCATTTAATAAGTCTACAAAAAGTAAGATATTTTCGTTATAACAATTTTAAGCTGTGAAGAAGACAATTTGGAAACTTTTAATCTACTTTTAGTCTCCTTTTTGAAAAACATTTGTTAAAAGCAATGATTCTTACCAAAATTTTGCAATGAATTATGAAAAAATCTTTTGGATACTTTTAATAGATTTTTGAGTTGGATTCTCGACTTCCAATTAAGATTTTAGGCAGAGTCGTAGCTATGGGAGTGTTATTTTTAGCTCCCCTCCCCCCACAACAAGAATTTTTTACCCATCAAGTTTTTGTTACTGTAAAAGTTGCCCTATCTTCCAAAAAACTTCACACGACCTGCATACAGAACTGATTTTTAGACATTTTTCTCCTAAGTTGTAACTTATAACAAGTGTTAAATGTAGAAAATTTAGTCATCAATTCTTCATCAATTTTTCTGACAATTAAACTGTGAATGAGACAATTTAAAAACTTTTAATCTATTATAGACCTAAATTATTGACTTTTAGTCTTTATTAAAAACAAAAATTATTACAGGCAATATTTGTTAGATAATTTTTGTGATGAATTTTAAAAAAAAAATGTATTTCGATACTTTTGATCGATTTTTGGGTTAGATCCTCAATTTACAATTGGAATTTTTAGATATTTTCCTTCTAGATTATATTTTTTAACAAATTTTGTTATTGAGTTGTCAAAAGTGGAAGATTTACTCAAGTTTAATAGAAATCTTAACTGAGCTTTTCAGTTTTGATTGAATTTTGATCTTGGGTCTCAAAACCCAAAATTGTTACACTTTAGGCCTGTTTTAGCACTAAAATCGTAATGTTTCGGTGGGTTTGCTATTGAATTGTGAAAAAAAGATACTTTAAGTTAATTTTACAGCAAAATTGTGGTCTTCCAATTCATATTTTAGAACATTTTCGTTTAAATCATCCATTTTTAGTGAACTCTGAACTTAAATCGTAGTGTGAATAAAATGTAGAAAAATTTTGTTCAATTTTTGAGCCACATTCTCATCTTTGTCTTTAGATTTCAAGACATTCTGATTATAAACCACCAGTTTTTCAACAAATATTTCTACAAAATCGTCTCAGGAAGGAGATTCAGATACCTTTATAAGATTTTACAAGTGAATTTTAACACTTTAATCTAGATTTTAGGACACGGTAGTCCTGCATCATCAATTTTTGAGCAGTAAAAGGAATTTCTCTGTTCTCGACTCTTGAAATCAACAAACAATTAGGTAGAATCAGAATTCATCTAAATATCTTTCATATAAAAGAACAGTGGCTCGTCATATCAAAAGCAAATATTAGGCAATTAGGCCCGACTTGAAAGGGCCTCCGACCTAACGGAGGCACTATTTCTGCTCGGGTCTAAGTTATCACATTGTTATACAGCATGAAATGTGGTCCCACGATATATTTTGCCTAAGACCCTCAAAATTCTTAGCGCGCCACTGTGAGAGAAGGATCTCTACTTTACTGTGCACAGTACTCTGCAAGAAATAGTGCCGGCCCTGGATAATTAATTACTGATGAAATATTCGCCACCATGTTAGTTAAAGAGCTCTTATTGTGAACAATAAAAAATTGAAAAGATCACAGTTGATACATTCATTTTTGGTAAAATAATAAGTGGCACTTAAGCAGAGAGAAAGGAATGCTATAAAAATATTTGCCTGATGGCGGCACATATCCTTACGACGGTCCTGTTCACGCTTCATTTGTGTAAATATTTAAAATGTCCATTAAAATATCTGTTAAAGATAATTAGAAACATTGAAATTTCATCCATTTTTAATCATGCTAAAAGCTGTACAGTTATAATGAATTGTTAATGAAGGCAATAGTAGATGGAGAGACGTCTAAAAAAAAAAGACAGGAACAACTTATTTTTGTACACATTGATAAATATCATGATTATAGTGAATGTTGAAGATTTCAGAAGCTTTCAACGAATCATATAATAATGTTCTATTTTATGTTTCTATTGTTATACTACTAGGTAAATGTAATGTTCTTTTATTACTTTATATGTATATGTATTACTAATACGTTGTAAGGAACGAATTAGTAATAGAGTCACGAATACAATTTACTTCTTCTAAATTGTACTTATTGTGTAATTATTACATTTTAAATTGCATTTTGTAATCTATGCATCGATGATTGAATTACAAAATAGGTAACGAACAATAATTCTTAAACACATGGAATTATTGCAAATTTATTCTTTAAATCGTAACTTTTACATATTAGTAATCGAACATAGGAAGCTAATCTTAATTAATTAAAAGGGTTTCGTTGTAAATTATCGATGAAATACGCACAAAAAACGGATATTTTTCGTCCAAATTCAATCAACGGTAGACGAAAATTGTTAAAATTACCACAAGATCGAAGATCACAACAAAGAAGAATAATCTAGGGTGTGTTTTTTATGGGTAATTAAAGTGGTAGTTTTTTTTGCGTAAAGTCCAATATAAATGTTAAATTGCGTTAATGTCTATGTTGGTGATTGAGATACGGATATTATTCATAATTAATGGAATTGTCACAAGCTGATGTAGATTTTCCGATTGGAGGAAATTCGAACGAAATATTGTATTTGCAAGTAGGTATCTAAAACAGTCAGGAATACAGTTGTTCTATGTAAGTTTATTATAATTAATCGGTTTTATGAACATTATAATCTTCATACTGTGAGATTTGTTCCCATATGAATTGACAAAGATATTTCTTACTAATCCGTAAAATCTATTTTAAACTAAAACAATCTCACACATGAGTATGATTAGAGATGTCGTTTACGTAACTACTAATGATTCGAGAGATTTGTTTAAAATCAACTCCACTTGTTTATGTAGTTATAATAACAGTAATAATGGATAATTCATTACATTTCCGAGAGATTTTGCACACACAATTCCCAAGACTTTCTTTAAAGTATAGTAAGAAAATAAAGATGGTGAGAATGTGGGAAATTCAAACTGTGAATTCATTATTGATAATCGCTCAGAATCGATTTAGAAACCATAATTTTTCATCAGCGAATTCATATAATTTTAAAACATTTTACAGTTTTGACGAAGACTTTTAAATATTCAAGGCTTCACATCTTTCTATATCTTTTCCACAACAAAAAAAAAAACTTTAAATTAATATTATTAGGATTAAATTACCGTCTTTAATAGTATCGATGTCTTGTCAAATTTTTTCCTCCATTTTTCTTTTTGGTTTTGTTTTTGGCTTGGTTTCGTTCTAAAGCTTTTAAAATCTCCCCATTGATATGTGTTGTCAAATGATTAAGTTGATCACTATTATTACACTATTAATGTCAATATTTACACTCATGTACACAAATATGTAAAATGTGATAAAATTTATTTATCGTGTGTCATGTTCTTTTACCACTTGTCGATTACAACCGATTGACAACATTTAATGTTGGCTCTCTTAAACTTCTATTACCTAATATATGCAGTTTTTATGGTGTTTTTATCGGTTGCAAAAACATGATACTTTTAGTCTATATGTATACATAAACAATTATTGTCGATATTGGGGAAGGGGGCTAGAGACCGATTGAGAGACAAGGGGAGAAAATAAATAAGCAATCAACCTGCTGTACAATGTTTGATTGACGCGGGAGGGGTGAGTGGTTTGGTTTGATTGACAACATACGAACTTGTCTCGATATTTGTATATCTTGTCGGTTTGACGGCCCTACTCTGGCCATATTTGGCTACGTAATGGCCTAGTAAACATCAGCACATATGGAACCGTCAATTTCGAATACTTATTGGTTTAATAACAAGAATTAATCTGTACAAATCTGGGAATTGTTATGGATTAAATACAAATAATTCTTCAATATCCGGATTGGTTTACAAATCAACAAAACTTATCGGAATTCTAGCACAGTTGGATCATTCAAATAATGCAAGTATAGCTGTAGAATTTTCGATTTAAACATGAATTTTATAAGGAGCTTTTCTGTGAATTTACAGAACAACACAGACGTAACATACAAGGATTATATGTATGTATAAAGAATGAAATAATCCATAAAGCTGAATTACGAGAACATGACAACAACAGTGTTTACTGTACATTCGTATAAGAAATTCTAACATTTTATGTTGTACTTACACAGTGTTTTTTTACTATTCCAACAGGACGATTAACTCTAACAGATTTGTATACGTTTTTCAAACTCAAATTACAATTGTACGTTGAATTTAAAGTTTTATTCAATATTATCCATCAAGAAGGATAAATGATGGAGAATTATACACTCATACTTATCCTATATTTGAAACAATAGTTTATCTCAAAGGATAAAGTTATAGAATAGAGCCGTCATTTTAAATAAAGACGATCAATTAGATTCGCTCCTTTCTGATTCGTCATTTTATGCTATTCGCAATTGAATTTTTTTTTAATCATTTATTTCAGCCATATCGTAGATGTAAGAGGTAAGGGCAGGTACTTAAGCGAAACTTAAAATAAGTTATAGGTACAATTGGGTGCACATAAAAGAGACCACTTTTGTGCAGTAGTGTAAAACTGGCTCTAAGGACGGTCGTAACAATGTAACAGAACTTTCAAAGGTTAGGATTTTGAAAGAAAGATGAGGGTGGAGTTACTGATGCCATTTTGGGTATTTAGCTGAATAGAAAAATACTTTTTACAAATTTTTTATGGTGGAAACTCATTCTAACATCTCCTACCGTCCTACCTGCCCATTTTCTTACCCTACCGAGAGAAACAGCCTGACTCACACTAATCGAAGCACGTTATATTCCTGATTAAAGAGTCGGTCTCTTTTATGTGCACCCTATAGTGTACATATCGGATTGTTCATTTATAATTACACAATTCTTAAGGCAAATCATATAGGCTGTCAGGCGTTGCTTAATCTTGCTTATCGATAGCTACGTCTCTGCTCAAAGGAAAACTCAAGTCCTATCATGTAATTCCGATTGATTCTACAGTGTGTATAATCAAATCTTTACTTAAGGTAGAAATTCAGTCATTCAACGTTGAGAAACACCCGGAACCGCTCTAGTTAGATGGCGCTTGCTCTACCACGTCTTTTATATCTATATTTTTATCCACATTTACAGATTGCTTTATTTTCTTTGAGAGTAATATGGTGGAATTTATAAATTAAAACTATAAAATGCGTTTTTTGGAGAAAAGATTGATGTTTACGTTAAACAATTTCGTTCATTTCAATTTTCATAGTTGATTCGATTGGTTTCAAGCGTATATTAATATTAAATACACCTATTTCGACATTTTTTCTTTTTTATTTTTTGGTGCAAAAACGGTAAATTCAGCGTCATCCAGAAAAATTTAGAAGCTAAATAAAACTAACTCGGATATGATAAGAAAGTTTAAACAAAATCTGTCGTCTCATTTTCGAGATAAAAAATAAAATAGTACAAAAAATATGGTTTATTCACTTTTTTTCAAAAACTTTACGACAGATTTGCTTAAAATTTGGTATAAGTAATGCTTACAATTAGGCTCATACTAATCTCAGGTAATTTTTTCAATTTTTTTGGATATCACGTTTATATTTTGATCCACTGAAGTTCGACCTAAAACTCAAGATTTCTTGCGTACCTTTAATTTTAAAATCACTTCAAGAAATCAGTAGTCGTTTGAAGTTGTTATGGATTATTAACTGATTTCCATGTATAACAAATGTCGCATTGCGGCCTTTACACAAAATACCCCAACTAGATTTTCTTGCATCAATAATTTCCGATTTTCTAATTAGACATAAATCGTACTGTTTAATTGAATGTGTTGTAATAAATTATTGGTATCTTTATGTATATAGTATTAAGTATATGGATAGTAGTGAATGCTTTTTGATCTGAATGTAAATGTTTAAATTTTAATTTTCCCCAACTAGACTTATCGTGAAAAAGACCATGTCCGAGTGTTGTTCCGATCCATTCAGAAGCCAGAATAAATACAACACCCGTATTTTACACGAAATCAACAAAAGCAGAGAAAAAAGGATATACACATATGTACATACATACACATACATATAGGTATAGTGGTAACTAAAAGCTTGACTTTATTTCTAAAATATGTAAATCTGCAATGTAAAGTTATTCAAATTTAGGTAATTTAAATGGATTTGCAGTCGATGTGTGCACACATGGATATAAATATAAATATATGTGTGTGCACTTTTTCTTTTATTATTCCATTATTGCTATGTACAACAAGTGATGTATGTAAGAAAATGTTTAATTTACACATTTACATTGTTAATATTTTATTCACTATACTCTCATTTATTGATATCCAACTATTTATATAAACAACATTTTAACTATATCGTTATCCCAGCTCGCTCATTTGTATTTATTTCCATATATGTTAATTATCTTTACTCATTAAACTATCCTTAATTGTATAAAATTGTGAAACTGATTGTGTGCTATGTTGTATAATTTGTTTTCGTCGTTTCCATTATTTATTGTTTTTTATTTTCTTTCTAACATTTGCATGGAATAATTTGAATATCTTTAATCAAAAAATACACCACATCCGCTATAGAATATTCTTAAGTTAGCATTCATTGTTTTTTTTTTTTAAAGCATAAAAGACTAACAAGACTGCTTCTCATAAGTTTCATCCTTTTTTCATATACATAAATATTTTTTAAATTTTGCCTTCCTGTTCTTTTTTCTTGTTTATTTTTTTTTTTTGTTAAGAAAAAGCCATCAAATTGCAAGTGGGATGTTAAAAGCGTTGCTTAGATGTCACATTCAAGAATTTAAAAGGTTGTAGGTAGCACAATATTGCATATTCACATACATGTATGGTAGTTTTAATATACGTCGAGTATTATTCAAAAACTAGAATTTTTTCGGCAAGATAACTTTTAATAAGACCCATGCTCTTCTGACATTAATACAGTTTATTATCGTTTTCTGTTATTTTTCGTATCACTGTTTATAATATTGATTGTATTTAGTTGAATATTTAGAGGACCCGTTACCTGTTCTAAGAGCAGCTTTTACCCTAATCTTCTCGTAAATTTCTGGAACACTCCATAAAATTGGCATTGAACGTCATTTTATATTCTCGTGTTTCTACATATATGAACCAACTTAATATAACATCGATTCGATTAACTTTTACTACCTGCTGAAATTGTAAAACTGAAGCAAATAGGGAACAGGGTCACTGCTTCCAAGAAGAGCATTTTCTTGTCTTTTTAGCGAATTTTTTAAAAAAAAATTAGCTAATGACGAGATCCTCACTTTTGAATTTCCGAAAAATTTTTGCACAGAAGTTCGTTTTGGAACCTCAGGAACCCATATCCACCGTTCGTTAAAATTTTTATATATATATATATATATATATATATATATATATATATATATATATATATATATATATATATATATATATTTATATATGTATATCCACGATAACTGCCGTAAAAATACACCAATCTTAATGAAACTTGGTACAAAAATCGGTCTTTGTGATAGCTTGGATGAGTTCGTTGGCCAGACTGGTAGGGCCAACACTTTTGGAATAAGAGCTGAAGAAATGTTAAAAAAAATCATTTTCAATATTAAATTTGCTTAGATTTTGATGAAAATTAAAATAACAGTAGAGTCGTCGATCCTCTATGACCCAGAAAAAAAATCATCAAAATCGGTTCATTGGATCGCAAGAAAAATGCAAAAATCTCTTTTTTGAGTATAAGCAGTAAAATCACGTATCTAAGATGGCTATGTGTTCTGACAATTGATATTAGAAAAAAAATTGAATATCGCGGGGGGTAACTAATTTTGACAGTTAATATTAGACACAAGGCCTGCTAGAGAATTTCGCTTGAAAAAATCAAGCAGGCCTTGATTAAACGTATTACGGGAAATGAATTTATTAGTTGATTCAATGTTATTAAAATATATTAATTGTCAGTATCATAAGAATGTTTTGCAATTAATATTTCAGTATGTAGATACATAAAAAATTCGCTATATAAGGTACTTGCTGCCTTTGGAGATCTTTTTTTTAATTATTAATAGAAAAAAATGTATAAACATGAAAAATAGAGAACAGTGTTGAATCCAAATGTTTCATATTTGAGTTTAATCCACATCAATGTCTATTAATATATTTAATTATTATTAATTTGAATTCAATAAATTAACAAACAGGTATAAATTAGAGCTGCGCGAATCCTAACCGAATCGAATATTATTCTTCAGTTCGAAATTCATTCAAATTATTCGAATAAGCAAAATTTTCCAAACCTTTTAGATTATTCGAATAGATACAGTTTGATATCTACAAATATGGCCCATTTGGTATAGCTCAAATAATTCGAATAATATAAAAGGTTCGAATAGGTTAGTTCATTATTCGATTCGATTCGTCGCGAATTATTCGCACATAGCCCTAGTATAAATTAAATAAATTACTTATCGTATTTTAGCACCTACTAGGAAACTTGTTAAAAATAGGCCATAATTAGATATTCTTTGTAATCTTTCAGGGGTGAATCTCAAATTTCTAGGGAGAATTCACCCCCGTAATCCCTTTTAATTCAACACTGATGGAGAAGCATTGGATGAAGATGTGTGACAAAATCATATGAAGGACTCGAATTTGCATCTTTACCAAGCTATAAGTATCCATAAGCTACCAATAGCTAGGCTAGACACTATCAATATTTTGGCTCTATGATAGCAGTCTTTGTAGAGCCAAAATCGAGTGTGTTCGCTGGGTATTTTTTGGAGAAAAAATTGTCTAGAATAAACGAATTATTATTGTTTAAAGTTGAGGATAGTAGAACTGAAACGTGCTGAATTGATAAGACAGATAAACGTCGTCGGCTTCACTATAGGAAAGGTATAAAAGAAAGACACATAAGTTTTCAGGAAACCATTGCAATCTTGTATCTTAATTTTCATTCGAATTCCAGCATGGAATGAATAGATACCCATTTATGACTTGCCTTCTTCTATCTGCCATTTCTGTAAAATGTAACGAAAAAAACAACAACAACGAACTGCTTCCATATACGGTCGCAAATTTAAATGGTCGGCCATCTTTTCCTTCTTCATCTTCTACTACATCTTCGTTTTGTTGTTGTTGTTGTTGGTGTTCGGATCTTCTTATATGTACAATTCTCGTATTATTCGTTTTTGGTTAATTATGCAGCGTCAACGTTGTATTCGAAACGTATAGAAAGAAGAGGAGTCTGGACGACCACCACATTCATGTAAATACTTTTCGTTTATATGTAGATGTGTGTGTGGATGTTGTTGTGTATCTTATAAGACGACGAGACTGTTCTTGGGGCAGGCAGCTAAAGGCTCATTAGCATATAATATGAGCAGATTTTATAGCTGTTGCACAGGACGCAAACTACCTATTATAAAACGTTCTTGTCATGGATTTGTGCGTGACGTCTGTCGTTGTCGTATAAGCCCCACATATCGTATGGATTGATATCTTCAACTCCTTTTTTTTCTCTCGTTTAATATTATGTACATACAACACCAACAATATTGGAATAGTGGAACAGATTATATCGAAATTAATTCCAATTTATTAGGTACACGTACAAAAATTTGTGAACGATCTTTAACATGATTGCCGTTGTTGTTTTTGTTGTTGTCATTGTTTATAGTTTTCGTCATTTATTATATTTTTTTAATCGCTTTTTAAATAACACACAAACAACAAAATCTGAGCAATTAAAGCGGCACATTTCATCCAATTTACATAAGTTAATTAGCCAGCGACTATTAAGACCTGTATAGTCAATATATATACGTATTGAAATTGATCTAAAAATGATTACATGCGATAATAGATGTTGAATGAAATTTCAATTAAATTCCCTTGTCTGTCTTTACCGCTTGTACATTTCTCTATATTATTTAAAATAGCATCCCAACAATTAATATGAAAATGAACGACGACTAGAGAGTGTGTCTCCCATTTCACACTCTGCCACCAAGGTGGAACAATGATCGAACGTAGAAATTTAATTCAAATAGGAATGTCAGGATAGTAAATCATAAGAGCCTTGCTTTTTTTTTTGGAAAGAAGGCAGGTAAAATTTTCGATTAACACAAAACTGAGGACGAAAACAAGAAACGAATATCAAAGCGATATAATAAAGGCAAATCATCACAAATTAGTCAAGTCGTTCCGATTCGAGTAGGATCTTAAAAACAAATATATGTGGCATAGCCAAATTATAATAACATTACCATAATAGATGAGATAAAAACGAATTTATTTTTAATATAGAAATATTCAAATTGTCCACTCATTTTCGAGTTGTTTTTTTTTATTAAAGAAACCATAATTGGAATATTCAGCCTTTATGGTCAAGTTAAATCAAGTTTCAATGCGGGGGAGAACATCTTGTTTCTGTTGTTTTGTTACTAATTAACAACAAGAAGGTATTAAACTCATCTGTAAAGTTCTTGTCTTGTCTTGTTCCAATGTTCTCATTTTTTTTTTAAAATTTTTTTTAGTCTATCCTACTAGTTATACCGCCTGACTGAACTAAGGAAAAAGTCGATTTTTTTCTACTCTCTCTCTTAACTTATCGTTCCGATCAAAATGGATCGATTTCAATGTGAATAAACCAGTGTCCAATGACACCATCGTGCAGTAGTTTATAATGGATATAGTTATTGATAAGATTTGGGCGATTTTTTTTAATTTTGTGGTTTTATATTGAAATCAAAGCTGCCATTAAAGTGCTACAATCAACCCCTGGAAGGTAACTCTAGCTACCGCCCTATAAGAAGTCAAACCGCATTTAGACTTCAAGTAGTTAACCCTCGAGTTAATAGAGGGTAATTACAGTCAATTTAACTATATTTCTATTTCAACGGTTTAAATAGATAATTTATGGGCTTTCATATTTGTTTTCTTTTATTTTGGTTGTTTATAGGTAGATATAATCGAATCGGAGAGGAGAAAACAACGAAAACAAATTTAAAAATATCCGATTTCATAGATAGTGTGTGGATTTGTGATTTTCAATTTAATTACAGAACATTTCTCTTCTTGTCATAATCTAGTGGTTCTGCCAGTTTGTTTGTTTGTTTGTTCATATGTAAGATGTTCAGTTTGAATGTATCTCTGCTTCATCACACCAGTCGTGTGAATCGAAAAACGAGAAAAACAAGCAGAGGTGAAGTGAATAAAAAATTTAAAAGTAAGAAAGAAAAGAGGAGAAAAGTATCCATCTACATATAATGGCTAAGAAATATTCATCATTTCGAAAGATGATTTTTGAATAAAGAAATTATAAAGATCGATAAAAATTTCCGACCTCTATGGTATGCTTTTGTACGTAAGGGTATGCCGGTTCTTAAAAAAAGCATATACTCTATCTATCTACATATGTATATATAGTTAGTTATATAGTTGAATATATATAATAATATCTTATATGCGTGTGTGTGAGCGGGGTCGGAGCGAGAAAGAGACTCCTCCTAATGAAGCGGGCTCACCTTGCCTATAAATTACGACCAACTCCATGTTATAACGGTTTGATATGGCCAAGATAAGCACTTACATCGCTATAGGGGGTAGTCTCCCGCTGGCATTGCTCCGTTCACTCTAATCAACTTTAAAACCCGAATAAAATATACAGTTGGTTTTCACTCGCAGTATGCTAACCACACGAAAAACAAGACGGATATCATAAGCCGAGAACTCAGAGGGTTTCGAGGGGGGCGGGGGTGGTGGCTATGCAATACAACATGCTGTTAACTTATTGACCGACGGCCAATCTTGCTGACCGACCGAAAAATATCCAACTTTTACAAAGAACCAACAATCACTTTTTTTTTTATTTCGAGGAAACTACTACTAAACATCCTTCATCTATACATCTTATTTGTTATTTTCTCGTTCACTATCTCATGAATATTCCATCAAAATTAATGCCATTCAATTATTTACACTTCAATATTCGTAGCCAATGTGGTAAATAGAAAGAGGCTTTCTTAATTTTTCAAAATAAAAATTCTACAGGACCTCTGACAGGTGTTTATCTGATTTCGACACTAACACATTTTTATAAATCAAAATCAATTCCTAAACAGCTGCAATAACTACCTTCTATTTATTATTATTATTATTATTATTATTATTAGTCCATCTACATTTCTAATTATTCCCAAAATATGGGATCTATCTACCCTCCATATGTTTGAATAATAACAACAATCAACCATCTCACTATTGTTACACCCCTAATAATCATCATCATCATCATCATCTTTTGTTTCGTTTTAATAGGATTTTATATTTGGGGGCTGGTTTCTAACAGAAAGCCGAAAGATAAAAAAACACGATCATCTTGGAGCTAAATTAACAACAGCAACAACACACAACAAGAAGAATTCAGATTGTGAAGAAAGCGCGAAATGTCACGTTGGTCAGATTCTGTAAATTCTTCTTTATAAACGACTTCTCGTTATTCCCAAAACAGATAAGTATCAATAAAATGAGATTTTGCGGTTTGGTGAGAATACTAACTTGAAAAAAAAAAATTGTTAAAATTATTCCATATCAATTTATTTAATCTCCAACATAGTAAACTTTCGTTTCTTTTGCTGTTCCTCTCTTAGTTCATATTGGATGTCATGTGGCCTTTTTGTTCCTATTATTTCTACATAATTTAGCATCAAATTTAATAATAATTAGTTCCTAAAATTAAATGTGTAACAGTTTAATTTAGACTGTTTTAATTAATAAAATGCACGATTATATAGATAACTTTAGTTTAAAAATTTAAATGCACTTAAATTAAGGATTCTGGCTGGTTGCCTTGAGGTGATTAATTAATCACCATAGAGAGATAAACTTAATTCACATTGGTGCAACTAGTTGTTCTGACAATCTTACCTGATAAAAACAGTTCTCATTCAACGAAATTTTCCTTTCTTTTGTTATATGATGTTTCTATTATACTACTAAGATTAATAATAAATACATCTAATTTCTAAATTTAAATAAAGAAAAAACTATTGTTCTAAATAGAATACCTACTACAGTAGTACTGCATGTTTTCACCTACAAAAAACTCCTTCTGTTTGTTGTTAAAACATTATTTATGCAGAAGTCTTCAGATCTCTCGCTGCAGGATAATCTTACAAGTTTTCGTGGACCACCACAGTTCCATTAAATTATCCCAAGAATATTTTTTAAATACATTCAATGTAACATTGTGAGTAGGTATTGGAGGCTTTGGTAAAATTTAACTTACTCTGATCATTTTGTAACGAAGAAAAGAGGAGAAAATGACTTGTTATTTTTTTGAATTCATCATTTTCGAAGATTCTGTTATCATTTCGCTTTGTTGATTAACTATGGAGAGTAACAATAAATACGCTATAACTTAATTAATAATTTGAATTATAATAATTAAGAATTTGAAGAGGAACACTTAGGCTATCTATTGGAAGTGGAAGCGCCCTTCTACAATTTTTGGAAACAGGATAAATTGACGACGACTTTTGGAAATTACTCAATATTGAATGAAAAATTATTACTTTCAAAAGAAAAATATTAATTTTGTATTTTGTTGACTTTAAATTTCTAACGGTAGCAATTTTTCATTTAACATTGTGTAATTTCCAAAAGTGGCGTCAATTTTTCCTGTTTCTAAATATTATAGAAGTGTGCTTTCACCTCCAATAGATAGTTTAAATTTCCCCCTTCAAGTTGGATTAACAACTATTTTATTCTATTGATAAATGAAAGAGTGATGGCGAATTTATTGGTACTCTGCATAGAAAAACCGTGTATTTTAGTGTACCATCAGTTTCACATAAATGTGACCACTTTTTATGGGGCTGTGTAACGCAGTCTTTAAAAGGCAACGGAATTGTTAAAAGTCAGAGTTAAGGGAGTAAAATATTCAATCAAATAAAGGGGATCGGGGTAACTATGGTGCCTGACCTACACGAACCGAAGAGCGTCATATTTCTGGCTTAAGAATCAGTCATATTTATGTGAAAATGATGGTACGTATAGCCTTCTACCCTTATAGATTCATAATTGACATCAACTTATTGATAAAACTTATACTTCCTGTTCAAATGCTATTAAAGAAAATTAGCAAAGGCGATTAACATAACTAGCTGACATTATTACTAATGGTTTTTGGCCACATGTGTTTAAAATATTAACGCACGTTTTGATGTATTGACGTCAAAACTGGGTTATAAATACATTAAATTCTAAAATGTCCGTACAATATCAATTTCATTGTAGAAATACTGTGAATAATCGTTAAATGAATCGATTCTAAATCTACACTTGTCAAACTTGTGGACTTGTCGACTTGTGGACTACATTCTTGATGATTTTTTTTATCGTTATTCGAGAGAATTTTTAATTGGTGTAAAAAAAACACCAATTAAAGCGAAGAACGACGTAATTCGCACATTTAGAAAAGGAATTAATCCAAATTGTGAAATTTATTAAAAAAATAAATAAGAAATGAGTCTTCCTCTTTACTAGATTATTAGTAGGTATACAGCTCTGCGGAATTGGATAGAAACATAGCAAAATATCTATCTATCTCCCGCTTTCATCATTCCATCTCATGTATTTATTTGTCTTGTCTAACTTATGGAAACTGGCAATGTTTCCACTCGCTACCCTTTTCTCATCAACTTAACTTAAAGAGAAACAATAGACATTTTTCTCCGTCTGTTCAATAGAATTAAATGAGTATTAGGAGGTGGAACAATGCTCCGCCTTAATTTGCTCGACCTCTTTCTAACACATGTGAGAAAATGACTGCGGAAAGAAGAGAGATGATTCTGTAATGTTTTTATCTAATATTTTCTGCCGGTATAAATATTTCATAGCTTCAAATCATACATTGTATACAGGATTATTCACGTCGGACGAATTTTATTTTATGGTAACACATTATTTGGCGAGTGATTCGAAAAATATTTCAAGAATTTGTAGGGTCCCTGAAGATTATTTTAGCAAAATTAGAACCTTGAAGCTCATTTGAAAGTTGGTCAGAAAACAAACTAAACACGCAAAACGACTTGGAATGACTCAAGGATTCTCATAATACTGTTTTTTTTATTATATCCAAAATACTCAATTTCCCATCGATTCGTGTATAAAAAAATACAAAGAATACACCGAATAAGCGAAACTCCTAAGAGTCCAAAGCCTATAAATCAAATGTATGTTTATCTTAAATAATAACAAGGAAAATGTTCATAGTTGACATTCGGGAAAGGGTTTTTATAGTTTTCTTTAAAAAATTCATGTGTATCTAAATTCTGAACACCGTGCAAGATAATTTAGAACAGTACTTTGGATATTTTACTATACCTATAGTGGCTGCATGCAAAATAATCTGTTAGCCGTCTGAACCATTTTATTTATGCATTCAACCTAACAAAGGAGCTTAAAATTAAAATTGACCAGAAACTGTTAATCATTTTAAAGACACGTCTTTCTCTTGAACTTGATCATTATAATTCGATTACAAAACCGCAAATCATCCCCATACACATGTGCAACGTACATACATCTTTCAATGATGTTGATGATGATGATGATGATGATGATTACATTAATTTTTTTTTGTAATTTAAATAATCAATAAACAATGTGGATTATTATCAATGTTGAAGTTAATTTATCAGTGTGTAGTGTAAGTGACAATGGTATAATCAACAAGTGTCGCATTCTACATCTATAAAAATAAATAAATAGAAAAGAAATCACTCGTATTTTTAGTTAGTGTTGTGTGATTTAAACTTGACTGACATTTATACGATTTTACAATTAAATCTTGTAAAATAGAGAAACCAGATGTTTAGTTGTTTGATTACTTTAAAAGATAAAAATGTTGAAGAAACTGAAACCGAATTCAACCAAAAAAATTATGTACCTACCGCAAACATGTAGTGTGTAGTGTGGTTAGTGGTGGTGGATCGAGAATCGAATCGATTAATCACATTAAAAATTAGTTCCAATCCAATCCGATTTGAACAAATTAATAAATGGTAGACACAAAATTCATCAATTAATCCAAAAATATCTTAGTATAGTTGTTTATTATCTAACCATTTGAATATTGTTATCGGCGTCATTTATTCTTTCATTCTCATTTAATTTCTTTTCATTTTAAGTAAAAGATCGAGTTTTATTGATAAATATACATATACGTGTATGTGTATGTGTATTGTAAACATATAGTAGTGATCAGTTGGGACCCTTCATTAATTCTATAAGATGTATCCACGATTAGAGACGGTTGAGGCGTGTCGGACACATCGTACTAAATTCAGCCCCAGCAACTTATCGGCTAGTAATCTGAGCCCCACGAATCCAACGAAACCACAATGGAAACACACACACACACACATGTTTAAATACAACAAACAAAACAGACAAACGTAATACGTCCAAGTCAACATGACACATGTCAGAATTAGATTAAAACACCAACTATAATTAAAAATAGCCAAGAATGATGGAGGAATATGCCTGCTGCCGGTATGTAACTCCTACTGTTACACCCTACCATTGATCGAAATGATAATAATTGGTGTATAATGAGGAACATGTTAGAAAATTTTGTATTGAAATAGAAAACACACGTATAATTCTGTAATCTTTGTGTTGATTTCTAGGGAAAAGTCACACATATTTTTTTTAGTCAAATAAGCTTCCCTTATGGTCACCAATTTACTACAGTGTTGTTGTTGTCCTTATTCTTGCTATTGTTTGAGAACGAGTAAAATTTCGTGTACTTAAACAATACTAATGAGGGTGATAAAATAGAATCTGTAACCGTATAGAGATTCGACATAGAACATGTGGATAGAATTTAAATAGCATACTACTATATTCAAACATGACAAGGGTGTATTTCATAAGGTGTCAACGTTCAGTTCGGATATTTCCCATTTACAGATTAATGAAACTATAAGCTATTATAGATATAGAAATTGTTTTTTGCGCCTTGTGCAAAATGTAAAATTCACCCAACTCTTTTTACACGGTCTTTTTTACACGATTTTGAGACAACACGGTTCACCAATATACTTCTTACATGAATTTCTTGTTTTAGCACAAATCCTAAATGTTTTTTGTCAGTGTAATCAGAAATCGGTCAGTTTATGTCCACATATGTGTTAGTGTAGTCTAAATCATGATTTGTTTACTTTCCATTCCTGGAGTTACGAAGAATTTTATTATCACCCTTTTCTTTATCTCATTGTTCAGAGGCTGTTAAAAAAAGAGAACACTGTATGCGGCTGTGTAAAACAGGCTTATGAGGATAGTCGTCACAATGTAACAGAATTTTGACAGGTCATCAGAACTTGAGAAGAAAGATATTTAAGGGATATTTACCTAAATAGACAAAAATATTTTCTGTAAATTTGCCATGGCTGAAACTCGCCTCAACACCTCCTAAGTACTCACCTTCTTATCCTCACAAGAGAAAGATCCTGATTCACACTAACGAAAATATGTAATTGTGTGAAATTATCACTGAAGACTCGTTTTTTTTTTGACAGCCAGTGTATCTCACTTTGAACACAACTTTTCGTGATTCAGTACAATACAGGGCTTGTAAATATACCAAATTCGTATGAAACTTAGTTAGCGAGCCATTAGAACAATACTTTAAGGATTTTTAGGGGAATTCCTGGAGAACATTTTAGCAAAATTACAACCTCCTAGCTCATCGTTTTGGACAATGTCGGAATTTTCAAAAATAAGCAAAGCACACGAAACGACTAACAATATAAGAATGACTCGTAAACCCTTCCAACAGTGACTTTTTTTCGTTTCTCTCCATATGTCGCATGTATTTTTTTACACGGTCTTCTAATGAACTACCGTGTAAAATAAGAGTTAGGTGTATGTTACTTCCATCGTCAAATTATTATAATTTCCATTTATTATATCCACAAATATAGAAAACGAAAGCTTCACTTATAATCTGGTCAGTTTGTGTGAGGAGATACAGACAAAAAACAACACGAAAATAACAGACAGACAACAAACAAGTACTGTATAAGTATGCGTATAATCTATCTAGACTTGAATTTTACCAATAAAATGCAAGAATTATGACCGTTGGCTTTTGATGTTAAAGCATTTGCAAGCTCATTTAAACGTGAGAGTGGATTGTTGTTGTAAGTTTTAAGCCAGCAACTGAAGAATTCTTCTCTACAGTTCTTGTCGTCCTCGTTGTCGTTTTGTTTTAGTTTGTTTCCACAGATATAAGAGAAGAATATAAGAATAAAAAAAAAATTAACACTCAAAGAGACACGCATATACACAACAGAATCACTATCTCCTTATTTAAACAAAACTTTTATATACTTCAAGGATCATGTAAATACTAATCGTAATAATAATAATAATAATAATAAAAATTAAATGGAGGAAAAAGCGACAACTAAAGTGTTGTAAATTTCGCTTTAGTAACACACAAGAAATCGATTACACGAATGTCGTATTATTACACTTATGAATCACCGAAAAAATGATCAATACTTGCATGGATTGCATTTAATTTAAAACTTACCACCTTTTGTGATATTTAAACAAGAATATTAATTTTTCGTCATGATGATTTACAATTAAACAATTCTAGTTTATTAATAATTAATCGTTTATAAAAATTGACACAAAGGCAAACGATAATTGTAGACCGACCTACTAGGTGAAGAACACCAACATCGACAATATAAAACAACTTGAACATAACAGAAAACATAAAAAAAGAAACGAACGAGTAAATCGAATTTAATTTTTATAAAAATTTGATTTATAACGAAATGAATCGATTTTTCCAAACGATTCGCCACAGTTCTGTGTAAACAATCAATTTTAATCGGTCCTATATCGATAACTGATTGATTAATTATTCGCTTTACTACAAGATTGATAAAATTAATAATAAAATTGTTATGAACAATTAAAATTACGATGAAACACGATTAAAAAAAAAACACAATAGTTTATTTATTATTATAGCTATAGAAATTATTTAGAAAATCGGCGGTGGACGAGGGTAGAGAGATAGGTTGAACGTAGAACTTTGCAAAGTTTACAGCAAAGTTTTCGCATTAGTAAAAGAGTAGAACAAGAGTTTATAAGTTGATCTTTCTTGACCTTGTCCCATTATTCATCCAATTCAATAGAAATAATAACAATAATAATAACAACACCAACAACAAGAGGAGAAATTTACTCCAATGATAGATATGTGTCTATTATATTATCAATTAATAAATAATTATCGTGTGATTTATTATATTTTAAATTTACGCGATTTATCGACAATTTAATAATATTTTATCAACATTCTGTAATTAATTATGTCGTGAATTAGTGATTGTTTATTTACTACAACACTATCATTTCGGAAAATCTTCAAGAAAATTTGATTCTTTACTCCGATTTTAACACTTAACATTTAACACTAATCACATAACTCTTATGTCAAATCACTAATTATCGTATAATTAACAATTTATATAAAATATATTTATAAAATATAGTGCTATTATATTGAGATTTATTGTTTGATAATTATTTAAAATACAAGGGCTATGTGGAAAGTTGAATTTTTATTATTACTATTATAGATGTAAGAAGTGTTTGTTTATCGTTCTTTATTACCTGCATGTTTATTATAATTAACTTTCATTACTTGTTATATGTTAGTTAATAAATAGTAACTATTAATTAATATTGTCTGCTGTATATCAATCAAAGTACGTGGAATAATTAAATGAAACAAATTACACGATATATTTATTATTCGTTAGATCTATTAAACAATAACTGTTACTTATTTAAATCGTATTAATGTTAATGGAGTGCGAATCAGAATTAACGGACATAGTTGAGATAAAGCAAGTTCGTTTCTAGCCACGCCTCATCAGTGGAGTTTAAATAAAATAGTATTTAAACGACCAATGGTGGTAAGTATTTAGATTAATTATTAAATTACATTTCTATTTTTTTTCTTCTAATAATTCAATAAGTAAGCTACGATACTCAACGATGAATGACTTTTTTATATTAACTTAAATTATATGTGATTACCTCCACTCTACTGAAAAGTTTACATGTCCTATAGGTACTATTGTTTTTTTTATTGGTTAACAGCTCTATTTCTCCACCTACTTTTAACTGGGAGTCTTGTGAATTTGTACGTGCCTTATCTTATCGGTGCCATTTAATTATTGCTAAAGGTTTAATGTTAATAATTATAAACGTATAGTGGCCGCCTGGGCCTTGTAAATTTCGACTTATAAGAAAACTTTGTAGCGTGATTTCTGTGAATAGCAATGGACAATATAAGAGTGAAACTATCATCCATTGCTATTCATTTCTTTATGCACCGCAAACATAACATAGTTTGACTTATAAGTCGAAATTCACAAAGCTCAGACGGACACTATACAACAATTTATGTTGTTTCATTTAATCTTGTCAACGTGATTTGAACACTTTTCACGAAGTCTACTTACTCTAAAGTTTCCATATTGTTTAATAACAGACTGTATATTACTTGATGAGAAAGTTACTATTTAAGTCAATACACTACAGAATTTGTAAGAGTCTAATTAAAGTACGTGAATTGTAATGGAAAAAATTTCACCCAGTTTCAATAATTTCCTTATAATTCTTCTATTGTGTCTTAAAGTCAAACGAGTCAAGTTGAAAGAGACGCAGTGTAATTTTATTAGATGGACATTTTTTGATTGTTGAAGAAAACAATCGTTAGATTGTCATTTTGTTTAACTTGTAATCATATCTTTTTTGTTGAATCTCCAAGTATTTTCTAGGGTATTAAAATGGAAACTCCTTAATTAGTGTATTAATTTATTAGTTCAAAAAGAATAGAATATCATGTTAAACCAGTTGCAAATATTTGATATAATTCAACAGGCAAATTAAATAACTCATATACTTAATGATATAATCAAATAATTTTCCATTTTAATTAATTTTCATAATTAAAATTTAATTTGAAGATAGTCGCAATTATAAAAGTAGAAATCGTTGGTTTTTCTTATTTCTCTCACAATTACTCACTTACCTATATCATTATCAATTACTTTAAAATTATCTAGATTTTGGATATAAACCAGAAATTAATAGAAATAGACACTTCTTGTGTTAATATTAAAGATTTTACTGTTGTTAATAAATCACACTTTAGGGTGACAATTAGTTATATTTGTCATAATCTTTAATACTTATAAATCTTGAAAGATTCTATTTAAGAAGAAAAAAATTGGTAATATCTGTATAATCTATAGATGATATTCATGAGATAAAAGGATTGTTAATTGGGGTGAAAATTTGATTTTATTGCCAATGTATCAAAAGTAAAAGAATATCTAATGTAGAAGATATACTTGATTTTGAATTGATGTTGAGGAAATAAGTTCTCTTACCCTTATATTTCAATAAGAACATGCCTCTGATAAATACATCAGAGAGGGTTTACTACTACCACTAACAACAAGCACCTGTGCTTTCTCTCAGGAAGGGTGTAGTAGTGGTAGTTTACGCTGACACCTTTATAGTAGTAGTAGTAGCTGTAGTAGCAGTAGTAGTAGTAATAGTAGTAGTAATAGATAGGTACAACTAAAAAAACAAAACGAATTACTTTCTTATTTAGAATAAAAAACAACTTAATTTAATATTTAAAAATTTCGTTTAAGATTTATATAAAATTAATTGATTAATAGTTTTAATTATTGTTTTTTAAGTGTTTTTTTTTTGGGAAGTTGTATCTATAATTCGATAACAATAAATTTGTTCAAGAATACAAATAACAATTGATAATTTAATTTAAATTATATCCTTATTTAAAATATGAATTATAGTCTAATAGTGAACTTCGTAAATTTATGACCATATTGAAATATTCGATTATTATTTTTATTTTTATATACTATTATTATTATTTTTACTATTATTATTATTATAAACTTTTATCATATCAAATTCTTAACAATTTGCCATAAATCTTGGGAATTTTATTTTATTATTATTATTATTATTTTATAACTTTAACGTTAATGAAACAGTAGGATACATATTTGTTAAATAAATAGTGATATCTAATCTTTCTTTTGTTATTAAAATAGTAGGTTGGGATTTGTTGTTTTGTTGTGTTGTTTTTTATGTTCTACCTCCTAAAACACCAACAATAAAAGCATACAAATATTGTTTTAAATGACGTGGACACTTCGAATTGGTTAGATAAGAATTGTTTTTTCTATATTTTAATTGTATGTGCAGTCGTACCAATATTGCAAAATATCGCAAAATAAACACATGTACACATGTATTATTATACTTTCTATGATTATCCTCTTACCTGTTGAGATGGAATGTGGGGGCTGTACAAATCAGACAACATGCAACTCTCACAGGACGGGTTGAAGCGTCTAGTCAACCACGCCCATCTAGCAATATGGCGTATAGTGTGATTGGTTGAACGACATAGCGTCCTTGACGGCTACCTGCCCTTTCCTATCTGACAGATTGATTGCTAGCTCCGCCTACAAATGTCTAATAAAAATACCACTTGCTGGATTTTTCTTAATTTTTTTTTTAAACCATATGGTAACCATACAGAAAACTATATCTATATAGATATAAATATAGCACAGAGCTGCTCAATAATAATAATAATAATAATAATAATAATATGAAAGCTACAACCACGTGGGTTCGGTCGGGTTGCTATGGACTACATAGGCGGGTGATGGGGGTAGGGGAGAAAGTGGCAAATTTCGTGTCACGTGATTGTTAGTTTCACGTGCTGCGCCGTAGTGGTGGATTATTGTGGTTAAACCATGACATCACCGAATGTATAATAAATTCTATTAGGGGATGTTTCATAAAAAAATACTTCCATGTTTGCCAATATTCAACAATATTCTGGTGATTTACAGCAATTAAAAAAATATGTTGGCAATACTTGTCCAAAGATGGTTAACTTGATAATCATAAAAAAAAGTTGACCTAACATATTCAAGTATTGGTACCCTACTTAATGGAATGAAGGTATTGGAGTTTTTGTGAAAGTCCTTTTTAGGAAACTGGAAATACTAACAATTGCTTTAATCGTCATTAAATTCAATCGTTCGTTTGCATGTAACTAACAATAAGTAATACGACAAGTAAGTACCTAGGTACTAGTAGAAGTTGTATAAAAGAAATTGTAATTGGCAGCTGTATTTAGGGGAATCCCATTTAAAATAGGTACAGCTAAGTGCGGAAGAATTTTAACGACTCTTGGTGCGAATTTCGGCCTGTTTTGTATAGATTGAACCGTTCGTCCACCATTCTTGGTGTTGGGGATGGACCGAAGCTGCTTTGTTGCTTTACCTATTTTAGCGAATAGTAGCTGTTGAAGTTGAACCATAAGTAAGTAGAGGGTGGCAAATTACCTGATCCGTTATAGGGGTGTGGTGTTTTGCTTTATTTAGGTAGGTACATCAATAAATTGGCCCCTTCTCTCTCACGATATCCAATAGTATGTTTGTTCTCTTCAAACGAAAGTCTGGTTTACACTATACAATCCTAACCGTTAAAATTCTTCCGCACCTGACTGTACAGTGACGAGCATATAAAAAAACCACTCTTTGTGAGGCTGTGTAAATCAAACTTCTTAGGACAGTTGTGACAATAGAACAGAATTTACACAGGTCAGACTTTGGGAAGAAAAACGTTCAATCAGTAAGTACTTTTACCTTAATAGGGTAATACTTTCTATGCTATGGAGGAAACTTGCTCTAATACCTCCTATCTGACTCATACGAACCGAAAAACGTGACATTCCTCGCTTAAGACATGGTCACTTTTATATGCTCGTCACTGTAGGTAGGTACCTACCTATTTAGTAGAACTACTTATCAACCATGTTTTTAATACATGGTAGGTATATCGGGTGTACAGGTAGGTGCATGGAAAAGTTAACGATAGTTGTGAGTCTATGTAATTCAGGCTTATGAGGGAGGTCCTTACAACTTGGCGTGCGCCTAGCAGGATAAAATTTGAAAAGAAAAATCCAACTAAAAATAGTAGGTGAGAATAAGATTGTTATATTGCTCCCTAACGTATTCCGTTAGATGAAGCCTATGACAAATTGTCCACACAGAACAAAGCTTGGTTTACACAACTAAAAGAATGAGTATTTCTCGCTCAAGAGTCGTTAAATTTTCCATGCACTTAACTGTACTTAAGGTTAATTGCAATGACGGTAAAGGTGTACTTTAAGATTACAGTTAACTTTTTTTTTACTGTTTGTTTTTTGTCACTGCTTGGTAAACAACACCGCTGTTCTCTAATAAGCTCTATTTTTGAACTCGGAGAGGTGATTTAAATTTTGCGCGTATAAATGTTAGTTTCTTATTGGTTACTTTACAGGCAAGTTTACAGAATTCAAAAATTCAGAATGTCGACATTGACGCAGTTAGTAATGTATTTGGTTAGTGTGAGTCAGGTTCTTTCACTCGTTAGGGTAAGAATGTGAGCAGGTAGGAGGTGTTAGAATGACCTTCCACCATATAAAACTTGTAGAAAGTATCTTTCTATTCAGGTAAATACCCAAAATGGTACAGTCAGGTGCGTAAAAATTTTAACGGTTCTTGGTGAGAATTTTAGCCTATTTTACATAGATTGAACCGTTCTTCCATCATTGTTGCTATTAGGGATGAACCGAACCTACTTTGTTGCTTTACCTGTTTTGGCGCGGTTGAAGTTGAACCATAAATAAGTAGAGGGTGGCAAATTACCTGATCTGCTATGGAGGTGTGCTGTTTTCTTTACTCAGGTACACTCACGAGCATATAAAAGAGACCAATTAGTAAATTATAACTTTCTCTAAAGAGGGTTGTTCTACAAATTTGCTATGGCGGAAACTGGCTACAACACTGCCTACCTCTTCACCTTCTTCCGCTGAAAAGAGAAAGAGCCTAACTTACACGAACCGAATAATATGATATTCCTTGCTCAAGAGTCGGTCTCTTTTATGTGCTCGTGAGTGTACAACATCAACAAATCGTCCCGTTCTTTCTCTTGATACCCAATAGTATGTTTGTTCCCTTCAAACGAAAGTCTGGTTTACACCATACAATCCTCACCGTTAAAATTTTTCTCAGTAACCTCAACCTCATATTCTGGTTGAATATTTTTTTTTTTTAAATCCTAATCTATGAAAGTTCTGTTACATTATTACGACCGCCATCAATAGCCGGTTTTACACAACTGCACAAAAAGTGGTCATCTTTATGTGCACACGAGTTTACAAGTACCAAACATATAAGAAAATATTAAGTGCTTGTGTCAGCTACCCGAGACACAAACAAAGCTATTAATTTAAGGTCATATAGATAAAATAGACTACTGTCTAATATTAGGAGACTATCTCATATTCAGCACCTTGACCCTATACATTTCTAAATGTTGTCTTCTAAACGATAGAATTATATTTAACTTTATAACTTTATCATCACACAATTCTATTATATACACTATTAACTTGACTATATATACTTACCCAGAGCTGGAATTGTAATTTTTTTAATAATTAAATATTCAGTTTTTAATCAAATAATAATCACATTTTTATCAATAAATGAAAGTTAAATCCAAAAGACATTCAGTTAAAGTTAAACTAACTTTAATGATGTTCCCATAAAGAAAATAAGGAAACCGTACATCATTTTATTAATTAATTGACACCTATGGATACCTAATTATACCTAACTGTGATAGTTATTTATAATCGTTTATTACTATAATTGACGTTGGAGAAACTGTTTATTTACATACGAATATACAAATAAACGAATAAACTTTAAGATAGATAATAGGAGAGTACTCTCTTTGCTGTATCACTACAATAATTATCTACTTACAAATTGTACTGTAATAATACCATTACGACACAGGAAGTTGTTAGACATATTTTATTTGATAAACAAAATAAGAACAACTACCGATAGATGAGATTAAGCTAATTTAGAGTCAGTTAAATTGAACATTTATTTTTCTAGTGTGATAGGGTCTTTTGGGTTACTTTTTTGACAGATTGAAATATAATAGTCGTTATTTGGTTAATTTTATACGTAAGCCCCTTTGTCATTATAAGATGATATTGTACAAATAAATAATGTTATCTCAATTTCCGGTGTCTGTTCCTTAAAGAAAAGAAAATATTATTAATATAAATTATTATAGGTTCAGTATACATAATTTGTAAATGATCATCTGCACACCTGAACTATGATGTTATTAATGTTTCTCTTACAAATGTTCTAATTTGAATTATTTAACCAGCAGTGTAAATCTACAATTTCATATACCTATCCAGTATTTAATAGTAATAATAATAATAATAATAATGATGATGATGATGATGATGATAATAGGAGAGATCTGTCAAAATAAATTTCAAGGTATTATTGAAGATTTAATAGTAAATGGTGCAAGAGCGGTCTGTATGGTCAGCAGGTAGCCAACAAATTCAAAAGCACAACATGTATAGAAAATAAATAAATAAATAAATAAATAAATAAATAAAAATCGACATAAATGAAAATCATCTCGGTTCATATAAGTCGAATCGTTACTTGTTCCCAATGGGACAGGTGGTTGTCTTCCATCATGTATACATGTCCAAATCAATCTGAATATGTTGATTATCCTTTGATTGGTCGACATATATTTATACGATTGATATAACATAGACACATATAATATCCAAGTAGAATATACAACTATTCAATTACAATTGCCATTTTAATTGTCAATTCATTTCCTAAAAGTCAAACAGCCTCAGTCCATCTTTAAGATCGATGGGACAAGAATTTAATTGAAAACGAACAGGTTCCATCATAACTCTTAGAAGTTGAAACGGATACAGAACAGTATTTGAACAATAACAACAATGATTGAATTTATAGTCTAATATCAGTAAAAAATCTAATTAAGTGCAACGTTTTTTTTTTCCTTTAATTTGTATTCGTTCATGGTTACATGTTTATTTGGAAATTAATTAAACCAAACTTGTAGAAGTCGTAAAAAACAGAAAAAATTATAAAATAAACAAGCAGTATTCGACATGTTTCAATCGTTAAATTTGTTGGCAACTATTAAGCTTGATATTATCACTATTATGTAAATATGAATAGGTCTTTTACTACCCTTTACGACCTATTTTGTGGTAAAACACTACAGCCCTTATATGTTAACACTGACACTCTATTCATCAGATAATTTAGGTTTTTTCTTTCTTTCTTCAAAATTAACCACCATAAGTTTAGAATAAATCTTCGTTGTGTGTAATAGAATTGGAAAGAGTTGAAAAACATACAAATTTTTATTGATTTTCGCCTACAAAAAACTCAATCCAGACAATAAAGATGATAGATAAAATTCGATCAATCGATAATGACTTCGCCTTTAATAAGAATAAGAATAATAGTAATAAATAAAATAAAGACCTCTTGTTATCAATCTCATTATCAATATCGATTGTGTTCATTTTCTTTTTGTTCCGTGTATGTTTTATAAAACACATCTCTTCGTATACTATTGCTGCAGCAGCATTGAGGGAGCTGTGTTTCTTTCAAACGTTACAATAATTCGACTCTAAATCGCTAGCTAGTCTTTACCCTACAATTCCGCGACCAACTGACGTCGGTGATTAATGACTGCTGGAAGATTGGAAGTAATTAAAGCGCTGGAATAAATGGCAACGCTCCGTTCCGTTCCGTTCCTGCGGTTCCGGCCTAACAATGCACCCATTCATTTCATACACACACACACACACACACACACACACACACACACACACACACACACACACACACACACACACACACACACACACACACACACACACACAAACCCATAGAAAGATAGACGAACACATATCCATGAAGGTATACTACACATACACATAGATAAACACACATATTAGCCATATAAATACATAGTAATCTTTTATTTACTATTTAGTGAGTATCCATTATATTTTTTTCTATAAAAAAAAAAAAATAAATAGATATAGATGTTTAGAATAAATTTGAATTAATTCTCCTCACCCCTGCAACGTTAACAACAACGATCAGGGAGCATCAATTTGATAATAGTGCTATTATAATGAAAAAATAATAACATTATTACTATAATCAACAAGCTATTAAGTGCCAAAATTGCCCTTTTGTCTCATCTAGTTTGATTTATAACAAAATAAATTGAATTCTTTTTATTTTGCCTTTAAATTTTGAAGAATTATCAAAATTTTACAACAATTAATCTTTGATAATCGTCCAATTGTTGATACTTATCGTTTGTTGAAGGCCATGTAAGAGCACAGCAGGAAATAACAAAACAATAGGCATATAATAGAGAGATCAATATAATTTGCTACATGTAGGTATACTAAATGTACATAAAGGTAGATTATAATGGCGGTTAAAATCTAAGATGATATCCACATATGTATAATCAACATTTATATGGATTAAAATTTCAAAAAGGGATTTAAAAATAAATCGTATTATATGAGAATTTATTGATTATATACCAACCAGTGGATAGTTGGGGATTTGCATTAAGTTTAATTAAGGCCAGTTGTGATAATCGGGGGTGAATTTTAGTAATTTTTCTATTATTTTTTTTACTTAAAATATAATGAACGATAGTGATGATATGTCCATGTAGATTTCACAAATGATTTATTCTTTAAAATCAATTTGAATGAATCATGTTTGATGAGATTTAGCAGAAGTTTTGACTTTTTTTTTATTTATTCATATAACAATAGAAATGATATTAACAGAGTAACGAAATAAAAATGGCCACCTGTCAGTGATAATAATTCATAGATAGCAAATGCTACAGGTGTGCCTGTTGGTCGACAATGCACCACCAGGATGTATTTGAAAAAGAAATTTATGTCTCTACTTTTCTCCGTATTTATTTCACTATTATCAGTCGTTTTTTCTTTCTTCTTCTATACCGGGTGACAATGAAAACAGGCTACAAGCTGCAACTTTTTTAGTTATCGGTACATTTTTTCCAAATTCACAGAGTTACTCAATGGTACAATTGCGCAGATTATGGGATGTTAATAATACTTGAGTCACTTCCGGTTTGACCGGAAGTGGACCTATATTTCTTATTTTAAATAGCGACCTATATATTTTTTGATTTTGTCTTATTGTACTAAGAATTAGCTTTCCAAGGACGTATGACAAGTAGGGGTTTAAAAAAGAAAATTGCCTAAAAATAGCATGAGATTGTCCAGACTAGTCAACTCTGATTTAACGGAAAAACAACTAAATAAGGCAAATTACATAGTATTTCATAATAATAACAACAGAACAAATTTATCAATCTCTGTGGTTACTGTTTAAATAATAATGTTCACTAGCTTCAAAGCCCCCTGTGTTCTTTAAATTTGCTTTAAATCACACAGGAGAGGATAAAATTTAGAAATTCGGTAATAACTCATGTTTATTCATTTAGAGACCAAATTTCAAAATGAAAATACAAAGTACTAATATGAAGCTTGAAAATAATGTAATAAAACTAGCATGTTCCTATTTTAGTTCTTGAGGAAAATGGATTACTTTATGCCGGAAAACCTCAAAAACTGTCAATTGATCATAAGTCCACCAAAATTGATTTTTAAGCATTTATAACTAGTAAGGCTACAAATTGTGAGGTACTGAACGGTATCCAATAGTTACAATCACGTGTTTAGTTGTTTGGATCTTAAATCATGGATGACTAATTTGGACAATGTTTTGCCATTTTTAGGCGTTTTTCCATTTTAAAACCCTACTTGTTATACATTTTCGGAAAGCTTACCTTTAGTACAATAATACAAAAGCAAAAAATATAAGGGTTGCTATTTAAAACAAGAAATGTATGTCCACTTCCGGTCAAACCGGAAGTGACTCAACTATTATTACCACTCAGAAATCTGGGCAATTGTACAGTTAACCAATCCTGTAAATTTGGAAAAAATGTATCGACAACTAAAGAAGTTGTGGCTTGTAGCCTGTTTTCATTGTCACCCGGTATAACTAGGGGTAGGTATTTTGCCAACTTAAAGTTTTGAAAAAAAAGACGTTAATATCAAGCGTCATTTCTATCGCTTCCAATTAGAAAATATTGATCCTCTCTTTCTTATAAAGCTAGAAATAACCTGAAGAATTATTAATTTTTTTCAAGAGCGAAAATAAATCATTTTTTTTACCTATTAAACTATGGCTTAGATAAGAAATTATTGAAGCTTATAAAAAGAGATTATCTTCAAATAAATTTTATGGGAAAGACTTTGATAATCTAATCTTCTAATTGAAAATAAATCAACTTATAGATGGATCAAATAAAGTTTGTCCAAAATCATAGATGCGCAGTAGATCTTGCCTACCGTAGAAGAGCAATAGAGAATATTCTCTTTCTCTCTCATACTCTACGAATAGACACGATCGGTTAATCGGACTATTCCGACAACCTTGTTTGGGTGCGAAAACTTTGAAAACTAAAGTTGATCCATCTAAATACCTAGGTACCTATATCTTCAAATCGGATACAAAAAGTAGTGCTTAAAATTGCAAGACATCAATAAGAATAGTTGATGCTAGAGAGTGAAACTTGAACTACTTTTTACACTGATCCCAACAATTTTTAGTGCAATACCGATTTTGATTCACTTTGAACACTCGTTGGGCTTTATAATAATAACAAATAGTAGTATAATGTATGAAATTCAGTGGCGTTACTATAAAATTCTACCTTTTCCCGTAAGATTCGTTAGCCGGCTCACCATTAGCCCCGTTAGTCGGTTGAAAGCATAGCTAGGTAGGGAGTAACGAGTGGTGCTTCAGTTCTGAGCGCTTGACTCTGAGGGGCACATTTTAGCTTGGAAGCTTCCAAATGATAAAAGTAAGAATCCTGAGAATCTTTGTGTCTTAAACCCCATTTTAATATAGTTCCATTACTATTCATCAGTAATTGTTATACAAGCATATAAATGAGGAGATGCAGGCACTTTTAGTCATTTTTTTTGTTGAATTTTGAGATTTTAAGACTTTTCTATCATAAATTATAAATTGTTAAGGCGCGTCCACATTATGCCGATCGGCATCATTCGGCTTGAGCCGATCTGCAAAGCCGAATTAATGTAGACGGTCCGGTAGGCATCACCGATTTACCAAAAGCCGACCCGAACGATGCCGAACAAAAACCGATCCAAAGTCGGTTCGGAACAAAGAAAGCCGAACTGAACCGAATCAAAATTCATCGTGTGGACGTGTTGATCAGTTTCAGTACAGCTTCAACCGCCCTAGCTGGTGCTTTCGAAAATATTTTTCTAGTTTTTATTCGTCTGGCTTCATGAGTGCGAAAATGAGTGAAAAGTTGACTGATGAGCAGACATTATGAATTATTGACTTATATATGTGGACGTCTTGCCGAACACCGCATGCCGAACCGAACGTGCCGCCCGGCATAGGCCGACCGACCTATTTCGGCATAATGTGGACGCGCCTTTAGAAAATTTTGCTAATGCATTTTACAGTGACGTAGCAAGGGGTATAGATAAGGCCAACCATCAAAGGGCGACATACTACGTATAAATATCTTTAAATAACAATGTATTAAATGATGAAAATAGGGAGTTCAGGAAGAGCCTCTTACTAGTTTGTTCCTGGGTACTGAGAATTCTCGCTACGCCTCTGGAATCGTACAAAGAAACACAAATTTTGACGCTTCTTTTCTTGAGGAAGATTTTAGAGTTCAAGTCTAATCTTTGGGATACTTTTGTTCGATGTTATAATTATCTTATTGTTAGACAATCTTGCATTTAAATGGTGAAAAGGAAATATAATATTATGAAGTTTCAATCAAAATTTCAAAAAATGTTTTTTGTTCTAAAATTTCAGGTTTTAATAACTTTTGACACAAAGTTGTGAAAAATGAGGCAATTTAAAAAAATTGAGTCTATTTTTGAGCTAAAATATCGACATTCAGTAAAGATTGTCAAACATTCAAGTCTTTTGTCAATTTTGTTATGGAATCATCAGAGATATGGGCATTTAGTTAATTTGAATTGATTTACAAGCTGAATTATCATAATAATTTGCACTTTTAACCAAAATTAAAGGTATCAGTTCAGATCAAATAGTTCTTCTATTACTATCAATGGCCCCTTGCATCATCGCTCCCAGGGCCGTATCTAGAAAAAAAATTCGTGGGATTCAAAGAATCATTGACAAATATTGTGTAAATTTTAGGGCCGTATTATCTGAGGAAGGGAGAAGCTTCAAAACTATACAGTACATATGTAGTAGTGTCAGTACCTAATGTTAGGTTGCAGAAATTTCACCACTTTATTCTACATAAAATAGGAATATACAATATATTTTATTCAGCATTTGGGGGAGTTAAGCCCAAAAAAACTCAGAGCCGGCCCTGATCGCCATTGGGATTGACCCTGCAGGCCATTCCTGAAACTTCCCGCTAAGTTTTTAAAGCTCCAAAATTATTGTGAGGAGTACAAATTTGAACTTTTAGGTTATGTTGAAAAAACGCTTTTTCAAAAACTTTTGACAACGATATCTCGCAAACAACTCAATGGATTTTGACGAGCTTTGCGGCATTCGACGCAGTTTTTAAAGCTCTAAAATTATTGTGAGGTATACAAATTTGATTGGTTGAGTAGTTTTGAAATTATGTTAAAAAATCGTTTTTTTCGAAATCTCTCGACAACGATATCTCGCGAACAAATCAACGGATTTTGACGAGCTTTGCGGCACTCGACGCAGTTTCTTAAGCTCTAAAATTATTGTGGGACGTACAAATTTGATTGGTTAAGTAATTTTGAGGTTATGTTGAAAAAACATTTTTTTCGATATTTTTCGACAACGATAACTCGTGAACGAATCAACCAATTTTGATCGTTCAAACGGCATTCGACGTCATTAGTTAAGGTTAAGAGCTGATTAGATTATGGAATTGATCGGTATAGCAGCTTAATAATTATTTTGAAAAAACATGATTTTAAGAAAAGAAATTTTTCGGTTTTTTTGGAATTTCTCAAAATCTATCGGGCCGAATCGGTTGAAACTTACACGAAATCTAGGTTTGGTGGAACCCTTTCGAATCCCGTAAAGAGCGTTTCAATACGTCAATCCGTTCAAAAGTTATGAGCTGCTTACATAGTCTTACCATACACACACACACACACATACAGCCATACAGACACCCTCGCAAAAATAGTCAAAATAGCTTCCTAGGGTCCCAAAACGTCGAGATCTGCTGAAAATTCAATTTTCAAAAATAGGGGTGAAACCAAGAACTTCCCGAAATTTTGAAAATTTTCAATTTTCTCAGCGGGAAGTTAAGAAGCTATACCAAAAAAAATTATACATCAGCTAAAGTTTACAATTAGTGACACAATTACACACAAACTAAAATTGATATATGTAATTTATTTCAGAATGAGCAATGACCATATTTGGGATACAAAAATGAAAATTTTCAGGGAACTGAAAAATTATCGAAACTCTAAAGTCAAGTCGATACAGTTGAAAATTACACATTTATAGTATTTTTGTTTTCTAGTGTTTTGATTGGCATAATTTGAAATAGTTACGTAGAGTAAGAACATGGTAAGAATCGTCTAAACTTTCATAAAAAATTAAACTAGATACATTGGAGTTATCTGATAAAAAATAAATAAGTCTCCAAAATTGTCTACAATTAGTGAGAGAAATAGTAAAGTTGAAAATCGATCGAGCTACTCATTATTTAAAATCTCATTGTCAGTCTTGTGACCATTCTAAAATAATACAATATAGCAATAGTACAATTCATGAAGAGAAAAAAATAATCTCCAAAGGCAGCAAGTACCTTATATAGCGAATTTTTTGTCTGTTGTTTGTCTAATATTAACTGTCAAAATTAGTTGCCCTCTGCGATATTCAATTTTTTTCCTAATATCAATTGTCAGAACACATAGCCATCTGAGATATTCGATTTTACTGCTTATACTCAAAAAAGAAATTTTTGCATTTTTCATGCGATCCAATGAACCGATTTTGATGATTTTTTTTCTTGGTCATAGAGGATGGTCGGCTCTACTATTATTTTAATTCTCATCAAAATCTAAGCAAATGTAATATTGAAAATGAATTTTTTTAACATTTCTTCAGCTCTTATTCCAAAAGTGTTGGCCCTACCAGTCTGGCCAACGAACTCATCCAAGCTATCCCAAAGACCGATTTTTGTACCAAGTTTCATTAAGATTGGAGTATTTTTACGGCAGTTATCGTGGGTATACATATATAAATATATAAAATGAGATCTCGTCATAAGCTAATTTTTTTTAAAAAAATCTCCAAAGGCAGCAAGTACCTTATATAGCGAATTTTTTATGTATCTACATACTGAAATATTAATTGCAAAACATTCTTATGATACTGACAATTAATATATTTTAATAACATTGAATCAACTAATAAATTCATTTCCCGATGTTATTTTAATATTTATGATTTTTATTGAAAAATACTTTTAATCCACAAACAATAAGAAACACTAAAAAAAAAAGATCTCCAAAGGCAGCAAGTACCTTATATAGCGAATTTTTTATGTATCTACATACTGAAATATTAATTGCAAAACATTCTTATGATACTGACAATTAATATATTTTAATAACATTGAATCAACTAATAAATTCATTTCCCGTAATACGTTTAATCAAGGCCTGCTTGATTTTTTCAAGCGAAATTCTCTAGCAGGCCTTGCGTCTAATATTAACTGTCAAAATTAGTTGCCCTGTGCGATATTCAATTTTTTTTCTAATATCAATTGCCAGAACACATAGCCATCTGAGATAATCGATTTTACTGCTTATACTCAAAAAAGAGATATTTGCATTTTTCTTGAGATCCAACCAACCGATTTTGATGATTTTTTTTCTGGGTCATAGAGAATGGTCGGCTCTACTGTTATTTTAATTTTCATCAAAATCTAAGCAAATTTAATATTGAAAATGTTTTTTTTTAACATTTCTTCAGCTCTTATTCCAAAAGTGTTGGCCCTACCAGTCTGGTCAACGAACTCATCCAAGCTATCCCAAAGACCGATTTTTGTACCAAGTTTCATTAAGATTGGACTATTTTTACGGCAGTTATCGTGGCTATACATATATATATATATATATATATATATATATATATATAAAAATTTTAACGAACGGTGGATATGGGTTCCTGAGGTCCCAAAACGAACTTCTGTGCAAAAATTTTTCGGAAATTCAAAAGTGAGGATCTCGTCATTAGCTAATTTTTTTTAAAAAATTCGCTAATAATTTTTTTTAAAAAAAATTCGCTAATACCAATTGACATAGGAAACCTTTCGTTTTTCTATCTATTTAATCGTGCCAGGATTAATACACTTCTACACAGTATAACTTATTGTATAGTAATCCGAGATGACAGATGGTTTAGTTTTTCTTGTTATCCTACGAATTCAGTTCATCTCAATCGAAACTTTATATAAACGAGCAAATTTCAGGTGATGAAATTCTGTTCTTGCTCCAATAAAACTGGTCGGTTATGTGCACATTTCTAATAATGATTAGATCTTATCACGCTCTCTATATCCAATAGATAACTTTACTGGTATTGTGTCTCTATCGTAAAGATATCATAAAATTTCCCCCTTTTTTTAGTCCGTTCTGGCAACCAGCCGAAATGCATTGCAAGGCTCATTTAATTCTATTTTAAAGCAATAACAACAATAATAACATCGAGTATTGATGATATTTAAGAGATGAAGAATTATTAAAATATTTTAAAAGTTTTAATGTATTTGGTATTCATAGGAGACAACAATTATTTTTTTTTTCGAGCTTCCAACTTGTAATTATCAATTTTACGACATTCCTTACAGATAATTGTTGTTCTTTTACTTCTTCTGTTGTTGTTGTTTTATTGCATCACGAATTAAAGATAATGAAAGTGTTGCTTCCTTATAGGTCATCTATTATTTTTGGACAATCCAATAAATATATAATTAACTGTCGACAAAGTGTCTATTATGTTTTTACTTCATCTCTACCATATAATGCTACATAATTGGATAATTATTAAAAACGACCATTAATTACCTATCTCATCGAGAAGTTTACATTCTACACCATATTCTTCTATCTACCTACATATGTGGTTCTCTTACACACACACACACACACACACACACACACACACACACACACTAACATACACCATAATTATGAATTATCTAAAAATTCGGACTTCCATCTTTTTGTTATAAACAAAATGGGCGGTCAGCGCTGCTACCCAACCAATTTACCGAAAATTCTATAAAACAACTCTTCAACCATCTGGAAGCTTGTGTGATAATTGCTGTAGACTTTGTTATATTTTTGTTTTTAACGATCCAATTTTAAAATTCGTTCAATGTTCATATAAACAATGTCAATTATTAATGTTGTTTTTTCTTTTGCTAAACGATTTATGGAGGTGATTCAGGATTGAAAGATGAAAACCTTGAATCACGATCATTATTATCATCGACAATAACAATGACGACAAATACTACTTACAAATAATAAGTATGTTTGTATAAGCAAAAAGCAAAGAAAGAAAGAAGAGTGACTACCTCTATTCAGCGAATAGTATAAATTAACCTACCACATGCATCACTGTTATCTGAACCGACATCAGGCGTCGTAATAAATATTAAAATATCAATTATGAATATCTAAGTACGTTGTTGATGTTGAGTACGCCCCTAACTCAGCGCCTTAGTTCAAAATATAGTATACTTATTACATACACGTTGATATAATATACAAACAACAACTATACAACTGTTGGCCTTTTTTGCGCTTGAAATTTAAATTAGTTTTGGAACTGGCCTAAAGCAATAAAACCCCATTGTAACTCTTTCAAACTCTTTATTTTTTTCCCTATCTCTGTGTGTGTATGTGTAAGTAGGTATATATTCGTCCTATGTTTTGCTCCTTTTTTCTTCCTCTCTTTATTCCCTCCAGTTTTCTTCCACTCCACTACTAAATAACAAACCAACTTGAATACCGACGATTGATTTACAACAGTATTTTTAATTGGGCTGATATAAAAATCACAGCCAAACTAAACGATTAAAACTCAATGGATTTGTCAGATGAGTTGCAGGGTAAGTAGGGATATATTATAGTAGGTATATCTATATGTATGTATATTGTTATAGTCGATGGTAGTAGCAAACCAACCAATTATTTTACGAATCGATATTTGATCGAAATGAAAACATCGTTGTTTTACATTGCTTGACAATCCATCTGTCAATTGTGATCACCGAGGATGGAAACTGTTGTAGGCAAATAAATGCAGGAATTTATTGAGAATTTTGAGATGGTTGTATTTTATTTGAGCAAAATACCTGTCGATTATAATACTTGTAACATTATCTGTTGGACGGAAACAGGAAACAGACAAGTTCTCAATTTTGTGGTATTTACACTAGTGCTCAGTCAACTCAGGCATAATCAGAACTCAGTGTCATTTAAGTATAGGTAAATCATCAACACCAAATAAATTTTGCTGATCGTCAAATTGTGAAGGATACAACTTAGAAACTTTTAATCTATATACCTACATACCTATAATTGCGCTTTCAATCTGAGTTTTAAGAACATTTGTCGTAAAGCTATGATTTTTAGAGATTTTTTTCAATGAATCGTGAAAAAATCTACTTGGATACTTTTAACCGACTTTTAAATTGGACTCTCGACTTTTGTTTAAGATTTTTAGACTTTTTCATCCTAAATTATATTTTTTAACAAATTTTATTGTCGCATTGTGAATTAGGTTTAATTGATCTTTGAGTGGAGCTCTCCAGTTTTAAGTCAATTTTGTTCTTGAGTTTAAAAAGGCAATATTGTAGCACTTTTGACCCATTTTTGCAGTAAAATTACATTGCCGAATTTGCTATTGAAAAGAGCTACTTACTACAAGTTGTAAGTCCTAGTCTTCTAATCTAGATTTAAGTATATTCCATAGTGAACACTGAATTTCGTGATAAGGATAAAATTTAGAAAATTTTTACTCAATTTTAAGGTCCATTCTCAAATTTGGCTTTAGATTTTAAAACATTTTCATTATAAACCACCAGTTTTTCGATGCATTATTTTATACCAGAATCCTTTAAGAGAGGAAATTCAGACACTTTTGAGAGGTCTTAAGACTGAATTTTCCACTTTAATCTAGATTTTATTAGAACGCAGTAGTTCTGGATCATCAAATTTTGAGCAGAAAGGACTTTCTCTCTTGTAAACTCTTGAAACCAACAAATAATTCAATAAAAGCAAATTTCCATGACTGTGCACATGCAGATACCCTCAAGAAATCGCGCTAGCCTTGGATGTTGGACAATTTCACTATTGACCCTCAATTATACATTAAAAAATCGCAAAGTACACAGGATCTTGTTAGCCACTTAAGAGAGAAGGGCTTCATTTGCCAGGGGGCGGCACATATCCTCAAGACGGCCCTGGGTATCTATAACCTACTCTACTATTACCAACAAGTAGAAGAGCAAGATTTACAAAAAAAATAATAATGAATCAAATGACAGTTTTCGCTATAACTAATGAGCATTGATTTCATCTGATTCGAGTTGCAGTGAAACATATAGAAATTTCTAATTTGTTCCCAGTCTCCCTTCGATTTCAGATCAAATCAGACTAATGGTCAATCATTGTTAGAATTCCTCCATCTCATTCTAGCACATATTATCTAAATCGTATAACAACCAAGTGATAGACATACATATACACACAAACACAATCAAATATATCTAGCTACTACAACAGAGTCAAGTTCTGATCCCTTGTATGAATTTTGATTAATTGAAGTGAGTCTCGGCGTGTGCATGTCAGAGAGAATGGGAGTCTGTTTGTCTTTACAGTTGGGAATTTCAATCGATGGAATTGTGTTTATATACGTTTAAATGTGTGTGTGTGTGTGTGTGTGTGTGTGTGTGTGTGTGTGTTGGAAGCTGAAGCAAGGTTTCTCATTTTATATGCATCACTATTTCGAGATAGACTTATCTTGCTAAATATCAAAGCATTTGAAAATAAAACAACAAGAACAACATAGCGACACAAGACAAAACGATAAACAAACAAACAAAAAAAAAAGAACAACAAGCAGAAGAGAATACTTGGAATTCTAAATTTACAGATTAAAGATTTTGAAATTTAGATTCAATGTTTTGTTGGATTAGAATACGTGAAGAAGGCGTGTCGGTGTAACGTTTAACTTTTAAGTAATTTTCAAGTTGGAGAACCTCTCCTCACTCACCACCCTTATTATATTCTACTAGAGCCAAGACTTATTGTTAAATGAGTTTCTTTAAGTCTTCACAGATACTAGAAGGATTAAATGTAATTATTTCTTAAACTGTGGAAATCATTTTAGATAGACGAGGGAGTTATGTGGAGTTTGCAATAAATTTTATTTCATATAATACTTACACTATATGCCATTCAATATATTTGAGATGATGATGATGATGATGATGATGTTAGTAATAACCATCCCTTTTATGTATATGTATAGTATAGATTGTGTGTTTTTTGCTCATAGTAAAAACGGAATAAAATGCAAGTAACTGCAGCGTAGTGGAAAATCATACATGACACGCTCATATCCATGGCAACTCTGTCAGATGTGAATATTTCATAGAATACATTTTCATACTTTATTGAACGTGTCACCTCTGATTACGAACAATATACCTGTCCTGTCTCTTCCTCTGCCGCCGGTGTCTCCGTATAAAACACGCAGATAACTAGGCGACATTTCCCCTTCAGCTCTTGCCGTTATGTAACACTGTCAAAACTAATAAAGTATCAAGAGTTAAGGCTGCCGCTGCCGCTATTGCTGCTGCTGTTTTGCTATTACAACATAACAGCAATAATAACAACAACAACTTCAAGAACAGATGCATAAGGAAAATTCAATAGTTAGGATACACTTCCTTCTACTTTAAAATCTACACAAATTTAGCAATTCAAACGGGGGTGGAAATTTCAACGAATTTACTATACATACTTTATAATTAAAACAATTTTTTTTTAAATTTATTTTCGAAAAATCATTATTTATAGTTCGTGTTGGTAATAAATAATAAGGAATATATTTCCAGTTGGCCGTTATCAAGTTGTCTTGTCTTGTTCGCTACTTAAAACATACTTTCCATACTCATATTAATCAAACTGGTAATAATTCTTAAGTGCGATATCAATTTTACTTTCCATTGTCTATTACGAAATAGCCTCAACTATTATCTGACTAATGGAATATCATATTTGAAAATATTGTAATGTATAATTGGCGATAAAATACATTAGACGATAGTATAATGTTGTAAAAATGGTAACCTTCAAATTGATAAAATTTTAAAGAAATTTTGTTTGAATCTTCTCTCTATTATCAATCAATTAAAGTAATTAGAATTGGTCTTCAAATTAATAAATGAAATTCATTGAATAAAACACAAAGTCAAACCCATAAAATTATAATCATTAAATAAAGAATTACAGCTGTTTCGAACTAATTCAGTTCATCTTCAGATTCTAAAATAGTTAAGGTTTAGAGTAACAATCTCGTAATCGATAAATTGAAATTAAATAAATTTATAAAAGAAGAAGGACTCACCATTATAAGAAAATTAAAGAAATTCAATAACCACCACCAGTTAAGTTTGCGTTTAATTCTACATAATTGGAATTAATATTTTCTTCTAATTTTACAATTAATAAGGATGTTTGGAAAACTCGGGTGGTGTTCTTTAGTCATGTTGAAGTTAAAATGGCGAAGAAGGAAAAGAAAGTGAAAATAGATAACGAATGATAGTGAGATATTTCGAATAAGGTGTTGACAATTTATCAAATTATTAGTGTAGAGAACACGGATGCGAGAGCTTGGCGCTAAATACAAATCACTAAATAGAAAACCGACTATGATTTATTTTATCAAAAATGTAATAATTAAATTGTGTTATGTCATTTACTAGCGAATCTTTAAGTTTTTCAGAATTGGTCTTGATTTAAACGACATAGGAAATATAAGGAAATTATTGCACTCCATTTAATTCGGAATGAAATACGCCCAAATAACACAAGAAAAACCGAGTAAATGTTTTAAAATAGTAGAAGTAACGATAATAGATTCAACTGATAAACTGTTGGCTAGAAAGTTTCTAGTGATTACAATAAAATTGCTTTTATTTTGTTTTATTTAAGCACCAGAGGTGGTACTTGAAGATTTTGGCCACACAAACAGGGCCGACCTCAGGCAAACATTTTTAAGCCCCCATCTCTCTTTATTTTACTAGGAACGTACTGATCTCGATTGTTAATTGCACATCTTCTTGATTTCTTAATGTTTTGCATAAGAGGCGCTTTTTCAATTGAATTGGTTCCTCTTTAACTAACATTGTGGCAAGTTTTTCATCAGTAATTAAAGATCAAGAATATGAATGTCCAATATCCAGGTCCGGCACTGTCTTGCAGTGTCCTGTGTAAAGTAAAGTAAAGGAGCTTTCTTTCACAATGATGTGCTAACAATTTTGAGGGCCCTGAGAAAAACTGATTTTGGGGCCGCATTTCATGCTGTAACAATGTAAGAACTTAGGATTAAGCAGAAATGTGTATGGGGGCACATATAGTGCCTTCATCACGTCGGCACCCTAGGCAATTGACTAATTTGCTTAGATACGGTAAAACACTTATATATGAAAGATAGGTATAGAAAAATTCTGATTTGTTTTCACCGAATTGTTTGTTGCTTTCAAGAGTTTTACTGCTCAAAATTCGATGATCCAGGACTGCGTCCTAAAATCTATATTAAAGTGGAGAATTCAATTCTAAAAGCCTATAAAGTTGCCTGATATCCTTTTTTATAGTCAAAATGTCTTGGATCTATGTAGAATCTAAAACCAAAGCTGAGAATGTAGCTCAAAAATCGACCAAATTTCATCTAAATTTCACTCTCAATACGATTTAAAACTGAAACTCACTAAAAATGGATGATTATACAAAAATGTTTTAATTGTAAGATCTAGATTAGAAGACTAAAATTTAGCTGGAAAATTAACTTGTAGTTACCTCTTTTAACAATCCAACGGCGAATTCGCCGAAACGTCGCGATTTTAGTGCGAAAACCAGTGGCGAACTTAGGGGGTATTAGCCTTCCAAGTTTTCAATTAGCCCCCTAAAAATAAATCAGTTACTACTTCAGTTACTGATGATGTCTCCACTGTGGGCAACAAGACTTGTGTCATAATAGCCTAAGTCCGCCCCTGCCGAAAGCAGACCAAAAATGTCACAATTTTGTCGTTTGACACTCAAAAACAAAAATCGAGTAAACTTAACTAAATCTGCTTTTGGCATAAGATTTGCTTAAAATTGTAATTTAGGGGGAAAATATCTAAGAATCTTAATTGAAAGTCGAGAGTACAACTCAAAAATCAATTAAAAGTAACTAAATAGATTTTTTTACAATTGAGTGGCTCAGAGAAAAAGTAGTACAAGTGTAAAATTCATTTTTTAGCTTCCTTTTCGACTTGTAAAGCATATTTGTGATCGAATTTATGTCCTTACTCATTTTTATAAAAAATGTCACTTATTGTAGGTAAGTAGTACTTTTCCTCTGAGCCACTAAATTCATTGCAGAAATTCGCTCAAAAATATTGTTTAAAGCAAAGTATTTAAAAAAATGTCAGACTAAAAGTTTCTAATTGTCCCCTTCATAGCTTAATTGTCAGCAAATTTTATAAAGAACTGATGATTTACAAAGAAAATATCTTACTTTTGTTTGAATGAAGTGCCTGCCACCCTCAGGCAATGGCTGAGTTGTCTAAGCTCTAGCGACGGCCCTGCACTCAAACGGTACTTTACCATGAATCGACGATTTATTGAAATGAAATTTGTCACGACAAGAATTTGTTTTGTATGTAAAAGTTAATAGAGGCACCAAAAAGTTCATTAGTTATGGGGTAATATTTCGTTATTATCTTGAATGAATAAGATTTATTATTGTGAAAGTTATAATAAATCAAATTTCCTATGAAGCAGTTAATGAACAAGAATTTTACGTAATTTTCATAATTTAATAAAGTTTAAGTCAGGTTAGTTATGTTATTTTCGAAGGTAACGCATTTATTTTCTTTTGAATTTTAATTACAACTACCATCCTAGAAACAAGTTAAATACATTTGAATTAACCAATTAGTGTGATAAAACCGTTTTTCGATTAGTCGTATTCTCTATTGGGAATAGAACTGCCGTTGTTACACTATATGTTATGTTATATCTATATCTGTATATCTTGACTATACAGATGTATATATGTATTGTATAAAATACGAGTGAAACGGACAGACAAGGGGATGTGGATTTTGAATCCAACGACGTAAAATAGGGAAGGAACCCTTTCGACTTTATGACTAGAAAGATGGCAATTAGCGGAGCAAACTTCATCTCTTGGGAAAATGGGGATCCAGTCCTAGGACTAATTATGAGTTTTGGTCGAAGTACGCATCCAAGTATGAAATCCTAAGCTGCTTGTCGTAAGTGTTGGATTACAGTCGCCAATTGCTGGGTGCGTGTCGGGAATTAGCAGTGCACAACGCTACACATACACACAGTGCATTTGATTGACGTTTCAACTTGATGCCTATGCCCCACAAAAACCCACCCATAGTCATTGCTTTCTCCATTTTTTTTTTCTCTCCCTATTGTTGGCGTGCTCTTCGTTTCGGTGTTTTAGGGTGGTGGCAACAACAATAAGAAACCGCCAACAATTCACACCAAAAACAATAACAAACCAAATTATTATTATTTTTTTTATATGTTAATATATTCTTTTTTTTTCTATGATTATTCATTATTGAAATTGTTAATAAAAAGGGTGAACATCACTTGATAATATCAGTCATAGAATAGGTTACCGGCTGTCGGTCGTCATGAATCAATTCAATGTCGAATAAAAGGGTAAATTTTTTCAATGTGAATGGAGTTAAAATCGAGCCAAAACAAGCAATAAACCCCAAGTCGAGCCCCTTGTAGAAACGTGTAATGAATATAATAACAACATCGGTGCCGTAAATAGTAATTGGCAATTCAAATCAAGCTGGATGCTTGAAAAGCGCAAAGGAGGGTTGATCGTTCACACATGCACAAACAATACAAACACACACACACACACACACACAAACTATGTATACACATTCATCTAGAATGAGACAAGGGTGTTGTTGGGATGTGAAAAGAGGCCCATTGTCATACAACGTTCACCAACTAGCCAGGAATTTCAGCGTTAAGGATTATGACCGCAACGTGATGGCGGTTCGCCAATTATCCTCAATTTTTTATTTATTTATTTCAAGCAATAGCAATTATTTATTTAATTGTTCTCTCGTCACAGTATTGTTGTTATTATGACTTGTAGTAAAATTTATAGAATCAATAGTTCGATATTACGTAAATGTTGAAAAAAAAGTTAACCAGAAAATTCAATAACTTTTCGTTTATGAAAATCTAAATGCTTAATAAAAATAATCAACCTAAATTATTAACTAATATTTCAAATTTTATTTGAGTATTTTAAAGAGACCTTCTGTCTGAAAAATTGCTATTTTGCAAACCTAATTTTTATGTTTTGTTTCGTATTTTATTAAGATTTCATGCTGTTTTATTCCGATCATTTAACAAATCTAGTCGTAAAAATTTTGATAGATTCATGATTAACTGCGAATCAAATAATAAAAAAAAATCTCCAAAGGCAGCAAGTACCTTGTATAGCGAATTGTTTTTATGTATCTACATGCTGAAATATTAAATGCAAAACATTTTTATGATACTAACAATTAATATTCTTTTAATTCACAAACAATAAGAAACACTAATAAAATTTCACTCGTTTGAAATTTGTTGTTTGTCTAATATTAACTGTTAAAATTAGTTGCCCTCTGCGATATTCAATTTTTTCTCTAATATCAATTGTCAGAACATATTGCTATCTGAGATATTCGATTTTTCTGTTTATACTCAATAAAATTATTTTTGCAGTTTTCATGCGATCCAACGAACCGATTTTGATGATTTTTTTTCTTGATCATAGAGAATGGTCGGCTCTACTGTTATTTTAATTTTCATCAAAATCTAAGCAAATGTAATATTGAAAATGATTTTTTTTTAACATTTCTTCAGCTCTTATTCCAAAAGTGTTGGCCTTACAGGTCTGGCCAACGAACTCATCCAAGCTATCCCAAAGACCGATTTTTGTACCAAGTTTCATTAAGATTGGAGTATTTTTGCGGCAGTTCGTGGGTATACATATATAAATATATAAAATGAGATCTCGTCGTAAGCTAATTTTTTAAAAAAAAATTCGCTAAAAAAGTCGAACGAAATATTAAGTATAATAACAGGGCCGGTTGTCGAAACTACTGTTTTTTTATTTTCTAAACTTAAACTAAGCAACACCGAAGTGAGCAACCAATAAAACAAGCATATTTGTTTCCAATTACTCCTATAATTTTATAATTTTATGATTTTAAACAAATTATCGGTTGTATAGAGGTGTGATGAGTTAAAATAATAATTTCATTTAGTTTCTTAAATGTTGTAAATATTCGCTTTAGATATAAATCAATAAATGTTCAGTTTCCATGATTTATGCGGATATATAGGGGTGAAAATCTAAAATCCTCCAGTTTCCTTTAAACAGCTCTCTCTCTAGCTCTCCCACTCTTTCTCTTCTATACTTTCTGCTGTTCCTTCAGCTTTAGACGATAAATAGCCTGAATAAAATAAAAAAAAATATACAACTGGAAGGCTAATCTCTGGAAGAACACCTTAATTCCGCAGAGCGAGATCGAAATCCCATCCTGATATGTGGATGTCTCTGAGTAAAGCCGTGAGGGCATGAAAATGGGGAGTCCGTTGCTACACCCCACATCTAGAATCAGGTAATTTACGACGACAAATTCCCACATATTATATAACCTGCAGGAGGCCAAGAATACCACTACGACATATTATATTGTAACATAACATAGTTTCAAACCAATCTCGATTATATTGCGCCAATATGCAGAAATAAAGACATACAAACAATAATTGTACAAACAGTTTTTCTTTAAATCACATTTTTTTTCTTTAGAATAAAATTATCGTTAAAAGTAATCACAAGACTCACAATGCTGTAATTAACCGTAAATGTAATCAAAATCAACTTCTCGTCTGCATTAACTAAATGAATGTTCAAGACAGAAATTTTTAGGTAAATTGTTCCCTTTGAAAGAACGTGTTTTTTTTGTGTATTCCTGTTGATTGTTGTAACTTTGATCCGTTACCACTCAATGAATATTTTAAAATTTTCCAAGACAACCGTGAAGAGATTTGACTGATTTCTAAATTCGATTTTTACGGTGTATATTAAATGAGAAAAGAGACTTGCACACAATAGTCGAATCAAATAGTCGTCACTTTTGGCTTTTGAAATTCGATTATAAAAGTTCACACCTAAGAAAAAAATGTGGTGAAGTCGTTTTTTTTTTGTTGGCGAGTAATTTTAAATAAAATTCTAGACGAAAGTATGCTAATTTACGAAAATTATACAAAAACAGACAAGCAACGGGATGTGTAAATTTCAATAGCAATTTTGACAAATCCTTAATAATGGGAATATTACAATGAAAATTACCATGAAATATTTATTCTTCCTCTGTAAATTTCTGATCAGACAAACAATCAAAAGAATCCCAAAATTATTGTTTCATAAATTGGCTAGAAATGTAGAAATTTAATTTTCTAAAAAAAAAAAATTAACGAACAATCAGTGGCGGACTGGCAAATTTTTTCAACCCATGAAAATTACAATGAAAATCGGTCTGTGGTAAAATGATAATAATCATTTTTAGTTTCAAACATTTGTAGCATCAGCCACAGCTTGCACATACTGATTTTTTAATGTTCTTGCATAATAAGAACTCTTTAACAAACATGATGCAAATATTTCACCATTAATTAAGGGTCAATAAATGCAGATCTCCCATATCCAGGACCGGCGCTATATTTTGCAGCGCCTGGGGCATAATAACGGAAACGAACCTCCTCTAATAATATGAAAGATACTAGGAAAAATTTTAATTTGCTTTTATTGAATAATTTGTTGATTTCAAGATTCTACAATTGGGAAAGTCCTTTTACTGCTCAATAACTGATGATCCAGGACAGTGGCGCAACCAAAAATATTTCGGCAGGGGGTAGGTATCTTTACCTAAACATACGGGGTGTTTCTCTAGAAACTAATCAAGGTTATGTAAGCTTCATTTAATAAAACTTCTAGTGAAAAATCTACCCCAAATATTAGAGAAAGTGGCAAAATTAATGATGTTGCTAGAATCTTAGGGGGGCTGCAGACCCTTATCCTCTTCCTTGATTGTGTACTGATTTTGAACTACAGCGCCGTAAAATGTAGGCTAAAGTGGAGACAATTCAGGTCTAGAATTTGATAAAGGTGCCTCAATTTTCTATTCCTAAACGATTCTATAGAAAAATTCGTCGAAAAACTGGTGATTTATGATCAAAATGTCTTCAAATCTAAAATCAAGTATGAGAATGTGGCCTAAAAATCGACCAAAACTTTTCTAAATCTTATTCCCCACCATGATTTACAATTTAAAGTTCACTCTAAATAGATCATTTAAGCACAAATGTCTTAAAATATATATTAAAAAACTAGAATTCAGCTGTAAAATTAACTTAAAGTGTCCTCTTTTTATAATTCTATAGCAAATTCGCCGAAACGTTGCCATTTTAGTGCAAGAGACTGAAGAACAAAATTCAATTAAAATTGAAGAGTTCTGTTAAAAAATCTACTAGACTCAATCTCCCTCTTTTGACAATTAAATAACAAAATTTGGTAAAAATTATAATGTCCATAAATCTTAATTGAAATTCGAGAGTTCGATTCAACAACCATTTATATAGGGGTGTTTTATCTAAATATACTTGATTCTATGAAACTCCTATTAGTCGAAGAACGATTCGAAAAATATTGTAAGGATTTGTAGGAGAGTCCCTAGGTAACATTTCAACAAAACTAGAACCTCGTAGCTCATTTCGAAGTTGATCAAAAAACGATTGTTTTTGACAATTTCTCACGTTTCTAAAACGAACTAAACACACAAAACAACTAAGAATGACTCGGAGACCTTCCCAACGTTGATTTTTTTCGTTTTTCTCCATTGTATTCCAGAGAAAATACGACTCGTCGACTAATAGGAGTTTCATAGAATCGACCATATTTAGATCAAACACCCTGTATGGATCCAAACAGCTTTTTTTACAATTCATTGAGAAAATTCTCTAATAATAATCAGCGTCTTATAACAATTACTATATTTAAAACCCAGACAAAAATTGAATAATTTAGTTCTATAATAGATTAAAAGCTTCTAAGTTGACTGCTTCACAGCTTAATTGCTAGCAAAATTTATAAAGAATTGATGATTTATAAGGAATGCATTTTATTTTTTCAAATATGTAGAGGTATAGGTATTATAAATAAATGGCATAAAAACACAACATAAATGACTCAAGAAGCACTTTTTTTAGATTTGATATTATGGCCCTAGAAGGGAAAACAGAAACAACAAACTTCAAGATATTCTAATTCTCACTAACCGGTCTTTTTCAAAAATATCCTAACAATAATTCCAAAAAAATTATAAACCGGAACGTCTAGCGGTGACAAAATTTTCCAACATAATTCACCTATTTTTCTTTGAAAATTTTAAATAACAACAAAATTTATTATTAACAAGCAAACAAGTTGATCAAAGTTATAACAGTATCAATTTCATTATACTTTTTGTTTAAAATTTAATTTATTATTATTATTGTTATTATTGGTTCTAAATATTTCATATAAAACATTTTGTTTACCATGATTCTCTATGCAATCTTACGGTAAAATTTCGAAAATACCATTATTATTTATGATTATTTATGTCAATAATTTATATAAAAATGAGATTTTTTAAATAATTTTACAATTTCTATTAAATTCCTAATCTCTTTTTAAATCGTAAAATGTTTGATATATTTCGGAAGTTTATTCAAAATTAATCTCTTTCGAAAATGAGAACAACAACCAAAACGAATAAAAAAAAACTCGTCTATATGATTCATACGAAAGATTTGCAAATGATTGATTTATATTCCAATGATCTTCTAGTATTTTTTAACAATCTTCTAACACTAATAAACTTTATAATTAATGCCCTGTGATCCTTATCAATACTACATTTGTTATTTTGTTTTTTTCTCTCTCTCTCTCTTCCTTCTTGTTCTTCTGTGGTGTCAACCTGGAAGAATTAGGTGAATTGTGATGGAAATTGTCCACACAAGGTGTCTATAACACTAAAAGCTCACCAGTTTATAACACCTGTCAACGTTAAAGTACTAATTCGATATCACATCAAATTAACAGAACTAATGGTCAATATTCAAATTTATAAAATATAGACTAGATAATGTCGTATTCAATTTAATTTAATTTCATTGTATTAGTGGCATGATAGATTTGAATTGTAAGATTTTTTTTTAAAGGAATATAGTGTGGTTTCAACATCGTATCTTTTTCATTCTTAATTTGATTTTTTTTCTTTTTAGTCGAAATTTTCTATGGGTTTGTGTTATACGTATGTGTGTGTGTGTGTGTGTAAATCGAAGACGAGTATATGGTAAGAAAGAATCCACTATTATATTTGTATATTTATGGGCATCAGATGAATAAAAAGGTCTGCCCGGCTTGTAGCGGTAAGACGGCCTTACATCATTTTAACATAATAGAAGAATGGATGGCTTTCAGATTTACGTCATCTTTCGGCTATATCAAAGTTTGTAACGATAAAGATTTGAAGAGAAAAAAAAACGATGAGAGGAAGAAAATACCAACGATTTGAAACGATACAAGTCATATTACGCATATCTTCCACACACACAATCAGATTTGAAACTTGTCTACTTTCTGTCCGCTTATTATATTTAAAAAATCATCGATAATAGATTTCCACATCTTTCTTCTACAATGGAATGTTGCTATATCGGCGACCTTTCACACCTTTTACCGAAATTACACCCACTCTTGTTACGCCACTGCTCAGAAACAATTTCAATTATAACTTGGTGGAACGTGAAAAGATTCCTAAATTGAATTGAATTTTTAATTAATACCAACGATTCTATCCGTCTTTCTCTCTATTTCTAGTCTTGATTACTTTTGATTCTTTTTTTTGACATCGACGAACTTCTGTGATATTCGTCAAAATTTCAAATTATTATACCTGGGCCATTTCGAATATACGATAACCTGTTTAATAGCAGTTGGTGTACGCCCATACAGGTAATATAAACGGAATTGGGAGCCAACCTTCTTCTTCTTCTTCTTCTTCACTATTAAAACGATTTTACACACACACACACACACACACACACACACACACACACACACACACACACACTTGAATATAAAAGAAGCAGAACAAAAAAATATGACAACTGAAAATATGGCGAACTGACAGCTGTAATTTTGGATAACTCCTGAAAAAAACAATTAAAATATTAATAATAACAATAATAATAGTAATAATAATAACAAAACTAATCAAAGACAAAAATTGAAACGAAAATAAATTTAAACTTTTATCGATTTCATGATGAAACATCATAAAATCATAATTACGTATAGCAAGTTAATATTAATGTTGCCATTAATGTCTGTGTTAATTTATAAATAGTTTAAGTATCGAAATAAATTGCTATACCTCCAATAAAAATAAATTATTTCCGTAAACACTATCAGAACGTCTATATACATGCAGGAGAAAGGGCGAAAAAATCCTCTATTAGCAAATTATCTCAATATTCACCCCCCTATTCACTTAAAGACACATTGATACACAGCCCCTGGCTGTACATTCGGCAATCTAACACCCCGTAATTTTAAATTATATTCACTCAAATATTAATGGTGTTTAGTTTATCAATAATAATAATAATAATAATCGAACAGAAAAGTTTAAAATTAATTGAAAATTTGTCAAATCAACTTATAAGATACAAAAGTTAGTTTGAATTAATAAAATACAACAAACCCCACGTCTACACTATAAGACCATTAATTTCGTTAATATTTAAATAGATCGTTTCCAAAAGTTGCCAGAATCTTGGGAAAGAAAATGTACAAGTTCCTGACCCTAAACTGGAAGTTATGACATAAGCCTGTGCTGTTACATTTCCTAAACAAGTCCGAGTCAACCCCCGTGGTATAATTCGAGTGAAATTTCCCCTTTCCTTATATTCGGGCGTCAGGATATTTCTTGTTATAATAAAAAAATATTATATTTCTTTTCTATACAGATGCAAGTTATAATTGCCTTTGGTATTGTTTCAGAAATACAATAAAAGGTGATTTTTTTTTTGTATACAGGAATAAACGTGTAGTTTTGTGAAATTCGTAAGGGTGGTAGGATAAAGGTATAGAATGTTGGAAGATTTCAAATAAGGGGATGCTTTAGAGATATGTATGTATGTTAGTGAGAGTGTATATATGTATACAATGACAACTACAACAACAACTACACTACTACTACTACTACTATTATTATTACTACAGTAACGGAACGCTAGAAAGCCTAGCAATATCCGCATTCCAGTGTTGGAATCCTGCGTTGACAGCTCCTGATATTGCAGGGCCGGGTGTCTGATAACGACTCTGCTCCAGGAATGTCGTTAGCTTCCCAAAAATAACGTTTAGACAGTGTTATTTATGGCCTTGACAGCATCGCCGCCGTATCGTACTGTGAAGCTACGGGTCTCACTTTCCAACCCCGTCCATATTAAATTGGTCGGGAGCAGAGTGATTTGCTGCTTATTGCATTGGATATTGAATAAGGATATGCGTTTGTATGTGTGTGTATATTGTATGTATATGTATTAGTAAATGTAATATACATATACAAACACACTCTTACCCTTAAATTTACAAAATACACATTCAATTTTAATGTAATCATAAAAGCAACAAAACCGCAATGCGATATTTTACAAATTCTACTTAACTATTGATAAGATAACAGCAATATCACATAGAGAATCCATCAATTAAACACCTGTTCAAGATAAACAGTCATGACGATGAACTACTTTGGAAGATTTGACATAGTGAAACCGCCCTCATCAATTCCTTCAAAATCGTTTTAAAGATAATCAATACTCTTTTATTATACGTTTTATTGATGCCATTAACTTTATTGATAACCGTTGTTTCGAAATTTTAATCGAATTACAGGTGGTGTTCTTAATTGTTCACCTTTCACACATCAAACATTTCCATTTTTACAATTCTTTGTTTCATTTATATTGTCTTTCCATTACTTTTATTTGTCTACCTGGAAAAAAAATGTTACCCACCTATATATGGGTATTTTTTTGTTGTTGTTATATCAAGACACGACTTCCTTTATACCTTATCTTTATCAACTCATTCATTAACAACCATTGTAGCACTAATTTTTTACGACCACTATCGAAATATCTTGATATACCCAAATTCGTTTTTTTTTTTTTTAATATAAATTTGTCGTCACCTGCTGCTATAGTAGGTAATAAAGTAAAAATTGATGAATTTCAACAATTAGTGGATCTTTATAGTTTTTGACTTTGCGAGCCATATTAAGTTGCCATTTGTTTGAACAAGAGCAGTAGGTAAATGTCTAGAGATTGATAGTCGAAATCAGGACTAATTGAGTGCTGAAACTGTGATTGATGTAAAAATAATATGTGAAAATCATGCTGACTGGTAACAAATTGTAGGGGGTATATACGCATTGTATATCTATATGCTTTAAAACTACTGCTACCTGCAGACGATTTATGTAATGCTGAAGGCTATTCGCGTCCAGACAGACGGTGATGAGATGGAGCCATTGTGTTTCTTTAATGATGATACTCCTATCTTATGGTACGATCGACTTCGAAAACGGTCTTCAGATGATTGTGAATAAATCAAACGGCACGTTTATATATGTATGGTACACTCTCTATGTTTCTGTATAGAATCAGCGGGCGATCCATGCTTCATGGCTTTACAATCAAACAATATCATCGGACACAGAATTTTCGGTATAACGAAGACAACCAAGACGACCAACAAATAAAGAAAAACAAGCAACAACCCTTCAATCGTTATGTTGATTCGAACAAAACTAGAAGAAGAAAAAGAGATTGAAATCAGAATTTCGTTAAAATATAAATTGATATCGTCCACCAATTATAATCAAAAAAAAGCTCGCTTCAAATTACAATATACAAAACTGTAAAGAAACAGTGTAACAATAATCATCCGTCTTCTCGTTCTCATTCTTTCTCTTTTCCAATTGTTTCAAAATAGAACACCTTGCTATGTTACATCAAGCTTTGACATCTACAGATTGATTGTGACACCGAATACGTAGAGAACTCTAAACATGAAGTTTACGAACGACTGACAATATTCAAAGGTGACAGCTTTTCGGGCGACGGTGATTGATGGACAGAACGATCTGGTGGACCTCTGTTATCTTTGATCACTTCCGATGACAGAGAATTTACCATAAGCATTCAGGATCGTGCACGGGAATTGAAGCTTTTAATAATAGTCAAGTGTGTGTGTGTGTGTGTGTGTGTGAGAGAGAGAGAAAAAGAGATGAGGGAAAAATTAGAAATGTTGACAAGAGAATTAAACAGTTGGTTATCGCATAGTTGGAATCTGACCGAATTTTTTTCAGCAAACAATCGATCATCAAAGATACACTAGAATATCAGAATTAGCGAAGATTTTGTTGAGCTTCTCCCAGTTAATTTGTAGTTTAATACAGTAAAAAACGCGTAGGGGCCCTTGCTTGCTCTCTATCTGCATTTATTTCTAAATATTTTAGATAGAAAAACACAATTCACGTATTCAAACAGTTGTTGACCCGAAACATGCAGCTTTCTCTCCTACTTAGGGCGCAGCTTTGAGGGCCCAAAAACGTAGCAACACCACTGGTCTCATATGATTAAAATAACAAATATGCTGTTTTGTCCTTGTAATTTTATGAAAAAAAGCGGCAGCATGGTGGGCAATTCCATTTTGGTTAAAGAGATTGCTACGAAAATGCAATATGATTCAATTACAGTTAGAACGAGTGGGTATAGTTGGGGGCGTACTTGGTGTTGGCTTTGTTCTATACTAGTGGTAGTTTTTTTATTTCTCTTCTCCTATTATAAGTAAATAACCGCCCGCGTATAAATTTTTCTTTATCAGTATTTCACTTTAATAGATCTTTCTCTAACTGTTTGAATTTCAAAATATCCCGATTTGCACTGACCAAACGACCGACCTGCCGACTATATGACAGTTAAATAAACTAAACCTTATAGATATACATATATAACTAAAAGAGTCTTTGTGTATAAATGTATATTTTTATATACATATGTACATGTGTGTGTTGTTGTTGTTAAGACGATATAAATATTCATCGAGAAATAGGAAGGGTGTGGGCAGCGGTAAAGGGAAATTTCAGGGCGGGTCTCTCGTCTCGTAACACATGCAACCTGCACATCAATTACAGGCTGTCAGGACCCCCGTGGTAACGTAAGGGCCATGCTGCGAGCTCCCGCCGATCGGCTTTCCTTCACAAAGAAACAATGGTGAAAAATAGGTGGTCCGCATAGTTTCAACTATAACGATTCGAAACCAAAACGTCTTCATTGTATAAGTCTATAGATCGGACATGATGACATGTTAAATGCGAGACTATTTTAATTGGACAAATTAACGCAAAAAATCTAATTAGATTATTAATAATAAAGATGAACGGACGAAAAAAAGATATACTCAAGTAAAAAAAAAAAAACAAGGGGAAATTCTATTAGACAAAAGCACTATAATTAAATCTATTTTTAGTTGTTGATTATTGAGCGAATAGAGAAGAAAACATAATGAAGAAAAGGAAAAGATGTCTTGAACAAGGGATTCATCGATCAAATCCCGGCTCTTATTAATTTTCTATAACAGGACCCCAATATAATCAAATCACTGTTTTGTATTGATAACGTAAAAGTTCCAAATTGTTATCAAAATAAACAACAATAAATCGTCGTACAATAAAATTAATGTTTCAACATTATCATCTACAGTTCTACTGTATATTGTATATCCTACTATGTATGTTTATATGTATTTAGAGAGTCTATGTATATAGTGTATGAATATTATGAAAATTAATAGATGTATGAAAGGTTCGAGACGACCGTCATCGGTAACCGGGTGGCAAGAAATTGTTCGAATACAAATGTAATCCGGGTGGTTTATAGAGATGAGCAATTAGGTGGAGTGCATTAGGAAAGTCTCATGTGTGAGGGTGCCACTTGTCGATTACTTGGCCGCTACTATAGCTAACGCCAGATGGGACTAATTACAAGCTTAAATCGTCCCCGTTTACTTTATCTTTGTTGAGGATTTAATTATTTTTACTGATGTTGTTCAAATTAAAAATAAAAATATAATGATAATAATAATAATAATAATAATAGTAATAATGAATAGGGAGGATAAAAAAACAACAACAACAACAACAAATTAAGAAAGTAGAGGAAAACGAATACGGGGAATATATAACTTTAATAGCTATATTTTAAATTTATAGACAAACACGTATTTGAAGGAACAACAAACGGTAGTTATAACAAATTCAGAGCGAATTTCGGAAGGTTCACCGCAATTCTATACGCGTTGTAGACTCTCTTGAGACTTTTAAACATTTCAAAAATTTCATAATTTATCCAACGAAACACACAACTTTCCATTCATGAGGATCGCTTTCGCCTTCCATCTATTTGAACAGTAAGCCACCATAGATGTGAAAAAGAGAGAAAATATATTAAGAAACCAAAAAGACATAGTAAGCTCATTAATTGTAAGTAAATCTTATTTTTTTTCTAATTGTTTTAGAATCGAGGAGACTTTTGACAAACCCAATCAGAGAAGATCTCATTCTTAATAAATCACAATAATTTTAACAGAGCATCTTGTCGTTAAGGCGCGTCCACATTATGCCGATCGGCATCGTTCGGCATGAGCCGATCTGCAAAGCCGAATTAATGTAGACGTACCGGTAGGCCTCACCGACTTACCAAAAGCCGACCCGAACGATGCCGAACCCAAACCGTTCCAAGTCGGTCCGGAACAAAGAAAGCCGAACCGAACCGAATCAAAATTCATCGTGTGGACATGTGTGGACGTGTTTGGACGTGTTGATCGGTTTCTGTCCAGCTTCAACCGCCTGTTGCTTTCGAAAATGTTTTTCTAATTTTTATTCGTGTGGGTCCATGAGTGCGAAAATCAGTGAAAAGTTGACTGGTGAACAGACATTATCATTTATTGACTTATATATTATGTGGACGTCTTACCGAATACCGCATGCCGAACCGAACGTGCCGCCCGGCATAAGCCGACCGACCTGTTTCGGCATAATGTGGACGCGCCTTTATTACTCTAAAATGCAGGACCACAACAACATATGGCTGTGCGTGCGCTTGATGCAGTGAATTTTTTTGGTGTCCCCTGTATTAAAATCCAATTTTTAATTTAAATTTTGTATTTTCAAAAGATAAAATATTAAATTTTCTGTCTCACTAACCAGGAACTATTGTTGCGCTCTCAAAGATTTGGAGCCCTTGTTGCGCGGCTCCCCTATACATTTTAGTCCTATGCCAATTTTATTATGGAATCATCAACAATGTGGAGATTTAAACAATTTTAATTGACTTTCAAGCTGTATTATCATATTTGTTTTATCATTTAACCAAAATTAGGGGAGTCATTTCAGTTTTTTTTTTGGCTCGGACGCAAACTTAACACTTGTCTGTCCAAGAAAATTGGCACAATATTTGAAAAATTGATAGGTAATCCTCCTCTTACATTCTCTCCTCTGCCCCCCATGCATCGATACCTCACTCCTCGTCCAGGGGCGGATTATAACCTTTGGGGCCCTGGGCTAACACTTTTTGGAGCAGACAAAAGCAAAAATAATAGTTATTCTTGGATATAAAATAAATAAAAAAAGCTTGTCGAGTACCCTGCGGACTTGACTGGTCTAACTTCTACAAAATGCTATACAAAACGTTTCAAAAAAATTATTTTACCTAATAGGTTAAAATAACACATGAATTGTTAGAGAATACTCCCGATTTCTCCAAAATGTTTCGAGTGTGTTCTGAAATTTTTCCCCATGAGTGAATGAGCTTCCAAGCAGGATACCTATATAGTACAATTCTTTATATTTAAAGTTCTATAAAAATCATGCAATAAAATTTTTATGTTTTAATTAATTTTGCGGAGTACCAACAAGCCATTTGCAAAATTCCTGAAAGATTTGAAAGGTCCTTCCAATTTGCTCTGGTTTGTGTATAATATTCATGCCAATGAAATAATCTTGGCTGTTATAGGGGGAAATATAAAAAATACATGCTTCAAGAATTTCCTTTATAATTCTAAAGTTCTTCAAAATCTTCAAAAAGAAACTACCCTTGAATGCACCCTGAAATGCTCGTTCCAATGCTGATTCAAGTGTTTCAGTACCTCAGAAAACAAGCGAGATTATATGTACATACCTATACTTATCTTCTTGTAGAGCATTAAAGAAAAGATGCATTTTATTCAACACAAAGCCTTTTTATCCTAATGCTGTGCTAACAAACATGGTGTATACACTGTGATTGTACTGAATATTATTTATTTTATTTCTAGCATTTTTAATTTGAATTGTCTTTTATTTTTGTTGTTGGGGGCCCTTTTACTAATAGGGTCCCTGGGCTGCAGCCCATCAAGACCATGCCTAAATCCGACTCTACCCTTTGTCCTCTGTCTTTCGGGAGTATACTTACGCCGCTGATTTCAACTTTCATAAGCCCCATTAATATTTGCAAGATTCGCAGCATTTCTTTCATTGAAGTGCATTGTATCAATAACACTTCCATAAGATTTTATTTAAGCATGTTTGTATGTCTATGTGACAGTATTGATTTACATATTTATTGATGGAATGATACAATTCGCAAAAAATTTGTCGATTTTAAAAGATTGCTCCAACAGGAATTTGTAACTTCCTTTTCTCTTACTTTCACATTCCATTTTTTCCCTATTTGTGCGTCTATGTTCATAAAAACTTGAATGCGTCGTTTTACCCAATACAGAAACGGTTCAACAGTGATTTATTGGTGGTCCGGATTTGTTTTGTTCAAATGAAGGGTGGCCAGAGCCTAGCTTCAGGGGAAAAACGAAATCTAAATCCATACCGCAATACACTCACCCTCGCACTTTGATAATTTAAATTGCTTTCGGTTGCTCTTGTTGTTCTATACTACTGGTACACTATACATATATGTATACAGGGTGATTCACATCGGACGAAAAGTTATTTTGCCAACTATCATTATTTAGAGAGCGATTGGAAAAATATTTCAAAGATTCATAGGAAGATCGCTAGAGAACATTTTGGCAAAATTAGAACCTCGTAGCTTTTTTGGAACAAACTAAGAAAGACTCTAGGAATACATTCATATCTTTTTTAGAATGCAATGGAGATAAACGAAAAACATCAATGTTGGGAGGATCTCCGAGTCATTCTTACAATTAATCATTTTGCGTCGTTTATAAAAATCGCGACTTTGCCCCAAACAAGCGTTTTTTGAGGAAATTCCAAGTGAACTAGGAGCTATTAGGTTCTAATTTTGTTAAAATTTTCTTTAGAGTCCCTCCTATAAGTCCTTGAGATACTTTTCGAATCGCTCTCCTAATAATGGAAGTTGTCAAAAAAACTTTTCGTCCGACATGAATCACCCAGTATAGATGCAATATTTTCGCTATACGTAGGTTATTCAAAATAATTATAGAAATTTTAGACAAAACAAGGATGAATGAGTAAATGGAAAATATAAGCGAATTTTATCGTTCTCTTTCATTGTTTCCAAGGTAATCAAAATTGTTAGGGTGGCGAAAAAACTAATAAATTTCTCTTATAATTTGTAAAATTTTAATTTTAATCTACCACATTAGACATCAATAGGGGTAAGTCAATCTTTTCTTCTTCTGATTTTTGTTGTTGTCATTAGCGGTGGTGGTGGTGGTGATGGATTCAAAGAAAGACTCCCCCACATAGTGAATATTATAGGATTTTTAGGATAGGGTTCGGTGACGTATTTAAATTGAGAAACAAATCTACTATACACACATACAAGGGGAGAAGGATATTTTATACGATCCTACAACAACCCATTTTCGGTTTGTCTACCCTTTTGTATTGTTTTGTTTCCGTTTCCCTTGTCCAGTATTGTGCAATTTTCCACAAGTTTAGCATCTATTGTTCTGCCATTGCTGGATAATATTTCAAATATCCCATTAAATCAACCATCAAATAAAAATCACAACTTATTTTAAATCCAAACACAAAAGATGATTATTTTGAATTTGGCGCCGTGTCATTTGTCAATTGTCATTGTGAGGTTATGTTCGATATAACCTCACTTTGCAGCGGGCGAATTTTACGCAGTTTCGATTGATGATTTACAGTGAAATTAATTGTAATGGGCACAAGGGAGATATTAACACTTCAATTTGGTCATTATTCGAATTTCGTTGGTACACACTGGTGGAATATTCAAGCTACTGGTTTCGATTATGAACCAACAGCAACACCATCACAAATCGATCACGATGTTTTATTTCGAGAGGGGTCAACTTTACAGGTAAACACTGAAACAACATAACGAAATATTTAATAGTTAATAATTTTAGGGACATGTCACATTCACACCTCGTCTATTATCAGTGGATTTGAGTGGTAGTTTAAAAGCGTTGCCCCAACTGGGTGATCTGTACGATATTCCGAAAAGTAACAGTAACGAGACGGTAGAATGGCAGCAGGATTCAGTTGAAGTGAAGAGGGAAGAGGATGAAATTAAGATACCATTCCAAAAAGATCTAGAAAGTGGTGATTTCAATTTTACAAAAATCTACGATTTAGATAGAGATGTTCGTGTATGGTCGGATTTCTCATATATAAAATACCATCCAAGGACTGTAAACGTTATAAAACAATACCAACATAAAAACGATATGGTCCCATTCGATATATTCCCATTAGGAGCAAATCTGTGGAAAACTTCAGCTTTTCAAGATGATTTCTCTGATAAAATACGCAATTATATTGAAGAATGTGATAGTTTTCAAGTATTTACATAATTAATTATAACAAAATAATAATAATAATAAAGTGATTTTTTCAGGGTTTTCATGTATTGTTAGATTGTGGTAATGGTTTTGGTGGTCTTTCAACTTCTTGTATTGAATATTTACGAGATGAATACAGTAGTAAATCAATAATAGCATTCCCAATGATTGAACCACAACATAGTTATGATCATTTCAAGACTGATGTGGATAAATACAAAGCTGCCAGAACCAATTATTTAAATCTTCTTAACATGACATTAAGTTTCGATCAATTATTAGAGAATAGTTCCATGTTTATTCCATTATCAGTGGCTGATAAAGGCTTCAAACATTCAACAGAAACTAGAAATTTCCATCATGTTGTTTATAATGTAATTTTGATTGTTTTATTGTAATTACCTTGAAAAATTGTTGTATTTTAGCCTCATCTGTCTTATCATTCAAGTGCGATTCTAGCTTCAGCTTTGGAAACGTTTACATTAAAATATCGTCAAAAAACTGGCAATTACGCTCTTGTAGATCTGTGTGCAGATTTAACACTTTATGGTCGTAAATTATGTGCAGCTAGTGTTTGTTTACCATTCTGTCTCAATAAAAATCAAGATTTAATTGATTGTTTAGACAATTGGGATGGACCATTAACTAAAACTATCACCCCAAATTGTAATATTGGTGATTCATTTTTTAAATTGCACATTTATAAGACAATTATTATAAATTAATTAATTTTAGGAAGTGATAATGTTATGCAATTGATGGTATTAAGAGGTGTATCTGAAGATCGTCTAAAACGACCCCCGAATGAAGCACCGCAAATACAAAAAGATATGCCAGCGTATCAGTGTAATTCAATCAAAGAAATGTTGAATTTTTATATGTCTTGTACAACATATGCTTCCCCAACTGATTTCACTGTTGTTAATAAACCGATGTCAGTTCGGACACCGTATCCGAAATTCTTTGATGGTAAACTTGATCGTTTTGGTAATGTTGATAGTTGTTTGAATCGAACAAATTGTAATATTTGATTTTTGTTGTTTATAAAAATGAACAGTTTCAAATTATTTCATTTTGTAGATGTTGAAAGTGTACCGGTATTAGCTGGTCTTCATAATGGTGAATTTATTGGAAATACATTACAACTACTTCTAGATGATGTGAAAACGATACGTTTCCAAAATTTCCATCAATATCATAATGAAGGCACTGATGTTGATGAGTTTAAAGAGTGTTTATCGCGCTTGTTAAGTTTGAAGGAATGCTACGAAAATAATTACGATTTATGATTTTATTTATTTATATTTAATTTATAGTTATTTTATATTATTTGGTGTCAAATTTATAACGCGATATCTACCATATGTTCGTCAAGTCATTGTAATTTTGTTAAAATTCAATTAAGATACAGATTTCTGTTATACTAACATTAGATTACTGTTATATTGACAGTAACGATCAATTGATCGCATACCCGCCATATTGATTCAAGTGCACGTGGGGATGTGGGGTCACGTGTTTAATACTGACAGTGTTTCATTGGTTCCCTTATTTTCATGATATAGCGTCAAAAATCGTCTTATACGGTTAAGAATCTGGACCTTGAAAGTTCAACGGGGAGATTTTAACGTACCGGTGGCTGGCGCAAACTCTATAATGTTTAGTTATGATCCGTTTAACTTAAAAAAATTTCTATGGTAGCTTATCATGAAGTAATATTATACCGGGTAATTTACGTTAGACGAAAAAATTTTTATGGGGGGGGGGGTTCCCAGAGAACATTATAGCGAAATTGGGACCTTGTAGCTCATTGGGAAATTAGCCAAAAAAACGCTTTATTCCGACAATGTCTCGATTTTCGTCAACCAACTACAAGCATAAATCGGCTAAGAATGGCTCTTAGATAGGGTTACCAACTTTCTAGCAATGAAATAAAGGACACAGGCAAAAACAGAACAACCGAATTGTAAGGTTTAGAGTAAGAGTCAGTACTTAGTGCTATACATATAAAATATATTTTTTTAATTTGTATTGTAACAAAAAATACATAAAATATATTAAAAAAATAAAATAAACTCTGTAGTACACAAAACAAAAGAAAAAAGGTTCATTGCGCATTCATATCACTGCCCATATAAGGACAATTTTGGTATTTTATTACTTTTTTTTAAAACTATATTTTTCCTGCTTTTTTGCTGCTGCCAATAATTTTGTATCATTTTTAATAAATTCCAAAAATTCAGCACAGCTATGTTTGATATTGAAATATATTAATATTTCATTTTTTATTAAATTTATGCTGCATCGATTACGTTCTTCCCTCCATTTAGCGTTTACTACGCTAAATACTCTTTCAGAAAAAGCAGACGAAGCCGGTATACTCAAAAAATAAGAGATGACTTTAAATATGTTATACAAATTAAATTTTTCAAATTTTTTGAATAAGAAATGCCATTTCTCACTGGCATTACAATTTTTTGGAAAATCTTCAGAGGCCATTATAACATTAAAATTATCTTTTATGGATACAATTTCTTCAAATAATTGATCCATGTTGACTTCTAACTTTTGCTGTAGATTTAATTTTTCAATAATTTTTTCGAACTGGTTAAATGAAGGAAAATTATTTTGGAGTGAAAAATATGAAATATCACACAACCAATTACTGTCACTGAAATCAAACCATCGGTTTAAATATTTAATAGCATTTCCGATAAACAATACGAAGTCTTGTGTTATGTCATCTTTATTTCTTTCTGAAATATTTGCATTTTTAAGTTTCTTCAAAACTTCATATCCAAAAAAATTGTTATCTTTCCTTGCTAGAAGTTGTTTTTTCAATTCTGTTAATATGTCAAAAATTTCACAAGCTGTGGTTTTGTTACTTTCCAGTTGTTTAATTGTACCTTTGAATAACTCCGATAGATGGTGAACAAATAATAAATATATTTCGACGCTATCTGGTATTTCTGTCGAATCCTCAGTAATACTTAAGGCCAGTTGTATTTGTTTAGGGCAGTCTGTTAAACTAATAAAATATGAACGAACTGCAGTCCAATTCAATAATAATCGCTCAATACAAGGATGTAATGACAACCACCGTGTAGGGACGTGTCGTAATATTTCTTTAAATTCAACATCAACAAATTTACAAAATTCTTTTAAAGTTTCTCTTCTTTTTGCAGAAGTAGAAAAGTGAGCATAGATTTTCAAAACTATATTTTCCACATCTACTTTTAAGTTTTCTATGGAATGTTTAAAACAATTATGCAGTATGTGAGCGTGACAATTACTTTTTAATATTCCTGGGCTCACATTTTGAAAATTTGTATATAGAGAATGTTTTTTTCCAAAATTAGAATTTGTGTTATCTGCATTTAAAGCGGTAATTCTTGTAATTGATAAATCTAAATTTTGTAACGAATTTTGAATAGCCTGAAACATCCCATCCGCACTTTCATCAGGATTTTCATAAAATTCAATCACATTATTCATTAATCCATCTTCCTTTGTAAAATATTGTACCGACAATGGAAATAATTTTCTATTTTTACGATTTGAGGCATCAATTTGGATAGAAAAATAAACTGGTTCCTGTGGATTTTTTAAAATGTCGAGAATTATTTCCAAAGATTTGGGTCCCAAAACTTCGTTAACTATTGCTTCTGCTTTTGTGCGCCCACAAGAAATTTTTTGTGCAATTTTTGAATCGTTAAATATTCTTGTGTTTAATTTATTTGAACAGTCTAATGAATTATATGACCAATTGTGTCTTATAGCGTGAAACACTTGTGATATTTCACAGGCTGTTACGATTTCTTCTTCTTTCGAATGCTTTTTGGTAAAAAAAATTTGTAAAACTTTACTTGAATCCGCAGCTTGACTTCGTTTTTGATGTGTCTTGCTCTTAAAATGTTGCCGAACAGATGAATAACCCATAGTTCCAATAGAAAACAAACAGTTGCAAAGAATACACTTCGCTTCATGTACGTTGGTACCACATTGAAGCCACTTTGTATTCTCGGGCATATTCAGCCATTCCTTGTTAAAAGTGCATAAACGTTTAACTTTTTTTTTTGGAGGTGTCGAAGCTTGACTGGTTTGTGGTTGTTCTGAATCTGACTCTGACATTCTTAATCTTATGTCGTATGTAGTGTAGAAGTAGCTATAGCTATTGAAAATTTTATTTGTAATTTCTAAACTGAAACGCTATTAAACAACATTAATTATCTACCTTTTATACGCTATATGACAATAACACACACTGCACACAGAATGAGAATCAAAATACCACAAAACAACGACGGAACGATGTCACATGAGATTTCTTAATACTTAAATCGTGTCGGTCGGTTCGTGTCGTCAATCATCACCAGTTACTCGTCACCGTTTCCTTTATTGTCGGCGAAGAAACGAAAACAAGCGAATAAGCCGAGTGTTGGAAGCTAATGCTATGCTATATGTATAGTAAGTTGTGGTATCTATGTGGTAATAAAGTAAAGGTACATTACTTAAACGATAAAAAATGTAATACAAAGGACAAATGAAGTCCTTTACATGTATGTCAAAGGCAAAAGGACTATTCAAGATAATAAAGTACTGTCCTTTGAATTAAAGGACGGTTGGTAACCCTACTCTTAGACCATCGTAAAATTGATTTTTCTCATTTTTCTTATTTGTATCTTTGAAAAATTGAAGAAAAAAAAGGAGGAGATCGATTGTGGAAAAAACTCGTGTGAGTAACCTTCTCTGTTGTTGACTATTTTTCATTGTTAGGGTAAGATTATTTATGATAATTCAGTATTTATTGCTCCTATTCTGATTTTCTTTAAAAATAACAAGTCTCGTATTTCTTATTTTAAAAAAAAACACCTCATCGTTCATAAGAATGTCGGAAAATCAGTGTTCCCATTTTCGTAAGGATCCAGTGATGAAAAACGAATGAAAACTATTTTAACAGGATCTTCTAATCATTCTTATTGTTAGTCCTTTGACGGATTACTGAAAAAAAACGTTTATTAGTTAATTTCCTAATGAGCTACAAGGTTCTAATTTTGCTTAAATGTTCTTTTAGAACCTCCCAACAAATCCTTGAAATACTTCTCCAATCACTCGCCAAATGAATATTGCATTCTGATAAGACACAAGCAGTGATAAGCTTTTTTAATTATTGTTTACGCAATTTAATTGGAGTTTATATTAATTTTCTACTAAATACAACGGTTTTTTTATTATACCTCGTATTGGCATTTTTATCATGCCCCAACCTTTGGTACGTTGTACGTTTTACAGTTGTCTAATAAATATTAATCAACTGATTATTTTCCATTACATAAATTTATTGGCATTATGGGGTCATCATCTGATCCTCAACTGATTAATAAAATCAAATCTTTATTAACTAGTGCTTTACCTGAAGTGAATTTAAACAATTACAAGATTGAAATTGTTGGCAAAACTGGAAACTGTGATGGTTATCTTGGTGATATCTACTTCGTTAATCTATTATCGAAAAATAATAATTACAATTTCGTGTTAAAATGTTGTAAAGATAATGAAATTATACGTAAAAGTTTCCCAATTAGGACGGCTTATTTCAATGAAATCTACATGTACAATACGATTTTTCCAACATTTAAACAATTTGAAATTGAACGAAATATTTGTGATGTCTTCAACACACCACAATGTTATGGTGCCATGATTAATGAAGGACAAGAAACGATAATTCTACAAAATTTGAAAAGCATCGGTTATGATGTATGGCCAAAAGAATTACCATTGCCACGTAATTATATTGAAGGTGTATTAAAACAGTATGGACGTTGGCATGCAATTTCAGCAGCTATGTATGATCAACAACCGGAAAAATTTCAACAATTACTCGATAATTTACAGGATTTTTGGACGGAATTCATACCGAATTTCACTAATACCTATATTGATGGTCTGGAAAGTATCGTAAAATTATTTGAAAATGATATGGATGAGGATATTTTGAATGAATTTCAACAATTTGTCAAACAAAGTGAATATCTACTATTGAATTTACGAAAAGAAACCAAATCGTTTAATGTTTTAACACATGGTGATTGTTGGAATAATAATTTTATGTTTAAAACGACTGTAAGTTTAATTTATTATAATTTGAAAATTATTTCTAATTATATTTTTAATTATTATAAAATATAGGAGGATAATTTAGAGATAATAATTATTGATTGGCAACTTTCTGTATACTCATCACCAGTAATTGATCTTTCATATTTTTTATATTCATGTATCTCTAAAGAAGATCTAGAAGATTTCGATAATTTATTAATGGTTTATTATAAAAGTTTTACTGAGCATGTAAGAAAACTTGGTAGTAATCCTGAAAAAATTTATACATATTCTCAATTATTATATGATTGGAAAGTATATGCACGATTGAATATTATTATTGCATTATATGTAATTTATTTACTTGGTAATGAATCAAAAGACCTTGATCTTCATGATATGACATTCACATTAGATAGTAATACTGCAAATATTGTTAAGGAGCGTAGCAGATGTATCATTGAACATATTGTCAAGAGAGGCTTTATTAAACCAATTAAATATCCCGAATGAATACTGTAAAAAAATAAATATTATAATTAGTTGACTAAGGGCCAATTTCTCTAACTTCAGTTAAGTCTAACGAACAGTTAAAAACAATCGTTGCTATGGTTATAAAAATTGTTTCTATGACTTATTTATTCGTTAAAATTTAACAGACATTAGTGAAATCGACCCTAAATAGTACAGATTAAACCAATTATGTAGAGTTTGAATTTTTCTATTCACTAATTTTAAATACCCATCCTTCTTATTGTCGCATTGTTTATAGGTACATTATTTTGTTTTACAACCGTTCTTCTACCATTGTTGGTATTGGAAATAACCGGTAACTGACTTATTGTTTTACCTGTTTTGACGAATATTAGCTGTTGAAGTTGAACCATGAATAAATAAAGGGTGGCAAATTACCTGATTATCTATAGTACCTAGGTTATGTGGTGTTTTCTTTATTAAGGTACATCAATAAATCGTTTCCTTCTTTGTCTCGGTGCCCAATAGTAAGTTGTTCCCTTTTCAACCGAAAGTCTGGTTTACACCATACAATCTTCACTCAACTGTATGTCGAAAAGTTCTTATAGCTACTCCCATTATTTGGCGAGCGATTCGAAAAAAAAGGATGTTTACGAGCTTACCTGGAGATTGTTTTAGCAAAATTTGAACTCCCGTAGCTCATTTGGGAGTAGGTCGAAAAATACTCGTTTTGGACAAGGTTACAATTTTCAAAAACGATGTGCTAAACACTCAAAACGACTAAGAATGATTCGGTGACCTTCCCAACATTGATTTTTTTCGTCGTTCTTTGATATTAAATACTAGAAATAGATATTTCCACCCTGGGGAGGACAATTACTTTTCCACCCGCTGAGGGAACAAAACAAGTTGCCATCTTATTGTTTACGTTTATAAGGAACACGTTATAGCAATCCAACATTTTCACCTCTGAAACAGGTCAGAAAATCGACAGTTAATTTTGAGTCGTAGAAAATAGACTTCCAAATGAGCTACGAGGTTCAAATTTTGCTAAAATGTTTTCTTTAACATCTTAATTCTAGAATTTGACAAAATAATACCCTAACGTTCCCTTGATAAATTCATTTATTCCATTTATTCTTATTTGAATTTACTTATTGCAATTGCTAATCATCTTTTGATTGTTTGTTTGTGGTTATTTGACATCAGTTAACATTGGTGTTAATTTAATCAACTTTATGTTTATTTATATTCATACATAGGATCTAAATATGATTTCAACAAGTTGCAAATCCTTTTGGAAATGAGCAAATAAAATTTCTATTCAATTGGTTTTTAAAGACCTACGAAAATGTTATTGGATAAAATAAATATTTATAATTATTGCATTGTAAACATTTAATAATATTGTTTCTAAAACAATAAGATTGAAACAATTCATCCAACGGAAAATTTGCTATTACAGTTTAAATGGCTTTTATATGTATATCAATAAATACAGAGTATAACATATGGAATTAAACAACAATACGTCAGTATCTTGGTTATAAAAACTAACTGAATCAATTTTAGATTTCATTTGATTGGCAAAACTACATATTGTAATATGGCAAATATAAAAATTGAAATAAAATCAGAGATCAAATCTCTACTAACTAGTGCTCTAATTGAAAAGAATCTAAACGATTACAATATCGACATTATTGGTACATCTAATAAAGGTGATGGTTTCATCGGCGATATCTATTTCGTTAATTTAACATCAAAGAAGAAGAATTACCATTTCGTATTGAAATGTGGTAAGACGAGTGAAGCTTTACGTAAAAGTGTTCCAGTTAAAGATGCTTTCGACCATGAAATTTATATGTACCGAGTTGTATTTCCTGCATTTAAAAATTTTGAACTTGAACAGAAAATTAATAAAGTACTCAATTGTATACCGAAATGTTATGGTACATTCACATGTCAAGGTAAAGAAGTGATTGTTTTGCAAAATTTAAAAAGTATAGGGTACGATTTGTGGGATAAAAAACTACCATTACCACGGAGTTATATTGAAACTGTTTTGAAACAATATGGGAGGTTTCATGCGATTTCAGCAGCTATGCAGGATCAACAACCGGCAATTTTCGATAAACTCATCAATAACATGTTGGATGTATGGGGTGAATTTTGTGATAATAAAAATTATTGTAATATTTTCGTTAGTGCAATTGAATGTATTGAGAAAATCTGGGAGAACGATATGGAGGAGAATGTTTTGAATGTATGGAAACAATTAAAGAATTACACTGCATTTTACATCGCCAATTTGAGGAAAAAATCGAAATCTTTAAACGTCATCACCCACGGTGATGGTTGGAATAATAACTTTATGTTTAAAATAACAGTAAGTTAAATTTAATTAATATTTTATGAATTAATTGAATTATGTGAATGTAGGATAATGGAAAATTTAAGAAAATCAATGTGGCACTTCTTGATTGGCAAATTTCTAGTTTTTCATCGCCAATTATTGATATTTCCTTCTTTTTATATGCTTGTGCCTCTAAAGAAGATTTAGAAAATTTCGATGATTTATTAAAATTTTATTACATCAGTTTTGCTAAACATTTAACAAGATTAGGTAGTGATCCGAGGACAATTTATACATTTTCTAATTTATTAGATGATTGGAAAATTTATGGTATTTATGGTATTATACATGCATTCGGTATATTTCGTATATTGGGCAGTAAAACTGATGATATTATCGATATAGCAGAAGCTGCAGAAAATGGTGATGTTTGTGAAGCATTTTGTACAACTATAAATGATATTGATTATATTAAACAGCGTACAAAATGTATTATTTTACATGCTGTTGAACGCGATTTAATCGATCAATCAAATATTTCTGAAAATTATTAGGTATTAGAAAATTTCTACAAAAAACAGTAGACTACTCTGTGTATTTTAATAAATAAATATTTAAACGTTATTCAAATAAAAAAAAGATCTCCAAAGGCAGAAAGTACCTTATATAGCGAATTTTTTTATGTATCTACTTCATTCTACTTGCTGAAATATTATTAATTCACAAACAATAAGAAACACTAATAAAATTTCACTCTTTTAAAATTTGTTGTTTGTCTACATAAATCTAGTATGTTAATATTAACATACTAGATCTACCTATGTTTGTCTAATATTAACTGTCAAAATTAGTTACCCCCCGCGATATTCAATTTTTTTTCTAATATCAATTGTCAGAACACATAGCCACCTGAGATATTCGATTTTACTGTTAATACTCAATAAAAATATTTTTGCATTTTTCTTGCGATCCAATGAACCGATTTTGATGATTTTTTTTTCTGGGTCATAGAGAATGGACTGCTCTACTATTATTTTAATTTTCATCAAAATCTAAGCAAATGTAATATTGAAAATGATTTTTTTTAACATTTCTTCAGCTCTTATTCCAAAAGTGTTGGCCCTACCAGTCTGGCCAACGAACTCATCCAAGCTATCCCAAAGACCGATTTTTGTACCAAGTTTCATTAAGATTGGACTATTTTTACGGCAGTTATCGTGGGTATACATATATATATATATATATATATATATATATATATATATATATATATATATATATATATATATATATATATATATACAGGGTGAGCCAAGAGGATGGAACCCTAAAAGTATAAGAAGTTCTACTTGATGGAACTTTATGAAATTTGGTATGTGGCCGTTTTGGCACCTGAACTACCTTTAGAAAATATTTTCGTTGTTCTAGCTACCCCTCTTATATGGGGTAGTGCACCCTACGCTCTTATTTTAAATGGAATGGTATATTTTTTATTGCATTTTTGAATTTTTTGATGAAATCGAAGGGGACTTTGATAACATGATCCATGGTCTAGCGCTAAAGGTTTTTCAGATATTTTGACTTTTCATGAAATTTTTAATTTTGCAGTGCTTAAATAAAAAATTCACAACATAGAAACTATTGCAGTTAAAATGTTAAAATTTAGTATTCTGATAGTACAAATAACGTACTTTCTATCAAACTGTAGAGTATTTAATTATCTTTCAGCGTCCGGCTTAAATGAATTTTTCTTTCAGGCAATTTTCAAACTATAATAACTTGCTTATTTTAAATGGAACCCCATATTTCTCTTTATATGGTTGGATAGAGAAAAAAATTCTGCATCGAACTGTATTACCATTTCCTATACCTAATTTTGATAATTCTTAAGTTATTCAGAATTTTCAATTTCGTCTAATTTTCTTTCCTGAAAGAAAATGTAAAACATAGAAGGCTTAGCAAAACAACCTCCAATTCAACTGTCACAAATAAGATGAAATTAATTAATTAATTTTAAAATATCTCAAGGAAGGAAAATGGAAGAAATTGATTATTAATTAAATTAATATTTATTTCATTTGCTTTTTGTGTATGTAGGATGTCCTAAAGTTGTAAAAAATACAGCTAAGTATTCAATATTAACGTCATTTGTGATATTTTGTCATTTTGCTAAGCCATCTATGCATTTCATTGTAGTTGGGTTAATTTGGCATAGGCGACTAGACGTATTACATTTTCTTTCAAGGGAGGTGTTTCCACGAAATCGAAAATTTGGAATAACTGAAAAATTGTCAAAGATAGGTATAGGGAATGTTGATACAGTTCGATGCAGAATTTTTTTCTCTATTCAACTATATGAAGAGAAATATAGGGTTCCATTTAAAATAAGCAAGTTATTATAGTTTGAAAATTGCCTGAAAGAAAAATTTATTTAAGCCGAAAGCTGAAAGATAATTGAATTCTGTTTAAATTGATCAAAAGTACATTATTTGTAATACTTAAATTCCAAGTCTCAATATTTCAAATGCTATGGCTTGAAAAATATCAATTTTTCAATCAAACACTGTAAATTTTAAAATTGTATTAAAAGTTAAAATATCTGAAAAACCTTCAGCGCTGGACCATGGGTCATGTTATCAAAGTCCCCTTCGATTTCATCAAAGAATTCAAAAATGCAATAAAAAATATACCATTCTATTTAAAATAAGAGAGTAGGGTGCCCTACTCTATATAAGAGAGGTAGCTAGAACAACGAAAATATTTTCTAAAGGTAGTTCAGGTGCCAAAACGGCCATATACCAAATTTCATAAAGTTCCATCAAGTAGAACTTCTTATACTTTTGGGGTTCGATTCTCTTGGCTCACCCTGTATATATATATATATATATATATATATATATATATATATATATATATATAAAAATTTTAACGAACGGTGGATTTGGATTCCTGAGGTCCCCAAACGAACTTCTGTGCAAAAATTTTTCGGAAATTCAAAAGTGAGGATCTCGTCATTAGTTAATTTTTTTTTAAAAAAAATTCGCTAATAGCTAATTTAAAATATAATGTACAAAATTATATGTATGTAATTGTACATAGAATAATAATCTGCGATTATAATAATTAATAATGAATGTATATGTATGTATATATGCACAATTCAATCGAAACTCCTAGTTTGAATAATACTTTGAGGATTTGTAGGGTGACAACCAGAGAACATTTTAACAAAATTAGAACCACGTAGCTCATTTGCAATTTGGTTTTTTTTCCCGGCAATGTCGAAATTTTTACCACTCAGCTGTACACATAAAATGACTTGATATGGCTTAAGGATTCTTGTAAAATTGAGAAATATTTTTCTCCGATATCGATCATGTAAGGATTGAAAAGCACTAGTTCTACGTCTCTGTCTTCCAGAAGAGTCAATAAAAAATGCCCTTCTATTAGGTCAACATCCAAAGAGACTATCATCTATTTGTTGTAAAATAAGAAACTTACCATAAAATATCTTATTGTTAGTATTTAATTTTGTCGGAGTCTTTTTCTTACCTTTCCACTGTCCTGATTTAAACTAATTTTCCATTTTATAATCAACTATGGTGTTCCAGGAAAAACCACAAAGACTATAATTCTATTGTGGTCTTTATAAATTATTATCTTGGTTTTACAGAAAAAATTACAATCATCTTTTAAATTTATTAACTAAAATACAATAAAAATTTTCCAGGTATAAGTCTTCTTGTTGCAGGGCTCCCTTATCCATTGGACTAAATGGGCTATAGCTCAGAGGTACTTCTAATTTTGAAGCACTTAAGAATCTAAAGAATGAAAGACTAGTTTTTCTAATTTAAAATATGAAATTACTACAAATAGTTTTAAGATTAATGGCAGAAAATGGATTTTTCCTAAACGAATGTGTCACTATCGCTCGTACTGCAAGAGTCACGAGTTTTGAAGAATAACATTTTCTACCTCATCAATAGCATACATTTTTTTGTAAGGTCGACTCGATACTATGAACTCGGTGCGGAAAATACTATTACAATCCTATAAAATTCACCATTTACTTTGATATAATTTAATATTTAGAAAAAAAAAACAAGTATTAACAATATTTATCACTTTGATCACAAATTAAAAATTTAATTATCTTTTCATATTTCATGCATAAATTTTTTTTCTTGAGTGGTAATCAATTATTAATCAAAATTTAAATTTATTGCATTAGGTACTAGAAAATATCGAACAAGATAGATAATAAAATTGGTAAAAGTATATAAGCTTGGAATATTTTTAAAAACTTTCTTCATTCTGTTGAATTCATCTAGAATTGTTCTCGATAATTCCTTATTATATGTATTGATAAAGGAAAATTTTTTTGATTCATTTAATTAAATTATTAATTGGTGATTGTATAAAAGTAATTGTGAATATTTATATTTGTAAGACCATATGGTGAATTTTATACAATTGTATATGCCAGTTTATTGTGGTGTAAGTTTATCTAAAAATTTAATAATTAATTATTAAATACTAAACTGAGTCCTGAAAACGGTTTGTTAGAAGCATAAGAAATTTTAGTTGATGAAAAACTGTGAAATTTTATCTGAAGCCGTTGCTTTAACTATGTAATAAAAACAGACATATGGTGTTCCATTTAAAATAAGCAGCTTTATTATATGGAGTTTGAAAATTGAAAACCATGAAATTTAATAAAAAGTAAGTTATCGGTGGTATTAGAATTCTCAATTTTAATCTTTCAGCGGCTAGAATTTTTGAAATATGATTTTTTCAATAGAACACTGCAAAACATAAAATTTCATGAAAAATCGAAATATTTGAAAAACTGTGAATAATAGATCACAAATCGATTTAACCATAAAAATCAAAAAGAAATAAAATATGCGGGTTGATTTAAAATAATAAAATAAGGTGTACTAATTGATATAACGGGGGTTGCTAGAACAACATCTAGAGATACTTTAGGTGTAAAGACGGCTCCAGATAAAATTTCTTAGCCCCTCATCAAGTAGAACTTCTTATCTTTCTAATGGGCATTGTCGTCGTGGACAACTCACTACGGGATAAGTCGCCTTTGAGACATTTCGCCGCTAAAATTTGTAATCCGGCATTCGATGCCTAATCCATGTAAAACAAAGATGATAAGAAAGAAATGAGTGGCTAAGGTCCGGTTCTTCTTCCCTTACTTACGCTCATCTTAACTTTGAATCAAGCTAATGGTAAGTTTACACACATTTACAAGGACTGTCCATGCATAAATCCTCAACCAAATGTCTGTAAATCCACGCTTAGATCGATTTAACGCAAGGTCTTGTTAAGGCGAGCTTAAATAGGAAAGAAAAACCGGGACTAACAATAAGCCTTTTAAAGGAAGGGTTAAATTAAATAAAGAAAATGTAAGTCAGATGTTTGCAATTTAAAAATGATAAAAATTTGACACAATATAATTAAGGGTTGGTGGCGAGATGTCCCAGTGGGCTGTATAATTTTTCAAAAATTATACAAAGTGTTTGGTCTAAATATGGTGAGTTCTAAGAAACTCCTATTAGTCGACGAACGATTCGAAAAATATTTTAAGGATTTGTAGGAGGGTCCTCAAAGAACATTTCAGCAAAATTAGAACCTCGTAGATCATTTGGAAGTTGGTCAAAAACCGCTCGTTTCTGATAATGTAGCGATTTTCAAAAACGTACTAAACACGCAAAACGACTTAGAATGACTTTAGGATCCTCCCAAAATTGATTTTTTTCAATTCTCTCCATTTTATTCTGGAACAGGTGGAAATACTTCGTATTTTCTCTGGAATACAATGGAGAAAAGCGAAAAAAATCAATGTTGGGAAGGTCCCTGAGTCATTTTTAGTCGTCCTGTGTGTTTTATTCGTTTTTTAAAATTGCGACATTGTCCAAAACCATCGTTTTTTAACCAACTTTGAAACGAACTACGAGGTTCTAATTTTGCTAAAATGTTCCTTAATGACTCTTCTACAAATCCTCAAAATATTTTTCGAATCGCTCGTTGACTAATAGTAGTTTCTTAGAACTCACCATACTTAGACCAAACACTATGTAACCTTAGATGCAGCTGATGATGGAAATGTGAATAAGACAAAATACAAGAATAATAAAGAATAACTTGTTCTGTAACCTTTGTTAACCGTATAAACCATTCAAATCTTCAACATTACTTTCGTTTAAAACAGTATTTAACAAATATGGAAAATACAGTACTTGATATTAAAAGTGAATTGGTATTTCTGTTAACTAGTGCTTTACCTAAACAGAATTTCACTAATTGCAAATTTGAAATTGTTGGTACATCTGGAAAAGGTGATGGTTATATTTCTGATATCTATTTTGTTAATTTAACGACACCAAACAAAAATTATAAATTCGTATTGAAATGTGGCAATGAAAATTTCTGTAACAATATTCCAATTAGAAATCTATTCGAAAATGAGATTTTTGTCTACAATACTGTACTACCAACATTTAGAAAATTTGAAAACAAACGGAATATTGATAATATTTTCGATAGTATACCGAAATGTTATGGTACATTCACTTATATGTGGAAAAAAGTGATTATTTTAGAAAATTTAAAAAGTAAAGGCTATGAATTATGGGAAAAACGATTACCATTCCCTAGAAATTATATTGAAACTGTTTTAAGACAATATGGAAGATTTCATGCAATTTCATCAGTTATACAGGAACAAGAACCGGAAGAATTTGAACAATTATTAAGCAACGTACGCGACACATGGGGAGAATTTTGTGCAACGAATTTCTCTAAAGCATTCACTATTGCCGTTGAGAATGTGGGAAAAATATGGGAAAACGATATGGATGATAATGTTTTAAATAAATGGAAACTATTTGCGAAGAATGTTGAATTTTACGTGTTAAATCTAAGAAGAAAAAGCAAAAGTTTCAATGTTATCACACATGGTGATTGTTGGAATAATAACTTTATGTTTAAAAAAATAGTAAGTTGAATTATTTCGAGCTTATTTCTATTATTATTATTATTATTATTATCATTTTGTAAATATAGAAGGCTGATGGTAAGGAAGAAATCAAAGTTGCTATGATCGATTGGCAACTTTCTGGATATGCATCACCAGTTACTGATATTGCCTATTTCTTATACTCTTGTATCTCTCCTGAAGATCTAGAAGATTTTGATGATTTATTAAAATTGTATTATGAAAGTTTTGCAGAACATTTACGAAAATTGGGTAGTGATCCTGAAAAAATTTACACCTATTCGAATTTATTGGACGATTGGAAAATCTATGCACGTTTAGGTATAATAGCTTCAATACTTTTATTCACTTTATTTTGTTATGATCATTATGATATGCCTGATTTGAAAGAAAGTGCAAGAAATGATGAAAGTATTATTGAAACATTCTGTTTGAATATAAATGATGTTGATTATGTTAAACAACGTTCTGGTTTTATTATACAACATGCTGTAGAACGAAATTTTATTGAATCAATTGAAGATTTCTTATAGGCTTTATTTTAATTTATGATTAAATAATAAATTTATTAATGTATCAATGTTCGAAGTAGACAGTAGACGCAATAAAATATTGAAGAATTTAACAATTGATATGTGTTATAAATTAACATGATATATAACTAATAATTATTATCCTTTTTGTTTTGGCACAGACGTAGCTAGCCTACAAGTCGTAAATATTAAGAATACTCTATAGTGAAAAGGCGTTTAAATCGTTTTTGAGTAGAATTTTTGCACATTTAGGCTATATTTTAAGGCACTTTCGCCGTTGCTTATCTATTTCTCTAATGAATTTGCTAAATCTCACAAAAAAACCTGGGAGATTCAGACCCTTGCAGGAGGATATTTGCGTATAAGACATTTTTTGACTTAAATTACTTAGAAATAAGCTACCTGAGGCTAAAACCCCCGATTTTGATGATTTTTTGTATAATATATGTATGTAGGTAGTTCATTATATTTTAATGGATGCGTGTTTTGTCGTTCGTTTAAGGGAGATATTGAGGGTTAAAGTTATCCCCCTGCAAATTTAAATTTTTCAAATATCCCTGTGATTGCTCAATATTTTTTAAAGATTTAATAACTAAATGATATAGACTTGCTAGGGTTATCAAAAGTGTAACAATTATAGCAATTTCTTTTAAAAATAATTGCGTGACCCCCCTAAAGACAGATGGCTCCAGTGGAAATCTCCTAGTCCGAGCCTGTTTAAGGGGCATTTTCGAACTCAGGTCCAAGTATTAAGACACTTCGTGTAAATCGTTAATTAGAGACACCAATTTTGATTTTTCGCCTCAAACGCGAGCTTGTTTTTCTCTGCTTAATGAATAACAATAAAACAAATTGTTTAGTACACTTATTAATAATTATCTAATTTATAAATAAATAGAACTGATATCAAATGTATTTCCTGTACTTAGTAAACAATTCGATTTTTATAAAAACATCCAGTAATGAGAATTAGCTTTATTATCAATAACTAGCTTGTTATTACAATTGCCAAAAAAATTACATTTAATGATTCTTATCAATAGGAACAATCATTTCTAATTTAGCAACATCATTGATTCTGTTTACATTAATTCAACATTCATCTAACTAAATATAGTGACAACATTGACAAATTATAAAATGGCAGATGCTGAAGCACTGATCAAACCTGAAATTGAATTTCTATTAACTAGTGCTTTACCTGAAGAGAATGTAAACGATTTTAACATTGAAAATATTGAAAAGTGTGATAGTTTTATAAGTGAAATCTATTCTGTTGATTTAACATCGAAAAAGAAAAAATACAATTTTGTATTAAAATGTAGTAAATCTAATGAAGTTGTGGTACCTAAAGGTGTTCCAATTAAGAAAACTTTCACAAATGAGATTTATCTTTATAATACTGTAATTCCTACATTTAGAAAATTTAAAATCGAACGAGATACCAATGATATTTTCCATAGTATACCGAAATGTTATGGTAATTTCTCATGTCCATGGAAGAAAGTGATTGTTTTAGAAAATCTAAAAACTTTAGGCTATGAATTATGGGATAAAAAACTACCATTACCAAGAAATTATCTGGAAGCTGTACTGAAATTGTATGGAGAATGGCATGCAATTTCAGCAGCTATGCAAGAACAACAGCCGGATAAATTTAACCAATTATCGGAAAAATTGCTCAATGTATGGCCAAAATATTGTGATGCAATCAAAATTGGTGATGTTATTGCTAATATTGTTGATCGTATTGGGAATGATCTAACAAGTGAGGATATTCGACACGAATGGAGAACATTGAAAGATCACAATGAAGTTTATTTGAGGAATTCGAGGAGAAAAACGGATGGTTTCAATGTTATCACGCATGGTGACAGTAGAATTACCAACTTTATGTTTAAAACAACAGTAAGAATAACGTTCCTTTATAAATTACTATTTAATTAATTAAATTTTTCAAATTTAGGATAATTATGGTTGTAATAAAATTAAAGTTGGTATACTTGGTTGGCAGTTCTCTACATTGACATCACCTGTTCTGGATATATCATCTTTCCTCTATACGAACATTTCAGAAGATGATATTAAAGATTTTGATGGTTTCTTAAAAGTATACCACACAAGTTTTACTGAACATTTAGCTAAATTAAGTTGCAATCCTGAAAAGATTTATTCTTATACAAATTTCCTAGATGATTGGAAACGTTATGCAAGAATAGGTATTGCACATGCAATATACGCTTTTTACTTGATCTGTGACGATGGAAATAAGAATTCTAACAAGGAACCAACATCTGATAAGAATAAAGATATTGGTACTTGTGTATTCAATAAAGATATCAAAAATATCGATTTCATTAAACAACGTTCAAGTTATATTCTTCAACATGCTGTCGAATGGAATTTATAAGTAAATTAATTAATGACGAATAATTATTATTTCTAATTTCGTAGATAAATATTGGTGCTTCATTAAATTGAGGAAATAATAAAATTTAAAACTACAACTAAGATTTATTCATGTTTCTAATCCTTCAAATCGAGAATTCTCCAATAAAAAAGAATTAGACAAGATTGCAGAGTTTAAATTTCTGGGCTAACTGGAGATAAGTCTAGAGAAAGTGCCAATGTTTAATTATTAATTTTTCACTTGTTCTGTAAAAAAAATCAAGCGCCACTTTACATTATCGGATTTTTGTCCCGAGCAAATAAAACAACAAAGTGTCTTTAGGTACACCATCTCTGGATATCTCTGTCGAATGCACCGTTAAACGCTCTATTCAACGCTAATTACGATGTTTGAATATCTCAGAAAATAAGCGAGAAATTGATAATTAAACATTGGCACTTTCTCGGACTTGGAATCAAGACTTAACTCCAGTGGGTAATCAATAAAATTGTTTTTCGAAAATTAATTGTAAATTGATTGTTGCCCCAAAAGTGGATTATCTTCATTCTTTCCTTCATCAATTTCAAGTTTTATATTTACGACAAATTTTCATAAAGTCATCATCTTGTTGAATTCATATCGTGTTCCAGAGGTGACTCGTGTATATCACTGTGGAACTGATGATAAATCATTCCCAACTACACAAACAGATGGTTCAAGTTTTTAGTCTTGCACTAATTAAAATCACGAGTCGCCACTATCATATTCTGATGTGATTATAAAATTCAATTCATTATAAAATAATGCAAACAAAACACAACTTTAATTTACATAATCAAAATGTTTCTGAGAAATATATACTTAAAAATAAATTTTATCAAAATAATAGCATTTCTTTAATAATTTTCAAACAAATTCCATTAAGATTACATTATTCATTAAATTTAATTACAAAGGAACGTCATCAAGCATTTTTCTAACTAATTATTAATTCATTATCTATTATTTAATACAATAAAGCAGTCGAGTCAACATGTCATCACATACCGTATCTGAAATTAAAACAGAAATTGAATTTCTATTAACCAGTGCCTTACCTGAAGTAAATTTGAATAATTACAAAATCGAAATTATTGGAACTTCTGAAAAAGGTGATGGTTTCATCGGCGATATCTATTTCGTTAATTTAACATCGAACATTGAGAATTACAATTTCGTATTGAAATGTGGTAAACCGAGTGAAGCTTTCCGTAAAACTGCCCCAGTCAAAGATGCTTACGACAATGAGATTTACATGTATAAAGTTGTATTTCCTGCATTTAAAACATTTCAAATTGAACGAAATATCAATGTTGTCTTCGATAGTATACCGAAATGTTATGGTACATTCCAATGTGAAAATAAAGAAGTGATTGTTTTGCAAAATTTAAAAAGTATAGGGTACGAATTATGGGATAAGAAATTACCGTTGCCAAGAAATTATATTGAAACTGTTTTGAAACAATATGGGCGTTGGCATGCAATTTCAGCAGCTATGCAACATCAAGAACCGGAAAATTTTGAAAAATTAGTAAACAATTTAATTAATGTATGGACAAATGTATATGCTGCCTTAAATCTAGATCGTCTTCTCTTAGATGGTGTTGAAGATATTGTGAAAATATGGGAGAATGATGTGGATGAGAAGATTTTAAAAGAGTGGCGAACATTAATAGATCATACTGATTTTTATATGAAAAATTCAAGAAGGACAACACAACATTTTAATGTCATTACTCATGGTGATTGTTGGAATAACAATTTTATGTTTAAAATTACAGTAAGTTTAAATTAATTATTATCGTTTTTAATTTTTTAAGAATAAAATTTCATTAAATTTAGGCTGATGAACCTCAAGTGACAATGCTTGATTGGCAAATAGCTTCTTTCACATCACCCATTGTTGATTTATCATATTTTCTATATTGTGGTATCTCAGAAGAAGATCTTCAAGATTTTGATGATTTATTAAAACTGTACTACACAAGTTTTGCAGAATATTTAACAAAATTAGGTAATAATCCAGAAGAGATTTATTCTTTTACAAGTTTTCTAGATGATTGGAAACGATATGGTAGAATAGGTATTATACATTCAGTGACCTTATTTCGTATAGTTTCTGTGGAGAAAGATGATCTTCCTGATTTGACACAATCTGTTGATACTGGTAATGCATTCGGTGTAGTTGTGAAAGATGTAGATTATATTAAAAAACGATCAAAATGCATTCTTTATCATGCTGTTGAACGCGACTTAATTCGACCAATTCATGATTTTTAAAAAATATTGCACAATTTTATGTAGTGTTATTATTTAGAATCAAATTTAGACGAAAGTATTCGATTATTATATCAAAGTTCAAGATTGTTCAAATATAAACATAAAACGTTCATTTTGATATTATTTTGTTAAAATTATTCCAATTATTAATATTACAGTTCTTTGATGTGGTTTCTTTCTGGTTAGAGTGGCTTTGATTCAAATTGTCAGTCCGGTATACCGTAGTGGTATTCTCAATAGATACATGAGAGAAACATCGGTCCCGCCCATATACAGGATGACCCATAAGTCTCGCATAATCTCTTAGGGACAGATAGGGGATAAAATTCTAAGACCAAAAGTCTTATACCATTTTTTCACCTGACGCACAGGTAATTAATAATGAATTAAATTAAGTAGCGAATCAGGTGCTCCCTCAGTTTGAACTGTTGTCGTACCAGCCTGCTAACTGATGGTCTGCTTCCTACATCTCACCGTCAAGACTCTTTTCTTCTCTCTTTTTATTGCTATAGCGAGCACCTGATGGGCTACTTAAGTTAATTAATAACTAATTACCTGTGCGTCAGGTGAAAAATTGGTATAGGACTTTTCGTCTTAGAATTTCATCCCCTATCTGCCCCTAAGACATTGTAACTTATGGGTCATCCTGTATACTACTTACATATTAGTTAGAAAGAGTCAGAGAGAGCATAAGTGGTCTAGAAATTATAAATAATGGCGGATATTACCATCTACCCTTAGTTCTTTGACCAAACAAAGCAATTTCTTTTGTACGAAAAAAACCTTCAAAACTTTCTATTTTAAAAGATAACAATAACCACAGCTGGTTTGTGGATTTGGTATTTCTATCTGTTATTCATGAAACATGTGATTTGACAAAGAAGGGATTTGGGCGGGACCAATGTTTCTCCCATGTATCTATTGAGAATACCACTACGGTAGACATCATCAATATTTTATTTTCTCGTAAACGGTAACAGATAATGACCAGCAAATAGTTGAATTCGATTCCAAAGGTAGTCATATACAAAAATACGGGCTTGGATTTTTGAAAATTTGACAGGATTTTCACAGGATAAGGAAAAAGTAACTTTTTGTGCTGAAACAAGTGGTTTGGCAAAACACAAAATTCCCTGTGTAAAAGTTGATTAATTTAATAGTCACGTATATAAAAACATCGAGCAAAGTTCACTCTACAAAAATGTGAGCTTCGATTTTCAATTTTCTTTGCCGGTTTTTCATAATCTACATCCAAAGTCATTTATTTTTTCCCGAAATTGCATTGAAATAACACGGACAGACATTAACTCGCATAGAAAGGTGGGAGAAGTGTTGAAAGACTAGGTCGTCTTTTGATGGAGGCGCCGCGACTATGACAGGCAGCCTCACGATTCAACAAATACAGAGGTTAGATACTCATGTGTACAAAACTCGTCCTAATTGGCGCATGGCGTCATCTGGAGAGTTGTAGCCAAATGATACGCTTATATTTAAGTTAAAATATAGGGAAAACTGGGTGATTGATTATCCATTTGTTTTAGAACAAAAATTTATAGGCGATTTTATTTTATAGATAATTATATAATTTATTATAAAAATAAGCGGAATATCGACACACTTATCTATCACTTACTTACATAATACAACCAAATATTAAAATTCCCCGGACTAAATAATTTTACCAAATTTTCTTTTTCTTGATTGCTTGCTAAATTTTTTTGCCTTATTTAGATGTTTAATTATTCTAAAATACATTGGTGATTTAAAAAACAGCAGCTTAATCTTGCCGCTACAATAACTAATCATCTTAGACAAATCTAATAATTTTTTTAAATAATTTGTAGTATGTATCGCCGTTGAAATGGTTAAAAATACTCTCTAAACATTGAATTTCCTTAACTAAGGCTTCGGATGGCATAATTAGGCGACCCTCAGATAAATGGTCAGTCCACGTAAATGTTGATAAGCCAAAAATAAATCTGGATCCCAATATCGAAAAAAAATCTGATAAAGGAAAATGTTTTGAACTAAGTAATAAAACTTTATTATCCATATATATCTTGCAAAAAGGACACAACAATTAGAATAGAGTAATAAGCCTGAGGTAAGCATTCCATGCACCTCAAGAACTGATATAGGTGCAAAAATTAAAACTCAGTGATTCTTATAACTTTTTTTTAACGCCCAAAATATTATGGTATAACACGATTTCATTGGTCGGAATACAGTTAACGTTGGTTAGTAGGTAATAATATCATTATTATCAATTACAATTACATGCTAAATTCAATTTTCTAAATAAAGTGCTGACTAGTTGTTTTGATCAATTGGTAATAATATTAATAATGTAGGTGATGAATGAGTAATTGTACCAAAGTAGTTTTGAGAAAAGGTGTTTCTTTATCACATCATTAACCATCAACGCCTAATTAGTAGATTTCATATCTTTCAAACTGCGAATTTACAAGAGTTTTTTTTTCATTGTTGAATAAGTTGCAAAGTATTCTTTGGAAAAAAAAACTTGCCATGTCTTATAGGAATGTATTATCTTAAAGATCAAACATTAAGTACTAATTGTACAGTACTACTGATTATTAATAATAAATTAGGTAATTATTAATTATAATAACATTTACGATTAATAATTGTACATAACTTCTATACAATAATATTTTTATCGTTTTAAAAAATATAGTTAAAGAGAATGTTGAATTTATAATTAAAATTTTATATTTGACTGTTGCATTTGGTTCGTTTTACATTAGTCTTGTACAAATCCTTTGAAACACAATTATAATTATTAAACAGACATCGTTGTTTACTCTCCACTTGACGTCACAATACCACGTGTCTATGCGCAATATCTAACCTTTATTTGTTGAATCATGAGGCAGCCTTAATATGTAAGTAAACAAAAGCACAGCCAACTGCGAGAGGAAATACCGTGATACCCTCTGTATTCATACCATACATAATACATCATAAATCATAACAGTTAATCATTAAGGATTAAATTGCGTGAATAAATGAAAAGTGTGTTATTTACTTAAAAATCCTTCACTTTGAACGTTACTTAAACACAAATAATAGCTATCTTGTAATTTTTAAGTAAATCTATTATATTAATAATACTAATATTAATAATACTAATAGGACTATATCTATGTACATATACTCATAAATAAATAAATACACATTTATGTTTTCGATGGGCCCAAAAATTATTTGGAAAAACACTAGACGACTACAAGAAAAGAAAAGAAAAATGTTAAGATGGTGAAGTCAAAAAATTACAATTTGGATAACAAGTTGTACATGTAAAATTGCAAAAAAGACGAAAAATTGAGATAGAAAAAAAGACTCAACGAGTCCAAATTCGAACCTACAACTGATTGTTGCAAATCCCAACTATTTCCCGCTAAGCCGTCTTAATGTATTTAGATTTGTTGTAATTCAACTATACATACATACAATTAGTTATTTTTAACTAATAATAATAGTAATAGTAATACTGGAATTAACACTATCTGGTTAAAAGCATTAGTAGAAGATATTCCATTGTCTTTATTAACTTTGTAAACCGAATTTCGACGCTCCCCCCGTTTTTAAAATACTCTAGTTACGTCACTGAACGTTGATAATAATAATAATAATAATAATAATAATGGGTGAACGTGTGTGAATTATTTTAAACAGGAGGTTCCCGTGTTAACTTATTGAGAAATTTAATATTAACTAATAAGGAAATCCATTTGTGTTTAATTTATTTTGATTAGCGATTTTCAAAAAGTACTTTTCTATTTTACGTCTATAATAACAATAACGTTGTTAGGGCAACAAAAGGTGCTTTTATATCTATTAGAGCGTTTTATAGCTTGTTTTTAAACTAGGAGGAGTTGTGATTGAAGCCCCGTTTACATACAAAAAGTCACTAGAAAAAAAAACACTAGATCGTTTTGGCGGTAAATTTAAAAATTTATGTCTCATTATAATTTTAAATGTAACATATTTAGCCGTCTGATGACAACTAAGTTGTTATAATTAACAAGGAACAATAGAGTGCCTTCAAATTAACAGATAACAGATTCCAATGTCTGATACAGTTATTTTTTCTTCATTAAAAATAAAGCATAGGATTATGTTGATCCTTCTTTATTGCTGTCACATGAAGAAACAAATGATTCTTGACTTAATTTAGCAAAAAATAATAATTAATTGAAATGCGTACTCAAAACTATTTATTTTGTTGCTCGAAAACAGTAAAAGATTGAGTGTATTCAATAAAGACTCAAACTGAAAATAACAGGTAATGCTTAATTCACAATCACAACATAATCTGATACATTATCACTATCACTATCGCTACTGCAAGAATTAGTGCAAATGGTTACCAAATTTTCTGTTAAATCATCCATTATTCCACCTAATTTGCTTATTTAATCTTCTTCTTTAATAATATGCACATATAACATTCTTAAGTGCATTTAATAATTTACATATTTGGATTGATTTTATTATTAGAGGTTATGTTGAATTTTCCCTTTTTTACCAATTTTTTTCGAAAAATTCGATGAAAATGTATAGAATAAAAGTGATAGCACATAGATTGATACACAATTAATTAATTAAAACTAATAAAAACTCATAAAATTGTGCATTATTGAACTGTGCAGTATATTGTACAATTAAAATTTCGTTTTACAAAAATAACAATGTCAATGTCAAAATTTTGAAATTTTGTATTGTGTAAACTTGCCTGTAAAATAACCAATAGGAAGCTAATATTTAGGCGCGCAAAATTCAAATCACTCCTCCTAGTTTAAAAACAGTATAGTGTTCTAATAGCTAGGATTATTTATTTTCACAAAGTTGGTAGTTGAAAATGGTCACTTAAATTCAAATAACAGCTGCCAAACTAATCGATTGTTACTAATTTTTTATTTATATTGGAATTTTATTTACAATCATTTATCCATTTATGATTTTATTAAAAAAAATCTAGGGCATCATCACCAGCCGTTATTATTCAAAAATAATGATAAATTGTTGAAAAGTTTATAGAAAATCAAGTGGCAGGACTGGCAGGAAGAAAAGAGCAATTGAAATATGAATTGAATTTCTATTTATTTTCAACGACTACAAAATTCTCTAAATTTCATGAGTTTAAATATTTCAAAAAAGGAGCAAAGGGGGTGCAAATTTAAAAAAAAATAGTATGAGAATCTTGTTCCAAAAGTCATTTATTACACCCGTTGCTTATAAAATTCCTGTAATATAAACTAGGAGTTTAAGAACTTGTTTCTTAATCTATGTTCCCACATATTTTATGTAATTATTAAATAATAATTAAAAAAGAAATTCTTATAAATCTGATAATTTGATTGGTTTGATTAAATTTCGCTCTACAGCATGTTTTATAATACATTTTGAACGTTTCTTAAAACTATCTACATCTTTAATATTAAGCCAGAAAGCATCACTCATATTCTCACCGTTTTCTGCAACTTTATCTATATCAATGACATCGTCCTTTTCAGTATTGATAAAATTGAAAATTACAAGTGTTTGTAAAATGCTTGCTCTTGCATAGATTTTCCAATCGTTAGATAAATCTGAATAGGTGTAAATTTTTTCAGGATCACTACCTAATTTCTGTAAATGTTCTGCAAAACTGTTGTAATATAATTTTAATAAATCATCAAAATCTTTCAAGTCATCTTCGGAAACACAACAATATAGAAAGTATGAAATATCGATGACTGGTGATGAGAAGTAGGAAAGTTGCCAGTCAAGTATTGTAACATCAATCTCCTTAGCACCGTTTCTTTGCTATATTTTCAATAAGTAATTTTTTTAGAAAACATGAAATAGTATATTAAAAAACGAGTTTCAGAAGTCGACAATTCCTGCATGAGACCAATATTAAAAAACGAGCCGCGAAGCGGCGAGTTTTTTAATGGTCGAATGCAGGAATTGACTTCTGAACCGAGTTTTTTATACTATTTTTCCTATTTTGCATCCCCTTGCACCCTTTTTCCAAAAAAAAAATAGATTTTGGAAATTTAGGGAATTTTATAGGAGTTGGTATTGTAGGTGTGACCGATATTCAATTTTTGTATCTAGTATCCATCAAGTTGATTTTCAATTGTTTTAGTCTCCATTTTCATTACAATTTTTAAGTGAAAATGTGTGACGACTTATCGTGTACTCCACCCGAACTGTGGGAAATTGTTGAAAATGCAATGGAGAAACAATTTGAATTAAATGAAATAAAATTTTTATTTAAATTGACTGTTTTTAATATCTGTCAAAAAGTGACATTTCAATAATAAGGCAAGTGTTACCAACTTCTAAAAAATAAATTATCCTAGATATTTCTACACTCAAAGTAGTTAAGAAATATTTCATTTCCACACTACTTTTTATGTCAAAATAAGTCTATTTCCAACGCAAAATAGGAAAAGTATTTTTTTCTACGATTGAACAGAAACGGTCAATTTCCTCCTGTTTCGGAGGTGGAAAGCGCTCGATTTCTAAAGAGTTTGACCGTTCCTTAGCAACGTAAACAACAAGATGGCAGCTCATTTTTTATTGGCCCGTCGCCGTGTGGAAAAGTGGTCTTTTCCGCACGGTGACTAATTTTTAATACATAGAAGATGAAACAATATGGTAACTTGATGTCGACGATATCATCTGAAATACGCATGATTAATTTAATAAATTACAAAAAATGTTTTTCCGATTTTATTTAATTTAATTGTGTCATATAAAGAGTAATTTTTCAGTTTCTGTTCAATCGTATAAGAAATAGTATCTAACTCTAATTAGATAAATAACTATAATTCAACTTACTACAGTTTTAAACATGTAATTATTATTCCAACAATCACCATGTGTGATAACATTTAAAGTTTTCGATTTTTTCCTATGATTTAACACATAAGATTCTGCATGTTCTTTCAGATTTCGCCATTCATTTAAAATATCTTCATCCATATCATTCTTCCATATTTTTAACACATCCTCAATTATATTACTGTAAATTTTTGTAATATTTTCAGCTTTACAGAAATCACCGTATACATCAAACATATGTTCGATTAGTTGTTCAATTCTTTCCGGTTGTTGATCCTGCATAGCTGCTGAAATTGCATGCCAATGTCCATACAGTTTCAGTACAGCTTCCAGATAATTTCTTGGTAATGGTAATTTTTTATTCCACAATTCATAGCCTAAAGTTTTTAAATTTTCTAAAATAATCACCTCTTTACCTTGACACGTAAAAGTACCATAACATTTTGGTATATTATCAAAGACAACACTAATATTTTGTTCGATTTCAAATTTCTGTAATGCAGGTATTACAATACTGTAAAGATAAATTTCTTGATCGTAAGCATTTTTAACTGGAAGTTTTTCACGTAAAGCTTCACTAGGCTTACCACATTTCAAAACCAAATTGTAATTTTTGTTGTTCGATGTTAAATTCACAAAATAAATATCACCAAGATAACCGTCACCTTTTTCTGTTGTACCAACAATTTCAATCTTGTAATCATCAAGATTTTCATCAGACAATGCATTCTTTAGTAAGAACACTAATTCATTTTTAATATCAGATGTAGTTGTAGTGTTTGCCATGATGATTTAACGAATGTTGCAAGTCTAAACACATACAGAGGTAATTTACAATAGCCTTGATGATGACGTTTTTATTATACAACAGATAATTAGTTGATTTAGATGACTTTGAATTGAGAGTTAATAAAATAACGAGAATTGGTCAAATTGCATAATGTGATGATTGTCTGTTACGAGTAGCTTTTATCTTAAATTGTTGATCAATTCTTATCAATTTCTAACGTTAAAATTAATGGCATCAAAAATACAAAAATTGGAAAATTGTAATTTAAACAATTTTAGCGAATTTTTTTTAAAAAAATTAGCTAATGACGAGATCCTCACTTTTGAATTTCCGAAAAATTTTTGCACAGAAGTTCGTTTTGGGACCTAAGGAACCCATATCCACCGTTCGTTAAAATTTTTATATATATATATATATATATATATATACAGAGTTGAGAAAATTACTAGACACATAGCAGGATCTATCTGTCTCCCTCCCACGATCATTCCGTTCCATATGTTAGAAAAAGGTCGAGCGAATTAAGGCGTGATTAAGGAGGAGCGGTGGTGGACCTAAGTCTGCTTGTTGATACCACCACTATACTATCTTCGAGCTCATTTGACTCTATTGAATAGACAAAGAACGGTATTTACTATCTTTTTCTTAATTCTTTCAAGTGGGAAAAAGATAGATAGTGGAAACATACGGACGTCTGTACGTCAGACAAAGATTGAATTATTCTGCATACGGTGTTTTCCTTTGTAATTGTTGAAATAACAGTTACATTACGAGTCGGGCTGATAGCCGTGTTGGTTTTAGATTTGCTTTCTTGATCAGTTTGCTTTCTACAGTAAAGATGGCAGGTTCAATTCTTGGATGATCAAAAAAAATTTTTTTTTCCAATGCGACTATTGTGCCAACCATTTTATTGAATAGACTTTTAATAATGACACTAGTCATCATATTAGTGATTATTGTAATCATAATTACAAAAATTATTTCTTTTTCCTCACGTCAATAATAATGACATTAATGACGGATATTTTACCTATTGGTCTAGACTGGAAATAGTGAATGTTGACTTATAAGTCAAATTATTTTACGATACAACTTAACAAAGAAATTTGCCTACCGTTATTACCGACAATAGCGAAAGGATAATTTACAACTACCAGATGTAGAGAAAGAAAAAGGTCTTTTTCTGCATCTGGTAGTTGTAAATTATCCTTTCGCTATTGTCGGTAATAACCGTAGGCAAATTTCTTTGTTGAGTTATATCGTTAAATAATTTGACTTATAAGTCAGCATTCACTATTTCCAGTCTAGACCAATACTTCTTTGTTTATTATTTTACTACAGGGTGAATTAGTATAACCACATTCCATAATATGATTATCATTTTTTTTTAATTGAATGTTTCTTTAATGTGGTGATAAACGTTAAAGATTTAAAGCATTAAATAGAGACCTAAAGCTTTATCATTGACTCACTTAATGTTGAAAGTAAGATGCCAATAAGTGCTAGACTGATAATCATTTAGACAAAACAAACATAAGTAGCTTTGTATTATATCCTAAGGAAAAAAAACTGCGCAGACTAAACATTCATAACTAGGTATTTGCGAGGTCTACGGGAAAAAAATGGTATTATTTTTGTATTCTTATTTATAATCATAAATTGGTTATATATTAATAAATATCTATTTATTACAATTCATTTGTTTTTTAATATCATTCAATTTAATATTATTCAATAAAATGATTGGCACAATAGTCGCATTGGGAAAAAAATTTTTTTTGTTCATCCAAGAATTGAACCTGCCATCTTTATTGTAGAAAGCAAATCTAACGCTAACACGGCTATCAACCCGACTGATAATGTAACTGTTATTTCAACAATTACAAAGGAAAACACCGTATGCAGAATAATTCAATCTTTGTCTGACGTACAGACGTCCGTATGTTTCCACTATCTATCTTTTTCCCACTTGAAAGAATTAAGAAAAAGATAGTAAATACCGTTCTTTGTCTATTCAATAGAGTCAAATGAGCTCGAAGATAGTATAGTGGTGGTATCAACAAGCAGACTTGGATCCACCACCGCTCCTCCTTAATCACGCCTTAATTCGCTCGACCTTTTTCTAACATACGGAACGGAATCATCCTGGGAGGGAGACAGATAGATCCTGCTATGTGTCTAGTAATTTTCTCAACTCTGTATATATATATATATATATATATATATATATATATATATATATATATATATATATATATATATATATATATATATATATATGTATACCCACGATAACTGCCGTAAAAATAGTCCAATCTGAATGAAACTTGGTACAAAAATCGGTCTTTGTGATAGCTTGGATGAGTTCGTTGGCCAGACTGGTAGGGCCAACACTTTTGGAATAAGAGCTGAAGAAATGTTAAAAAAAATCATTTTCAATATTACATTTGCTTAGATTTTGATGAAAATTAAAATAACAGTAGAGCCGACCATTCTCTATGACCCAGAAAAAAAATCATCAAAATCGGTTCGTTGGTTCGCAAGAAAAATGCAAAAATCTCTTTTTTGAGTATAAGCAGTAAAATCGATTATCTCAGGTGGCTATATGTTCTCTGACTATTGATATTAGAAAAAAAATTGAATATCGCGGGGGGCAACCAATTTTGACAGTTAATATTAGACGCAAGGCCTGCTAGAGAATTTCGCTTGAAAAAATCAAGCAGGCCTTGATTAGACGTATTAGACAAACAACAAACTTCATTATTATTTTTTTTTTTAGTGTTTCTTATTGTTTGTGGATTAAAAGTATTTTTCAATAAAAATCATAAATATTAAAATAACATCGGGAAATGAATTTATTAGTTGATTCAATGTTAATAAAATATATTAATTGTCAGTATCAAAGAATGTTTTGCAATTAATATTTCAGTATGTAGATACATAAAAAAATTCGCTATATAAGGTACTTGCTGCCTTTGGAGATTTTTTTGTATTTATACAGGGTGTTTGCTCTCAGTATGGAGAGTTCTAAGAAACTCCTATTAGTCGATGAGCGATTCGAAAAATATTTTGAGGATTTGTAGAAGAGTCCCTAGGGAACATTTTAGGAAAATTAGAACCTCGTAGCTCATTTCAAAGTTGGTCAAAAAACGATCGTTTTGGATAATGTCGCAATTTACAAAAACGAACAGAACACGCAGAACGACTAAAAATGACTCAGAGACCTTCCCAAAATTGATTTTTTTCGCTTCTTTCCATTTTATTCTGTAACAGGTGTAAATATTTCGTATTTTCTTTGGAATACAATGGAGAAAAACGAAAAAAATCAATGTTGGGAAGGTCTCTGAGTCATTTTTAGTAAGAGGATTTTTAACTATAAAATAAACATTTGAATATTTGTAGGTAATTTTTACTAAAGCACCATAGAAAATTTAATAAAAATTAAAATTAATCATTAATAAATATTAGGGCATTGTGAGAGCTGCCTTACTCTCAACGGCAGGGCTACCTGCTTACTAACTTTTCCGCTTCCCACGTTCCACCATCAAAACTCCTCCCTGCTGTCCTTTTAACACTATTGCAAGCACTTGATTGGTTATTTTATTTAATTAATAACTAATTACCTGTGCGTCAGATGAGAAAATGGCACAGGACTTTTCGTCTTGGAATTCCATCCCCTATGTGGTCTTTACGTTGAAATGCGTAACTTACGGGACACCCTGTAAATCCATCTCGTTATTGGAATCATTCCATCCCATGCAATTATTTTTGTCTAGCCTAACTTACAGAAATCACAATGTTTTAATTTGCTATTCTTCTTTTTTGATTAAGTTTACTTAAAGTGAAACAGTAGAATTCTTTCAGCCTCTTTCTAACACGTGAGAAAATGATGAAAAGAACAAGACAAATACATTCTCTAATCCTCTAATGTTTTTAGTATTCAAACCCAAGGTCTACATGGAAATATTGCAAAGTAACGTCATCAAATATTATTTAAACCGATTTTTATTTATCATCTAATGATTCGATTGCATTAAAGCAGTCGAGCTAACATGTCCTCACGTGCCGCATCTGATAGCGATATTAAAACAGAAATTGAATTTCTGTTAACCAGTGCTTTATCTGACGTGAATTTGAATAATTACAAAATTGAAATTGTTGGAACTACTGAAAAAGGTGATGGTTTCAGTGGCGATATCTATTTCGTTAATTTAACATCAAAGAATAAGAATTACAATTTCGTATTGAAATGTGGTAAACCGAGTGAAGCTTTCCGTAAAACTGCCCCAGTCAAAGATGCTTACGACAATGAGATTTACATGTATAAAGTTGTATTTCCTGCATTTAAAACATTTCAAATTGAACGAAATATCAACGATGTCTTCGATAGTATACCGAAATGTTATGGTACATTCACATGTGAAAATAAAGAAGTGATTGTTTTGCAAAATTTAAAAAGTATAGGGTACGAATTATGGGATAAGAAATTACCATTTCCAAGAAATTATATTGAAACTGTTTTGGAACAATATGGGCGTTGGCATGCAATTTCAGCAGCTATGCAACATCAAGAACCGGAAAATTTTGAAAAATTAGTAAACAATTTAATTAATGTATGGACAAATGTATATGCTGGCATAAATCTAGATCGTGTTTTCTTAGATGGTGTTGAAGGTATTGTGAAATTATGGGAGAATGATGTGGATGAGAAGATTTTAAAAGAGTGGCGAACATTAATAGATCATACTGATTTTTATATAAAAAATTCAAGAAGGAAAACAAAACATTTTAATGTCATCACTCATGGTGATTGTTGGAATAACAATTTTATGTTTAAAAAAATGACAGTAAGTTTAAATTAATTATCATTTTACGATTGTTTTAAAATAAAATTTCATTAAATTTAGGCTGATGAACCTCAAGTGACAATGCTTGATTGGCAAATAGCTGCTTTCACATCACCCATTGTTGATTTATCATATTTTCTATATTGTGGTATCTCAGAAGAAGATCTTCAAGATTTTGATGATTTATTAAAACTGTACTATACAAGTTTTGCAGAATATTTAACAAAATTAGGTAATAATCCAGAAGAGATTTATTCTTTTACAAGTTTTCTAGATGATTGGAAACGATATGGTAGAATAGGTATTATAAGTTCAGTAGCCTTATTTCGTTTAGTTTCTGTGGAGAAAGATGATATTCCTGATTTGGCAAAATCCGTTGATAATGGTGAAAATATCGGTGATGCATTTCGTGTAGTTGTGAAAGATGTAGATTATATTAAAAAACGGTCAAAATGCATTCTTTATCATGCTGTTGAACGCGACTTAATTCGACCAATTCATGATTTTTAAAAAATATTGCACAATTCTATGTAATGTTATTATTTAGAATAAGATTTATACGAAAGTATTCGATTATTATATCAAAGTTCAAGATTGTTCAAATATAAACATAAAACGTTCATTTTGATATTATCTTGTTAAAATTATTCCAATTATTAATATTACAGTTCTTTGATGTGGTTTCTTTCTGGTTAGAGTGGTTTTGATTCAAATTGTCAGTCCGATATAAGCAACATTAATATTTTATGTGTTAGGTGCATAGCGAATTTAATTACTTAATAGGCCTTGATAATTCAATTTATATACGAATATACAATAAGAATTCTAAAGTATCTTGACAATGTCTAATTGTCTATATTTGAAATAAAAAATTCAATTATGTTTCATTAATTGACTTCTGAAACGCATTTTTTATACTATTTTTTCTATTTTGCACCCTTTTGTACCATTTTTGGTAAAAGTTAAACCCTTGAAATTTAGGGAATTTCCCGACAGTTGGTATTAACTAGAGCGAAATTTCAAAATTGTTCAATTGTTTTCTCTTCTGCAAGCTGCCATTCTTAAACAAAAGAAATTACTACATTTTCCATTTTTACACAGTGTATCGAAATGAACCCATTTCGATACACACAAGTTTAAAAATAGCGCTATTATTGACGCAAAATAAAAAAAATATCTTACGAATCGCTAGTCAACTAATAAGAGTTTTACAGATAAAATTGACCATTTAGATCTGACACCCCATATCCTTAATGATGAATCCAGAAGGTTGTTTGGAACATGTTACACATCGTCTTTAGGAAAATCGAACAAGAATGAAAAGATGGGAAAGTTAATTTTACTCTTCAATAACAACTGAACTAGGTAAAAGTTATATTCTTAAAATTGGCAAAAAAGTCGAAAATTGTAAAAATAAGAGGACTCAACAAATAAAAATGTGAAGATGTTGAACTCAAAATTACACTTTGTATAACAACTTGGTTAAGCAAGTTGTAGGAATACGTAAAATTGCAAAAAAGTCAAAAAAATTGATAAAGAAGAAAAAAGACTCAACGAGTCCAAATTCGAACCTACAACTGATTTTTGCAAATCCCAACTCTTTCCCGCTAAGCCGTCTTAATGTATTAAGATTTGTTGTAATTCAACTACACATACATACAATTACATAGTTATTTTTAACTAATAAATAATAATAATAATAATAATAATAATAATAATAATAATAATAATAATAATAATAATAATAATAATAATAATAATAATAATAATAATAATAATAATAATAATAATAATAATAATAATAATAATAATAATAATAATAATAATAATAATAATAATAATAATAATAATAATAATAATAATAATAATAATAATAATAATAATAATAATAATAATAATAATAATAATAATAATAATAATAATAATAATAATAATAATAATAATAATAATAATAATAATAATAATAATAATAATAATAATAATAATAATAATAATAATAATAATAATAATAATAATAATAATAATAATAATAATAATAATAATAATAATAATAATAATAATAATAATAATAATAATAATAATAATAATAATAATAATAATAATAATAATAATAATAATAATAATAATAATAATAATAATAATAATAATAATAATAATAATAATAATAATAATAATAATAATAATAATAATAATAATAATAATAATAATAATAATAATAATAATAATAATAATAATAATAATAGTAATAATCTTGGTATTATGTATCAAGAATTAAGGACGCGGGTCAGTACTTTTTAGGAATTTCAATCCACTATTTCTCGCTTGTTTTCTAAGATGTAGAAACGCCCGATAGCGTTATCGAAAGAGCGTTTCAAGGTCCAGGGGATGGACGATCCTGTATTGGAAAATTTTGAGAAAATTCTGAATTACAGTCAATTGTCTCGGAGCATGTTTTTTTAACAATTTCCCCCAGAGCTCGGCCTATGTTGATAACTTTTGTATGAAAATTTTATTATATATAACAAATTTAAAGGGCTTTTCAAATGTTCAAAAAATTTTCCGATCGGCATGTTAGTTTTCCGGAATTTTAATAAAAACGGGTAGGCTTATACAGAACTTTTTTTGTACAGTTTTAAAGGTGGACAAGTGGACGATTGCTTATTGGAAAGCTTACCCATGTGAGGGAAACCTGATGTCCGTGAAAAATCCAATTTTTGAAAATTTTGGAAAATTTTTGGAAAGCTCATTTGTCTTTTTTATCTATTAAAAAATATATGTTCGTAATACAATTGTCTAAAGATAATATTTTTGTCGGAAAAACTTATATATTTCCCCGTGAAAATTGAGATTATAAGGATTTTACATATTTCATGTGTAAGTTGTGTTATCTACACTTATACGGGCCAAATCACATATGCTAAGTCTGGTTATCATGAGTCGACCACTCGCTGTTTGTGGTTTCATTGCAAGGTTGTCACGTTGTGACAATTGCATTCAGATTTACAATATGTATTTACGGTTGCCACCCGTACTAATTTTTGCAGGATTTACAGAATTTTAGGCGTTTGTTCTGCGTCCGCTGTAAATTATGATCAGGGCGTTCTTTGGTTCGTCTGTTTATTTTTTATCTTTGTCGGGTTTCACTATAAAATATATGTTATTGTAATATAAGTATTTATTTTTATTTGATTTTTATTCTTTGACTCCCAAAATAGTGGCAGCGCCTCTAATGAGGACACGTCTTATTCTTCTAGTGAAGAAAGTTTCAAAATAGACACCTTCTCTTGCTGTTACAATTTGAATATTTGTGAATAATGATGTGGTGGTGAACATGGACGTGGTGGTGGTGGTGGTGGTGGAGGACGTGGTGGTGGTGGACGTGGACGTGGTGGTGGTGGACGCGGACGTGGATGTGGTGGTGGTGGACGTGATGGACGTGGACGTGGTGGTGGAAAACACGTAAAAGTCACCAACAACCACAATTATTATTATTATTGTTAGTTGTTAGATAAAATTAATAAATGTTTTAAAATATATATTTATCTGCATATTATTTCCTCATTCAATTTTTTCCACAACAAATACCAATTATCATCATTCTTAAATTCGCTTTTTGTCTTTTTTCGTTTTTTATGTAAATTCGCAAATCTATACATCGTTATTCACAAATATTCAAATTGTAACAGCAAGAGAAGGTGTCTATTTTGAAACTTTCTTCACTAGAAGAATAAGACGTGTCCTCATTAGAGGCGCTGCCACTATTTTGGGAGTCAAAGAATAAAAATCAAATAAAAATAAATACTTATATTACAATAACATATATTTTATAGTGAAACCCGACAAAGATAAAAAATAAACAGACGAACCAAAGAACGCCCTGATCATAATTTACAGCGGACGCAGAACAAACGCCTAAAATTCTGTAAATCCTGCAAAAATTAGTACGGGTGGCAACCGTAAATACATATTGTAAATCTGAATGCAATTGTCACAACGTGACAACCTTGCAATGAAACCACAAACAGCGAGTGGTCGACTCATGATAACCAGACTTAGCATATGTGATTTGGCCCGTATAAGTGTAGATAACACAACTTACACATGAAATATGTAAAATCCTTATAATCTCAATTTTCACGGGGAAATATATAAGTTTTTCCGACAAAAATATTATCTTTAGACAATTGTATTACGAACATATATTTTTTAATAGATAAAAAAGACAAATGAGCTTTCCAAAAATTTTCCAAAATTTTCAAAAATTGGATTTTTCACGGACATCAGGTTTCCCTCACATGGGTAAGCTTTCCAATAAGCAATCGTCCACTTGTCCACCTTTAAAACTGTACAAAAAAAGTTCTGTATAAGCCTACCCGTTTTTATTAAAATTCCGGAAAACTAACATGCCGATCGGAAAATTTTTTGAACATTTGAAAAGCCCTTTAAATTTGTTATATATAATAAAATTTTCATACAAAAGTTATCAACATAGGCCGAGCTCTGGGGGAAATTGTTAAAAAAACATGCTCCGAGACAATTGACTGTAATTCAGAATTTTCTCAAAATTTTCCAATACAGGATCGTCCATAGGATCGTCCATCCCCTGGACCTTGAAACGCTCTTTCGATAACGCTATCGGGCGTTTCTACATCTTAGAAAACAAGCGAGGAATAGTGGATTGAAATTCCTAAAAAGTACTGACCCGCGTCCTTAAGACCATCACTAGAAAACAGATGTATGAATCTACATATTAAAAAGTTTAATAAAAAAAGTTATGTTAATATAAATAGATCAGTAAGTTTAGCTTAGTTTAATGCAATGAAAATTCGAGAAGTGTTGTATCTACCGACACCTACTTTTCTATCAATTTTCGACAACATCAGGGAAGGTTAATTCTTAACCAGCTACCATCAAACAATAGTTGCAATTTTGTTCAATTTTAGCCAAAAATATTTCTTTCCTCTTGACCCTACAAAATACAGGGTGATTCAAGAGGATGGGCCATTAAAAGTATAAGAAGTTCTAGTTATTGGAAGTTAATAAAATTTGGTATATAGCCGTTAAGTCCCCTGAATTTTCTCTAGAAATTATTTTCGTTGTTCTAGCTACCCTCCTTATATGGGGTAGGGCACCCTACTCTCTTATTTTAAATGGAATGGCATATTTTTTATCACATTTTTGAATTCTTTGATGAAATCGAAGGAGACTTTATTAATATAACCTATTGTCTAGGACTAAAAGTTTTTCAGATATTTCAGCTTTTAGTTCAGTTTTAAAATTTGCAGTGTTTAATTGAAAAATTCATATTTTTGAAGCTATAGAATTTGAAATGTTCAAACTTGGAAATTTTGTTGTTAACATGATGTACTTTCACCCAACTGAAACAGAATTCGATTATCTTTCAGCGTTTAGCTGAAATAAATTTTTTTTTCAGGCCATTTTCAAAGTACAATATCTTGCTTATTTTAAATAGAATACCATATTTTTCTTTTTATGATTAGATAGAGAAAATTATTTTGCATCGAACTGTATTAGCATTTCCTATATCTATCTTTGATAGTTTTTCAGTTATTCAACATTTTCAATTTCATCTAATTTTCTCTCTTGAAATAAAATATAAAACATAGAAGGCTTAGCAAAACAACTTTCAATTCAATTGTCACAATTAAGATGAAATTAATTGATTAATTTTAAAATATCTCAAGGAAGGAAAATGGAAGAAATTCATAATTAATTAAATCAATATTAATTGGATTTGTTTTTTATGCATGTGGAATATCTTAAAAGTTATAAAAAACATGTAAAATATTCAATATTAACGTCATTTGTGATGTTCTGACTTTTTTTCTAAGCCTTCTATGCGTTTCGTTATAGTTGAATTCGTTTCAAGGGAGGTGATTGGACGAAACTGAAAATTTTGAATAACTGAAAAATTATCAAAGATAGGTATAGCCGGTATAGGGAATGTTAATACAGGTTGATATAGAATTTTTTTCTCTATCCAACCATAGAATAAGAAATATGGTGTTCCATTTAAAATAAGCAAGATATTATAGTTTGAAAATCGCCTGAAAGGAAAACTTATTTTAGCTAAACGCTGAAAGGTAATTGAATTCTGTTTAAATTGGCAAAAAGAACATTACTTTTACTACTTAGGTTCCAAGTTTCAACATTTCAAATGCTATAGCTTCAAAAATATGAATTTTTCAATTAAACACTGCAAATTTTAAAACTGAACTAAAAGCTGAAATATCTGAAAAACTTTCAGCGCTAGACCATAGGTCATGTTATTAAAGTCCCCTGCGTTTTAACTATAAAATTCAAAAATGTAATAAAAAATATACCATTCTATTTAAAATAAGAGAGTAGGGTGCACTACCCCATATAAGGAGGGTAGCTAGAGCAACGAAAATAATTTCTAGAGAAAATTCAGGGGACTTAACGGCTATATACCAAATTTCATCAACTTCCAATAACTAGAACTTCTTATACTTTTAATGGCCCATCCTCTTGAATCACCCTGTATATTTATTGTCCTACTCTAGTCTGTCTAGAGATAATGAAGTTTGCATATATTTAAAGAAATTTCGATTTGATCATGTATACATATAGATTTTATGAATAAACAAAAACAGAAAAAAAAACATTAATATAGAACAATAATAAATGTACAAGTCATGAAAAAATATGCTGTTCCATATTTAAAATAAGCAGAATATTATAGTTTGAAAATTGCTTGAAAGAAAAATTGATTTCAGCTAAACGCTGAAAGATAATTGAATTCAGTTTAAATTAATCAAAATTGGACCATTAGTACTACTTAAATTTGAAGTTTCAACATTTCAAATGCTATAGCTTCAATCGAACTCTGCTAATTGTAAAATTGCACTAAAAGCTGCAAGATCTGAAAAACTTTCAGCGCTAGACCATGGTTCATGTTATGAAAGTCCTCTTCGATTTCGTACAAAAATTCAAAAATGCAATAAAAAATATAAAATACGAGAATAGGATGCACTACCCCATATACCTAAGGAGGGGGGGGGGTAGCTACAACAACGAAAATAATAAAATTCAGGGGACGTGATGGCTATATACAAAATTTCATCAACTTCTATTAACTAGACCTTCTTATACTTTTAATAGACCATCCTCTTGAATCATCCTGTAGACTATAGGATAAGGTTCAGATAGTGGAGGAAATTCTAGGACGAAAAGTCCTATATAATTTTTTCATTTGATTCATGGGTAATTAGTTATTAATTAAATCAGTTTTAATATCAGATGTAGTTTTGCCATACCATGATGATTCAATGATTTCGCCAATTGTCAATTCAAATGTAATTTAAATAGCCTTGATGATGACGTTTTTATAATACAACAGTTGATTAGTTGATATGAGATACATATGTGTGAATTTGAGTGGAATGTAAATAGAAAAGAATTGGTCAAATTGCACTTGTCATTTATCTGTTATGTTAAATTGTTTATCATTTCTTATCAATTTCTAAAATTCCAATTAAAGTTATAAAGATAAAAAAAAATATTTTAGTAATTCTACTTTATTTATCAAAAAAAATGGAATTGTAATGGTTTCAATTCATTTAATATTGAATTAGATTTCCTATTTTTATAGAAGTGAATATAAAATTTTTCAAAATAGTTTGTATCAATAAAATTTATATAGTAATATGTTTTTTTTTAATTATATGGTCAGCAAAATTGGATTTATCAAATGTAATTCTTTTATTAAGAATTTGTAGAAGGGTCCCTAGGGAACATTTTAGCAAAATTTAGAACCTCGTAGCTCATTTGGAAGTTGGTCAAAAACCGATTATTTTGGACAATATCGCAATTTTTATAAACGAACTAAAGACGCAAAACGGCTAAATAAGAATCGGAGACCTTTCTGATTTTTTTCGTTTTTCTCCATTGTATTTCAGAGAATATAACCCTCGACTCTTATGATTTGAATAAATCCATATTCTTGTAGATTTAATAAAATAGATTTGACAATGACATATGTATCTAACTAAATAAAATTATATAAACACGTTAGATCTTTTAACATAAGTTTATCTTAAGTGAAATTTGAATTAAAATTTATACTTATAAGCTGCAAATAATTCTCCTTATTGTTTTGTCATTGTCAAGAACGAAAGATTACAATTAAATAATATACAATGCACATGAGGTTTGTTTAAATAGCTCCTGTTCTTAGTCAATAATAAGTAGTTGTTGAATCTACCATGGCAATAATTGAACCTAATACAAATACTCTAATTAAATCATTATTAGAACAAGCACTACTTAATGAGAATTTAAACGATTATAAAATTGAAATTGTTGGTACATCTGGTAAATGTGATGGTTATATTGCTGATATCTATTTTGTTAATTTAACATCAACAAAACAAAATTATAATCTTGTGTTGAAATGTGGTAAATCTAGTGAAATTCTACGTAAAAATGTCCCAATTAAAGAGGCTTCTGATGAGGAGATCTACATGTACAGTACAGTATTTCCTGCATTTAGAAAATTTGAAAACGAACATAAAATCGAGCAAGTCTTTGATGCTATACCAAAGTGTTATGGTACTTTCTCCAGTCAAGGGACAGAGGTGATTGTTTTCGAAAATTTGCAAGTTATGAATTATAAATTGTGGAACGTAAAATTACCTTTACCAAGAGAGTATATTGAAAATGGTTTGAAACAATATGGAAAATGGCATGCAATCTCAGCAGCCATGCAAGACCAACAACCGGAAATTTTCGATGAAATAACCGGAAACATGCTGGATGTATGGGATGCATTATGTGATAAAGGTAATTTACCTAAAGTTTTTTCTAGTGGTGTTGAAGAGACTGTAAAAACATGGGAGAATAAAATTGATGATGCGATTTTGAACGAATGGAGGAATTTACAGGAGCATGCTGGATTCTATATCAAAAATCTGAGAGTCAAATCCAAATCTTTAAACGTGATCATACATGGTGATTGCTGGAATAATAATTACATGTTTAAAGAAATCACGGTAAGATTGATTTTATTGGCAATTTCATAAATACGATTATCATAAATTTATCAGGATATTGATGGATCTAAGGTTGTTAAAGTGGTGATGCTCGATTGGCAAATGTCGAAAGTTTCATCGCCTGTTATCGATGTTTCCGATTTCCTTTATACTTCGATATCTGAAGAAGATTTAAAAGATTTTGATGCTTTATTAAAAATCTATTATAAAAGTTTTTCAGAATATTTACGAAAATTAGGCAGTGATCCTGACACGATTTATCCTTATTTTAATTTTCTCAATGATTGGAAACTGTACGGACGTTATGGTATAATCCGTGCAGTTAATATTTTTCGTATTGCATATGCAGAACAAGATGATATTCGTGATATAGCAGAAGTTGTAGAAAATGGTGAAGAAATGGGGAATACATTTTGTCCAGAAATTAAACATGTTGATTTGTTTAGACAACGTTCCAAATGTATTCTCCATCATGCTGTTGAACGGGAATTGATCAAACCAATTGGGAATTTGTAATATTTCCATCATATAAACCTTGATGATAATAAATAGAATATTATAGTATGTTATTATTGAATAATCAGTCTTTATAATAATTATAATGCCAGTCATTTTAATTATAATAAATAGAAACCTTGACAATAGAGTTTATTGTTTATAACGCAATTTTGTTGATGAATAATAATAGGAAGAATGATTATTTCTCATTCATATCATCTGAGCAATTACCTTGAAATAATGTACGCTAAAATAGACGCAATTTCAATTCATTAATCTTCATTATTATTTACTTTATTGCAATACTGGAAAAAAAATACAATTAGTATAAAATTTTAGTTTTATCTTGCTTAAAATAGATTCCCCTCAGATAAAACTTCTATCGACCAGAAAATTAATAACATCTCTTATTCTTTGTAAAAATAACTCTTCATTATTCGTTTTCGAACCAATAACCGCTTCGAATACGTACGTATCATCAGCGGCTATTTCAGATAAATCTGGCACATCTTCACCATCAGCTAATACAAATTTTAATACAAGTAATACTAATAATAAACCAAATTTACAATGGCATTTCCATTGTTCTTTCAATTCGTGATATGAGAAAACCTTATCAGGATCACATCCAGCTTGTTTAAGAATATTAGAAAGACTATTGTAATAAACCAATAAAAATTCATCTATATCAACGTAAAGATCTTTAGAAGCTGATGCAAAGAAACAATACGATAGATCAAATACTGGTAGACCGATTGATGCTATTTGCCAATCTAATAGACACATTCCTGTTGGTTTATCAGGATTTTGTTTATCCTAAAATTAAGATTGTTTCTATTATTGAATAAAATAAAATCAAATTCTACTTACTTCATATATGAACATCATATTATTACACCAACAATCACCGTGCGTTATTACCGCACCTTCTTGTGGATTCTTCTTAAAATTTGCAAAGAATTCTGGTAAATCTTTTTTAACAAATTGTGTTAATGCATTTGTAGCTTTATCCTGACCAGCAACAGCTTTAAAAGCATTCTTAAAAGCTTCACCAAATAATCGTTCCATCTTAACATCATCATCACGGAAAATATTCTGTAAATTCTTGGATAACTCTTCAAAACGTTGTGGTTGTAGTGTTTTTATAGCTAAAGATGTCCCATGGAATTTCCCGTATGTTTTAAATGCTAATTCGATATGATCTCGATTCATCGGCACCATACGATTCCATAATCGATAACCGCACTCTTTTAAATTATCAAAAACAAGACATTCTTCACCATCATCAAATAATGTATCGTAACATTTAACAGTTTCATTGAATCGATCGATGATTTGATGTTGATCGGCAAATTTATTGAATAGTGGAAATACTGTTTGATATAAGAAAATTTCACGTTCGTATGCTTCACGTATTGGTGCTTGTTGTCGTAGTTTCTTACTAGTCAATGATGATTTTAAAATTAGATTCAGCTTACGTTTAGATCTATTTTTATCGGTTATTGTGACAATATTGATAATACCCAAATAGCCATCACCTTTTGTAGAACCAATTTTTGCATTAATCTCACAATCGGTGATACCTTCATCAAGAGCAATTTTACGAAGCAAATTGAGTTTTGATTGTGATAACACTACGTCACTCATATTTTTTTTCAACAATTCAATTCTATAACTGTTAAATAAATGATTGCATAAATGATGTTGGACGCGTATTTTGTTTAATAACAAAGTTGATTCAGAGCTCTCTACTTGATAAAACAATAACTATACGGTAACCTTCATCGTAATTATTATTTAATTAGCATCTATGTCGTTTAAGATCGTCCACATTGATAGAATAACGAGAACTAGGTCGAGGTAATTTCTTGAAATTGTACATTCCGATTGATACAAAATTTGTATATAGAACTACCGAGTAGAATAGAAGCCTTGTAGCTGGAGGCGCACTCTTCATACCCAACACTTTAATGTTCAACTCAAATTACACTTTGAAGTTTGTTACTCTTGCAACAAAATAAGTTTTGAGGGGCGTAAAATTCAAACCTTGCCTTGGGCCTTGCCTTGTCCATCTTAACCCCTTGAAAAGGTTTCAAATAAGTTAGATTTGTTTCAAATTTCAACGTTATAAATTTCCATTACCTAATCTTTAGATTCTCAAAGTTACGATAGATGATAAAGGAACTTTGAAAGTTATCGATATATTGGTAGCCCGAAATCAGATAATGTTACCGTTTAATTTAACTAACTTGACACGATTTTCAGATAAATTCTTTTAAACTTACCAAAAACTATTCATCAAACTAATCGATGAAATCATCAGACGTGTTGCATGCTTTCATCAAAAATCGATCTTTAAAGCAATTTTTTAAAAACGACCAATGTGATGCGTGCGAAACGAACGTGTTTTATCTTTCAATTATTAACTTTCCGAATCTAACAAAAAATGGAAGAAGGGAAAACCTCAAGTGCTACATCATACAAATTGAATATTTAATATAACAGACATTTGAATGCGAACAATCCCCATTCAAAACAAATCCATTCGTTTTTCCTTCTACTGAATATATTCATGATATAAGATGTGTAGGTATAAGATAATGCTTTTTTTAGAATTACACAGAACAGATATAGATTGATATTCGATTTAAATTAAAATTAAAAGAATCAGTTAACAAGAATGAAGGTACTAATAATTATTAATTAAGAGACATTAAGCATTAGAAACGCTAAAGAAGTAAGAAAAGCTTGGAATCCTGTGTGGGATCCGTATCAACAACCTTTGGTTTTATACATCACTGCTCTACCAACTGAGCTAACAGAAGTCTGCACCAATCCTAATTGTTTATTTATGCAGGGTCTTTTTTTAAAGATGGTAAATTCGATAAATAATATTTTAAGAATTTGTAGGGTGCTTCCCAGGCAAAACTTTTAACAAAATTAGAATCACGGAACTTTTCCGATAAAAAAAAAACTAAGAAAAGTTTGGAATCGTGTGTGGGATCCGAACTCACGATCTTTGATAAGGACTTCTGTTAGCTCAGATGGTAAAGCAGTGGTGTACAAAACTAAAGGTCGTGGTTTCTGATCCCATCTAGGATTCCAAACTTTTCTTTGTTATTTATTAGTAATAATGTCTCTTAATTATTAATTAATAATTATTAATATCACATTAATATTATTAATTAATTTGCATAAAAATAAAGGTATTAACGACAATATTTGCACTTGGAATTAGTTTTAAGTGAAAGTCAATTTAAATTATATCGGTAATTTTAAGATTGAATGGAAATATTCCATAAATCGATTCATTTTACTCCTTATTAAAAGCTATAAGGAATATCCTGTAGGAATCAATTCGGATAAGGATTTGAAAGAACAAATTTTCAAGCTGTTCTCTTCAGAGACACAGCAGAGCAACAATTCACATTTCACTTCATCAGTATTTTGATAATTGATTTATTTTCAAAAAAGTCCAGTTAATTCCCGGATGATTTGAAATAGCAAACTTTTCAACTGTCAACACAACCGGATTTCATTATTTATTGCTTATTAGTTCTATCCGGAGTATCTTTTGGCTTTAATTTACAGTTTTTAGTTGTTTGATATTCAAAACATCTGTGTATACCTATATGAATCAATTCGTATTAAAAAAGATAGGTAGGTATATCTACATTATTATTCCACTTGTCAAATACGTATACGGTGAAGAAAAGCAGACATTCTATGAATGTTAAAAAAGCATAAACTAATTTAAAAATGTCTACTGTATAAGTTTCCTTATATTACGCTCTTGGGTTTATTTTGCACGTTCAATAGATGTATACTTTAGAAAACCAATGTAATTTACACTTATTGTCAGCCTTAAGGCAATGTTATTATTCAAGTTTGAAACTGATGAGAATTGTTAAGCGAGCAATAAGTTTTCACTTGTAAAAATGAATTACTTTTGTGAAAACAAATTGGAAAATTATTGACGAGTAGTGTAATTTGTTCAACGGTTCTCATGAATATTGAAAACCAGTAACGAATCGCTTTTTGTAATTATACGAGATCTATCTGTAAAATAACAAGACTGGCTCTGTACCAAGTCCCTTTGAACGGAACTTGGACAATAAACCTCACCATTATCGAACCCTCAGATTTCACCACTTCGAGAATCGACCAAAATATAAAATGTATCTTTTCCTAATAATAAAATTTGTACAAAAAGGAACCGATTTAAAGAAATTGGGGGTTGTTAAGATGAAAACGTCACATGCATTAATTAAGCATTTAGTATAGAAAATTAATTGCAACACGCTTTCGACTAATGAAGAATGGGTCGGCGAATGCTTGTCAGTGAAAGAGACAAACAATTAGTTCTGAGCTAGTCCCATTACATTATAGATAAAGCTTCTGTATTTAGAAGTGATTTGAAGGGTAACCGGAAAATCCGGGAAATAAACGGCTTTTTATTTATTAGTTTAAGAGATATTCTGTAGAAGGGTCATTAATTGAAAGAAACATAACTCCCCACAGAATACCACTTAATGTATTTATATTTAAAAAACCAAGAACAAAAAGAGAAATAATTTATTGAAACAATAAAATTAATATTCATTAAATGATAAATAAAAGAAAATGAAAATATCTTACAATGGTGTATCCAGAATTGTGGTACATTCAGAATGTGGTTCTTGTCCACATGAACATATCTTATGTCATTGACGATTTAAAGAACAGATCCCAGTTCGATTAACTGGAATTTCAAATGGTTCACCACATGTTAAACAAATATCTGGACGTTCACGATTATTCTCTTTGCATTTTTGTGATTTTTTCCATGAAACTAAACAAACTACATCACCTTTATTACGTGCAATACTACTTTGCCGAAGTGAATTGTTCATATCGGGCACCTGAAATCATACAAACGAACAACACCAACACAAATTTAATAATAAATAGATAGATACAACGAATGAAATTACAAACAAGATGTGCATACTAACAAGCCAAAATTTAAATTTCTGATTATGCCAATTTTTTGGGCATATAACTAGCTTAATTCAGGGTTTCAAACCCTTATTTTGTTAGTTCAGTTTCAAAAAATTGCGGTTCGGTTCTGGTTTTCGTATCTTTAAAATTAACGGTTTTTTCGGTTCAGTTCCCAATGATTAATTGTGATATTTTTAAATTTCACCCTAAAGATACACTGGCGATCAAAAAAAAAAGAGACCGAATCTTAAATGAAAATTTCACAAATTTTCGTTAGTGTGAATCAGGTTGTTCTCTTATGAGGGTAACAAGGTGGGTAGGTGGAAGTCATTAGAACAAGTTTCCACCACACCATATGTATTTGTCTATTAAAGTAATTAAATACCCAAAATGGCACCAGTAATCCGACACGTATCTTCTCAAATTCTCATCTGTTAAGATTCTGGTACATTGTGACGACCCCCCTTATAAGCCTGTTTTACACAGCCGCAGAAGAAGTGGTCTCCTTTTTATGACCGTCAGTGTACTTTAAAGAAGCAAGTCTGACCTAAAATTCTACTCAGGTATTTTTATTGATAATATATCAATTTAATAGGTGCAAATCCCCCAAAAAAGATTTATTACGTGAAGATTTATTAATCAAATTGTCTGCAATTCATAACAAATTCAATTAACCACACACACACACGCACGTACGCATACATATCTACAAAATATAATCGATAATAATTAATTGTTGGAATATTTAATTTAAAATTTATTCGTGATATTCAATGAACCGTTTGAGTTTCTAATAATTTTGTTGACGGTTAAAATTTTCCTAAACAATAACTGAATTAATTGTAATCATAATAAATTTCATCACTAGATTTGGTTGATTTGTAAAATTAGATGAAATCAAATTGTAAAAGTCCATTGATATTGAAATTTATTCAGGCTTAAAACAACTGCTGTGAGCAGTTGATAGTTATGCTATTATCGCTTCAATTGCTTTTAAAATTATAATTGAGTAGTAGCTTTTATTTATAATACAAATACATAGATGTGTTAAAGCTTGAAAAAGAATAAAACATGCAAACTCTACAGGTGTTTATATGTATTTCCTATATTAAAATTATATAAAAATAGATTATTTGTGTGTATCACAATTGAATAAAATTTTAAAAATAAAAAACACGAAATGAGTTAATTTAAATATTAAAACAACATTAAAAATTTTTGAAAAATTTCAAATCTACTCTATGGACAAAAAAGAAAGAAAGAAAACAAACAACAATTAAACAGCCATAATTAATAATAAAATGATAAAACATAAAACAACAGGCTCATTCCAATGATTGTAAAGATATTTCTAATGGTGATAAGCGTGTTTCAGTTGTTGGACTCGATACACAAGTTGGTAACGTGTGGATTCTTGGTCTCACCTTAACACCAGTCCGACGTGCCCTTATATTGAACACACCATAAACAATTGGATTCATACAAGAATTCGTACAAGCGAACAAAAATAAACCTTTCTGTACTCTTTGATCGACTTTCAATGCTGAATCACGATCATACCAATACCTGAAACAAAACCAAAAACAAAAAAAAAAATGAACAATAATAAATTCGAAGAAGCATTATTGTATTGGTAGTAAACAACTGTTTTTAACTGTAGTATCTTGTCGTTATTATCGATGATTTCTTATCATTCTTATCAGTTATAATGTGAGCTCAATTGTTAACAAAGAGACATTTGTCAAGGAACGTCATTAAAGAGATGTACGCCGATAAATAACATTGACAATTTGTTGCTTTTATTACATGTTGTCTAATCAAATTTTATATGCATTATTTATGGATAGAGTAGTATTCACTAACTTTTTGAATAGTGGTTCTGTATCCCAGCGAGGTACTGACCAAGTCACTTTGAATAAAGCCATCTATCTCATTCTCTGTAATTTCATTATTTCAAATAATTGAAAAGAGACAAATATAAGACATCCATTGCGCAAGTTACCGCGCAACTATCCTATTTCACTTTGCTAGAATATCCCTCTTATTAGTAGCGGACAGTAGCGTAACTTGAAATTTTGGCCCCCCAGCAAGATTTTAATTTGGGCCCTTGTAGTTTTTTTTCCTTAAAATAAATAAAAGTTGGGCCCTTGGAGGGTGTGGATATAGTATCAAGACTAGAAAAGTGCTTTTTGACGACTTCATTTTCTCGTTTTGTGTCTTTGTTATGCAACTCATTTATGTTATGTAAGTGTCTTGATGACCTTGATGACAAACAATGTATACATAGTATAAGTGTCCTTTAAGTCAAGAACCATTTTAGGACGCAGTAGTCCTGAATCATCAATTTTTAAGCAGTAAGAGTACTTTCTCTATTGTAGACTCTTGAATTCAACAAATAAATCAATAAAAGCAAATTAAAGTTCTTACAAGTACCTTTCATATGAGAGGAGGCCCTCTACGTTTCTGTGCCCAGCAATGTAGCGCTAGACTTGGATATGAGAGATCTGTATTGATTGACCCTTGATTAAATATTTACCATCATGTTAGTTAAAGAGCGACTAATTCAATTGGAAGAGCTCTTATTATACGAAAAGCATTAAAAAATCGGTATGTACAACGATCGTGGCTGATACTAAAAGCAATTTTATGTTATCCGATTTTACACCCGATTTTTTGTTCCGAACAAATCAAACAAGAAATTGGTGTCTCTACACCATTCGATTTCTTATCCGAGCCGTTAGATCCAAGATATTACATCCGACTTTTTCAGAATAGAACGCTCTCTAATTTCATCCGACTTTTCATCCAATTTGCCAAAAAGTATCATGCGCAGTATTTAGGGTTATATGCAAGTCGAAAGTATGACGGTGCCATGTCGTTGTTATTTGTTAGCACCTGAGTACAAATGCAACTCAGTCGTATGATGTAATGATGATATGAATTCGGATATAAAATCGCATACAAAACTCGGACAATGTAAAGGAGCTTTAAAAATGGTTGAAGATAAAAATTACTTTTATTGTTTTACTGAAGACCGATTTTTATAGTAATTGCCAGTCCGCCACTGCATTCTATGAACAAAACATATGGGATAAGCGATTGACAGAGTAACTTGCAGGCGGCTGAAAAGCGACTCTCCTTGTTGTTAGATACTAGTCTGTGAACATTTAGTGAATACTACCCAAAGTATAATAGTTATAAGAAAATTCTTTAAAAATATATGAAACTAGGCAAATTTAATTATCAATACAGTTTTTGGATTGTCTAAATATTGATAAATAATAGAACGGCAATGAGACTGAAATATTTTTGTAGATCTTCAATTTTGGCCGCGAGTTAATTTACATTTATTTTTATAATTCAACAACCTATTTCTATTTAAAACGAATCTATACATAATCTAGAAGAATTTACATTCACAAACGCCACAATTCCTCTACTTAAAATATCAATGAAAATAAAATAGAATTCTAATGGAAATGTATCTTAAAAAAAACTTGAATGTAGAAATAACTAAAAAAATTTGTAATATATTGGAAAATAGATTTATTATTAAAATTTAACAGTACGAAGTGTATCGTTTCCCATTTTATAAGTAATAAGTTTCAGTCACGAATCGAAACGATTTATCTTTTCAACTACAGAATTAACGTGTACAGAATTACATTTACGTTTGTGTTCTTTTTTACTTGTCTTTATTGTTAAAACCATCTGATAATAGAGTACATTTCTCGTTCAATTTCAGTTGCAAGATAATTAGATTTTTATCGATAATGTTTCTGTGTTATTGTTGATGTTATTATTGTTACCATCTTCCTTGTATTTTCTATCAGAAAAAAAAAGTTCAAATGAGATATTGGAAAACGTTGTTATTATCGTCTTAAAAATCAATTTCAGATACAGATGTTTGTTGAAAATCCATTGCTTTTGTATAAAATTATTTAAATAGCGACGGTTATTATGGATTATGGAATAGGTTGAGCAATGTGAAATGGGCCATTTACAAGGAACCCATTAGCTCTATCGTTTGCAAAACAGGGACGTTGCTAGTTTAAAATAAAAAAGAGTGATCCGATTCGCCCTGCATGAAGCGATCCGATTAGCCCCAAACGTAAGGATTTCAAAATGAACATTTTATATAAGCTTGCCATGATTCTATCGACTACCTAATAGACATCAAATACTGAATAAACACACCATAAAAAATAATAATCATAAATACCTCAGAGTTTCCGGCTTAAACAAAAAAATATAACTTTGATCCGATTCGTCCTGTGATCCGATTCGCTACGGTCTACCCTAACTGAGATTTCAATGAAAATATACTTATGGTATCGTAAACTTCAACTTTTTCGAAATTTGTGATCGACTCTACCACAAGAATTTTTCGACAAGTCATTTTATTTTCAATTTTCGACTACAATTTAACATTTTGAGTGTGTAGAATTGTGATTACAAGAAAACCGTGCTGATATAAGACTTTTATAAATAAAAAGAAGTAAGATGAAAAGAAAACTTCACGTCTCGGAAAATAGTCGGAATAGTTTCTAAGCAAATAAAAAGGGAGATTTCTGAGACAGGAAAAAAAACATGTTTTTTACAGACATTGAGATAGTATCTGATCCCACTGGAATACTTACAGTTTAAAAATAGGGAAAATAATAAAAAGCCTCTTATCCTTCTGATGAATTTTCCAGTGTTTTGCATATTTACTATCTACACTATTCCATATCACTCTCCTATTATTATTTCAAGTATTCATTTCTAACAGGAAAATTGTAATAATTAAGAGCCCTCTTTCTACAATGTTTAATTAACGTTAAATCCAATAATTTACTGAATAAATACTAAAAATAGTGACATATTAGCTGTCTAAATAGATGATTAGGTAATTCTGCAAATTTTTGGTCTTTGATCTGGAAATGAAATTTCCAGATCAAAGACCAAAGTTATAGATTAATGTAAATACGTTTTAATCCAATTTATTATGCAACATATGCTAACAGAGAAGTTATTTCAAACCAAGCGATAACAAGATTTCGTAACAATAAAACTTGGGAAATTCTTCAAGTCACAATTTCAATTTTACTAATATTCAAATTAACACTAACGCAAGTTGTGTGAAATTATTTCAGGAAGAAGAAAGTAGAAGAAGAAGAAAATTACTTACCAGAGACACATCACATAATACGGCGTCCAACATACAAAAAATACAAACACAATAATAATTGTCATCTTAAGTGTTCGTATTTTCGCTTTCCCAAGAAACGGTAGACTAGATCTTGTAATGCTGTCAGCTGTAACAATCAAAATGAAAATCCACATATAGCTTTGAGAGACGATAATCGAAAAAATGCTATTCTGAACGAAAATTTGATAAATTAAAGTAGAACTGTGGACATGATTAGTATTAATTGAATCTTGACAGGTTCTTAATTACATTTCTAAAGATAATTTACATTCTTTTATTGTTTGTTGAATAAACAACTTAGAACTGATGATATCCGCATTGCTTTTCCAGGCGCCTGTGAAAACTTTACCGTTTTCATTTTATTTATTACGGAAATGGATAATATTAATAATAATAGGTTTGTAGACATGACAAATTATCGTAATATTGTTATGACAGCATTCACATAATCATCAGTCAAATTTTGGTAAGTAGAAACGACAAATACTCACCACTGATAGGATTTCTTGTTCTCCGGAAAATTTCAATGAGTATTGAGGAATACGAATAGATGATAACAGCAAGTGGTAGAGCATACATCATCACCATTCCAAACACGGAATAGGTTAGTTCGTGAGCATACGATGGGAATACATTATAAGTAACACATTGTTTATACCATGTAATATTTGGATGTGGTTCAACATGGAATACAATCATCTAAGAATAATTTATAAAGATTCTTTATCGATATTTATCAAAAAATTGGATTATTTTCAACACTTACTTGTGGTGCACTACATAATGTAGCACCCATCCATGCACCTATCAACATTGATTTTTCCCGTCTATCTAAAGCGGCTAGAAATAACGGTTTCAATACAGCATAATATCTGAAAACAAATAAAATCGGTTTATTTTGTGATAAGTAATCTTGAAAGTTTCATGATTGCGTCAATATAATAATATTGGGAACCGAAAGCGGATTATCCAGTTCGTTTCGAAACGTATATGATTGATGTTATATAAGGGAAATATAGATCTTTCATTTTATTCGATCAAAACTCACCATAATTCTCCTAGATTGTTCACTTTATTGCGTAAGATAAATGATGGAAACTATTTACCAATTTTTTCTCATATAATAAAAAAGTATGTTTACCTGTCAACACTGATGCAAACTAGAATGAAACTAGATAGATATAAGCCGAATGTCCGGAAGAATGCCATTATTCTACACATCACATCACCGGCCCGCCAAGATACGGTCGCTGCCCAACCAATCTCCAATGGCATCATCAGGAATGTTACCTGAAAATTACAAAAAACCATCCTGTAAACAAATCGTCGTCGACAAATTCCTCTTGACATTTTGCTTTAATTAGAAATACCCTCGTTGTGATTTTTTTTTTTTAAATCAAACAATACTTGTATTACACCGTTGTGAATTTGTGTTCATCTCAACGATACAATTTGTCAACAATCGCTCTTTTTCTAGTTTTGTTGTAAAGTTGTAAAATGTACATATTTGTACTGGAGGATGACGGTAAATCACCCTTTTGTATGTACGTATGTTAGATAAATTAATCTCAAACTACAATGAATATTTATGTCTTGTTATTTCTCATGTTCTTCCAACTTGCCATTGTAACTAATTTATTCTAACAGAATACTTATAGTTTGTACATGTAATATTAATTTAATTATATGAATAATACCAAGAATAGCACGTAGATGTAGATTTGATTGATGTACCCCTAGTGATTTATGCATTCGTCGACTAAAACATACTAAACGTTATTATAATTATTATTATTATTAATTATTAACACTGGTTATGTAAATGTGATTTACGTAATCTACTATTATTAGGACTCGAAACGATAATATATATCGACCCAATTATATAGAATTAATATAGATTTAATTTAAATGGAATTATAATTAAAAATTTCCCCGGCGCATCCACCATTTTTCAATCGTTTTTAAATTTTAGCGATTTTAATTGAAATTATTCCAATAAAAGTATACTTAAGGGGATTTCTCTGTTTTGGTCGACTCGAGTCAGTGTCGATTGAGATTATTTTGATGCCCCTAGATGAATTTAAAAACGCAAGCCGCTATACTTAAAAATGAAACTCTGGTCTTGGAAATATACTTACATACGAGAGGCGTGGTTTTCTGGTTATCTTTTATGTCATATAAATTTTGTGTATAAAGATAAAAACTCTTCCGTCCAGATAATAAATGTTGATGCATAGTTTGAGAAAATCTTCGAAAGTCGTTTCATAATAATTACCAGTGGCGGATTTTAAAAATTTGGGCCTTCTCAGAAAAATTTAGCTTGGCCTCTTTGACGACTTGTAATTGAATTAAAATAATGAAAGAATAAATTGATGAGAAAACATTTTATTTCAATTTTTTTTCAAAAACTAACCGACAGATTTGCTTAAAATTTTGTATAAGTAGGTGATGCTTAAACTAATATTGGGCTCAGGTAATTTTTTCAAAATTTTTGAATATCACGTTTATATTTTGATCCACTGAAGTTCGACCTTAAGGGGTGAAATAAGGAATGAAGATTTGTATGGGAGTTCTGTCATTTTTTAACATAAAACCAAGGAATATTATTACATATTTAGGTTTTTGAATAGGAAACATTAAACACATGGAATGGGGGATGATTTTTGAAGTTAATTGAAGTTAAAAACAAGAAACGTTATTACCATTTGCGCTTTTGATTACAAAACAATAAGTAATCGTTTTAGCATTTCTGGAAATTATATCCGTAAGGGGATGAAAGTTTGAATGGAGGTCCTAAAATAACGTAAACTGAAATGTATTTACGATATCTTTTTACACGAGCAAAGCCGCAAACAACAGCTAGTTTAAATATACCTATGTATGTACATATGTAGGTATATCTGCATTTTTAACTTCCCGCTAAGGAAATTGAAAATTTTCAAAATTTCGGGAAGTTCTTGGTTTCACCCCAATTTTCGAAAATTGAATTTTCAGCAGATCTCGACGTTTTGGGACCCTAGGAAGCTATTTTGACTATTTTTGCGAGGGTGTCTGTATGGCTGTATGTGTGTGTGTGTGTGTGTGTGTGTGTGTGTGTGAAGACTATGTAAGCAGCTCATAACTTTTGAACGGATTGACGTATTGAAACGCTCTTTACGGCATTCGAAAGGGTTCCACTAAACTTAGATTTCGTGTAAGTTTGAACCGATTCGGCCCGATAGATTTTGATAAACCGAAAAATTTCTTTTGTTAACATCATGTTTTTTCAAAATAACTATTAAGCTGCTGTACCGATCAATTCCATAATCTAATCAGCTCTTAACCTTAACTAATGACGTCGAATTCCGTTTGAACGATCAAAATCGGTTGATTCGTTCACGAGTTATCGTTGTCGAAATATATCGAAAAAAGTGTTTTTTCAATATAACCTCAAAATTACTTAACCAATCAAATTTGTACCTCTCGCAATAATTTAAGAGATTTAAAAAATGCGTCGAGTGTCGCAAAGCTCGTCAAAATCCGTTGATTTGTTCGCAAGATATCGTTGTCGATAGATTTCGAAAAAAACTATTTTTAACCTAATTTCAAAATTACTCAACCAATCAAATTTGTATCCCTCACAATAATTTTAGAGCTTTAAAAACTGCGTCGAATGCGGCAAAGCTCGTCAAAATCCGTTGATTTGTTTGCGAGACATCGTTGTCAAAAGTTTTTGAAAAAGCGTTTTTCAACATAACCTCAAAATTCCTTAACCAATCAAATTTGTACTCCTCACAATAATTTTGGAGCTTTAAAAACTTAGCGGGAACTTTCAGGAATGGCCTGCAGGGTCAATCCCATTCCGGATTTTTTTAAATTGTTTTGCTCCAAAAGAATCGTCCGACAGTGGGAAAAACTTATTTCTGATTATTATTTGTTACCCGATACGAGAAATAATACCGATAAGACAATCTATTACAAGGAAGAGGATTCAGGGCCGTTTTCGAAGAAGATATACCACGTTCTTCTTTCAAAAGTAGCCGATCTATAGAATATAAACTAGCTGTTGTCCGCGGCTTTGCTCGCGCAGAAAGATATCGTAAATACGACTTTCATACAAACTTTCATCCCCTTACTGGTAGAATTTCCAAAAATGCTAAAACGACTAGTTATTGTTTGGAAATCAAAAGCCCAAGTAGTAATAACATTTCATGTTTTAAACTTAAATTAACTTCAAAAATCATCCACATTTCACCCCCTTAAGGATGCCATTTCCAAAAATGATAAATCAAGCGTTTAGTATTTTCTATTTTAAGACCTGAATAATAATATTTTTTGCTTTTACCTTCAAAAATGACAGAACTCCCATACAAACCTTAATTTCTCATTTCAACCCCTTAAGGGTGTAATTAAAAAAATCACTGGAACACGTATGTATTTATTTTTTCTGATCAAAAACAAATATAAAATTTCATGTTTCTAGTTTCAAAAATGACAGATTTCCGTACAAACTTTCAACCCCTATTTCACTTCAGGTTCAGGTGACATAACGACTTTATGTAGATCTACCAAATTTCATTAACTTTTGTGTCAATTAGAACTTTTTATACTTTTAATAGGCTCTTGATTTATGTATACATACATATGTAGACATAAATCCATATGTACATTTGTACCTATAATTATTTTTCCTATTATTTTGGCAATATTGGAAACCGGCAGTGTTGAGAATATCTGTATTCATTATTTCTCTTTCTATGTAAAAAATAATCGCTTGAACACGCCTCTTCTATATAAAAAACACAAGTATTTCAATACGTTATCTTATCTTCTTTTTTTTTCAACAATAACTCGGTGTTCGCAATGATGCAGTTGAGCATTTAGAATGATGAGTCACAAGTAGTTGTATTTGATTAAATTTTTAGAATCTGCTAAGATGGGCAACTGTATTGAATACATCTCCATCTGTTCGCGACCCTATGAACTATTTCTTATAGAGATTAGCATAAAAAAGGCAGTATTCCTGGTTGCTAACTCATTAAAATCTTAAACAAATGCATAACTTTAAATGAATTTAAACAAAAAAATACAGCGAAAATAAACAAAAAAAATGCACCCGTCTAATCTTCAGACTTTCCTCTTTCTATTAGTAACAGTCTCATTATATTTCGTTGCCTATTCACGATTTAAAACGCTACCATGGAACTCACTGTTTTTGACTCAAAAACTTGGTTTTTCCGTTAATGTGGAAAATCCAGCTAGTTTTGGAAAAAATAAAATGCCCCCGAGGGGTCTCTATCATGTTTGTCAAATAAATCTGGGAACCACAATGTCTTATCCCTTACCGATTTCGTAATATGCACCCCGTTTGTTCTTATGGGAATCTCCATATAAGTGAATATACGTATATTATAGAGAAATCGCCTTAAATTAACTATCGTAAAAACAAATTTATATTTTATTTAAATTAATCTAAAATTTTGTTGTTGTTTATTATTTATAAAAAAATTACGCGACAAACATTCATTCAATAATGAATTACGTAAATTCTATACTCTTTTAACGAGCCACGTGTATAGATTTGGGAACAAATCAGGATTTGATAACAAGACATTGCCAAATATAACACTAAAGATAATAGAGAAAAAAATACACCGTCTATTAGTAAGAGACTACAATAATATGGACTAAAGTTGTGTTATTATCTGTTAGAGCAATCGAAATATGCACAATTTTCGACACCCACTTGTAGACTCGTACATTATCGATTTGTTTTTTTGTTTTTTTGATATCGTGGGTGATTCAATAAAATCCTCCACTCTACGTATTTTTCAAGAATGCTTAATTTGTTACAACACTGAAATTTAAAGATCATTAATTCAATTAAAGGGGTGGACTTGAACTTTGTGAAAGAACGGGGGAATGTTTGATACACGATTTCTCGTTTATCTTTTAAAGGGGTGTTCGGACAAAATTGTCAATTATCAAACATCAATATCTCGCTTGTTTTTTAAAATATTATGAAAAGTAAGCGTGGGTTAGATAGAGCATTTCAAAGTAAAATAAAAAGCTTTACAACACTAAAGCCTTTCATTTTTGTAAGAGTGTGATTAAATTTGAATGGCAGAGAAAAATCTTCAACCCTGCTTTTTCGTACATTTTCCTACGTAACTGGATAAAATATAGCCAATATTATCGATTTTCAACAATTATCAAGTGGATTTAGATAGTAAATTGAAAGAGCTTTCCAAATCTTCAAGAATTTTCTCTATAAGATTGTTAGTTTTCCGATAACTGAAGCAAATTTAAAAAACACTTCCAACATATTTTTTTAGAGAGCTGATGCTTAAAATCCAGTTTTGAAAATTAAGTGAGTTTCCCGGAAAATTTGAACCCCCATTTTCACCTAAAATAATTGTAACAGAATTCCTGTGGTTTGTATAAAGCTTTATGGGCTTTCCGATTTCAACATTCTTGGTAGAGGAAAACCTGATTATTTTTCTTGGGAAAATTATACGGGAAATTAGACTTCTTTATTCTCAAGATATAGAGAGACGGCGTTGTTATAGCTTGAAACTGGAAACTCTCCATCCAAAGCGGTGTTGCGCTTTTTCGTAAAAACTTGTAATCCTCCCCCTTTATTGTATGTCACAGGAATGTGTTAAGATCCATTCATTTTCGGGAAATTCTTTTGAAAATATTCCATTAAATCAAATGGGAAATTTAACAAATTTCCTTATTGATGAACCAAGCAAAAGTGTAGCATATACATCAAAGACAATTTAGTTTTTTATCAATGTTTTAAAGTTAAGAATCATAGATCACAGGGTGGTGCAAGTGGATAAGTGAGAAAGAAAAATCACTTTATCCCATGTAATCTTTTAAATCGTTTACAGTAATAAATCACAATGACCTTTCTTTTTATGTGAAAACAGCCAGATGAATTGAAAACATTTTTACAAAAATGGTAATAAGAAAGAAGTCTATTGTCAGCTCTTTACAATCGATAAATCATTTTCGTTTTTCAATATTCATTGGCCAGATTATTTTAATACAATATAAACATATTTAAGATTACCAATACAAATTTCCTTATAAATTTTTGTTTAACGAACCGTAATAGAAATCTTTCAAGATTCTAAAGAATTCCTTATCTTTCAGAGTTTGTAAATTACAAAATAAATTAATATCGTTCCTGTTTTGAATGTTAAACTCCAAATTGTGTCATTTACTCAACAGAACAGATTTCCGTTTGCATTTAGAAATGTTTTATTCTATTTCAAATCTTGAACGCGCTGAACTATTTTCTCATTGAAATGTCTAATAAATTACTGGCCCAAATAAGCTTCAATGAACAAATATTCGTTTTCAATGGATTTTGTCTCTTAAAATAGAAATCGCTGAAAAGTACCACCATTTACTAGTAGTTTTACTGATATGTAGCAGTAATCAGATTTTGTAATAGCAACTTTTTGACATAACTAAAGATTAACGGTCAATCTGAAGTTCAATTATACTTTGTGCAACTAGTCCTTGATAAGAAATTCAATCTTAATAGCCGATATGTATTATTAATAATTAAAAAGGTACATAAATGGGGATTATTCTAGAATTTTAATCCTGAAACAAGTTATTCAAAAGAAAACAAAAAGTTATTAAAGTTGTTTAGGAAAACTCATAAATTATCAACATATGCAGCATTTAAATATTTAATATATCGTGTAACTAAGTTTTAATCAAGATTTATTTGGTGGATTCTTATGTTAGTTAAACAAGTTGTATTGGTTAATTAGTATTGCTTCATTTTGGTTGCAATTTTCTCCACTAACTATACAACAAAACTATCTTATAACAATTTACAGAATGTTTATATTGCAAAAACTGATAAATGGGAGAATAGTTTATAAATGTCGAGCTTGATATTGAAATAAACTACTGCAGCTTTGCAAATGTTGTCAATATGAATGCTTATTTTGTTGTTTATCTATACTGTAATTATTCATTTACAGGATAATGTGATGAATAATCGATTAAGCTTCGAAAGCTGTCTATTAATAGAAACGAATTTACTCTACAATTTTTTGAATTTTTTTATCTACTGAGATAACACAGTTGACAGAAATTTTCATTCAAAATGCTTTAAAATAAATTGATTATTCCCTAATAATATTTAAACGTTAGTCGACGGTATTGAGCAACAAAGCCTGTGACAAGCTTTTCTGAAAGCTTTTCCCGTTTAATGAACAAAAAATGTCAATTAAAGACGGTGAAAATCAATAACATTAACAACTTTATCTGACAAGCAATCAAAAAAAAGCGATTTTAAATGTATCAGAGTATCAGAGTATTAGGAAAAAAAATCGTTGAACAAAACATAATTGGTTTCAATCAACCGTCTAAATAAATTAAAATAAAATATTTTACTTACCAATAAATCGGCTATAGCTAAATGCATCAACATTGTATTGATTCTTGATGGTTTCATTCGTCGTCTTTTAACAATTAACACTAAAACAGTTATATTTGCAATAGCTGAAAACACCAATAGACAACTATACACAATAATTGATAACCGATGTCCATCATTAAAACGCATATTAATTGGCAAATCAATGTCTTTAGAATTATTATTATTATTATATGTTATCGACCAATCAAGTAAGTTCCTATGATCTTGTACATTATCACTTGCTGTTACCGGATCCTCCATTATATCACTTTAATCTTTTTATTATTATAACAATGATTTAACTTTGGATTAACACTTGTGTTGCATTTTTAACGAATCGAACACATCTGAAACATCAAAAATAAAATTAACATTAATTAAATATAAAACAATTAATTGAGACGGAGAGTATTACAATTAGCACATGAATCGATCATTTATTATTTTGAATTGGTTTTCGAATATTTCCAAGATATGTTGAAGATTAAAAAAATCGATTATTTATTACAGTAATATTGAATAATTTCATGATAACACTAGCAAAATTAGTTACTGTAATGATAATAAATATTGAATATTTATTTCGATTCAAAATTACACCTCTTCTTACCAGGCGTGACGAGAGTCGAGGGGAACGGGGAATTTTCTCCCGGAGCCCGGCAACCGTGTAGAGACCCATAATAAGTACCCGGAAAATATTTTTTAAATTTTGTTCATCATATGACTGAACTTCAAGTACTTTGAAAAGTTCCCAGTTTGAAAATAAGAATAAGTAAACTAACGTTCTGTTTTATGTACATTTTTAATTTTACCTATACCGTGGATCTTTTTTAAATGTGGTCAACTCATAAAAAACTCCTATTATTTGAGGAGCAATTCGTTTAATACTTTAAGAATTTGTAAAGATGTCCCTGGAAATCATTTTAGTAGTTTTAGTATCTCGTAGCTTATTTAAAAATCGGTCAAAAAATGCTAGTTTTAAAATGAGTTAAACATGTAAACGACTAAAAATCATTCAAAGACCCTCTCAACATTGATTTTTTTCGGTTTTCTCCATCACATTGTAGAGGAAATACAAGAGATTTTCACTTGTTCCAGAATACAATGCGGGGAAACGAAAAAAATCAATGTTGGGAAGGTTATCGAGTCATTCTGAGTAATTTTACGTCTTTGAATAGTTTTTGAAAATCGCGACATCGTCAGAAAGGAACATTTTTTGGCCGACTTATAAATGAGCTACGACTTTCTCAATTTGCCTAAAATGTTCTATAGAGACTACCCTATAAATCTTTAAAACATTACTCGAATTTATCCATTATTTTGGTAGAACCGGCAAATTGTATACTCCCAGGGTGCACACTATTTATATCTTTATAAAGGTTGGTTGGTCCGTAAAGACTGGCTTTCCCCGGGGCCTGCTGTATGTCTCGTAGTCTTGCTTTACTGATATTTTTACATAGCAATCGTTCTAATGAGTAACGTAGAATTCTCTAAAAAACATGCCGATTTAAGCTTTTGTACCTATCTTGTTGTATTTTGGATTGACTACTTGGTGGAGCCAATTATGAGGTGTGAGTTTCTTCAAGTTCACCCCATTCACTTTAAAATCGCTCTGTTTACTTTAATATGTAGATATTTCAATTGTAAGAAAATCACAATGAAGAAGAACGAAAGAAAAAGATAAAACAAGTCTCGATTTGAAATCAATTAACAAGTGTTAATTATCATTGTTCTTTTCAATCATAAAACCAAATTACTATTTAAGCAGTATCAGTAACCACCCAAATTATAACAATGGTAGTTTTGAGAATCCACAAACAACTCTCATCAGCTCAGTGGCGGAATTACCGTACAGTAAAAGGGAGCAGTGCCTATGGGGCCCTAAGATCCCGTCCTTATACAAAATAATTTTTAAACGTGCAGTTAATTGAACTTATTTTACTGGGGCCATTCTATTTCACCCAATCTTCGTCCCGTTTAGTTAGAACATCGATAATAAATTTATAAAAAATATTATAAAACCAATAAAACATTCTCCTATCAATTTATCATTTCATTTCAATTCAAAATTGTCAAGGAGACCGTGTTGAAGTTTGCTGGAGGGCCTAAATTTTCAAGTTCCGCCATTGCATCATCTCCTGTTATCATAATTATGATATTATTGTTCGATATTGTACAGAATGTCTTACAGTAACAATAAGATTATTATACATATACAGGGTGAGCCAAGAGGATGGAACCCTAAAAGTATAAGAAGTTCTACTTGATGAAACTTTATGAAATTTGCTATATAGCCGTTTTGGCACCTGAGCTACCTTTAGAAAATATTCTTGTTGTTCTAGCTATCCTCCTTATATGGGGTAGTGCACCCTACTCCCTTATTTTAAATGGAATGGTATATTTTTTATTACATTTTTGAATTCCTTGATGAAATCGAAAGGGACTTTGATAACATGACCCATGGTCTAGCGCTGAAAGTTTTTCAGATATTTTAACTTTTCATGAAATTTTTAATTTTGCAGTGTTTAAATGAAAAATTCACAGCATAGAAACTATTGCAGTTAAAATGTTAAAATTTAGAATTCTAATAGTACAAATAACGTACTTTCTATCAAACTGTAGAACATTTAATTATCTTTCAGCGTTCGGCTGAAATGAATTTTTCTTTCAGGCAATTTTCAAGCTACAATAACTTGCTTATTTTAAATAGAACCCCATATATCTGTTTATATGGTTGGATAGAGAAAAAAATTCTGCATCGAACTGTATTAACATTCCCTGTACCTATCTTTGATAATTTTTCAGTTATTCAGAATTTTCAATTTCGTCTAATTTTCTTTCCTGAAATAAAATGTAAAACATAGAAGGCTTAGCAAAACAACCTCCAATTCAATTGTCACAATTAAGATGAAATTAATTAATTAAATTTGGACTGTCTCAATGAAATAAAATAACAGAAAATAGTAATTAATTAAATTAATATTTATTTCATTTGCTTTTTGTGTATGTAGGATGGGCTAAAGTTGTAAAAAATACAGGTAAAATATTCATTATTAACGTCATTTGTGGTATTTTGTCATTTTGCTAAGCCTTCTATGCATATTATTATTGTTGAATTATTTTGGCATAGGCGACTAGAAGTATTATATTTTGCTTCAAGGGAGGTGATTGAACGAAATTGAAAATTTTGAATAACTGAAAAATTATTAAAGATAGGTATAGAAAATGTTAATACAGTTCGATGCAGAATTTTTTTCTCTATCCAACCATATAAAGAGAAATATGGGATTCTATTTAAAATAAGCAAGTTATTATAGTTTGAAAATTGCCTGAAAGAAAATTTCATTTCAGCTAAACGCTGAAAGATAATTGAATTCTGTTTAAATTGGCAACAAGTACACTACTTGTACTACTTAAATTCCAAGTTTCAACATTTCAGATGTTATATCTTCTAAAATATGAATTTTTCAATCAAACACTGCAAATTTTAAAATTGCACTAAAAGCTGAAATATCTGAAAAACTTTCAGCGCTAGACCATGGGTCATGTTATCAAAGTCCCTTTCGATTTCATCAAGGAATTCAAAAATGTAATAAAAAATATACCATTCAATTTTAAATAAGAGAGTAGGGTGCACTACCCTATATAAGGGGGGTAGCTAGATCAACGAGAATATTTTCCAAAGGTAGTTCAAGTGCCATAACGGCCACATACCAAATTTCATAGAGTTTCATCTATTAGAACTCCTTATACTTTTAGGGTGCCATCCTCTTGGCTCACCCTGTATAGATCATAGACAATATAGAAATAATGAGATGTAACAATCTCCTCTCGAGAGGAGATTGAATTAATTAAACGACAAATTCCAAACAAAGAACGTGATTAACCATTCATTTTCTTTCTACAATGAAGAAATTTGGGTATATTGATAACAAGTCTGTAATCGTTGAAATTTCAAGCGTGTTATTCTTATCAAATCACCGACCATTTTAAGATCATCTAAATACAATTAATATTTGTCCCCATAAAACGATAAGCAAACAAATTAAATTCAAAAGTTGACCTGATAAAATTTGAGAAAAATTACGATTCTGAGCTTTTTTTTGGGACTATTGAGCATTTCCAAATTAATCAGACAATTATCTTCTATTTCCTTTTATTTAATCCATGTTTTTTCGTCTCTTAATCAATTATCTGTTTATATTTCAAACATGATTTAATTTGAAACATATGCAGATACCCTCTTATCTCTTATAATGTAACTTTTACCGTAAATCATATATAGATTCCGATAACAAACATGTCTGACCTTTTTGGTATAGCTGATAATCTAGAATCAATTTCACCCCTATTTGCTGTGTCTACCTACCTACAAAAAATTATTGCACCAACAGTCTATCTGAAGAAAGAATCAAATTACAATTGAAAATTACGTTAAAACCTCAATCCTGAAGCTATATTTATCATTAATATTTGAAATAGTTACGAATAGAAACGGAATGGGATTGACCCTGCAGGCCATTCCTGAAAGTTCCCGCTAAGTTTTTAAAGCTCCAAAATTATTGTGAGGAGTACAAATTTGATTGGTTAAGGAATTTTGAGGTTATGTTGAAAAACGCTTTTTCAAAAACTTTTGACAACGATGTCTCGCAAACACATCAACGGATTTTGACGAGCTTTGCCGCATTCGACGCAGTTTTTAAAGCTCTAAAATTATTGTGAGGGATACAAATTTGATTGGTTGAGTAATTTTGAAATTAGGTTAAAAATAGTTTTTTTCGAAATCTATCGACAACGATATCTTGCGAACAAATCAACGGATTTTGACGAGCTTTGCGACACTCGACGCATTTTTAAAGCTCTTAAATTATTGCGAGAGGTACAAATTTGATTGGTTAAGTAATTTTGAGGTTATATTGAAAAAACACTTTTTTCGATATATTTCGACAACGATAACTCGTGAACGAATCAACCGATTTTGATCGTTCAAACAGAATTCGACGTCATTAGTTAAGGTTAAGAGCTGATTAGATTATGGAATTGATCGGTACAGCAGCTTAATAGTTATTTTGAAAAAACATGATTTTAACAAAAGAAATTTTTCGGTTTTTTTGGAATTTCTCAAAATCTATCGGGCCGAATCGGTTCAAACTTACACGAAATCTAAGTTTAGTGGAACCCTTTCGAATGCCGTAAAGAGCGTTTCAATACGTCAATCCGTTCAAAAGTTATGAGCTGCTTACATAGTCTTCACACACACACACATACAGCCATACAGACACCCTCGCAAAAATAGTCAAAATAGCTTCCTAGGGTCCCAAAACGTCGAGATCTGCTGAAAATTCAATTTTCGAAAATTGGGGTGAAACCAAGAACTTCCCGAAATTTTGAAAATTTTCAATTTCCTTAGCGGGAAGTTAAAAATGCAGATATACCTACATATGTACATACATAGGTATATTTAAACTAGCTGTTGTTCGCGGCTTTGCTCGTGTAAAAAGATATCGTAAATACATTTCAGTTTACGTTATTTTAGGACTTCCATTCAAACTTTCATCCCCTTACGGATATAATTTCCAGAAATGCTAAAACGATTACTTATTGTTTTGTAATCAAAAGCGCAAATGGTAATAACGTTTCTTGTTTTTAACTTCAATTAACTTCAAAAATCATCCCCCATTCCATGTGTTTAATGTTTCCTATTCAAAAACCTAAATATGTAATAATATTCCTTGGTTTTATGTTAAAAAATGACAGAACTCCCATACAAATCTTCATTCCTTATTTCACCCCTTAAGGTCGAACTTCAGTGGATCAAAATATAAACATGATATTCAAAAATTTTGAAAAAATTACCTAATATTAGTTTAAGCATTACCTACTTATACAAAATTTTAAGCAAATCTGTCGGTTAGTTTTTGAAAAAAAATTGAAATAAAATGTTTTCTCATCAATTTATTCTTTCATTATTTTAATTCAATTACAAGTCGTCAAAGAGGCCAAGCTAAATTTTTCTGAGAAGGCCCAAATTTTTAAAATCCGCCACTGGTAATTATTATGAAACGACTTTCGAAGATTTTCTCAAACTATGCATCAACATTTATTATCTGGACGGAAGAGTTTTTATCTTTATACACAAAATTTATATGACATAAAAGATAACCAGAAAACCACGCCTCTCGTATGTAAGTATATTTCCAAGACCAGAGTTTCATTTTTAAGTATAGCGGCTTGCGTTTTTAAATTCATCTAGGGGCATCAAAATAATCTCAATCGACACTGACTCGAGTCGACCAAAACAGAGAAATCCCCTTAAATGATAAATACGTGTTCTATCCTTTAAGGAGAATTGATAGTTTTTCTATTTACCGGTTGATTAATTTAATATTACAACAAGCGACACATTTTGCTGTTTCAAAACAACTTTTTTTCGATGTATAATGAGTCAAAGTTTCGAAACTATAGACGAACTATTACAATAAAAAATCGATTTTGAAAAAAGTCGCAAATTTTACTATAAACACCAGAGAAACTTGACTGTTCCCAACAAAGCCTTTGTATTTTCGATAAAAACTTTATCAATCTAAACTTTAAGTATCTGTTTTATTCTAAATATTATAATTTAAAAAAAAAACAATAAAAGTAAGCGAGACTTTTTATAACGTAAGTAAAAAGCTTTTCAAGATTATTCTTTTCATCTGTCCAGATTTAAACAGGCACATGAGATCGCACAATAACACTTAAACCCAACCAATCAAAATGCAATTTCAACGACTTTTGAGTATGGTGCTTTTTATCCGATTTTTTTCACGTGTGTTCACATAGTCCGCTATTTTCCATATGAATAATCAAATTTAATAAGTACCATTTTCCATTAAGCAATTAAATTCAAGAAATAATCTTCCTAAATACCACTCAAGCTTGATATTTAGCGACTTTTCAATTGTTATAATCAAAGATTAAAGCCTTTAAACTGAAGCTTATGTACTTTAGTTAGATTCGGTCTTGGTAAATTAACAGTTTTCACACACGCAAAAAATTTAATAACAATTAAATACTTGGTTAAATATTCAAGTTCTCATAATATTACCCTTGATAATTTTAAAAGATACACGACAAGTTTGTTATATCGCAAAAAGAGGGAGTTATTGAAGCGAGTATAATTGACATTCTGGTAATCAAATCAAATCTTGAAAGTTTCAACATTTGTCATCATTTTGCATATCAAATAAAACTTTTCAAAGTAATTGACTCTTTGATATTTTAGTTTAACATTAGAATTCAAGCTGAATCTGTCGATTATCATCCACTACTTATAGTTTATCTGATAGATAATGAATGATAATTACAATTTGAAAAAGTTTATTAACTATCTATTCTCACCTCATTAATAAACTCGTAAATATGTACTACAATACATCGAAGTTTTTGCTCAGTACATCATTAGGGGTGAACGGGGCTAAGCTCGGCCTGAGGGGTGAGTTCAACAAATGGCACTTTTAAATTAACTAAAGATAACCAACCTTCGCCTCTTATAACGTTAATAGCTTTAGTACATAAAGACCCGAAATTCAGATCAAAGGATTCATCTTATAATGTAGAAACTTATGCTAAAACCATTTTTAAATTTGAATTGTGATTGTTTCAGAATTCGTATCCGATAAGTTATAATATTAGGAAATTTGGTCGATATCATTATACAGGGTCAAATTCGTATGAAACTCCTATTTATGAGATGGTCTTCAGAGAATATTTTGGCAAAGGTAGGACCACGTAGCTCATTTGTAAGTTGGCCAAAAAACGTTCGTTTCTGACGATATCACAGGTTTCAGAAGCGAGCTAAACAACTAAAACGACTAAGAATGACTCGAAAAAGAAAATATCATAGTTGAAAGAGTCCCCGAGTCATTCTTAGTCGTTTAACGTGCATAACTCGTTTTTGAAAATCGTGACATCGTCAGAAACGAGCAACTTTTGAGTTACTTCAAAATGAGCTACGGGACTCTAATTTTGCTTAAATGATCTCTAGACACCGTCCTATAAATCCTTGAAATATTTTTTGAATCGTTCGCTAACTAATAAAAGTTTCACACGAATCGTATAGATTGCAGTTTTCTTCACTTTTACAGCCAATTTATTACAATGCTCAACTTGCCTCGCTCTCCCCTAAGTATTTTTATATTGTTATAAAATTTTATTATTATTTCTATTATTAAGTTTATTACACCTAACCGATAATTAACTGTATTATAACATAAGGCTGAAATCATTAAAAAAATTGAAAAACAATTAATAATTTCAATAATTTTGGTCTTACGGTCTTCTGTCTTTTTCTTTTAATCAACATTTTTTTCTCGATAAATTTAATTAATTTTCTACTGATCAGTGTGGTGTCTAGTTATACAACCACTTTTCATGATAGAATCCTTTGTGTTATAAAAAACAAACCTTTCCAATCAATAAAATCCAACAAACTTGCTCAAAACGGCTTTTTGTATCTACTATAAACCAGTAAATATGATTTCATCTCAAAATAATAAGCTAAAATCTAATTATGATTTATATTAAATGAAAAGTAATTTTTGGAATGATTTTCTAGGGACGCGAAATAGAATTTTGTCTCATATTTTTACTGACTTTAATTCGAGTCGATCTTATTGGATACAACAGCCGCTCTCAACTCTCAATAACAAAAATCATTAAAAGAAGAAAATTGAACTAATCAAATCTACCAAGTTTAATTAACACACATGACCACCTTTAGAGTTATTTCAGAAATTGGGGAAGAAAAAGAATTTGAAAAAAAACAAATTCTAAGAGGAAAATTCCGCTATAAAAGTTGCATGGGTAGTAAACATCTGTTTCATTTCATTCAACTTGTAACATAATGAATTAAAATTTGCATTGAAAGATCCTGAACTAAAGAAATATTGAATCCTTAGTAAGTTTATAATATTGAATAAAATAATAATGTCCAGGAAACAGGGGTGTTAAGCTGCCTATTCTGTGCAATGATGAGATAATTCACCACCAGTATTATTACAATTTTTTAATAATCCTTGTCGTATTAGCTATTAAAATCAACCGAAAAGTACTGTTTACAATGTACCTATTTATTTTTTAATTCGTCAAGTAGAATTGTGTTTTATTTCACACTATTCGGTTATATTTCATCAGAAATTCAGTGAGTAAACTGTCGATTAAGCCGAGTTATGTTGTATAGTAACAGTTACAACAAACCATGAAGCTTTAATAAATTCAAACAATCCCTAAAAGCTATTTACATTTTGAATATATTGACTTGAGTAATCTAATGTGAAAGTTTCCTTTTATACTCCGCTTATTCTGTCCGTTGATCCCAAAAACCAATTGAATTAATTACAATTACAAAACCTACCTTTATTAGTAAATAGATAGGTACAGGGTTTTTGGTCTAAGTATGGTGAGTTTTAAAAAACTCCTATTAGTCGACGAGCGATTCGAAAAATATTTTGAGGAATTGTAGAAGAGTCCCTAGGGAACATTTAAGCAAAATTAGAACCTCGTAGTTCATTTCAAAGTTGGTTAAAAACGATCGTTTTGGACAATGTCGCAATTTTAAAAAACGAACAAAACACACAAAACGACTAAAAATGACTCAGAGACCTTCCCAACATTGATTTTTTGCGTTTTTCTCTATTGTATTCCAGAGAAAATACGAAATATTTCCACCTGTTCCGGAATAAGATGGAGAAAAACGAAAAAAAGTACAATTTTGGGAGAATCCTAAAGTCATTCATAGTCGTATTGCGTGTTTAGTTCGTTTTTGAAAATCACTACATCGTCAGAAATGAGCATTTTTTGACCAACTTTCAAATAAGCTACGAGGCTCAAATTTTGCTGACATGTTCTTTAAGGTTCCTCCTACAAATCCTTAAAATATTTTTCGAATCACTCGTCGACTAATAGGAGTTTCTTAGATCACCATACTTAGACCAAACACCCTGTACATAGCATACATTCACAATCAGTGTCGGACTGGCAACCATTTGGCCCACCTGACAAAACATATTTTGGCCCCATCTCTAACACAACTTCAAATTGAAGAGTTTTAATCTGTACGTTTTGTTTAATTTTTTTTGTTATTCATAATTTGGTTCTTATTATGGTATAAGCGTTTTTCGGGCCCCCTATCTACATGTGTGAACAAGATAAAAACAAAGCTTATCGATGGGGAAATTCGACGATAAGGTCGAAATTATTCTGGAAAAATCGGGCTTTCACGACGGATTTTTCGAGAATTTTCAAAAAACTAAATAAAATTTGGTTCCAAAATAATTACTTTTAATAGGTTAAAATAACATGAAATATAAGAAAATTTTCCTGATTTTTTCAAAAAAAATTCGGGCATATAGTCGAATTTCCCGAGGTAAGCTTTTAAACACGGTACTGTACCTACAAAAATTTTTCTTTAAAATTGTGAGCAAAATTTTGAAATTTTTGACCTTTTCAATAACCCTATCGAAAAACTGTTTTGGAAAATTTGGAAAACACTTTCAATTTTCTATCTACAATCATTGTCACATAAATAATATTGGCTAAGTAATGGCCAATTATAGGGGAAAATATATTTAAAAAAAAAACATGTTCCAGGATTTTCCTCTGCAATTCATAATTTCGCCAAAAATTTTCAAAACGGAAAATGGCCATGAATGCACCGAAAAATTTCCATTCTAACGCTAGTTTACGCATTTCAAAGTCCCAGAAAACAAACAAGTTATCGATGATTAAAAATTATCATTTTTCAGACACCAAATCAAAAAAGATGCACTTAAGAAAATAGTGCAATTCAATTAAATTCATATTAGTTAACAAACGAATCGAAAAACATTTCAACTATTTGTAGGGTGTCTCCGGAGATTATTTTAGCAAATTTGGAAGCTTGTAGCTCTTTTGGAAGAGAGTTTAAAAAACGCTCGTTTTGGACAATGTCGCAATTTTCAAAAACGAGCTAAACACGTAAAGCCACTAAAAATGACTTTAAAATCATCTTAACATTAATTTTTTTGGGTTTACTAAATTGCATTCTATGAAAAATGGGAAACATTTCCACCTGTACTAGAATACATAGAAAAAAAGAAGAAGAAAAATCAATGTTGGGAGGATACTTGAGTTACTTTTAGTAATTTGAAGTATGTAGCAGGTTTTTTAAAAAATCGTCTATTAAACAACATTTAAATGAGCTACGAGGTTCTAATTTTGGTAAAATGATCTCGAGGCTCTCCTCTACAAATCCTTAAAATTTTATACGAATCGCTAATCAACTAATTGTAACTTTCATAGAATCGACCATATTTAGATCCGACACCCTGTATATAAGATTGTAAATAATTCAGACTATAGTGGTATCAGTTATACACACCGACCAATATTAGGAACAATAACGTATAGGAGAAGCGATAATAGTAAAAGTTTGCAGTAAATCTTCAACAAGTCTATCTTAAGGAATGCAAATATCCCGCAAATACGTGTCTTGAATAATAAGAGAGGTCTTAGAATAATGCATCTTACCACTTGTTAAGCTTTCATAGATAAAGATAAATTTACTGAACAATACATATATCAAAACAGCGAATACAATAACAAAATTTAAATAAAGAAACAAAAGTAATTAGGTAAATAGATAGAAGATAGAATGATGCTATAATGCTATTTCGAAGAACCGGAATCATTAATTCAACTACAGTGAACATTGAAAATTACTCAGGAAGCAACATCTCCGTGTCTATTAGAACTTTGTAGACATCCAACTCAAGTGTGAATCTTTTGAATTATTATAGATTGTCAAAATAGATAGAAGTTAATTTTATAGGAAATACAATTGTAAAGTTCGTTAAATACATATTCTTTGCATCTGTTACACAAATTTAAATGCAGGAGAATATCAAAACGTAACAAAGTAAATTATAATATCTACGTAGATTTATTAAAATAAATGAGGTCTATTTGTAAAGCTGATTACAAAAGCACCATTTGTTGTTTATTAAAAGACCGCCATAAAATGTTACGAGTTACAACATAAAATTCGTGTTGACACTCTTTTTTTCAGTTATCTAATAATACAATCGAGTTTTTACGTTTGGATTGAATTAATTATGCCTACACGTTCGATTCTGGATTCATTATGATTTCGATTGCCATTAAATAATGTCTATCATTTAAATTAAAATACAAACAATATAAAGGGTGTAAAATTTAAGACCATTACGAAGGGATTTATTTCAACTTTTTAACCTTTTTAAAACATTTCCCCGCAATAAAACCACAAACAGTGAATGGTTGTTTTACTACAACATCGAAGCGAGACTTGATTTTAGCATACCCTTAAAATCAAGTAGAAATTAATAAACGAACAACAGAGAAAATGAACAGCAGAAGCATACATGTCGTAAATAGTTAAAATAAAAAGTATAATCAGTAGCAATTTTGAAGGCAGGTTCTTGAAACATATCCATAGAGTATGTCACTGTATAAGGAATAGGTACTGAACAATGGAAACTTATTAGTTTTTATATTAAACAAAAATCTTCGTAAAATGAGCATACATAAAACAGCTACTCAACGTTATATTAAAGTATCTGAAACATGAAAAACATCATTCTGTTTGATTTAAAAAATTAAACTAGAAGCAACTATGCGTTTTAAAAGTTTATAAGGATTTTACTAAAACGTTCAATTCAATTTTTAAATGGTGCATCCGCCAAAGAACTTATTTTTGTTCAAACAAAATAAGTTTTAATCTTCCTTTAAGGGGTGTAATGACAAAATATTCGATTCGGGCGTGTGAAAATTGCCAATTTTCAAACATCGATAGCTTTTTATTATGAAAATTTGTGATAAAATTATGAATGACAAAGAAAACTCTTAGGTTCGATTTTTTCGTACATTATCCTTCAAAACTGGCTAAAACTTAGCCAATATTATTGATTTTTGTCAATTATCAGGTGAATTTAGAGAGTAAATTGAAAGAGTTTTCAAAATCATCAAGAATTTTCCAATATGTTAGTTTTCCGATAACTGAAGCAAATTAAAAAAATTTCCCAACATTGATACCTTGCATAATTTTGAACATAGAGAATCATACTCTCGTTTTTAGAAAGCTGATGTAAGAAAATTCAGTGAGTTTCACGGAAAATTTGAACGCCATTTTTCAGATATAATTAAGAACTATTAAAATTGATTAATTTGCTTCTTAATTAATATGAAAATGTAGGAAATTTTATCTACTTCACGACCATATAATTATAAGTGGAAAATATTTTGAAAATTGTCGGTAAATTTGTCTTGAACTAGACCGTAGAATTGTTCAACATAAACTCACTTTATTTTCAAAATTGGATTTTAAGTGAGCTTCATGGCCATTCCTCTTTGAATTTGTTATCCAAGATAACTTAATAATTATTGAAAATTGATGATTAGCCAGTTATCAAGGAAAATGTACTAAAAAATAGAGTCCAAGAATATTCTATGTCATTCAGAATTTTATCACAATTTTTTCAAAATAAAAAGCTTTACAGTATGCTTCGTATGCTCTACCTAACTCACGTTTACTTTTCTCAATATCTAAAAAAACAAACGAGATATCGATGTTTGAAAAGTGTCAATTTTCGCCCTTAATGTTAACTTAATTTTCTTCAGATAGGTATGTTTTTATTAAAATTTTAAATCTTAAACAAGAAAATAATCTTTGAAATCTTCTAGTTATTACAAAACCAAAATTGAGAATATTTGGCTGTAAAGGCTTTACTAATTAATGACTACGATTGGATCAAAGAGTGGCCGACAGTATTTTTACGTGTTTTTTTGTTGTTAATTAAGAAATGAATCAAGTTGAAAGTCAAATATTTCTTGAACACTTTTATTTACTTAATGATGTATATTAAAGAATATTAATTTAAGAAATATTAAGCATTATCGTCGCTTAACAACAAAGAAAAATTTGGATCCTAGATGGGATACGAGTCCACAACCTCTAATTAATCACACCACTGCTCTGACCAACTCAGTTACCTGGTTCCTTCCCAAACTCAGTTGTCGTAAATTGTATCCTACCCAGGGTCCAAACTTTGCTTAATGGTTAAGTGATGATAATGCTTAATGTTTCTTAATTTAATATTCATTAATTTATCATTAATTAAAATTCATCGTTGAATTTTTCCATATGTTGCACTGTTCAGTCAGTCATTTTTATATTCTAACTATATTTTCACAAGAAACATAGTCTTTTTTATAAATTTTTCATTAAAATCTGTTTCATGCATTTTAATTTTGTTGTTTTTTAATAAATACCATTTCAAGCGTAAAAAATCTAAACGAACATATTTAATGACTAGAAATCGCAGCATCTTTACTTACAATTTTTTTAATTTAAAATATTAAATTATTCCACTTTATTATTCTTTGTATAAAGAAAATCTTCTTAAAAGTAGCTTTTCGGTTCTTTTTAAATATAATTCTCTATCAGCATTACAAAATTTCGTTATAGTTTATTTGTAAACTTCATTACACTTGAATATCGAAAGTACTTTATAAAACAATGGATCGAAAATAGATTAGGTGGTCGGTATAAAATAGAAAATCATCCACCTCACGAATTTCAACAGGTATCATTAGTTCGTTGAGCTGTAAGTTTTAAATAATCTTTCATTGCTTCACTGATAAAAAAAAATCAAAAAAATTTCAACAATAAGTATCAAAAATTAAACAGATAAGAATTTTCAATATCAATTATCTTAATAAATCATTTAGAGACAATTTGGAAATATTTTAAAATCGCCTTAGGTGAAAAATTAATGAGAATGAGCTAATCCGGCGCATCCACCAAAATTACAAATTTCAATACATATTCAAAAAGTTTACTTTTAATAATTAATTAATTTTAACCAATGATATACTTTGTTTAGTTTTTCTATTATTATTGTATAAAAGTGAATAAAGAGAAGAAAAACTCACCTTAATATGTTTGTTTTCCCCCATTAAAGAGAACGAATGAGAAAAATAAAAAAATAATTCAATTAGATCACATGCTTAATAAAGTTCAATAAATAGAATGATTGATAAATTTATTAATACGAATAATTCGGAAGACGGCGAATGCAATTTGAAGTTGGTTGATGAGACGTCGCGACGCTTATCAACTCTGTTTGGTGTACAATCGTAACGTGCACACATTTACGCACACAATCTACCCTTGTATTTGTTGAAATCATAAAGACGCTTGCGCATTTATAACGAAAAGATTTTTGAAAAATGATAATCAACTTAAAGATTGAATTATAAGGAAATTCAGTTATATCACGAATTTAATTTAGAAAATATAATAAATAAGAAATTAATGAGCTATTTTATTATTAATTAATAAGAAAATATAATTTTAACCGGATATGGTTTGTTTTATGAGAAAATTTTAATCGTCTAGAAGATATGAATGATTGTATACTCTGGATATTAAATTTTCTTATTTTTCATCGTCGTTTTACTTAATCTTCTTCTTTTACTTTTTTCTCTAGAATGTTTGTAGAAAAATTAGAGCATAAGTTGTAAACAAATAACGTTTTAATCATCAAAAAAATGTCATGAAATAAATCAAATGTTATCAGGAATTTGAATAACTACCGCATGACTTCATCGATAAATTGACAAAGAATTCTCTCTTTTGTTACAATTAAAATTGAAGAAAATCGTTCGGTTCTCTTTTGACGAAAAATAAATAAAAGAAAATTATAATTTTCATTTCAAAATTAACAGTTCAGTTGTAATGGAAATGAGCTGAAACAGAACGAAATAAAAAGAAGTTTAACTTTTACACATCGCTAAAATAAAAGTGTTCTAACAAGGTAAATTTTTGCATCTTTCCAGCAAAAAAAATATATCAAAAAAGACTAGATCTAATTAAATCTTTTTATTATTACAAATTGTAATCAGTTTCCTGTTGTTATTCAAATTCATACTTGGAAAAATTTAGTCCAATTTTTTTTTTATTATATTAATCAGTAAAATTGTTAAAAACAAGTTGATTAATTAATCTAGAAGCGCCCACGCTGATAAGAATGTTTTCTTTCAAACACACAATTTTATAATTACTCTATTTGTAAGATTTTTATTCTTAAAAATTTATACATCACGTGCCTAGCGTTATCAAATCACTAAAGCTATAAATGATTAGTGTTGTGTTCAATATCAGAAATGGTCAGCTATGAATATTCCTCAAAATGATCAACACACGATTTTTATGATTTTTATTCAATTGATGTACAGAGAGGAGCAGATAAACAAGACCACTTTTTATACGGTCGTATGTAGTGATGTCACAGATCTCTGTTTCTGATTCCGCATGATTTTTTTAGTTCTGTTTCCGATTCTGTTTCCGCACCTTTTTAAACGGATATACAACGGAATTTTTTAGCATTTGCATTAGAGAAACACTTTATAAAAAATATCAATTTGCGGGAAAATTACACAGAGAAAAATACGAAAGCAAAAAATCTCGGCGAAATGTGGTAGTTATTATTATGTAAATACAACGTTCCATATTTACAAGATTTGGTAAACCTTTTGGTTTCACCTGCACCTGCACCTATTCGTATTATATTGTAACAAACCTGTTAATTTATTTTTTTAACTTTTTTATTGTTAGTTTCTGTTTCCGTTTCTGTTTCTGCTATGACACTTCTGTTACATCTCTAGGGAGGATCCTCGAGTCATTTTATATACTTGATTATTGATTAGTTTCTGACGTAGATCGAGTATATTTATGGATAGAGCTTTGGCTACTGATGAGCATAAGAGTTAAAAAACGCATGGAGTGGAACAGTAATCGCGCGTTATTTAGATCTATGGTTTTTGAGAATCGTAAAATTGTCAGAAGCGAGTGCTTTTTAACCAGCTTCAAAATAAGCTACGAGGTTCTAATTTTGCTGAAATGATCTCCAAAAAACCCTCTATAAATCCTTGAAATATTTTTCGAATGATTCGAGAAATATTATGATTTGTCATAAGAGCTTATAGTTTTTATTACTTTTAAATCTCAATATGGTCCAGCCTATTTCTCAGTTCTTATCTCAAGAAAAATAGACTTGAGTACTCTGTAATGCTGTGCTTTTGAAATAATCATATTTCAATTTATATTCTTTAAACACCTTGATTTTCTACCTCTTTTTGGGAAATTCACTGAATTTTCCACAAGCTAACCCTCCTAATGACGTTACATTTGTAATTTAGTACTATATACACTACTTACTACCTCAACTATCAACAATTCAAAAAATTAAAAATCCATAAAAGTGAACATAATAGTGTTTACAACTTTTACTATCAGAATAACCACGAAACAAGAGAATTATCTTTAATGTTAATAACTTTAAATTCACTAGCGTGGTGAAAAAAAATTCTTCTACAGTGATAAAGATGACAGTAATTAAATAAATAAAGTCTATACAAGATAATAAACAATAAAAGAATACTATTGTATCAATTGACTGACGATAACTTTTGGAAATTGACCAGTATTCAAATAATGAATGGATTTATATTGATAGGTGATAAATATCTATACAGGATGTCTCGCACAACCTTCTAGGGCCAGATAGAGAATGAAATTCTAGGGAAAAGTCCTGTACCATTTTTTCACCTGACACACAAATGTCCGAAAGCCGTTTAAAGTAAAGGAGCACCTTCTTTTCTACTTAACTTAATTAATTACTAAGTGTCTGTGTTTCAGGTCAAAAAATTATAGAGGACTTTTCGTCTTAGAATTTCTTTTTCTATCTACATACCTCTAAACGATTTTCCGGGACTTATGAGACAGCCTGTAGGTATGTATGCTAAATTCATATGAAACTCTTAATAGTTGGCGGGCAATTCGAATAGTACTTTGACGATTTTTAGGGAAATCCCTGGAGAACATTTTAGCAAAATTAGAACCTCCTAACTCATCGGAAAGTTGATCAAAAGACGATCGTTTTAGACAATGTCGGAATTTTCAAAAATAAGCAATGACTCGTAGACACTTTCAACAGTAATTTTTTTCGTTTTTGCTCCATTGCATGGTAAAAAAAACGTGAGAAAAATTTCCAAATGCTCCAGAATAAAATAGAGGAAAACAAAAAATAATAAATGTTGTGAAGATCCTCGAATCATTCCATTGAGTGCTTTGCTCGATTTTCAACATTTCGAAATAAGCTACGAAGTTCTAGTTTTGTGAAAATGTTCTCCAGGGATTCCCCTAAAAATCGTCAAAGTATTATTCGAATCGTCCACCAACTAATTGGAGCTTCATACGAATTTGGCATATTTATAACAACAATCCTGTATACTAAATCTAAAATTGTTATTATCAATAATTTAATGCTTCATCATTCTAAATTAATTATTATATTAAAAGAACAGTGGTGGATATTTTATCGAACAAACTTCCATTTTACTCAAATTACTTATTTGATGTGAAAAAATAATAAATGAATCTGTATATTTTATTGATTGGATGTTGAATAATAGTCGTCGTGCCTTTCTTATTAGTAACTTGAGTCTTTTACGATTCATCTTCAAATCCCAAAAGAATTAATCTTCGAATCTGTTGACTGTTAATTTGAATATCGAACGACACAAATTACAACAAAACAATACATAATTTCATAATTATAAATATTTAAACCCCAAAAAAGACAGCATATATTTCATTGTTGTATAAATATATATAGGTCAACATTATACACTGATTACTATCGTTGTTTACAAAAATGGAACATGAAACTATATACCAGTAACATGGTAAACAACTACTTCTCATTATAATACTACAAAGACGTATGTATATTGTCAACATTTGTTAGAAATTTTATAATTTCATCGTAAATTCACATAAAGAAAGATTTACGAACATCTCTGAATCGAAATTAATTCGAGGTAGAACTGTAAATATTTCAAAAATTTTACACTGATTTAATAATTGATGAGACTTACCATTTCAAAACTTTACTGTCTGTGAAAATACAAATATTTTTTTTGTTAATCACCAGTCACCACAATCAACTAACAAATATCGATCCATAAAAACCGACTAAAAACTTTCACAAAGTATTATAATGATCATCTTGTATGAACTGATTATAGTGACATACGAGGTGGTATCAGTTTGACCCTAAAGGTCGTACACGGGACCTTCAATACAACTATATAACCATTTCTATTAAAAATAAAATATTTTGCTCATTTATATTTTTATTTTCGAATCGCTATGAAATTGGAATTTGATCATGAAAATCTCTTATTTAGTAGCAAATATTTATATTTAATCAATTTAAAGAAAATATTACTCTTATTGTTATAATTATTATCATTATAAACACCATACAGTCTTTATATTATTTGTATTTTAATTTCTATCATTGAAAATCTTATGGCTCCTTTTTTCTTCTCCAAATACATTTAAATTGTTTTTATTTAATACATTAAGCACCAGTATCACAATTAGAATTTAACAAAACCTAGTCATAATATTGAGGTAATCATCTCTTATTTTTATACATATGTAAAAATACATAAATTAATAATGATCATTAATTCATGATAAATAAACAAAAACAAAGCAACAATATAGATTTATAAAAAAAACATATATAAAAAGCTTATATCCAATTATAACTTGGAATAGATATTTTAATAATTTGGATTATAAGGTGCCTGTTTATTATATGCATCTCGAGTTGTTGTTGTTGATGGTGGTGGTGGTAGTACAGATTGACCTACAGCTTCTTGGTATGATGGTGGTAATGGTGAATCTGGTGTAGGTGGTGGGTATGGTGCACTACCCATATGACTTCCCATAGGGTATACTGGTCCAGTTGTTGGTGGGTAAGGCGATGTTGTTGGTGGATATGGAGCTATTAAATAACAACATAATTCTTCAATTTCAAATAAAAAATTAGAAAAATTTTTGAAAAAAAAAACAAAAAATTATCACACAACAACTACAAGAAAAGCAACAATCAAACCACATACCAATAGGCGGTGGAAAATATCCGGCAACTAATAAGAATAAAGCGTTATTGTTGTATTATTTTTGTATTCAATTTAATTATTGTTAATTGAACTTACCAGGCATTGCAGGTGGTGTTTGTGTTGGGTATGGGGGTTGATTTGTAGCAAAACCGACCGATGTTGGTGGCAATCCACCCGAATGCGGCATTGGATGTTGTGGTTCTACCGGATATGGTGGCACTATAGTTGGTGATGCTGTAACCAAACAAAATATTTAATTAAATTTACGAATAATAAATCTTTAACTACTTTTATTAAAAGTAAAATGTTTAGATTTCGAAAATTCTAAAAGCGGTACATGAATTGAAATGTGAATCCCGAGACTTTGCGAGGTGGCACTCCGAGGGGTTGTAAGGAACAACAATACGAGTCCACGTTTTTGTTTTTGTTTTGATAATTATTTTGTTGGAAAACTTACAATTATAAACAGTGCCCTCACGTTTCTTACAACACCAACCACATAACGACATTAAAACAAAGATCAATACAATAATTACAATAGCATAAAATATATCCATACTAATGGGCTATCTATAAACCTGTATCTAACATTTATATATAAAAAAACTACTCGGGATAAATTACACAATATTGAGCACTAATTATCCGAATATCAGCAATGATTCATACAATTCTTAAGAGAATTCCAAAATGAAATAGTTATAAAAATTCCATTTAATTTTTTAATAAAACAATTCTGTTTGTAATTAGTATAAATTTCGATTAGTTAATTAGGTATGCGTTAATTATATAATTATTATCCTTATTATTATTATTATTATTATTTTGTATTAATTGATTAATTAATTAAATCATATTATGAAAACAATATAAAATAAAAATTTACAACTGACAAACTTTTAGTTATTTCAGTGTTGCCAACAAATAATTCATTCAAAATTCACCAGCGGCGTAATCAACTTTAAAATAAAATAAAATATTAAAATTAATTATTGAATTGTAAAAAAAACTTTGATTTCTTATTCAATTTTATCAAAAATAATATTCATTATTGTAATATATCGAATATACAATTATTCTTTTATCTTTTAATGTGAATTATTGAAAAGATACGACACTAAACACTGAACGATCAAGAAAATTTGCGAAAATAAAACAGATTTATGTAAATTTTGTGATATTTACAAAACAAATTTTTTTATTAAAATAATTAATAGACATTTTATTTTATTTTATTTATTTTCAAATTTTATTTTATAAAGTTTGTTTATTGTAGTGGAAAATTAAATGTCCCTAAATTCGCTAGTGTCACTTTCAGCTGTTATAATTATAAAAGAGAATTCCAACGATGCCACGATTACAAATTTATCAGTAAATGCACTGTGGTATCAAGAATCAGTTGACTGATTTAATTAAATTTGACAATGTGAGTTGTTTGTTTTAAAATAAACAGCATTATTCGCAACTATATTTTGATATTTTACACATAATTCTCAAACTGAAAATGAGAAAATGTTGACATACAAATTTACAAATGCAAGTTGCAATCTTCTCAAAACTGTATGTTATTTTACTTTAATTGAATGATTATTCAGATTCAGAAACAGCACAAACTTTCTAGGAAACTCAAAAGCCCATACATAATTTAGTTGAAAGAATTTTGTATTTAAGAATTTTGTGATATACTGATAATCTGGAATACACTTGGCAACAGTGCATAAATCAAAACAAAAATCAAAACAACAATCAAAACATTACAGTTGTTGGTTTTGTTCCAATAAATTTTAAGAAAACAAATGTCGACACGTTATTTTATAAATCCATCACCTGATTACAACAGTGGGCAAAATTTAGAAATACCGAAACCATTCCTAATTGAATTCGTTTCAAAATTAATTGATGATATTCGAGCATCATTTAAGCCAAATCGAAAGAATTGCGAGGATGGTTTATATTTGGGTACAGCTGGTGTTTCATACATGTTCTATCATTTAATTAAAAATCCAACATTTGAACATCACCGAAATGTTTTCTTACAAAATTCTTTAGTCTATATTGATGAGACAATCAAATTTATTGAGAAAACAACAGTTAAAAAGCAAGATTTGCCCGCTTTCATTCTATGTAATAGCGGGATTTATGCTGTTGCTGCTGCTATTTATCGATTAGCCGGTAAACAAATCGAATTTGAACAATTCAAACAGAAATATTTCGAAATTATAAATATTTGTAAAAGAGCGAATTTTCTACCTTGTGGTTGTGATGAATTATTTGTCGGACGTGCTGGTCGGTATAATTAACAAATAGTATCATTAATTTTTTGTTTAATAACATTTTTCTAGGGTATATTTTGGGTATGTTATGGTTGTGTAAGGAAACAAACAGTCAATTACCATTACAAGACCTTTACAAATTGTGTAATATTATGATAGAATCGGGTCGTCAATATTCGAGAAATTACAATAGTCCCTGTCCGTTAATGTATTCGTATTATAATGTTGAATATCTTGGTGCCGCTCATGGTCTATCATCAATTCTACAAGTTATTTTAAGCGTACCCGGATATTTAGAATCGAATCGTCATAATTATAACGACATAAAACTAAGCATTGATTATCTGTTATCATTACAAGATAGTCAAGGTAATTTCCCATGTGCTCTAGATGAAATCGGCCAACGAAACGATTTAATCCATTGGTGTCATGGTGCTGGTGGTATCATCTATTTAATGGCGAAAGCATATTTAATATTTAAAGAACAAAAATATTTAGAATCCTGCAAGAAAATGACGGATTTAATATGGCAAAAGGGTCTATTGAAGAAAGGTCCAAGTCTATGTCATGGTGTTGCCGGTAATGGTTATGCATTTTTACTATTATATCGTCTAACAAATGATCAAAAGTATTTGTATCGTTCAATTGAATTTGCGAAATTCTTAAAAACACCAGATTTTCAACGGGCACGCATCCCAGACCATCCATATAGTTTATATGAGGGTATAGCTGGGACTGTTTGTTATCTGGCTGATTTAACACATCCAGAAGGGGCATGTTTTCCGTTTTCAGACGTTTTTAATTGAATTGAAGCATCTTTTATGGATGTCTCTTATTTTTTTCATTAAACCATACAACATATCCTTATACAGTGTGTATACAAATTTCAATACAACTATAGGCTAAATCGGTAACCAAAAGTCGTAGAAAAAAAGGAATGGCACACTACCGATCTACTTTTTCCGACTAGTTTAATGGTGAAAACAAAAAAGAATTATCTCCTTGTGTATATTTTGTCGTTTCGGCAATCGCTTATATCTTGAACACTTATATTTACAAAAAAAAAGACAGCTCAGTTTTGTTTTCACCAATAAACTAGTCCGATTGTAGTAGATTGGTAATGTGTCATTAGTTTTTTTTATATCCTCCGGCTACCGAAATAGCCTATAGTAGCATCGAATTCGGTTTAACTTGTACAACGATACTTCATGTGGCAGTTGGCTATGCCTTTCTTACGTAGTATCGTAAATTAATTCATACTTTATTATATTCGACATAATGTATCTTTTAAGTGGCCGAGCCAAGCTACGGCCCTACGTAACTAGAGCCATAGCCAATTGCGGGGTGAAATTTCAGTGTACACTCTGTATATAAAATAAGAATTCAACACGGTGTTAAATTTAATATATCTAAAAACGAACCTGACGTTCGAAACAGTGGTTGCTGTAAATCAATTGTGGGTGCAGTTCTTGCAAATCTTCGACTAGATTGGTTTGTAAATGTACCTTGTGTGTCTTCGTCTAAAATAAAATACAAATAAAAATTAATGTTTCTTTTTCTTTTCGTCTTTCGAATACAAATATTACGTCGCCTGAGAAGTTTAACAAAACAACAAATACATAAAACAAATACCATACAGAATAAGAGTAAAATAACTGGTGCCATTATAAAAAACATGTCCATTTTTTTAGAAAACTGAGATACAGTAGATTTATTGATTTGTATACTTTCTAAAGCATAAAGTAATTAAAACCTATGATTAAAACTACGAACTAAAATTGGTATAAACAAAATGAAGATCATATGCGAATATCGATGAATGCAAATGAGTAACCTTCAGGAAATTCTAAAAATACACTTTTATATTTACGCAACCATCCAAACATGTGCCTACTAGATTTTAAATTATCATATCACCATTTTAATTTTAGGAAAAGCAATGATGAGGCTTAGTGATCAATGATCAGATGATCACTGATTGGTAATCAGTGTCTGATCAGTTATCCTATCAGACACACATAAAGCACATAAACATATGGATAAGATGTTGACATGTAAGCCTAAAATTACGATTTTATTTAGGAATTTGTATTTTAATAAAAATTCCTATTTTTCTTTTTGATTTCACTTTTGTGTAGCTGTCAGAGGTGTGAGAATTATATAAGCTTAATTTTCCCATGCCGTATTATCCTCGGTATTAAACTTTTAATACATTCGGTATTTAATGTAAATTACAGCTGTATTTTACAATTGTATTATACACACTCACATCACTATGAGGCTTTTAAGCTTTGTTTTCAAAATAACCGCTGTAATAAATTCCAAAATTATTATAGGTGGTCTGTGGTAGTAAAGTATGAACCAAGTTACGACTTTATTGTATAACAAAAACACGGCCAACTATATGAGGTGAAATAGCATTGTACACACTAGATATATTGATTGGAAATTAACAATATTTTAATCTTTACATATTTTTTTCAATAGATCATTATAATTCAGGATTTATTACAATGGAAACAAAGATTTTTTTTAATAATTGTATTATTTTTTTGTTGAACTTCTTTCTAAAATAAGAATAAGAACATTTCATAAATACCGCCATATCGAATATTGTATTACCATCTGTTCCAAATTACCGTAACAAAATCCCTATATTTGAAACTAACCAATCAACAATGAGTTAACAAAAACTTTAGACCAATCAACAATTAAGTTTTTATCATTTAGTGACTTACAGTGAATCAGATGGGTAACATTTGACAACTGTTTTATTCATTCATATTGTAATTTTCCAGTTCTTTTGTGAATAAATCTGTTTTTTTCAAATTTTCCTTAATATTAAAAAAACCTTGTTATCAATTGTATCAAGAAGGAAAATGTCAGAAAATCGTGAAGAGATCCTAGCTGATTTTCAGGTAATTTTACCAAATTTTTAATTGATAAATTTTTGGTTAAACGTTCAGGTTATGAACAATGACAAAACACAATTTATTTTTCTATAATTTAATCATAATTATTAATATTATTGTTTAATTACAAATTAGGCTTGTACTGGTATTGAAGATGTTGGTGAGGCTATCTATCATTTAGATGAAACCAATTGGGACCTATTGGTAATCAAATTTATAAAATTATCTTTTTGTTTGTTATAATTATCGTTTTTTTTTGTTGTTATTGTATAGAGAGCTGTTAGCCGTGTGATGCCGCCCGATAGTCAATCATTCCAACCACGTTCAGATCCTGACGTAATGGTAGTCGATGATGTTGTTAATATACCATCTAGTCCAATTGAAACAGCCACTGATATGGTGAATGTTGATGATAATAATATTAGCCATCCAACAAATCGTACAATTACTGATAATAATCAACCATCAACATCCACAAATAATTCAAATAATGGTTTGTTAAAATTCAATGTACAATATTGTGATCGAATTATATCAATTGATCTACCTGAATCAGCTACAGTTTGTAAGTAATTCAACAATCTTCATTATCATGTGATAATTAGAAAAAATGAATGTTTTTTAGCTGATTTAAAATTGGCATTATTTAAACAAGTAAAAATGGCACCATGTCGCCAATTATTGTCCGGTTGGGCTCGATTAAGTCAATTTGAAAATACACCATTCTCGAAATTGATGCTACCAAAAGAGAATACTTTACATTTAACAATTAAACAGAATAACGATGGATTTACAGCTGAAGAAGAGTTTGTTTTTATCGTAATTAATAATAATTGATCTCTAATTTTACTTTTATTTTAGTGCAAATGTTAAAGCGAAATTAGAGGGAACTTACACATTAAATATAAAATGTGATGATAAAACTTATAAATTAAACTATCCAGGTACTCAAACAATATTAAAAGTAAAAACTGATGTTTTTACTCTAACAAATATACATGTACGAAATCAAATATGGAGCGGTTGGCCACCTAATATCGATGATCAAACAATGCTAGCATTATCAGGAATTGAGTAATTTTCTTTTCTTAATGAAAATTTTATATTTCTAAATTATAATTATTACAGTTATCCAGAACATGATTTAAAAGTTCGTCGTAATATTACAACAAATCACAACAAAGAAAAGAAACAAAATAGTACAAATATTGTTCATATTGATAGTGAAGATGATGAATTCGAGGATGCTTCAGAAAGTTTTAATGTAGACGATGAATATTTCGTTGATAACGTTACATCAAAACGTCCAGAACCTTTAAGTAATTGAAATAACAACAGAAGAAATATTTTTTTAATTAATAAATTTATTCCAGTTCCAGATAATATTGATGAAGAAATTCTAGGTAGTATAAGTTTCTCTGAACAATTCACAGCAAGATATGGTCCAGTACATCCAGCTTTCTATCAAGGTACATTAGAGGATGCTATCAAGGAAGCTTGTTCGAAACCTGCATCTGAAGTATTTCTACATTTTTTTTTATCAAATCGTCAATTAATTATCGATTTATATCTGTTTTATAGAGGAAGATTCTTGCAATTTATCTCCATCATGATTCTAGTGTTTTAACAAATGTCTTCTGTACACAATTATTAGGCTATGAGAGTGTTATGCAAACATTTGAAAATAATTTTATATTATGGGGATGGGATTTAACATTTGAAAGTAATCGTACAAAATTACAAATGTCTGTAAATAATACACTTGGTAGTACAGCAGCAATGAGTTTAAGAAATATACCACTTGATAGACTGCCAGCCATTGTATTGATTATGAAAATTCGATCATCCACTGATATTTTCTCCGTCATTCATGGTATATTCTTGCTATTTATAGATTTATTTTTAATCATATAATTATGTATTATTATTGTTAATTAGGTAATGTTGGCGTTAATGAATTGTTATCAAGTTTAATTGAAGCAGTTGAAGTATTTACTGAACACCAACGTGTTGAAATTGTTGAAGAGCAAGAGAGAGCTGAACGTGAATTAGTTAAATGGGAACAAGATGAAGCTTATCGGAAGAGTCTAGCCGCTGATCGGTAATTTATTATTTTTTGTTCGATTATTTAACATACATGATATTTTATTGCGCAACATTGTTACTAAAAAGCAGAGCTGTCACAAGTCTTTTTCAAGAGGACTTAAATCATAAGTCACAAGTCAATTCTAAGATAGAAATTAAATAAGTATATTTTTGCGAGAATAAATACCGAGGTACAGTCGGTATTTTGAAATAAATTGAATCAATAACAACGATGCTATAATGAGTGCTCTTATTATCGAGAATTAAGGTTACAGCACGAGCGAACGAGTGTTGTAATCATTCGAGGTAATAATAGCACACATTATAGCGAGTTGTATACTATACTTTATCTAAGACTTATTTCTAAGTGTACAGATACTGGTGGTGTACATGAATATTTACCTTCTTCATCATTTTCGATTCAAAAATCGCACAAAAAACCGACACTTTAGAACTGTTGTTAGTTTTATTTATTTTTACGTTTGTGTCTACCTTCGTACCCTACAATTGTTTTTTATTTAAAATTCGTTCTTTATAAATGACTTCAATCCACCTAAAAGAGTTTCTGAATTATTTAAATAAGTAGGTACCAAAAATAATCAGTCACTTTAATTCAGAAGTCTCAAAAAATTGAAGTAAAAATGACTTAAATCACAAATATGAATTAAGTCAAAAAAAACGATTTAAATATTCAAAGTTCTGACAGCTTTGCTAAAAAGAAACCGGTGCTGATGTTTATTTTTATTTATTTTTTTTATAGCGCCAAAGAGGAGGCGAAACGTCAACAGGCGAAGGCTGAATCCGAGGCTCGTCTACGTATCGAAACTGAAAAGGCATTAGAATTGGCACGTAAAGAGGCACACCGTCAAGAAGTTGAAGCTAATTTACCACCAGAACCACATAATGAAGGTCCTGATATAACAAAGATACGTTTTCGTTTACCAAAAGGTGAAAGTATTGAACGAAAATTTTTAGGTAGTTCAACATTAAAGGTAAAATATTATCAAACATGCAATTTCTAATGTTATATCGGTGTTATTATTTTTTTATTAGATATTGTTCGATTTTTTGACAGTTAAAGGATATCCAATAGAGGAATATAAAGTTATTTCAAGTTGGCCAAGAAGAGATGTGAGTATTTATCCAGAGAGAATTAGATAAAAATCTAATTCTCTCTGTATTTATCGAAATAAAATAATAATTATAAATAACTAATTTTTTATCAATATTGCAGTTAACATCACTTGAACAAAGTAAAACATTGCAAGAATTAAACTTATATCCTCAAGAGACTGTGATATTAGAAGAAAGATAAATTTGAATGTACGATTATTTTCATAATTACTTGCTCGATTAATTGGGTTTTCGTGTCAGTTATTTTATGTTTCATATTTTTAAGCAAAATTTTATTTCAGTATTCACTTAGTTGATGGTGTTTGAAATTTAAAAAAGAAATGAAGATCTATTAGAGAGATACAAGTAGATTTTAAGATTTTGGTGTAGTGTTTAAAACGAAATAGTGTAAATCAATTAAATCAAAGATTCATTAATTCAATAAATTTGTAGTTGTTTTAAAAGAAAAATTCCGTTACCATAAAAGACAATCATTTGGTTTAAAATATAAAATTTGTTTCTTCTTTTAAAATTGAAATAGGAAAACGAACAGGATTTGTGATAAACTAATAAAAATTTCGATGAGAAAAACCAACAACAAGACGAAATTTGTCACGAATTCCCATAAGATAATTGTAAATATAATTGACAATTAATTGTTCAATAACTAACAATTTTAATTTCTATCAATCTTAAAATTTATTTATTTAGAAATAACGCTGAATAGAAGAATTAGGTATGTAGTTTTTGTACGAAAATTATTATTGTAATGGTTGCCTAAATGCTTCGAAATATTTGTAAAATACTGCATGTATTAATTTATTAAGAAAAATTTCGTTCTACCATTTTGATTTATTTCTATATTAAATAACCATTGATATTCTACATGTAATGTTGCAAAATGCTTATTTATTGAAATGACAACCATTGATTTTCTTGTTATATTTTAAATAGTTCCAATTAGAGTCAAAGAATTGAAAAATTGTCCAATTGATCGACTCTTTATCAACGTCAAATTATTCCAATCAGAATTTTAAATTTCATTCGACCATTATTAGATTGTCTCTATCATCCGACTATCAACTTGCAAAATGAGAATCTTTTGTTTATTATTAGTATTTGCGAGATTTTTAACAATTTTTTGCACTTTGAACAATGAAATTATCTTAAAATTCTGCCAATCAAGACATTTATATTCTGTTACAATTTTTAGTTGTAACTCAAAACTAGGTATCTTTCGTTATATTGTTGAAGATAGCATTTTTGATTTGAAATCTTCTAGAACGGGTACGTTTATTTAAAAAGATTACCATCAATGGCATTAACACTTTAATGATTAATTCCGGGAAATTCACGGGTACTTTACAAGATTCTGCTACAGCTGTAGTAGCAGACGGTGATTGTGCCGAATTTCCATCATTCATCCCTCAGGTATTTCTAATTAAAATCGTATGTTAACTTTAATATAAACTAGAATTTTTTCCAGGTTGAAGAAAAGTACTTTTTTGAAAAATACCATTGGCTGATTATCACCAATAATAAATTAGAAGATTTCCGAGAGGCTTTTAAGAATGTGGCCTTAAATATCAATTCAAATGTACATTTAGCCGTATTCAATTCGTCCACTAATTGGTTAATTTATGATATTTATAATCAAGCATATAGACATGATGGTAAATTGAGAATAATCGAATTAGGATTATTCAATTCAACAATCGGTTATCCAGCCAAACCGGAATCGAATAAATATTGGATTAGAAGAAATATGAGTGGTGTTAATTTTAAATCGGCTGTAGTTGTACCAAATCCTCGAATTAAATTAAATGAATATTTGTATAGTGACGAGCACCGTCAAGAGAATTCAATGCATCGATTTCAAAGTACTACCGTACGATATTGTCGTGATTTCTTCAATTTTACGTAAGTGTAAATATGAGAATTTACAAAAAAAATGTAGCCACAATTAATTATTATTAGGTTGAATATTCAGCGTACACATTCATGGGGCTACCGTCAACAGAACGGCCGTTTCGACGGTCTTGTTGGACTTTTAGCGCGGAAACTTGTCGATTTCGGCAGTTCTCCATTACTGCTCAAATTCGATCGTTTACCATACGTTGACTACAGTTATGGCAATTGGATTTTAAGGTATTACCGGGTGATTCATATAAAACGAAAATTTCTTATGGCAACTCCCATTATTTGGCGAGAAATTCGAAAAATATTTCAAGGATTTATAGTGGGTGTCCAGAGAACATTTTAGCAAAATTAGGACCTTGTAGCTCATTGGAAAGTTGGTCAAAACATGCATGATCAAAAATGACTCGTAAACCAATGCAAAATTGATTTTTCCGGGTTTTTTTCTCGTTTGTGCTTTTGGAAAATTAAAAAAAACCGAGGTGGAGATCGATCGTGAAAAAAATGAATGAATCTAGTGTGAGTAATCTTCTTTGTTGTTTACTAATTGAAACTTGATAGGGTAAGATTGTTTATGTTAATTCAGTGTTTATGGCTCTTATTCTGATTTCCTTCAATGTAAAAATAATAAAAGTCACGAAGAGAGCCGGGGGTGCGGTGTATTTTCCCTCAGGGCCCAGCAACTCTTTAAGGTCCAATGTTTTTTTTTTAATTTTCGTTCAACACATACCTAAACTTTAAGTACTTTGCAACGTTCCCAGTTTGAAAATGAGAATTAGTTTTCTACCAACATTGGGGCCAATGTGGGAAGCCAGCCTAACATGAGTAACAATAAATAATGAGACTAAAAAATGTTATTATTTGTTGATTTAGATCGGCGTTTATTTATCGTCGACCCAAGACCGAAGCAGCATCATACGAAATATTTTTACGTCCATTATCAGATTCTGTTTGGATATGTATCCTCTGTTTTCAAATCTTAATAATACTACTATTAAAAATCATCATAAGTCAAGAGAAAAAATTATATAATAAGTCGAATGGAAGGATTGATAATAATTGGAGTAGTTCACTTTTATCAATATTAGGTGTTTTTTGTCAACAAGGATCAATTTGTCATCCACGACTATTTAGTAGTCGTACATTATTAATTTTCACTCTACTATTCTCTGTATTGATTTATCAGTTTTATTCAGCCAGTATTGTTTCATATTTATTAATGGAACCACCGCGAATGATTAATAATTTACAAGATTTGGTTGATAGTAATATGAAAGCTGGCATTGAAGATATCTTGATTGACAGAAATTATTTCAAGGTTTGTTCATTAATATTTCAATTATTAATCCAATTTGTTTTCTTTTATTTTCTTTCTATTACAATTTATTTATTTATTTAGCAAACTACTGATCCAATAGCTATAGATTTATACAATAGAAAAATTAAAGGTCAAACAAATAATTCTGGATTTTATCAACCGCATGATGGTTTGAATTCAGTTAAAATTGGTGGATTTGCTTATCATGTTGAAACTAGTACAGCATATCCGATTATTGGTGAAACATTTACAAATCAAGAAATTTGTGAATTAGAGGAAGTCCAATTGTATCCTACACAACCTATGTATACGAATTTACAGAAACATTCACCGTTCCGTGAAATGATGAATTATTGGTAATTATAATTTTACAATAATTGTATTCTTTACGCTAATCCACTACATTAGAGCAGTGGCGGATTTAGCCTTGAAGGGGTTTGAGGCGTTACGGGGCCCGATACAACAAAATCAATTTTTTTATGGTATTTATTGTTTCATTTGCAAAATTATAAACATTTATAAGAGACAATAACAGTAATTAATGACAAAAAAGTCACAATAGTAATTTTTTATACATAATAATCGAAATTTCACCTTTTGGGGAACCAAGGTGAATGCTACGCTAAATTTTACTAAAATGTTTTCCAGGAACCTTTTACAAATTTTTAATATATTTTTCGAATCGCTTGTCAACTAATAAGGGTTTCAGAGCACATTTAGATCCAACAGCCAGTACATCATATTAAATTATGTATTACAAATTTCGTCTTTCTCTTGGACCCCCGTTGAAAAAAGGGCGGCCGCTTCCACCGCCTTTGCGTAAATCCGCCACTGCATTAGAGAGTAGATTATGCTAAAGATTCACCTCTCTATTTCAATATTCGATTTTTAGCATGTTGGAGCTAGTCGATAAAGGTATAATTTACCGTTTGAGAAACCATTGGGATACCCGGAAACCGATTTGTATCAAATCAATGAAAGCTGATGATATTAACGTTAATTTACACGAATTTTCTTGTGCTTTAATTGTTTTAGCTTGTGGGAGTTGTTTATCGTTAACTTTGCTAATTTGTGAACTACTCTACATACATAAAATTAAATCTGTTAAAACTTTAACTAAACAACAAACTGCTCTACTACCGTTTAGTCATTAAATTCTAGCATTGTTTCAATGAACAAAAGGTATTACAATAGCAGATTGTTTAGTTTTATTGTGTCGTTTCACCTTTTTTCTCTTCTTTTTCTTGATTTGTTTTTCTACTATAAGAAGAATTAAACTAATCGATACACCAATCAGATAGACTACCAAAGCTGGATAGAATTCATCCAAGCCCACATTAAAAGTGACGGATTTGGATGATTGAATACATTCAGGTTTTCGTGGATGCCAATGTCTACGTTCTCGAAACAAAATACCATATTCACCTATTCGTTGTAAACTATAAAAATAAAAATAAATTAATTCAAATCATTACAATTTTTCCACCCTTCAAATTACCAAGTATCTAACATATCACGAAATGGTGAATGTTTTGGATAATTTGCATGCATCGGTTGTGTTGGAAACAATTGTATTTCATGTAATTCACAAATTGCTTTAAGATTAAATGTTGTTTCAATGATTGGATAAGCTGTAGCAATTTCAACATGGAAAGCATAATCACCATGTTCGACTAATTGGAGACCAATTTCTGGTGGTAGAAAATTCGACATATTACCTTTGCCTAGTATTTTTCGATAATACAATTCTTTTGCCACTTGATCGGTTGTACGCTGAAATTAAAAGAATCACTAATTTATAATCTAATTTATTTTTCTACGATTGAACAGAAATTGTTAATTTTCTGATCTGTTTCGGAGGTGGAAAGTGCTCGATTGCTAGAGAGTGTGACCGTTCCTTAGCAACGTAAACAACAAGATGGCAGCTCGTTTCCGATTGGTCCGTCAGCGTGCGGAAAAGTGATCTTTTCCGCACTGACTAATTTTTAATACACAAGAGATAAAACAATATGGTAACCTGATGTCGATCATTTCATCTAAAACACTCATAATCTGTCAAATGATTGATTTACTAAATTACAAAAAAAGTTTTTTCTTAATTAATAAGACTGTTTTTCCGATTTTATTATATGTTATTATGTCATATAACGAGTAATTTTTGAATTTCTGTTCAATCGTAGAAGAAATAGTGTATCTATCTCGAGTGGAAACAGCCTTTGTGAAACTCGTGTGATTGAAGCACTCGCTAACGCTTGTACTTCAACGTACACGCTTGTTTCACAAAGGCCTCGTTTCCACTCTAGTTAGATAAATAACTATTTTAATACATGAAAATAATCGCGGTTATATAGAATATCCTCACAGCCGACTTTCATTGTCGATGTTAAAAGTTGTTTAAGATTCCTGATAACAGTGGTTGGTTTCATTAATAAATGTGACACAATACTTGCTGAATAAAATTGATAAATTATCAATGATAACAAAAGAATGGTTATTGTTGTAATTCGGCCACATAACAGATGAGGTGTTGTGGGTGTCCCTTGTTGACAAAAAAAACCCAATGTATATAAAGTCGATAAACTCCAAGTTGTTTCAACATTATAATCGAATTGTTTCCGTTCATATGTTGTAACTAATTTGAATATCAACACAGATGATATGGCAAACATTCCTGTAATTAACCAAATAGATGTTGATAGAGGTTTTAAGAAAATTTCAATTGATGTCCGAGATTTTGGATTGCGAAATATGAATTTAGCACTAAAAAGTATCAATTTAAAATCGTTGATTTAGAATTTTTTTACAATGGAAATTACTCTAAAATCCAAGTATTTCGTCCATAATCAATAACTTTAGCACGGTCAGTACGTACAAATAATGGTGAACTACCAAAATCTATTTCGCTACGGTTTAGAGCACCAACCATTCCATCAAAACTACCATCGTCTTTAGTGTAGCCCCAGGATTTCGCCAAAAATGTATCCATACTGAAATATTTGATTTTTATCTAGTTTTTAAATAATTAGGTATGGTCCTATTAGTTAGCGAGATTCAAATAATACTTTTTAGGGGAATCCCTGGTATGGATAATTACCTGAAATTGTAAAAATCTCGACAGAAATGGACCAATCTACTATGGAAACGATTAAAAGTGTTGATGGTTCTATTATCATCACTATCCAAGTATTCTCGAAGAGTACCATGGAATGGTACCGGCAACTAGATAACAAAATGGATTAATTATATTGCTTTTTTTAATCGTATACGTACCACCACCATTGTTTTAAATCGTATCAAAGACATATTCTTTCTCGCCCAATATTTATCCTCAACGATTCTAGCGTTAAAACCGATCTTCTCGTTATAAAAACCAATTTTGGTGAAATTCAATAAACCACCATGTTTTGAAGCTGGATTATAAACGTCGATTATTAGAAAATTTCGATCTGTTTCATTATAAACGGCCAAATTTATATCAGCATCTATATTAAGTGTAACATTATCAAATTTATTTCGATAATTTTCTAATGATGATGTGATAAGAAGCCAGTGATGTTTTACATCAAAAAATTTCCTAAAACCACACTTTAACGATACGTTATTTTTCTCATTATTGAAAAAACATTATTAATGAATTATTACTTTAATTAAAAGATTTTCAATATTAGGACAATCGAGATCGCCAACAACACTAATATGTTCATGTGATGTTTGCAATGTTTGTTCAATTTGTGGAAAATTAACATCAAAAATTGATATTTCTTGACTATAATTCAATATTAACGATCGACTAAATTGAACACGTTTAGATCGATTGAAACAGGTGAAGATTGTTCCGAATTTTGTTGATTTCTCTTGAAAATATGCTCGAATCAAATTCAAATCTAATAGAGAATCTATTTTAACAATGCCAATTAATATTATTAACAGTTTCATTTTTATCAAATAACTCTCTATTTTATCTATTTGAAGAGCAATTTATACAAACATGTAAGTACTGTAATTGTGGCTGAGGGAATTATTTATAGTTTTGTCAACTCAAACATTTGTGGTTTTGGACGAATTCGTTTAAACATTAGAATTAATATTTTAAAAGGAAAAAAGTATAGAAGTTACGGTGATTGTGGCCAATGCAGGGGGGCATGGACTTCTTTCGCAGATGTTTTCCAAAGTCACAATTTTGAGAGAAATTAGTGAAAAAGAAGGAACTGTTGAAATTCTGTCTTAACATTGAAATATAAAAATTTCGGGAATCCTATAACACTCATCAATGTTTAAAAGGACCGAAAATTGTGTAAATATTTATTAAATGATTTAGATAGCAAATTAAAAGAGCTTTGGAGATCTTCAAGAATTTTCCCAATACGTTTGTTAGTTTTCCCAAAACTGGAGCAAATTAACAAAAAATCAATAGTGATGATGTGCATAATTTTAAAGATAGAGAATGATACTCTTGTTTTCATAAAGCTCGCTTAAAAGATTTTGAAAATTTAGCAGAAAGCTTCAGGACATGCACCTTGAAATGCTCTATCTAATGCACGTTTAGTGGCAATTTTTGCACACTGAATCGAATAATACCCCCCTTTAGATTACAGTTTTTTTGTGTGGTGCCCCCTTCTTTTCAAGATCATATGACCACCGCTGATTCAATGAAATGCTTCAGTAGAATGTAATAATGATTTATAATAATTGAAACTTCAAATAATTTATAATAATAATAATAATAATTTAGGTTTTTTCCAATCAAGAGAAAAACCAAATTCATTAATCTTGCATCGTTTCACCACAAGTCGAAGCATGCTCCTATAAACAGACAAAACTCGAACGAATTCTTGATGAAATCACCATAAACTTACCTCAACTATATTAGTTGGATATTTCTGATTACAAATAGGGCATTCAATTTCGTTCTTCTTCTTTTTCATATCTTTCAATTTCTTCGCTTTCGTATCATCATCATTGGACGATTCTGGCACTACTGTAATTTTATCTAGATCTAAAAATTGAAATCTTATAATTTGTAATTATTTTTAATGTTAATTTATAAAGAAAACCTTTTGTGAGTGATAATAATCGTCGTTTTCTATTATTAGATTGACCGGCTGGTGTAGATACCTGCTCCACTGTTATTCCATTATGATTTTCATCAAGATCTTCATCCGCTTGCATTAATGTCTTTTCAAATTTTGCCATTCTAGCTTCTTCTTCTTGTTTCTTTTCATCTTGTTTCAATAAATTCTCAAATAAACGTTCAGCACGTGGTAATCGTTTTTTTGCTTTTATAGGCGTATACAATTTTATAGTAGATTCATCATCTTTTGGTTCATCGCTAACAACATTCGATATTGTTATTTTAACATCATCAATTTCATATTGATGATTTTCATGATTTTGGGTTGTTTTCGATTCAGCATCAACCTCTGTTTCTTCTGTATAGACTTTACGTTTTACTTGACGACCAAATCGATTAACATACGTGCTTTTTTGTTGTTGATTGTCTTCAGTTTCTTGTGATTCTTCTACTATTGGGAATGTTTCAATTGTATTAGTTTTTAATAAGGATGAATCTGTGCATTTTGTTGATGGTAGAATCGGTTTTGGTCGTGGTGCCATCAATAATGAACGTGTTGCTAAACTTGCACGAATATTTGATATTTTTGTTAGATAATCAGACATTAATTTAGCACGTTCATTGGCATCTAAATGACGATATTTTTCATTCGTTAATATCGGCAATTCATATGTTGGTTCATGGTAAATTCGCTTAAGATCCGGCGGTGTTGGCTCGTTCAATCGTACACATTTTGAATGGGCTTGTAGCGTTGATTTCATTTGGTTTTCTTTCAATTTCGGCGTTCGTTCCATTTTATTTGTATTATTTTTAGAGTCCAATTCACAATCAATATAATTATTAGACATTTACAATTATTGTTTAAACACACACTAGTATATGAATATTTCTTTTGAGATTCTTTATCAACAACAATTTGAAAAACTAACCACACACATTTATCATTCTATGAAAAAATATCACTTGAATATTATCAATATTTCAAAAGATTCAAGCGATAGAAATTTGTATCCATAATTTAAAAAAGTTAGGTTATGTTTACAAACAATTATAATTTTTTTATTATAAAAAAATTAATCCACAATTATTCACAAAAAATATTAAATTAAACCAATTTACCATTAATTTAATTAATTAATAATTTACCATTTCCTTTACGTGAAAATTTCAAATAAAATTCCCACAAAAACCCCCCACTACTGAAGATTTGTGATATTGTTCATTTAGAAATAAAAAAGAAACACCAACTTAATAACTGTATTATATTAATAAGACTTTATTAAACTATTAAAATTAAGTTTCTAATTCTTTATTCTCGTTCTGTTTTTGTTCTTGTGCTGCTCTCCGGTTTCGCCATGCCGTCATATAAGTTGTTGGATGTATAGGGAAGAATCCGGCTAGACCTTGAAAGAATCAATAAAAACAATATCTATTTAAATCGCAAACAATAATTTATAAATACCAAATAATTGTTCAACCGGTTTAGAAACTGTAGCCCCATTTCCGATCCAATAACGTATACGTTCCAAATTTAAAGAGACCAATTTTTCATCACGTTCATTTGGGATTGGATCAAATGAACCAACTTGTTCTATAACTGGATCAAATTGTTCACTTCTTGTCTAAGAAAAAAACAAACAGAACAATCAAATAATTCGTAATTAAATGGATTTAACAACATACTTCTGCTACTACAATATGGAAAAAAGGACGATTCGTACAACCATGACGTACAAAACGGATGACTTTCGCTGAAAATGGTAGAAATTGACCAGTTCCACTAGCTGGCGGTAGCATTTTATCCAATTTATTTAATCAATTTTTGAAATATCGCTGAAACAAAAAGTGAGGTTAGCAATATTTTTGGGGTTATGTTGTCAATATTGACAAAGATATTAGAAGGAAATAGATTGCTAATATCATATGTTTTGTATTGGATTATAATGCAATCAACTTCGAATGACCTCGAAAGTTAGTCTTACTCTTTTTAGCTAACTACTTATCACTATCTGTCCTTCAATTTGACTGAGGGCGTGTTTACTTTGGCGCTTTAAGCGCTCAAAGCGTTCCACGCTTATAACGCTTATTTTAGCCGTTTACTTTGGGTTTTTGGCGCTTATGCGTCTGTTGACAGATACGACAGAAACCGTTTACTTTGAAGCTTGAGCGAATGTAAGCGTGGGAGCTCTGTACATCAAAATCAGCTGATTTATACAAAGTGGACGATGGACGATGAGATCGAATAATTTTTCTATTACTATCTGGAATTACAATCTTACTACACCTTTTCCAAGTGTGGTTCAGATATTTTCAGTCGTATTTCGGATTAGTGAATTATTATATTTATTTAATTCTTATATTCAAACGAGGTACTGAAGATGGTTGAATTCAACCAAAGCTTATATACGGAAAATAGTAAATTATTTCTGCAATTTTAATAGGAACATTATTTTATTACCTATATCTGTTATTTATTGTATATGGTCTAAATTGAATTGAAATTAGGTATACATACATATATGTAAATTACAAATTAATATTTTGTGAAATTAATTTTATTTTTTTGAATTACATTTTACTAATTTGAAATACAAATGACGATTTCTGAAATTAATTTGTTCCCTATTACTTCATTAACTACAGTTGGTAAAGTTGTAGAATTATTTGATGAAAGTGAAAATGCAAACGCAAAAAATGAAATAGAGGAGTGTCTAATAGTAATAATAGGTAAAACAAGGGCTACAACTACCCAGGCTTCCACCAATTTTTCAAATTTAACACAATTGCGCGCCACGCTTATTTTGCTTCTACTCGATGGAAGAAGCGTTGTGAGCGTTGGTAATGACGTCACGCTGCCATTATGATGATGTCATAACAGTGCTGATGAGCACTTACAGCATCACAGTAAACGGCACTTTAAGTGCTTTAAGCGCTTAAAGCGCCAAAGTAAACACGCCCTGACTATCCGCCAGCGTAAAACACTGTGGCGGAAAAGTTGACAAAGACAGAAAATATAGTTGTTGCATTGTTGGAAAGAGACAACAGATGAGTCTCAAAAAATATTAGTGCGTGTGGTGGCTACAAATTTCTACCCACATTGGCAGTCTAATATATCCAAGTCTATGAATATTGTTCACGTGATTGTTCCAAGTTTTTCTCAAATACAAATATAGTGTTCCAATACATTTACTTTAATTGTAATTGTAGTAAAACAGGTGATTATTTTATTAATTTTTCTTATTAAATAAATTAGTTTTTTTAAAAAAAAGTGCCCTCTAGCGGAGAGGTGGTTAATTTATTATGAAAATAAAAGGTTTTTTATCAAGTCAGTGTTATCAGGTTGGCCAATTGTAATGTTTATATTTATTGTTTGTTAAATGTCCATTAAAATAAACGTATATCGATAATAATTATTTGATTTATGTAAATGTTATCAATTATTGTGATTATGCCATTATCATATAGTTTACTTTTCGTAATTTTAATTATACAATAATTTGTAATGTTGGTAGAGAATTAGAGAATATAGTTGGCGCTGTATATATTGAAAATGTGACGTCATAACAACGAATTAGAAATTGACTATAAGTGAGATAGAGTATAATGTAATAAATAAAGATAGATGTTCGATTTTTATGATGGTGTGTATGTGTGTGTGGTGTGTGTGTGCGTGCGTACGGATTAAGCGGAACAGCCGTCGTCCATTGGAGAGACCAGCTGATTTGAGTTGACAATAAAATGTTCCGGTCTTGTCAGCCCCTATTGGCTGGTAAAGTGTTCAAAAATCTGTTTGATAATAATTAATAACATCAAAAATTCCATTAAAATACCATCAATTATAATGGAAAATCAAGAATGGCCAACTAAATATCAACAATCTGTGGCGACTGATGGATTAGATTGTACAACAGCAGCAGATGATTGTTTAAACAATGGCAACGGTGAGGAGACTAAGACTGTTGATAATAATAATAAAGAATCGGATGAGAAAACTGAAAATGATGACAACGATAATAATCTTAATAATTCAAATAATACTAATTTCAATACAACAACAACAACAACAAATACAGGAAATCAAGCAGTGCAAACCACGATTAGGTCAGTTTATCTAATTTTAAGATCAAATTCATCAATTTATCCCAAAATCCCCACTTATTTATTAATTAAAAGAAGAAGAAAATACAATTTAGTAGGCCTAGGACGTCAGAAAATGTCAAAAAAATTCAAACAAAAGACAATGGCTACTTGATTGAAAAAAAATTTTGTACTAAATTCACTTATTTTGAAAAGAAATTACAGAAATAATAAATTCAAAATTTTCTTTAGAATTTGAAAAGAAAAATCTTAAATTTTCACAAATATCGATTAATTTTAACGCTAATTTAAATTAAATGGAAACAGTCTAAACATAACCTATGAAAATTTAATTATTCTAAAAATATAATTAAAATGTATCTATTTTAATAGTTACTTTATAAAAATGATTTGTTTATTTTTGTTGATTTTATAGAGATCATTTTTTAACAAAAATTACATGGTCATTTTTGGATATTAATTAAGATACGTATTGATAAAAAAACTTTTAATTAGATAATTCAGTTATATAGATAAGGATTATATTAAAGAAACTATGACGATTTTAAATTAAGACACACTACAATTATATTTACATGTTTACTTACTTCTGTCTTTATTATTATCATTATTTTTATTATTATTTGTTGCAGTGATAAAGCCAAACAAATTTTGGAACATATGAATTCTTTATCGAATACAGAAAAATACCTGTTATATTTAAAATTTTTCCAATTAACTAATGTAGTGGATCCGTTAAGGCAACCTTTAAATCCATTAGGTAGTCGTATTGAAATTAGTCGTACAATATCATGGATAAAAACACATTTAGAAGAAGATCCGGAAGTTTCATTACCTAAACAACAAGTCTACGATGATTATTCGTAATTATTTTTATTTTATTTTAATAAATTTTATTTTATTTTATCGTTAATTTATTATTATTATTTTAGGAATTATTGTTTAGAAAATAAAATAAAATCGTTATCACAAGCTGATTTTGGTAAAGTAATGAAACAGGTTTACCCAAAAGTGCGAGCAAGAAGATTGGGTACAAGAGGCAATTCCAGATATTGTTATTCAGGTTTGAGACGATGTATTAAATTGAATGCACCTATTTTACCAGATCTTGCTGATAAACCTTTAGTAAGATATTTAATCAACAAAGATGAAAATGGTAAAATTCATATTAAATTTGAATTATTGTTTCAGAGTACTGAAACACCATGTACACAAAGTAGTTTAACAGCTGCTGCATGGTTAATAATAAAAGAATGGTCTGAACAACATTTTAGTACAACATTTTCATCAATACAAGCATTAGCTTATTATCTTGTTATTACATATTCTGTTGGTGTAGGTACTGAAGCGGCCAATCAAGTTACATCAGCAACAAATGCACAATCTAAAGGTAAATCAATCATTATTTTTTATGTGTTTGTTTTATTTATACAGGGTGTTGGATTTAAATATGGTCTATACTATGAAACTCCTGTTTGCAAGTGATTCGAAAAATATCTTATGCATTTGTAGGGGGACCCCCGGAGACTATTTTAGCAAAATTAGAACCTTGTAGCTCATTTGAAAGTTGATCAAAACACTAGTTTGAATAAGTTTACAATTTCCAAAACCAGCTAACACAAAACGACTAAGAATTACCCAAAGACCCTCTTAACATTGATTTTTTTGTTTTGTTTTACTCCATTACATTCTACGAAAAATGGTAAACATTTCCACTTGCATTGGAAAAAAAAATCATTGTTGGCAGAATCCTCGAGTCACTCTATGTCGTTTTAAGTTGTAGCAAGTTTTTGAAATTTGTTACTTCGTCAGAAACGAGCATTCTTTGACCAACTTCCAGATGAGCTACGAGGTTTTAATTTTGTTCAAATGCTCTGTAGGGACCCTCCTACAAATTTTTAAAAATATTTTTTAAATCGCTCGTCAGCTAGTAGGAGTTTTATAGTATCGACTATACTTAGATTCGAGGACCTGTATTCAGGGTATATGCATATACAACAGTATTTCACTTCGCAATTGACTGTTTCTTTCTTACGTAGTATCGTAACTTAGTTCGTCCATTTGAAATATACGTTAATAAATACCAAATGTAATAAAGTATGAACCAAGTTACAATACTATGTAAAGAAAGCACAGTCCATTGCAAGGTGAAATACCGTTGTACACCCCGTACATGTGTGCCTGTGTCTTTTTTTAATTTTATATTATTTAAATTAGATGTGTATGGTGGGAAAAGTGGAATAAAACATCGTGAAATGCAATTGCAATTACAGAAAAAAATTCAACAGAAGAATGAAGTAAAAGAACGGAAAAGAAAAATTCAGGTATGTACAATTATGATTTAAAAGTCAAATTATTTTGTGGTTGAGAGGGTTACAAAGAAAATGGTTTTTTGTCATTTTTGTAATTGACAATCGATAATTTACAACTCACACCAGAAGATGTGGACAACATATCTTTTAAAAAGGGATATTTTAACTTCTATAGTTGTACCAAAGCGTTTGTGATTTTATGGATTAAAGTATAAAAATATGTGCCGGCTATTTTTACGACTAGAAAAGAGGATTAAAATAATAAATCAAGAAATAATTGGTAGTTGGTCCATCTGTACAAATTTTGTTGTGAAGTATTTCAAATTTTCTAAGGGAATAATGCGGTAATAGAGTAAAGACAAGTCTATTTAACAATGAATGTTCAGTTGCAAATAGCAACTCATAAAATACTAAATCAATCCGGTAGTTTTCGGACAAAGCAGCTAAAGTGGTGGAAACGAAATGGTTGATATTATAGGAAAAGTCAAACTACTTTATAACTGGGATACACAAAGGAAATTTTCCACTGTAAATTTAATGAATAACTTACAAGTTTATACAAGAGGTATAGACAACATTTCTTTAAAAGCAGGTAGTTTCACACGTACGCTATTCAGAGATTTTACAGTGGACACTTTCCTTTGTGTGTCGCAACCACAAAGTAATTTGTCTTTTATTATAAGATTCACTATTTCGTTTCCACTATAAAGACGAGTATTTGCCCGATTGGTAGAATTGTCTGTCCTTTTTTTGATTTATTATTTTATGACGTGTTATTTGCAATTGAACATTCATTATTAAATGGACTTGACTTTAATCTATTACTTTAGTCATATCCTTAGAAAATTTGACGAACTTTAACAGGTAGAGGAAACTCACTTTTGAACGGGAAAGGTCGAGTTCTTCCATAAATGAGCTTATTTAAAAAAAATTATAAGTGGGAATAATCATGGTTGTTACATGCAATTTTCTTTGTGTATCCCAATCATAAAAGAATTAAAATCACTATTTCTAATTATAAATTATATATATAACAAGCAACAAAAAAATTGTTAGAGATGCTGAAATATTGGATGATTTTACGGAACATTTCTAATAATGGCAAATTTTGAACATTTGCAATAATTTAAGTCTCTTTGTTTAATAAACCTATTGTGAATCAATTTTATTACACTAATCAGGACCGATTTTCCTTCCTCTACTTCAGTTGGACTTGTCCTAAATCGACATAAATGTGGATTTACAGACATTTGGATCTGTACACTGAGGTGCACATAAAGAAGACCACCAACAATAAGTGTAGTTGTGTAAAAACGGCTTTAGAGGAGGGTGGTCGTAAAAATTTAACAGAATTGTCACAGGTCAGCCTTGATGAAGAAAAATGTCAATTAGATGAAGGCGATGGATTGACTGGTACCATTTTGGGTAAAACGTGTTATTTCTCGTTCAAGAGGCGGTCTCTTTTTATGTGCTCCCCAGTGTACATGGACGGAATTCCAACTGAACGTTTATAAATTATAAGTCTACAGTTAGCTCAATTTAAGACCAAGTCAAGACTTTGGATAACAAGACAAACCGGCTCGCTCTCAATCTCTCAAGTTATTCCATAAATCTAAACACAATAAGTTCTAGTTTCTGTTTTTATTTTTAAATATATATTTTACTGGTGTTTACAGTCTTCAAAATGTGATCAAAAAATGAATGGTAAACGATCAAAACAACAACAGCAGCAGCAGCAACAACAACAACAAAATAATATACAATCAACACGTCCAGAATCATCACCGACTCTGACAGGAACGGGTGAAAGTAGTACTAGTACAACTAGTACTGGCATTGGCAGCACCAGTACAAGTCCTACTCAGGGCAAACCTATCTGTGATAAATCATTAGATTTCACTCAATTACCAGCGTTACCTGACTTTAAAAGTTTTCAAAAGCCCGTTGTCGGTGATATAAATACTAGCCCCGATAATATTAATAATAATAACAATAATAATAATAATAATAATAATACAATAATAAATAATAATAATCATAATCATAATATTAGTAATAGTACGACGGGGTGTGCTGCCAAAGTACCAATACCTAGATTATCTGTACCTAAAATCCATCGTTCACCACAAACGTCGCCAAGAAAACAGATAAGAAATGCAAAGTACAAAGCCATCCAACCTAAACCGCAACCATGTGATATTGCATCGTACAACCCGCAGTCAGCGACTGTGGATCTCAGATCTCAAGATGTACACAACGTAGATAGGTTTAAGGAAAAAAAATGCAGTGATGAGGATGATCATGAAGATGATTGTGATGCACCTGATTTCCCTTTAACAAGAGAACGACTTGATAGTGTTAGTAATGTTGATAAAGATGCCATGGATGAATATCTAGGTAATATTGATTATATCATATTTTTTTATGTGTACATATTTTAATAAATTTAATTATCTATTATTTAGGAACAAACAATAGTCAACATGAGGAAGAATTATCAAAATATTTCAATAATAATATTGATCAAGATAATAATGTTAAATTATCCCAGCTCCGTCATTTATTAGAGCAGAATGTATCAGATAATAAAAGTGTCTTGCTCAATGTTATAGATCCAAATTCCACAATAATTCAAGATAATGTAACAGCACTTAATACTACACCAATCAATCAAATAACAATGCAAAATGTAATACCTTATGTAGCACCAATACAAACAAATACATTAACAACAATATCGGATAATAATCAAACATTAATAGTAGCTGCTGCAGCTGCAGCATCAGCTATTGCAGCCGAATCTAGAACAACAATTACATCAACAACAGTACCACCAACAACAACAAATCAAACACGTCGTCGTGTTAGTTTTGAAACACTTCAACATGATGATACCGTCCCACCTAGTCCAAATACACGACGTAAGAATTTCAGTTTTACACCCATATCACCAGGACCACAGTCACCAACAGGTAGACAATCGAAATGCTCCAGTACTAATGTAAGTCCATTTGTTAGTCCTAGAAATACACCAGTACCTCGTATTAAAAATACTGGTACAATAACAACAACAGCAACTACAGCTATTACTACATCAGTAATAAATAATAATAATAGTAAAAAGATAAATCTTGTTAAAATTAAACGTGAACCAGATTTAGTTGTAGAAATACCAAATAATGATGGTACAAATAATTTTTCAAGACAACATTGCATGCCACAATCAGCACCAACAAGTCCAATGTTAAATTCAAATAAATCAGTTTTACAAAAATTATTAAATTCAAATAGTAAAGTAACATATACACCGGATTATATAAATTCAACAATAAAAACTGATACAACAGAATTATGTGAAATATTTAAAACAGAAAATGATGATTTAAATAATTTTAATTATCGTTCACAATCTGTACCGATTAATCAAATGGGTAAAAATGAATTTAATAATCAATATCTAATAACAACAAACAATACAACAACAGAAACAATAGCAACCACACCAACAACAAATACGGTAACGGTAGCTGGTGCTGATTTTAATGATCTTGATCCAATATCAGAGACTAGTGCAACAGTTGGACGTATAATTGAGGCATTAGATGAACCATGTGATACAAATAATATTGAAATGTTTGTTGATCTAAATTCAAAAAATCAAGTTTTACCAACATTCAATTTATTTATAAATAATAATACAACAGATTTACAAAATAATTTTGCTCAAGATAATTTAACAGTAACAGAACCAACAGCAACATTTAATAATCAAACACCATGTTCAAGAATATTGAATCGTTCACAAAGTATTGATGTTAATGGTTGTTATGAAATAAAAACAAATCCATCTAGATCTGTACCAACTACACCATTACCATTTAATCATCAAAATATTAATAAACCACAAACACAAATTAAAACATTCACACATAGTTCACGTTCATATCCATCTACACCATTATTGATTAATGAAACACCATTTACATATAATTTAAATGGTGATTGTTTATTAAATGGTCAACCAATACGTAGTAATAATAACCATATAAATGGTAGTAATAGTAGTAGTAGTGGTGCTGTTAATGGTATTAGTACTGGTGGTGGGAATACAACATCAAAAACAACAAGATCAATAATAACAACAGCAACAACAACAACGGGGGATCAGGATTTGGATAATAATTTACCTTATTTTATACCGAATTTAAACGAAATTAATGACGACAATAATATTGAAACGCATTTAACACAAGATGAATTTAGTATAGATAGAAGTTTACCAAGTAACGAGTATGCTATTGTTGAAAATGAAAATGTGTTAATTGATGATGGTGGTGTTTTAATTGCTGAACAAAACTATAATGGTAATATTTAATTGATTTATTGATAAATGCGGTACTATATATAAAAATTTCAAAAATAAGAATCAACATATTATCTTATCAATCAATCAAATCAAATCACAGACTTTTCGGTTTCTTTTTTAATTTTAATTTTATAATCGATTGAATTGCAGCAAAATTACTGCAAGAAATTGTGCAATATGATAAAGAAATTTATGTATCAGTACCGAATTGTATTTATTTCTTTTGATCAACTTGTATGGAATGTTTTTTCTTTTCATTTCTTAAATGTTTTTATTCTAACTTTATAAATTGTCCAAAACAATATAGCCAAGTTTTATCGAAATTTTCAAATTGTCATTAAATTATAAGTGGAAAATAAGAAAACGAAAATAAATGGAGAGGGGAAAAGAAGAATTTTAACAAGAATGTCTGTGATAAATTTATATTATTTTGGAATACATAGTGGCGCTAATTTTTTTTTAATTTCTATATATTTCCAAACAATACCTATTTGTTTGTTTTACTTTCTTCCTTGATTTCTTGAAGAAACAACGTGATTATTCAAGTTGAAACTATCGATGTTTAATAAATGTAAACTGAATGTAAGGGTAGTCCAAAAATAATTAATGTGATTTATTAAAGAAAAACAAACAAAAATTATTTTTATATGGGCCAATTTATTGTCATGTAAAACGTGTGTAAATTTTGATGTAATTGCTTTTATTTTAAAAGATTTTGTTATTAAATTATTCTGTTGTTAATACATACATATTTTTATTTTGATAAAATTCCAAATTTAATTAGAAAAAAAGAGGTGTTTAATTATTTATGGACTATTATCATGTTTGCTTAAAATACCTTTATATTGAAATTTTTTAATAATTGTGTGTATTTTTGTACCGGAAAGCTTTCAAAACTTGCTAGTTATTTTTTTATTATCAAAATTATTGTATAGGAAAAAAAGATCATAAATTCCGTTGTATTTTGTCGGCTTTTGTTGAAAAATTGGAAAAAAAAGGTCAAAGACTGTTCTGGAGGTACAGATTTAATGCACTGAATTTGTATATGTGGTGGTTATTTACCCCCTAAGCCTATTACCTGTGCCTAGCTTTTTACACACCATATAGCTTGTAGTTTTTTAAAAAGAAAATTTAATATGAAAACAATCTGAAAATACTTTTTTTATACATTATCGTCGCTATTTTCTTTTAATATTGTAGTTTTAATTGTTATTATCGGTTTATTTTTGTTTTTATCAATGCTTCTCTCAGATAGACTTATAAGCTATATGTTATTATATTCTTTCTTTTTTTCTTTGTTTTAAAATTAAATAATTAATTAAAATCGTATTTTTTACATTGGTTGTAATGTGAAAAGATAATGTTGAATTTAATATTGTGCAGCTTCCGTTCTATTGTTTTGTTGATGAAAGAACGCTTGCCTTATTGTTGGTAATTGATTAACATTTACAACAGTAGAAGCATCACCATTAATTTTTTAATTAATTGATTAATAATTATTGAACTCTACACTTATTGTTAAACTGCCACATAAGTGTATAATTTTTTATATAATTTGTTAGATATATATTTATATTTAAAAAGCATTGATCTCTTCCTTTCTGTTATGCCTAAAAATAGTTCAAGCTTATTATTATCTTTTTTTTTGAAAAAAAATTTTTTTAGCTTGATGTTATTTCTTTTCATATTATATATATACATATATATTTTTTTAAAGTCTACATAGATTTTTGTTTAGAGCAACTTCTCCATTTTGATAAAATTAACACATATGAGAGAAATCGAATTATAAGGAATAAACAAACAAAAAGAACGACTAATTAATTATATTTTATGTATATAATTACAAAGTGAATTGTCGAAAAAAAAGTCTGAATTAATTGGTAAGCTCATTTTGTAATGGAAAGTTTATTATTTTTTGATGATGATAATACTTGCGAAATAATTTCAAAATTCAAAAAAAAAGATTCTTTTGCAAGTTAGTGTAAGAGCTGTTATTTTATCAAGTACAAATTTATTTAAAAAGTGAATTGAACAGTTCGTAGATTAGTTTGGATGTTTTTGGTGTATACTATTTGTATCAATATTACAAAAAAAAAAATTATTAATAATAAAATATATTCGTATCTCTTGTTTAAAAAGGTTCACCTTTTTCAAAGATTATCAAAATTTAGGAGAGGTGAAATAAAAGGTTGTCTCATTTACGATAACACCATCTTTATGTTTATATTAAAACTGGAATCTTACATTTACATATCGAATAATGGGAGCATCTTACAATAGAGTTGTGCACGTTGTTTTGTAAAAATAGCAAAAATATTGAGAAAAATAGAAGCCAATAAACGTAAATAAAGGCACTGTAAATTTGAAATTATTTAAAATTGAAAAAAATTAAACAAACAAGTGTAACAACAATCCTTGAATAATGAAAAAATATGAATGTTTATAAAATACGAAAAATTTCTAAACAGAAAACGAAATTAGTCCTCCTTATCCTCGTTATCTTCGTTATCATCCTTATCATCCATCATCTTCTGAACTGTAAATTATATTAGAAAAATAATTGTTATTCATAAAATTAAAAGATATTCCAGTACAAACCTTCTTCTTTAGCTTTATTAATTTCTTCTTTAGCTTTATTAATAGTCTCATCAATGGACTTATGATGTTGAATGAAATATGGACGAATGATTCTTCTATAAATGAACAAAGAACCATTCAATTCAGTTGGTATCATCAACCAAATAAAACCAATACACTGCAAGTCATCAAAATTAATTACAATACAAATTCTGTTCGATGATAATTTTTTTAATCATCATATTACTTTAATTAGCCAATACAATGGGAAATAGCTGACGATGGAATCAGCAAAATATTCTACAGTCGAGAATAGAGCAAAGACCACCCAATAAGTCAACCATTTCGTATCATCATCTTTCTGTTTCGTTTCAATTGCATGAATCGACATATAAGCTGGATACAAAAATGTAACTGTATTGCTAACCAATTGAGCTGCATAGCCGAAAACAAGCCATAATGCAACAATACCAAGTGAACCTATATCAAAAAAACAGAAAGATACCGTTTATCTATTGATTTACAATTGAAAATTGTGCAATATTAATTTGCATACCTATAAAAATGTAGAGCCTATCGACACCGGTTTTCTGTTCGGCAATATCAAACAATGCCGTCCATGGTTTAGATTTATCCCGTAGAGTTTTGTTTAATTCATTTTTGATATCCATCACACGTCCTGACATTGTGGAAAAATTGATTTTTTTGCCGCTAATTGAGCCGCACCACTTCAAAACTGATTGGAACGAATACAAAAGTCAGACTCCAAGGCCATGAAAATTGAAGGTTAAGTGTGCGTTACAGGGCAGCCAACATACGCCAACTAGATAATGGAAAATTACCAACTTTTCATATAAATTGAATATTAAAAAATTAATATCACATCAGTAAACAATAAATATTTTTAAAAAAGGAAAAAAATACGATTTTTACAACTAAAATGTATAGGTTAAGAAAAAATCTTTAAATTATTGGAAATGAAATAGTAACATTTAAGTTTGTGTATTGGCACAACTGCTAAACAAATTTCCCTAGATCATCTTCCTACCATCTTGTTTTTGTGGTTACCTAATCGAGAAAATCATCGAAGGTAAATTTATGAATAATTTTCCTAAAATTGTGTATTTTATGATTGTTGATTTTTAGATGTTTGCTGTACGATCGCTTATTAAATCAGTACCACAAGCCAAAATGGCCTTACAATCATCAACTAGTAGACAAATGTCGGTAATATCCGGTCCGCCAACTGTACGAATTTCATTTGCTGAAAAACTTGCTCATGGTATGGTTATTGCTGGCTCTATGTTAGCTATTCCAGTTTGGGTACTTGTCAATATTAAAAATTATAGGGATCGTGAATAAATTTGGAATTATTTCCTATTATAAACTTAGTAGAAATGTAATTTGTTGTAAATAATAAAATATTAGCAAATTATTGAATTTTAGCAAAGAATACAAATACCATAGAAGCTCAGATCTCGATTTTTTTGGTGTAGTACCTACCCTGACTCACGAAGGGCGACACTTGTTCAATTTCGGTAAACACGATGATTTTAACAATCGAACTCATGGCAGTCGTCGACAGTCAGTCGGCCGGAATAGATGGGAGTAGGAATGTACATCAGTATTATTTGAAAAATAAAAACTAATAAAAGTAGTAAAAAAAATTCTCGCATACATAATATTTTTTTATTGTTATCTCTAAAAATAAATATGTAAAATAGTTTGTCCTGAATGACTGATTCATCATCGCGTAAACTATTGAAGACATGCACATGAAATTTGGCGGTTAGGGTCCTTACATAACGTAAACACCCTCTGAGGAAGGATTTTTTGAAATTCCACCCCCTAAGAGGCTGAAGTAGAGGGTCGAGATTTTATAAGGAAATCCGTCATTTTGGAAGCTAGAAGCATGAAACTTTATGCTTTAATCAGAAATAAATAAATACGTGTTTCAGTGGTTTTTCAAATTTCACCCTTAAGGCGGTGAAATAGGGAATAAAATTTTGTATAGAAGTTGTCATTTTTAAAGTTAAAAACAAACAATAAATATTATTAATCAGTAATCAGGTTTTAAAATGGAAAATATTAAGAGCTTGATCTATCATTTTTGAAAATACCACCGTTAAGGGGGTGAAATGAGGGATGATTTTGGAAGTTAATTTAAATTGAAAATTTGAAACGTTATTACTATTTGGGCTTTGGATTACAAAAAAATAAATAATCGCTTTAGTATTTTTGGAAATCTTACCCCTAAGATGGTGAAATATTGTATGAAAGTTTGAATGGACATCCGTCATTTTTTAAACTAGAAGCGTGAAACTATTTTTATGTTTTTGATAAGAAATAAATAAAAATGTGTTCAAGCCTTTTTTAAATTCCAGCTTTAAGGGGGTGAAACAGGGATTGAAGGTTTATATACAAGTTCTGGAATTTTTGAAGTTGAAACTAAGGAATATTATTATTTAAGTTTTTGAATAGAGAACATTACACACGTGATTTATCCTTTTCAGAAAAACCTACCCTTAAGGGGGTTTGTATGGAAGTCCTAAATTAATGTAAATTAAAATGTATTAAGGGTATCCTTCTACGCGGTCAAAGCCATGGGCAAAAGCTATTTTACAATAAATTACTCGTATTCTTTTAACTTTTTTTATTATTAACAATAAATATGAAAGAATAATATTTTTTTTTGTAAATTAAAAAAAAACTGTTACCAGTAAATACATATACAGTGAAATCTCCTTTGGACGGACACCAACGGGACCGACTGAAAGTGTCCGTTCAAGAGGGGTGTCCGTATAAAAGAAATACAACAAAAAAATCGTGTTTTTAATGAAAAATGAATATATTAAAGAAAAAAGGACATTTCAAACGTATATGTATATTAGGGTGTGCCAAAAAAAACGAAATTTTTTTTTCCAAGTCTCCTATGAAAATATGTTGATTTATCATATTTTAAGGCCCCCCTTAAAAATACAGCTCGAAAAATTTTTTTTAAGAGGTCGCTCCGAATTCTTAAAAAAATCTAAAATGGTCGAAAATCGAATTTTTTTTTCTCTTAATTTTGTTTTCTCAATATTTCACTTTTTTCTACATAAAAAATTATAAGAATCCTGAAAACTTCAAGTCAAAATTTTAATGTTTAAAGGTCGCTCCAAATTTTTTAAAGTTTCCAAGTCAAGTACTTTATATCTTTTTGAGCTACTTCTGAATATAAATATCCACGAATTTAATATTTTTTTCATTCCATTTGTTTTTTTTTGTTTCTCCAGCCTTAATTCCATTCTTTACAATGTCAAATTCAAGAAAAAAAATTTAAGTTGGTTGATATTTATATTCAGAAGTACCTCAAAAAGATATAAAGTACTTGACTTGGAAACTTTAAAAAATTTGGAGCGACCTTTAAATATTAAAATTTCGACTTGAAGTTTTCAGGATTCTCATAATTTTTTATGTAGAAAAAAATGAAATAATGAGAAAACAAAATTAAGAGAAAAAAAAATTCGATTTTCGACCATTTTAGATTTTTTTAAAAATTCGGAGCGACCTCGTAAAAAATTTTTCGAGCTGTATTTTTAAGGGGGCCCTCAAAATACGATAAACTGACATATTTTCATAGGAGACTTGAAAAAAAAATTTTTCGTTTTTTTTTGGGACACCCTAATGTATATGTATACAAATGTCTTCAAAATGAACGAAAAACTTTAGAGCTAAAAGAAAAAAAAACGGTTTGTCACCTGTAGATATATGTAAGTATGTATGTACAGTCATCGCCAATACTAATTGTAAGTGACCGAGTCTTGAACTAGAATATCACGCTTATTCGTTTGTGTGAGTCAGACTGTTTCTCCCGTCAGGGTAAGATGGGGAGGTAGGGAGTGTTAGAACAGGTAAATCCCCAAAATTGTATCACTAACCCAACCCCCTTCTTTTGATTGAATATCTTCCTTTATAAATTCTGACCTGTTAGGATTCTGTTACATTGTGATGACCGCCCTCATAAGCCTGTTTTACACAGCCGCACAAAAAGTGGTCACTTAGTTTTGCGATGACTGTACCTACATATAGGTAAATAATATAAATGCACCAGATAGGCTGCGTTTAAAGCCGGTGAATCCCCGGCTTACTCGAGAAAATTCTAGCGAAGTTGGCGCGCGGCGCGTTTCAGAAATGCAATAGCGATACTCCTAAACAGAAAAAATAAGAGGGCGTTTCTGTTTTTTTTTTGTCCGGTTAAGAGAACATTTTCTCGTGTCCGCGTCCGTTCTAGAGAATGTCCGCCCAAGAGAGAGTTAATACAATGCAAATTATATGTGCGTTGGTCGGGACTATGAAAAACTGTCCGTTTAAGGGAGGTGTCCGTGTAAAAGGGGTGTCCGCGAAGGGGAATTTCACTGTATACCTACCTACTGAATAAGAATACAATTAGTATTTAATTTTAATAAAGTATCATTTTAACAATAGAAACATTAAATGTAATAAATTCGTCACTAGTAACAAAATGGAATTTATAATACATACATATCTATATGTACATATGTATATTATAAGCTTTAAATTATAGTCATTATCACTTGTTGATTAGCAGTCAAAATGAGCCGCTTCGAGCCAAATTTTTGTTCATGGTTCGATCCCCGGGGAATCTTATTTTCCTTTTTTTATTGTTATTTAAAAAAATATTATTAATTAACGATTATCACATTTTTTAATATTAACGTTAATCTTAATTGATAATTAATTAATACCATAATAAGCAATATTAATTTATAATTTTTTTTCTGCTTTACTTAACAATTTTTTATAATTGTTACTATAAAATAAACTACAATAATAACAATAATTAATTTCGGTTATTGTTAATCGTAGTTTTTAACGACAAATGCCTTTTTTCTTTTCATACTTTTTTTTGAAAGAGTGAGAAATTTGAGCTCGTTCGAGTATGAGAAAACAAAACAAATATAGGTAGGTATAGATATTTATGTTTGTATATCTATGTATTGTTTTTCTTCATCGATAATTTTCTTATTCTTATCAATATGGACTTGAAAGACCGCGTAGAAGGATACCCTTAATACATTTTAATTTACATTAATTTAGGACTTCCATACAAACTCCCTTATGGGTAGGTTTTTCCGAAAAGGATAAATCACGTGTGTAATGTTCTCTATTCAAAAACTTAAATAATAATATTCCTTAGTTTCAACTTCAAAAATTCCAGAACTTGTATATAAACCTTCAATCCCTGTTTCACCCCCTTAAAGCTGGAATTTAAAAAAGGCTTGAACACATTTTTATTTATTTCTTATCAAAAACATAAAAATAGTTTCACGCTTCTAGTTTAAAAAATGACGGATGTCCATTCAAACTTTCATACAATATTTCACCATCTTAGGGGTAAGATTTCCAAAAATACTAAAGCGATTATTTATTTTTTTGTAATCCAAAGCCCAAATAGTAATAACGTTTCAAATTTTCAATTTAAATTAACTTCCAAAATCATCCCCCATTTCACCCCCTTAACGGTGGTATTTTCAAAAATGATAGATCAAGCTCTTAATATTTTCCATTTTAAAACCTGATTACTGATTAATAATATTTATTGTTTGTTTTTAACTTTAAAAATGACAACTTCTATACAAAATTTTATTCCCTATTTCACCGCCTTAAGGGTGAAATTTGAAAAACCGCTGAAACACGTATTTATTTATTTCTGATTAAAGCATAAAGTTTCATGCTTCTAGCTTCCAAAATGACGGATTTCCTTATAAAATCTCGACCCTCTACTTCAGCCTCTTAGGGGGTGGAATTTCAAAAAATCCTTCCTCAGAGGGTGTTTACGTTATGTAAGGACCCTAACTGCCTAATTTCATGTGCATGTCTTCAATAGTTTACGCGATGATGAATCAGTCATTCAGGACAAACTATTTTACATATTTATTTTTAGAGATAACAATAAAAAAATATTATGTATGCGAGAATTTTTTTTACTACTTTTATTAGTTTTTATTTTTCAAATAATACTGATGTACATTCCTACTCCCATCTGTTCCGGCCGACTGACTGTCGACGACTGCCATCACTGCCATGAGTTCGATTGTTAGAATCATCGTGTTTACCGAAATTGAACAAGTGTCGCCCTTCGTGAGTCAGGGTAGGTACTAAAAGTTTGAAAACCACAAAACCCCGAGATCTGAGCTTCTATGGAGTATGTATTCTTTGATTTTAGTTATAATTTTATTTACTAATTTATTTGAATATAAATGGACAATTCTAAGATATAATTTACAAAAAAAGAGAATTGCTATAGACTGACTAGTACATGCAGTAGACAAAATTTATGTATTCGTTAAAATACTATTGGCACAGTCAAATTAGAGAATAATCAGTTGGATATCTGCACACATTCAAATAAAAAACGAAAGGCACATAAGTAATATAAAATATCGTGGTATAATGTCCCAGATGCTGGAAATATTTGTAATTTGTAATATTATGTATACCTCTTAACTGTTTTTTGTAAATGTATAATATGGACCCTCAAGTATATTCCCTTATATTCTAACAGCAAGATTAAAATTAGGTGCAATTATACTATATTGTGTTCAAAACTATTCAGATTTATAAATAAATTATTAAAACTTTAAGAACATGCAACATATAATAATACCATCTATATATTACAATACGAAATCTGTTTAATTTCCACTGAGTTGTTCCCCTAACTTGTTAAACGATTAAAAACAAGCAACTAGAATTAGAGCAAAACAATACAATTTTCATTTAAAACTAAAAGTCGAATATATTTTTTCTTCTTCCATAAAAGCTTGATTTAAATTAGCGACACATTTATTAACACATACAGTAAATATTATCACATTAAAAAAGATTCTTCAAAAATTTCCCCAATAATAATTATAATTATAATGATATTAAACATCTATTATTAAGAATTAACTTTGGTTTTGCGCAATGACGATTTGCTGAAATTACAAATTGAATTCAACAATGCTGATCGATCCTTATCAACGTTAGAAGGTTGTGGAGGCTGATCACCATTTGGCAATGTTGAAAGTGGTGGTGGTGGTGGTGGCGGCGGTGGTGGTGGTGGTGATGGTACACTGGAACCTAAAATTTATTGATAATCTTAATCAAAATTACCACTACATTAACATTAAGCAGTATTAAAAAATAAAAAATTTTAGCCTACAATAAACATGCAACGTATAAAAGAAAGAAGAAAGATACCCATGTTCCTAGCAACTTTTCAGGCCTAAGAATAAGAAAGCTAACAATTTAAATAGAAGATTTATGCGAAAGTTGAAAATTATTTAATAACAGCATTTTTTTTTGCAATTCTTTATAAGGATTTAATTACCTGATACTGACGGTGGTGTTGCTGTACCAATAGATGTAGCAGCACTACTATTAACACTATTAGGTCGATCACTACCACTATTATTACCATTGATTTTCTCTGTACTTTCTTGTTGTTTAATTCGCTGTCGTTGTTGTTCTTTTGCTAATTGTTTCTGTTCTAATTTCTATTTAAAAATAAATTCAAAAATTAATTATATATAGTGTGAAATAATTAATAATAAATAAGTAAATAATGGATAATTACCAATTTATGGCGTTGTTTCTTCTTCTCCTCTTCTGAACTCATCATTTCTTGTACTTTAACAAAACGTTTTTGACTACGCACCATTTTTTGTTCTTCTTTTAAACGTTCCTCCATTTGACAACTTATTGTTTTTAAATGTTCTTTTGCTGAATTTGGTATTTTAAAATGTGCCTTATCACCGGGTAATAATGTTAAATTTACATTTGAAAAGAATTCATGATTTAATAATGTTTCAATTGATGGTAGACCAGCTTTACAAGCCTCCGATGACAGAATGGACTCCAATACAGATCCTATTATTAGAATATAATTAATTAAAATTAAACAAAACAACCAATTATTGTTTACAAACAAAAAGTACAGGGCAATTTAAGAGGATTGCCTATTAAAAGTATAAGAAGTTTTAATTGATGGAAGTTGATGAAATTTGGTACACACGCTTATTTACGTCCGGCAATAATTTCTTATATCAATTCCCATTATTTGGCGAACGATTCAAAAAAATTGTACGATCTTTACGGGGTTACCTGTAGATCATTTTAGTAAAATTAAAACTTCGTAGCTCACTTGGAAGTTGATCAAAAACGAACTAAATACTACACAAAACGACTAAGAATGACTTGCAGACCCTCCCAGCATTGATTTTTTTAGTTTTTCTCCATTTTGTTCTAGAACAGGTAGATAAGTGTCTCATTGTTTCTAGAATGCAATAGAGAAAAAAAAAATTAATGTTAAGAAGGTCTCCGAGTCAATCTCAGTCGTTTTTGAGAATCATAGTTCTATCCAAAACGAGCTTTTTTTGGACCTACTTCCAAATGAGCTATGAGGTTCTAATTTTGCTAAAATGATCTAAAGATGGCCCCCTAAAGATTCTTGGTTTTTTTCTTGAATCGCTTGCCAAATAATGGGAGTTGTCATAAGAACTTTATGTCATCTAAGCAACTTTTACCAGGTCATCTAAAGGGACAAATTGTAGATAAACTTACGTAAATGTGGTGTGCATTGTGGTATCTCATCGACTATACTCTCATGAAGTGGTGCCCCAAATGCCATTTCATACAAAGTATGTCCAAAACAATAAACATCAATTGCTTGCAATGTGTTTATTTTACGATGTTGCATAAAATATGGTCGATAAAATGATGGTACACCTAATATACCATTTTCTATATCCAATAATTTTACACGATCATTATTATCAATAATTATATTACCAGTATGTAGATGGCCTACATTAAAAAAAAAACAAGACAAAAATAATATTTTTAATTAATTCATACTTTTCTATCTTTGTGTTAAATTACCATAAGGTAGACCTTTATCCATTAGAAATTTGAGTGCTTCCAAAATCTGTCTTCCATACAATGCTACTTGACTTATTTCTAACGGTTTATGACCTTTTGGATTACCATATTTTTTAAGAAAAGATTGCTTCGGTTTTGCATTACATAATAAATCTCTTAATGATCCATTTTTATGATTATTACGTATAACAAGACCACCAATATCTGTACATAGGCACAATTCTATGGAATGTATATAAGGATGCTAATTACAACAACAAAAAGAAGATTATTAGATATTTTCCTAATGTGAGATTATAATTAAAAACCTGTATTTGATTTAGACTTTTGAATAAAGCATGCATATCTTTATCATCTAAATATTTATCAGGACCATAATCAGTCCAACCGCCTAATAATTCGTTTTTGGGCAATGATTTACAACGGATCTGATAATAATGTTTGCGTAATCGCCAGCCGATTTCCTCTAATGGACAAACAACCTCCCAACCAACTTCACCACGTAATGCTAATGAAACATGTTGTAATGCCAATTCTAAAATAAACGAAAATAATGATACTACTGATAAATTAATATAAAAAATATATTTACCACCAAATGGATGACAATAATTAGCCGGATCTACAAATGACCTTGCCGGCAATGATGATACTAAAATTGGATTCATCATGATACTGTTTAAATATTTCTGTAAACAAAGTGATGATAATAAAAATGAATTGTTTTTTTTTGCTTTATAAATGTTAATTATATTTATCTACTTGCAATCCTTGTTGACGTTCATTAATAAATTCAGGATCCATATTACCAATAAGTTTCTTTGGTGGCAATTGTAATGAAATACCTGATGTTTGTAAATATGTATGCAATTTATAGAAATCATTGTAACGTTTATAGATATGCCAACTTCTATCAGAAAATGGTCCCCTTTGTACTTTTATTATAAATTCCTAAGTAAATTATCATTGATATTAAATTAAATTAATCAATTTTAAGAATTAATTATGAATGCTTACTGTATGACCATTGATGTTTCGCCAATTCTCAATGACGCATGTTAATGGCTCTGTATCATCTAATATAACCTTTTTAACTGTTTGTTTCTCAAATATAGCCATTGAAATCGGAACATTTGCACACTTTCTCGTTTCACATCCATTAGATTAATCAAAATGTACACAATATTTTTTAATACCTTCCGTTTTTGCTTTGCTTTAATTACAGATTATCATAATTACAATAATCATTGCAAATATAACATCATTAACTGTAAGTTAGGGATTTTATTGTTTTTTATATGTCACTATAATACCAACATTGACACATAGAAAGTACTAAATACAAAAGTTGTATTGTGTATGCAACTAACTATAGACAGAAATTGCGGCAAATACAAATTGCTACAACAATTTAATCGCGAAGCACTACTTTTTACGAAAAGGGGGAACGTTTGATATACTGGCTTATTTTATATGATATAGAAACTATCGATAGCGTTTTTGAAAGAGCGTTTCAAGGTGCAAGGGAAGGACTATTCTATTTTGAAAATTTCGATGAAATTTTGAATTATAGACAATTGTTTGAGAGCATGCTTTTTTTACAATTTCCCCATAGCTAAGCCTATCTTGATTATTCTTTAATGAAAATTCAATTACCTACATATAACAAATTGCTAGGACTTTTCAAATCTCCAAGAAAATTTCCGATGGACTTGTTAGTTTTCCCGAATGCTAACAGTGAATTTTTGCAATGAATTGTGCAAAAAAATCTATTTTTAATCGATTTTTGAGTTGGAGCCACGACTCTTATCTAAGATTTTTTATACATTTTCCTCCTAAATTATAATTTTTAACCAAAAGTAGAAGATTTAATTTAGTGAATTTTTAATGTTTCCAGTTTTACTTGAATTTTATTTCTGACTTGTTTATCAATTTTTCAAGGATACAAATGAGAAAAAGGGGAAAATCAATTTCACAATAGTCTACGAACCATTTTTAATCGGTTCATGCGTGTAGATTGGGGTAAATCAATGCATTTTCGAAATAAAGAATTTTTAGACCAACTTCCCAATGAGCTGCAATGCCTTAATTTCTGAGCGCTCTCCTATAAATCCTTGAAATATTTTTCGAATCATTCGCCAAATAATGGGAGTTGCTATAAGAACTTTTCATCTTACATGAATCACCCGGTATATTATACATACATATAGAGGTATAATGCTCACAAATCAAATATTAATGGGTTCTAAAACAAACGGGCTCTTAGGTTTCTTCAGAGCATTATTTGCATCTATCGCGCCTAAGGCAATATTTATATTCAAATAAAAATAAATCTCTATATTTCTAACATAATTCAATTTCTCTATCTGTAAGTAACACAATAAAACGTTTTCCTATTTTCCTTTCACCGCAATTCAATGAAAACACCAGAATTTTGATTGTTCTTGACTGGTATCAGAACGTTTATCAAATCAGGTATACAACTTAAAATATTAATATCGGATATAGCCTCGATTGTCGTATTTACAGGAAATTTCCTTGATTTTGTTTACAACATGGAAAATATAAACTATTCATTTAAAATAACACAATTTGTCTTAGGTTATGGTGTTGTTAATAATTTACTAATTAAAAAAACAAGTTGTATGACCCTGTATTTGGGGGCCATCAATTGTTGTACATGACAACATCAATAACAACAACTGTAATAAAAAAAAAACAGATATTGCGGATATCCTTCCTGACAGATTCAATCAACAAATAATTTCTATAAATTTGAACACTTTTTTTTATAATTTTCACCATTTATAGTCTCATTAAAGTCAAATGAATAAGAAAAAGAAAAAGCTAAAATATTTATAATATAATAATTATGTTATTTTCACAGCGTTGAAATTGTTAAAATTAATAGCAATCACTAGAAAATCTATGAATTGATTAACAATATAAACGTTTATTTTCAATTTTGGTTAATTTAAATTATTCGAATTGTACTATTTTCTTTATAAAATCACAATATTAGAGAATTATTATAAAGTTATTTATTAGATATATTTATTATCATAAATAACAATAATAGCAGAGTTAAAGAGTTCATATCGAACTATTATCTTGTAATTTTGATCTATAAAACTACAAATTCAAATCTATTTTAATTAGTTCTCTTAATTATTCTCATTTTATTAATATTAATTATTGTTGATTATATAAAATTAGATCCGGTTGGTTTCCCAAATTAATACACATATTATGTTATCTCATTATTGTTTATGTAATTATAATTTTTTTTAAAATTGATTAACGTAAAAAAATCTTCCGAGATCATTTGGAATTACCCCTGTAATTTTCTTACTTTCTAAATTAACTTTCATTGGTTTGGTCATTTTCTTATGAAATTCCAATTATTCAATAAATAGAAAAAGATTTAGTATAGAAGTAAGTAGAGAAATTATGTGCCTATTTTATATTGTGATTAATTAATTTTTAATTTACCCTTATAAATATTTACACATTTTATAGCGATACCAAGTCACAAATTATTATAAAATTGACTGTCTATAATAGAATATAAAATAGTTTATCTACGACTTATATATAAAGTGATCATTATACTTGTGGTTTTTGTAATGTAATGACCTACTTTATATCCCTAGGGAGATAAAGTAAATGAATATCCCTCTCATCAGCCAATCAGAAAATAGTATTTTAATTATAATTTCCGTCAAATGTAAACAAACCATGGTAACGACAAAAATAATTAACAATAGTTTCAACAAGTAGGCGTAAAGTGGGCGTTTTCATGCAATTTTGAATAAAATGACATTTAACTTTTCTGAAATTTCGAACAAATACTTAGTTGTGAGAAAATTCGTTGTATTTACAATGGAAAGTGTTAAAGAAGACGATTTTGGTAGTAGATAATAGTTTCTGTTAAATGTAGAAAACCATGGTAACGACAAAAAATAAATAACAGTTTCAACAAACAGTTGTAAATAAGTGTCAATTTTTTGTGCGATTTTAGAATCGAAAATGATTAAGAAGGTAAATATTCTTGTACACCACAAGTACCTGTACATGTAGAAATAAGTCGTAAATAAAGTATAGTATACAACTCGCTTATAATGAATGCTAATTATAACCTCGAATGATTACAACACTCGCTCGCTTTGCTCGCTTGTGTTGTAAACTTCATTCACGGTTATAAAAGCATTCATTATAGACTCGTTGTATAATATACTATTACTTAAATTGATCGAATTGCAAATTTAAGTATACAATAAAGTTTTTAGTTGTTTATTCAAAAAAAAAGATCTCCAAGGGCAGCAAGTACCTTATATAGCGAATTTTTTTATTTATCTACTTCATTCTACTTGCTGAAATATTATTAATTCACAAACAATAAGAAACACTAATAAAATTTCACTCATTTGAAATTTGTTGTTTGTCTACATAGATCTAGTATGTTAATATTAACATACTAGATTTACCTATGTTTGTCTAATATTAACTGTCAAAATTAGTTGCCCTGTGCGATATTCAATTTTTTTTCTAATCTCAATTGTCAGAACACATAGCCACCTGAGATATTCGATTTTACTGTTAATACTCAATAAAAATATTTTTGCATTTTTCTTGCGATCCAACTAACCGATTTTGATGATTTTTTTTTCTGGGTCATAGAGAATGGTCGGCTCTACTGTTATTTTAATTTTCATCAAAATCTAAGCAAATCTAATATTGAAAATGATTTTTTTTAACATTTCTTCAGCTGTTATTCCAAAAGTGTTGGCCCTACCAGTCTGGCCGACGAACTCATCCAAGCTATCCCAAAGACCGATTTTTGTACCAAGTTTCATTAAGATTGGTGTATTTTTACGGCAGTTATCGTGGGTATATATACAGGGTGCCCCAGGGGTACGTGCAGCTTCATAATTCCGTTGCTAGAAGACATATCGACTTGCGTTTTTTTTCTTACAGTATCCATGGACATTCTGTACAACTTAAAATTATTTTCGTTATTTGAACTACCCCCCTTATAGGGGGTAGTGCACCCTACTTTCTTATTTTAAATGGAATGGTATATTTTTTATTACATTTTTGATATCTTTGATGAAATCGAAGGGGACTTTGATAACATGAATCATGGTCTAGCGTTGAAAGTTTTTCAGATATTTTGACTTTTCATGAAATTTTTAATTTTGCAGTGCTTAAATAAAAAATTCACAACATAGAAACTATTGCATTTAAAATGTTAAAATTTAGAATTCTAATAGTACAAATAACGTAATTTCTATGAAACTGTAGAGCATTTAATTATCTTTCAGCGTTTGGCTGAAATGAATTTTTCTTGCAGGCAATTTTCAAACTATAATAACTTGCTTATTTTAAATGGAACCCCATATTTCTCTTTATACGGTTAAACAGAGAAAAAAATTCTGCATCGAACTGTATTACCATTCCCTATACCTATCTTTGATAATTTTTCAGTTATTCAGAATTTTCAATTTCGTCTAATTTTCTTTCCTGAAAGAAAATGTAAAACATAGAAGACTTTGCAAAACAACCTCCAATTCAATTGTCACAATTAAGATGAAATTAATTAATTAAATTTGGACTATCTCAATGAAATAAAATGGAAGAAATTGATAATTAATTAAATCAATATTTATTTCATTTGCTTTTTGTGTATGTAGGATGTCCTAAAGTTGTAAAAATACAGGTAAAATATTCAATATTAACGTCATTTGTGATGTTTTGTCATTTTGCTAAGCCTTCTATGCATTTTATTATAGTTGAATTATTTTGGCATAGGCGACTAGAAGTATTACATTTTGCTTCAAGGGAGGTGATTGAACGAAATTGACAATTCTGAATAACTGAAAAATTATCAAAGATAGGAAATGTTAATACAGTTTGATGCATATTTTTATTCTCTATCCAACCATATAAAGAAAAATATGGTGTTCCATTTGAAATAAGCAAGATATTAGAGTTTGAAAATTGTCTGACAGAAAAATTTATTTTAGCTAAACAGTGAAAGATAATTGAATTCTGTTTACATTGATAAAAAGTACATTATTTGGACAACATAAATTTGAAGTTTCAACAATTTAAATGCTATAGCTTCAAAAATATGAATTTTTCAATCAAACACTGCAAATTTTAAAATTTCATGAAAAGTCAAAATATCTGAAAATCTTTCAGCGCTAGACCATGGGTCATGTTATCAAAGTATCCTTCGATTTCATCAAAGAATTCAAAAATGTAATAAAAAATATACCATTCCATTTAAAATAAGAGAGTAGGGTGCACTACCCTCTATAAGAGAGGTAGTTAAAAGAACGAAAATAATTTTAAGTTGTACAGAATGTCTGTAGCTACTGTTTAAAAAAAACCGCAAGTCAAATTGTCTTATAACAACGGAGTTATCGAGCTTGCACGTACCCCTGGGGCACCCTGTATATATATATATATATATATATATATATATATATATATATATATATATATATATATATATATATATATATATATATATATAAAAATTTTAACGAACGGTGGATATGGGTTCCTGAGGTCCCAAAACGAAGTTCTGTGCAAAAATTTTTCGAAAATTCAAAAGTGAGGATCTCGTCATAAGCTAATTTTTTTTAAAAAAATTCGCTAAAATCGATAGTTTTTCCCATTCAAATCAATCAACCAGGCTTTATGAAGAAGGGTATTAAACCAAAAGAGGGGGGTGGGGTTGTTGGTGCCATTTTCTATATTTACCTAAATATACAAATATTGGTACACCCAACTTATTTTACACGATTTTAGAATAACACCGATCACCAATATATTTTTTTACACGAATTTCTTGCTATCTACCGTGTTAAAAAAGAGTTGGGTGTATAATGAAAACTCGTCCTATATGGTGGAAATTCGTTATAACACCTTCTACTTACACGTTTTCTTACCCTTACAAAAGAAACAGTCTGACTTACACGAACCAAAAAACGTGTTATTTGTTGCTCAAGACTTGGTCACTTTTTTCTAAAGTTGAATGTACCAGGTCGGAAAGAAGAGCAAGTCTGTAAATTTCTTGAAATTCGATTGAATTACAGAATTACCGATTTTTTTCGAAATTTCAGTTTGACGAAAAAGAAGCTTATATTTTTTATAAGTGTGCTGAAGTTCCTCGTTTAATTATCTAACTTAATTGAATGAAGGAAAAAGAGAGAGAGAGAGAGAAGTAATTTCCTGATATTTTCCTCAAAACTACCGTTATAGTGTCTTAATTACAAAATCGTATGAATGAGATAACTGATGTTAATGTTTTAAATTAACATCAAAACGTTCAAAATTCATTGCCACATCAACCGATTACTATTCTAAAAATAAACAAAATAAAAGCGAATTATTCAATTTTTGTTTAATTATTATTATTATTATTATTATTATTATTATTATTATTATTATTGTTTTTTATTTAATAACGACAAGCCGAGAATTAATTATGGATTGATTTGCTAGTGATCTTGGAGTATAGACAATTATAATTCCTTACACGGTGCCATTTCCGATTTCCTTCACCTTTTTCTTTAAAAGGGTAAACATAAAATATAGTCGTAAACGCAGAGAAATAGGCCAAGATTTCCAGTAAAAGAACGAGGTTGTATCTAAATAGTAATTGTTTATTGTACTTATTGTATCTATAAAACGAATCCTCATCTATATTCCAGCATCTATGAACTCATCGTATTATTGTTAATCAAATTGGATGACATGACATAAATGCAGGAGCGAACGATTAATTTTGGGAGCCCTGGGCTAACACTGTCGGGGGACCTACGCAATTAGCTTAAATTTGGGTCAGTTGTGGTAACATATTCGCCATTTTGTCAAGAAACTGTTTTAGATTTCAAGTTCATTTTATCAAATAAAGAAGTTTCAAGAAAAGTCAATAAATCTTCAAAAATTGGATTTTTCCGTGGATTCGTCTTTAAAATTGTACTAAAATTCTTAAAAATAAATGTTTTCGTTTCTATTAATTTTCCACAAAAACGAATAAGTCGTTTCAATTTGCCATGTATGCTTAGATTTTCATTGCAAACTAATTAATATTGTCTCAATTATGGAGGGAAATATAACAAAGAAAGCTCTAAGAAGTCCCCCTACATTTCAGAATTTCCCTTATATTTTCCAAAACAGTAGCGACCCTATGATGCACCTTGAAATAATCTTTTTCAAACCTCTATCGCACATTTCTACATTTTAAATACAACAATTTTCTGTTTATTCCTAGAACCACCCCTGGATAAATGCAGCGCCGTAACTAAGATGAAGTGTGCTAAAAGTAACAATATTCAACACTTTTAGCCAATTTTAGAGCTGCATCGTCTACTTTGAATCAAGATATTTTCTTCTTAAATCAGTGACTTTTAGCAAATTTCGTTATGAAGTCGTCAAAAGGATGAGATCTAGACAAATTTAGTGGATTTTCAAGCTATTTCTTTTTTCATTCGTACTCTAATTTATGCCCGAGGCACAGACTTGGCATGTTACGGTACTGGGAGAATATGGATTTGTTAAATTGAAGTCGACATATCCTGTGAAATCATTGGATTTGTTCAGCTGGAACGAAAAGTAGTGTCGGAAATCACACTTTTGAAAGAACAATGTCAAGTTGTATAGTATAATCATTATTATAAATGGAACATTATTATTACTTTTACCATTCATTTTTAATCTTCAATGAATATCGTCAAAATTTGAATTGCTAAAATTTTTACAGTAATTCTAGAAAGTATACGAAAAAAAATCATTCTTTTTATTTCTACAGACTTTACTGAAATTCAAGGTTGCCAGTTTAATGTCTGCTATAGAGAAAGAGAGAAAAAAATTAATTATTGTAATTGGGACATGTATTATATTCATTTTAATTGATAATTAAACCAACTATAAATCGATGGCATTATCGGTGAATGGATTGAGCGCAATAGAGATCGTAAGCAATACCAGAAAAAAATAAATGAATTAAAAAAAAATTAAATATATTGTTTTATATTAAATTAGGTAATTATTAAACAAATTGATAGTTAGTTGAACTGCAGATTTTGATGGTGAGTGGCCACAGATGCAAGCCTATGAAAATGCCTTTTGAAAGAAATCAAAATCGGATAGTTAAACGACCTCTAATCATCAAGATAATCAATGTCTTTATTAACAATAACAATAATTAAAAAAGAAAAAATTACGATTACTTTTGTTGTCGAATTGATTGTGAAAAGTTTTTGTGATCGGTCATTGAACGGGTTGATTCCATTCAAAAGAAACAAGCCTGTTTAGTTGTAATACTATTACACAATATATAGCTATTAGTAATACAAATTTTTGTTAAATAAATCATTTGAATTTTGTCAAACAATACGAATAAATAAATCAGACTTGCTTTTGCTCAATTACAACAACAAAATGGGCATTTTTAAATCGTAAATAGAAATTTACAGAAATTCCAAAATATCTACAATAATAGTATTTTTATTGTTGATAGCAGGGGCGGATTTCGGTATGGTCTTTATGGGCTGCAAACCGGAGCCCCTTTCAATCAAAGGGTTCACTTCACGACCAAGAGAATAAAAATAGAAACAATTGAAATTCAAAATGTGAGAATAATAAGTCACGTTTAGTAAACCTATACCCTGACTGTCCGCTCAGGGGAAAGGGGCATGTGTTGAATCAAATACACCGTATGATCAATGCTCTAAACTCTAAAAGAAGTATAGTCCGTAAAGTGACTTAAGAGACTGACTAAAGTAATAAAATTGATTCACAATAGATTCAGTAACAAAAAACTTGACAGAGATCAGATCTTTTAAGTCACTTTATAGACTTTACTTAGGGTATTTTCAATTCACTGCAAACAAAACAATGTTTTACCTATTTCACACTAGTCGTCCAATTGTACTGCTTGCAAATATAGTAGACCACTTAAAATAATAACAAACGTATGATTATATTTTGTTCATCTTATTGTGCACCTGTCAATGTGGATGACTATTTTGAATAGAATACTCGTTTGTTACTGCTTATTAAAATTTATAATTTCGCAAAAATAGGATATTTTGGATAAAATATTTTCAGAAATGAAAAGGAAAACTGAAATTGGATTGCTGTCCTCCCATGTAGTTGACGTTCTTTCCTCTATTTATTTATGGAAATTTAATTTCATTATGTTGACTATACAAAAAGTTCTGTGGATATAGACTTGACTTGGGTCATGGTATTTTCGGATTTTTGGAAAATCTAATCGGTCTTTTACTAAAAATTCGGTGCTCCTCCATGTAGAATTAAATTTGTGATCGAATAAGGTATTGCCGGGCTCAATACCTCTTACCGTTTTCAAGTTATATGGCCCAACATTTCTCTTATTATCAGTGCATGTGAAAGATGGCGGCCAAAATCCAATTTTTAAGAATTTAATGAGTATTTTCAAAAATTCTTCACCTGTTATTTTGACCTATTAAAAATAATTATCTTGCAACAAGATTCATACAAGGATTGAGTTCTAATTTATTTTAACCAATATCATATTGATTTAAACAAGATTCATAAAGTTTGTAGATGCTTTAATAGCCTTTCTGATGATAACACTTAGGTATTTGTTTCCATAGGAAAATTGAAACTTGAATTCAAAACAGTTTTTTTGATAAAATGGCGAATGTCTTGCCACAACTAACCCAAATGTGAGCTAATACGTACGTTCCCAAACAGTATTAGCACAGGGCCCCTAAACTCAACGGTCCACTCCTGGTTGATAGGATTGAAAGTGGTATTACATATTAGCGTCAACTTGGATAAACCGATGAGATCAGAATTTCTGATGTAACAAAGACACCCTACAGAGACCAGTTGCGAAAGTCTTTTTTTTTGTAAATAAATAAATAAATTAAGAATCGTTAAGACAAAAAAAATCGAATAGTTTTTTAAAATAAGTTGGTATTTGTAATTTTAAACAATTCAGTTTGTTAGTTCTTTAAAAGACATCAACACGATTTCGGTTGAACCCTTTCGGACGATTTGAACACCAAAGATCACGACTCTTCTCATTCCGCACCATCTCTATTTATTTATCTTAGCTATAATTGTGATTATAATAAGAATCCAGAGTCATGTATGCATAACGTGCGCTAACGATAGTCGCGCGACAACCTAAAGCTAGTTTATAGTCCTAAGCTTAATAATAATATAATTTTAAACGAGATGAAAGATAAAGAGCTTAATCGATAAATAGTAAGAATAAAGAATACATATTCTGAAATCGTTATTAGTTATTTTATTATAGTAAGCAGGCACAATTTCCAAGATTCTTATCATCAGAATACGACCCAGAATACGACCCATTATCACTACTCTGTATAATAATCTAAGGAAATACTGTCCGTTTTACAAGATATAATCCGAAAATAATCATTGTGTAAGTCTTTTTGAAAGTAACAATTATTGAATTGAATTCTATAGGTGTTGTGTTTTTCTTCGAATATTAATTAATATCAAAATAGAGACAATTTATTCAATCATATCGACAAAAAAACAACAATGAACAAGGTTCTCTTGGCCTAGTTGGGTTTTTTTTTGGGCGATAAGTGACCCTTTCAAGGTTTACAATAGATTTACGTTGAGAATCATCAACAATAACAAATTAATAAATAAATTTAACACGATTCGTATTTGCAAAAATACATGTAGAATTGATCAAATATACACGACACATAAATGTATAATATAAGAAAATATTAAAATATGTAATTACAATATTTATGTAGAAAACCTATTTCTATAGAAGTCACGATTCGGTTGGTCTATCAAATTAATTAGATATATATTGATAGTTTTAAAATAAATATCTATAATTAAAAGATTGTAATAATAGTTATCATCATTGAAATTATTACAATTTTGTTTTTGTTTTAATTAAGACACGGTAATAGATAAAAAAAATAAAGAAAAATTGTCAGTCAATTTTATGCAATTAATAATAAACTAAGATAATTGATAGTTGTAATTGTAGGGAATTATTGAAGTTTAAACTATTGAAAAATGATTATTTCTCAAATAAGATATATAGGTGAATGGATAATTTAACATGTAATACATCTATCTATCTATCTATCTCTCAATATACAATTTTTTTTTTGTTAACAATATTAGAAAGAGATGTAATCATATAAATATGAATCATATCAGATGGAGTGGATAATCTTGACCCTATTTATTCTTAAATACGTAAATATTTGTAAGTTAATATGTACGTACATATTGACATCTTATGTAAGTAATTAAAATTCTACAGAGATTTTTGCGAGCATTCACAACGAAAAATGAGATTTTACAACGATTTTCTAAGATGTATCCTAAAAATCAAATTAAACTTATCATTGGCATCTTTTAAAACAGAAATATAGTGGAAATTCTGTAAAAATTAATCAAAAGCATTGAAAGAAATGCATCCATTCCTGGATGTGTGCGGTACTCAATTTGCACGGTTTTTAAATGAGGACTTATACTCTTAAAAATTCGATTAACACGCTTTTAGCTAGCTTAAATCATAAACGTCAAAGTCAGTTTTATACAGGGATGGAAATCTAAAAGTATACGATTCGTGTGAAACTGTCCTATTAGTTTGGCGAGCCAAATATTTTAAGGATTTGTAGGAGGGAGTCTAGAGATCATTTTAGCAAAATTAGCTCAATTAGAAGTTGGTTAAAAATCGCTCGTTTTTGACGATGTTGCGATTTTCAAAAACGAGCTAAACACGCAAAACGACTAAGAATGACTCGAATATCCTCCCAATAATATTTTTTTTCCATCTTTCTCCATTGCATCCTAGAAAAAATTAGAGTCATTTGCCCCCTCTCCAAAATAAAATAGAGAAAAACCAATAAAATCAATGATGGGAGGATTGGGAGGATACCCGAGTCATTCTAATTCTAAGTCGTGTAACGTGCATGACTCGATTTTTTAAAACTGAGACATCGTCAGAAACGAGCGATTTTCGAGCAACTTTTAAATAAACTACAAGGTTCTAGTTTTGCTAAAATGATCTCTAGACACCCTCCTATAAATAGTTGAAATATTTTTTGAATGGCTTGCCAACTAATAGGAATTTCATACGAATCGTATACATTTAGATTTTCATCTCTGTATTATGCAAATCAATTTTCGTAAACAAACGATGGATTCTAATTAATTAATGATAAAGTCTTAATGAATATTAAATTAGGAATATGAAGCATTATCATTGCTTAACAATTAAGAAAATTTAGAATCCTGTGTGGGATCCGAACCCACAACCATTGGTTTTGTACAGTATTGCTCTTCGTACACCACTGGTCTTCGGTTTGGTACATCAGAGTAATTGTATAGAAAACCAAAGATCGTAGGTCCGGATCCCACACAGGATCATAAATTTTTCTTAATTGTTAAGCGATGATAATGCTTAATATTTCGTCATTTAATATTCATTAATATATATGATTAATCAATTTTATATGTTTTATGTTTCGAATTCTACTATAATGTTAATAACTGCAGAAAATAGTATATTATATAACAAGAGACTAAAGTGCGGTATTTCGTCCCGAGAGTGGAATAAACCAGAAAGCGCTTTAGTCCCGAGTTATATAGGTAAATAACTAGGCTATTTTTTGAACTTTCGGAAATATTTGGAAATTAAATTCAAAATTTTTGAGAATGATAAGAACCTGCATTAATTTGATACGTTCATATTCCCATATGTATGTCATTTCTATATTTTAAAAGTGCAAGGCCTGCTTGATTTTTCAACTCAACGCTGTCTATCAGACTTGTGCAATTTTTTAGAATCTTATAAGAAGCAAACTTTTGGTAAAACGCTAATTTAGCCACGTTGGCGCTAGTTATCACCGCATGAAAAGAAATAGCTAGTATTTCCATCTCTATTTTACTGACATGATTAATGACAATTTAACCACGCAGTACGAGTAAAAAAGAGATGAAAATACTTACTATTTCTTTTCTGTCGGTGGCAATTAGCGCCAATGTGGCAAAAATTGACATTTTCTCAACAGCAGCAATTCAGATCAAATGCACCGGCCTGTTAGACCACCATAGTTACTGCATCAATAATATGGTGAAATAATGGCAACTGATAATGCAAGAAAAATATTTGACATTTGTTGCTACAGTTACGTATAATTGTTTATTTTTCATTATGTCCCTAGAGAAATAATGAATATTATGTCCCTAGGGATTAAAAGTGATATTTGAGTGCTTGTAACTATTTCTGATTTTTATATATATTTATTAGTCTCAAAGTCTTTATTCCAAAAAATTTTTGTAAATGATCTTTTATTTTTAAATTGTAACAGCTGTTTCGAAATTACTTATTTCATCTTCAGACATGTACTTAATTATTTTTTATATAAAATTGATAAGTGCATACTTAGATAAATTGTAATGTGTATACAATATGCATACTATGATATATATATATATATATATGTAAGTAAATAAATTTTTCAAATTGATTAAAGAATATTATAAGAAATAAAATAAAATAAAATAAAGTAAAAAACTACCATAATAATATGTGGATAATTAAATTGTAATTGAAAAATTGAAAAATATTTGTGTATGTATGGTAGTTTTCTTTACAATTATTAAATTATATAATTGTTGAAAGAAAGAAAGGTAACTAAAAATCTGATTTTAAATTTAAAGGATTAATTCTTAATTTATGAAAAAATTGAAATTGAAAATTTTTCATTTCATTTAGTATTGAATTAGGTTTTTTATTATTATATAAATGAATATAGAATTTTTCAATATAATCTATATCAACAAAATTATATGATTTATAAAGAATAAAAATATCTTTATAATTATGATTTTTATTAATAATATGATCTGCAAAATTAGATTTGTCTAATATAATTTTCCTAACATGATTTAAATGTTCAGATTTTCTTTTTATAAATTGTCTAGTAGTTTTTCCAATGAACATTTAAATCATGTTAGGAAAATTATATTAGACAAATCTAATTTTGCAGATCATATTATTAATAAAAATCATAATTATAAAGATATTTTTATTCTTTATAAATCATATAATTTTGTTGATATAGATTATATTGAAAAATTCTATATTCATTTATATAATAATAAAAAACCTAATTCAATACTAAATGAAATGAAAAATTTTCAATTTCAATTTTTTCATAAATTAAGAATTAATCCTTTAAATTTAAAATCAGATTTTTAGTTACCTTTCTTTCTTTCAACAATTATATAATTTAATAATTGTAAAGAAAACTACCATACATACACAAATATTTTTCAATTTTTCAATTACAATTTAATTATCCACATATTATTATGGTAGTTTTTTACTTTATTTTATTTTATTTTATTTCTTATAATATTCTTTAATCAATTTGAAAAATTTATTTACTTACATATATATATATATCATAGTATGCATATTGTATACACATTACAATTTATCTAAGTATGCACTTATCAATTTTATATAAAAAATAATTAAGTACATGTCTGAAGATGAAATAAGTAATTTCGAAACAGCTGTTACAATTTAAAAATAAAAGATCATTTACAAAAATTTTTTGGAATAAAGACTTTGAGACTAATAAATATATATAAAAATTTAAAAACATCCAAAATAAGAGAAAAATGAACTTCGAATTATATAATTTTATTTCTGATTTATTATTATTTTAATGATGAGCATGAGCCTCAAAAATACATACACTGGCACGGTAATCACTATTTGGGATATTTTGATATGGATTGGTGGCCATTTAACTAATCTATAATCAATGTTATTTCCATCAATTTACATAAAACCTTCAATTTCTTCGTATGGGATATTTAATGATTCGTCTAAATGGTTGGCACTCTAGGCACTATAGGCAAAAACTAGATCCATGCATGTAACGAGGGACTAAATTATCCACTTTAGTCCCGAAAGTGTTAAAAAAGCAGTTTTATGTTTTAAATCAGGATCTTATTCTGTTTTTCAAAGCTCGTGTCTAGCGTGTAAATCAAGAGAAAAGTATGCTTTGATAAGTTCCTATATCTCAAGAATGCCACTTAAATAAGAGTCTTTTCTGCAAAAATCAATTCATATCGATATTTTTAGTCTAAGACCAGGTGATAAACTACTATAAGTGCTCTTCGAGAACAGCTTCCATAAATTGAGAGAAATCAACTTTATTTTAGCTGAAAGTTTTTTTTACTTGCGTCAAGAGATGCACATTTGTCCCCTGTAAAGCTCTGGCTTTTTCGTTACAAAAAGCTCCCATATTCCCACATAACTTTCAGAAAAAGCTTGGTTTAAATATACTCAAGTTTTTGCAAAATTGATTATATTTACTACCACCTGATTCAGTACACGTGAACATTTTGGTAACCACTGTTTTGCAAAAAATAAAAATTTATGAGTAATTGTGGGGACAGATAAAGATTGTTTAAAATTCATGACTGCTCCGATAAAATCATGGAATATTCAAAGTGCCACCTCATATCGTTACCTTCATAAAGGTTTATAACTATTTGTCAATCAAAAAAATAATAATAATTAAATGTAGATAAAAAAAAAATATCCAAATTCGTGACATTTGATAAGAAAGGAAACAACCTATAAATTTACGATTACTTATAATTTATGAACAATATCTACATGGACATTTTTCCTCTAATTTTTTTTTTATTTCTATTAATTTATTTTAATTAAATCGGAAATAAAGCAGTTGACCTCCGGAAATCGAACAAGGTTACCTACCAATTTATTAACATGACCGTCACTTAAAAATAAAATACACAGGTAACAACGAATATAACACCTGTTGATTTAAATACGTTTTCTAAGAAATATTTTTTTTATTAAATCTAACAATTTATCAATTTTAATTTATTATTGTTTGTTGAATGCAAAATTCGTTGTGCACTGGTAATTTTTAATAAAAATCCATTTGTTATGCTCTACAACATTTTTATAAATAGATATCTACATATGTATGTACATATAAACAAAACGCAAGGCTTTCATGCGAATTGGGTGGGAAATTTATGGAAAATTCGACAATTATTTCGCCTTTTCAAGTCACTTCTTTTGCTGTGTTTTGCAAGAAAAAATCATCAAAATGAAATTTTAACATGCAACGCAAGTTGCGCGCGCAATACAGCGACACCAAATCAATCCGAAAAACAAATAGTCACCATGGAAACGGGAAGAGAGCGGGCTTTTTAAAAATTTAAAATTTAAGCTTTAGAGACAGCAAACTTAAATTAATATCACTCTGTTTGAGTGTTTCTTCAATTTTTACGCTGACACATAAAATTTTGCACGTTACTCGGATCGTAACTAATCATTATGGTACACAGTTATTTTTTCGTTTTATTTATACGAAAACAAATTAATACAGGACGAAATGTTAACCGAGACTTACAGCCGTACCCGTACTCGCAAAAGCTCAGTTTCTGGACTTGTGATACAAATAACTATTAAGTCACACCAAAGAAGTATAACTTCTAACGCGCGTACATAAGTACCTTAACAGTTTTTTTTATTAAATTTTGTATCAATTGTAATAATCGCAAGTTTATTTAGGCCGTCCCACCTTAATTTTCTCCGACAATCTCTCTACTACTTGCTTACACAATTCCAACTATATTTATCTGTTCTCTATACATATGGTACTAATTAATTAACTAATTAATAATTGTAATTAATTTAATGAGAAATGCCGAATGTCAAGTACAGTTGTATTTACGGAAATTATGAAGAAATTGTTGCGTTTTGTATGGAATTTTACCTCGAACTTGATTCTTCGCTTGGATGAATACTTACATAGATATTTAATTATGCGTTATGCTATACTGGCCACAGTCGGTCATTAATTGTTCTTCAAACAAAAAAAAATAATAATCTATACATATAAAACTAGACAAGTTTAATTATATTTGAACAGTAATTGTTCGTTAACGAAACATAAAAGACGAGACATAATCGTGATGATTAAATCCATATTTTACCTTGGATGATTATCTTCTTCTTCTTTATCTTCTTCGGTTATGATTTATGTGGCCTTTTTCGTTATTTATTTGTGCAAAATTACACCTCGTTAATTTTCAATCATTTATGTGTCTTTCTCTCTTGAATCGGATGAGCCTTGGGGCCGGTCCCTTGTTGGTTACCTTGATCTGATTGAATCTGTTTTGTAGACAGCTTGCCTACAATATACTACAACAATAACCAGCCATATGTGTACAGATTTCAGATTGATTTTGTTGAAAAATCATAAAGAACCCGTCATTTAGTTTCGTTTGATTTGGGTTGGGCATAACTCTCGTTTAATCTCTTTTAATAAAGTTGCAACAACCTCGTTCTCAAATCTGGACGAATACCTCACCCATAAGTGTCATTGACACTCTTGTCTGTTTATTTCACTTTTTTTTTTTTGAATTCGTCGATATGATTACAAGTGATTTTAATTCTTTTTGTTTGTTCATGGTCTTATTGATAATTTTAACGAAACGTATAAGATTCTGCGAATTCTGTAATATCCTTGACTCAGTTTCGGTATAAACAAAAAATTGTCGCTTTTTAAAATCGAAATAGCGAAATTTGGTGGAGGCGCCGGGTGATTTTTAACAAATTCAACTAAAAATCATTGAAAATTGATAGAAAAGTATATTTTTAAAAATAAGAAAACTAACCAAGAAAGTGGCAGAAATTATAGCATGCAACCAGTGAAAGTTGTGAAGAATAGAAAGAATTTTATTAACTAGATACGCTCATACAATACAATTAATTAAATCGAGAATTATTCAATTAGATTTTTACTCTATTACTAATTCTCTTCTGATTTTTACGATGCGAATTTATCGATCACATATCTGAACAATTTAGAAAAATCTAAGGGAGCGGATTGCAAGATTTCTTGTTAGAAAATCAACTCATATGACAGAAAGGAAATATTAAGACAACTATTAATGATAACAACAACAACAACAACAAGTTCTCTTACAAATTACGAGCATAAATCGAATTTTTCGACATACATTGCAATTGATATTACGATAATAGAAAAAAATGCGAGTGTCATAATAATCATGGCCATTTACTTTGAATTAATTGATACCGTTTGTTGTTGTTTTTTTTGCTACAAAGTTAAGCACAAACTGGTCTATATTTGGATTACGATCAATTAAATTCTGGTTTATACGATTTTTTTAATAAAAAAATCAAACGATTAATGAATTATTTTAATGAGTAAACGTGAAAACTACAAAGATGAGTATCTGATCAATTCTAGATTAGTCTACTTCCACTAATAAATAAAGAAACTAGAGGGCTTCTTAAAATGTTCACCTTCAACGCATTTATTACAAGGTCCAATCAATAATATTTTATACAGAAATTAAACACTAAATGTGGTGAATTCGTAAGCAACTCATATTCGTTGGCGAGCGATTCGAACTATATTTGAAGGATTTGTAGCGGTCCCTGGAGATCATTTTAGCAAAATTGGAACCTTGTAGCGCACTTGGAAGTCGGTCAAAAAACGCTCGTTTTGGACAAGGTCACGATTTTTAAAAACGAGCTAAGCACGCAAACGACCAAGACACTCCTATCATTGTTTTTTTAATTTTTCTCCATTACATTCTAGAATAAATACGAAACATTTCCATCTATTCCAGAATAAAATGGTGAAAAACGAAAGAGATAAATGTTAGGAGGATTCTAGAGTCATTCTAAGTATGCAGCTAGTTTTTGAAAACTGCGGCATTGTCAGAAACGAGCGATTTTGACCAACTTCCAAATGAATTGCGAGGTTCTCATTTTGCTAAAATGTTCTCTATGGATCCTTCCTAATAGGAGTTTTGTAAAGAATGACCACGTCTAGTGTTTAATGCCAGCTTATTTGTTTAAGAATCCACTTAAAACATTATACAAGGTAATTAACGCTGGGCGAACTGAGAGCTATAGAAATAAAATCCAGACTAGTGCTGGAATGCTTCGAAGAATTTGAGAAGCTTGCAGAACATAACAAGGTAAACTTGAAATGGGTACCAACTCATCAAACCATCGAAGGAAATGATAACGCGGACTGTTTAGCAAAAATGCCACCAAAACAGCTCTAACTGGACCTCGACCCTCATGCGGGATCGCTTATGCGGCCGCTAAAGGGACCATAAGGGAAGAATAAGAACGAAAAAACCAACTCTACTGTTTACTGATCAACTTCTAAGTGAGCTACAAAGTTCTAATTTTGCTAAAATGTTTTTTAGGCATCTTTCAATCAACAGGAGTTTTGCAAAGATTGATCACATTTAGTGTTTAATGACCGTGTATATGTTTAAAAATTCACTGAAATTTTATCGAGTTTTAATAAGCGGATAACATAATGATGATGATGGTGAATGGTGAAGAGAAATTCCGGAATCCATCTTACACTCACCTGATTCATAATCGTGAAAAATCCACTGAATAATCGTGTCAATGCACTTTATTATTCTTTTAATATATTATTGCTCGATAAGTATTCTCAGAGATTATCGATAGATAAGAAGTATGAATTAAAGAAGAATCAACTTGTTCAATACTCTAGCAGATAATCAGATTTCAATCTAGGTTGATTAAATTGAAATAGACGGAGTGTTGTATGAAAATTAATAACTGCAAGAAATTAGAACTTTCACCGATCTTCAACCGTGTGTAAGATCCAATTTTCTTTAATCTATATGAAAAAAGTAAAATCTAAAGCCAAATTTACTATCATACAATTTTTGTATTGTTATTATTAAATCCAGGTTAACCCAATATAGACAGTATTAATATGTATTTGTCAGATGTAATTTCTTTAAATAGAACAAAAATTTACAATATCTACTAGTTTATTTTTATTTTCCATCTATTTTTTTGATTAGAAAACAGAAAATCAACGGTTTAATACCGAAACAATAATGGAATAAACTTTCTAACCTTTTAAAACCATCAGTTTGTTGAAGAGGGAAAAATATTTATTCATATAAATACAACAACAATGGATGCATCAATTTATAGAAAGTGTATTTTTTCTATGATAATAACTAAAACACAAAGATTAGACGAATTTAATTAAAACTAATAATCGTTCGACTTTCTTAGGAAATACGGAAGAGCGAGATTTGTCAAAGATTCCCTAATTTTTTTTTCTACGTTTTTAATAAATTCGTACATATTTATTAATGTTTAGCGAAAGTGCAATCATTAAGAAAGTCGTGCATTAATTATAAGATAAGTCTAAAATACTCAAAAAATATTATAATTTAAAAGTAAAATTATGTTTTGTTGTTTCTTTGTCTTATGTTTTATTTTAACAGATAACATCAATACACTAACAACAACAATAATAATAATAATCCATTTCAAATTATGATTGAAAATTGGAAAAATGAAAACTGAAAAAAAAAGAGATTGTATTTGAAAGTATTATTCTAGGCATGCTCTAGTAGAGAATTTCACAAAAGCAGCAAACAGGGGGAAAGTCTAGACCCATCCAGTGTTTGACACATTGAAACCAATAAAAACAACAAATTATTAATAATTTGTTTATTGTATTGAAATATTTTTTATGAATAGGTCAAATATTGAGTAATCTCCAAGTTGAATTGAAAAGATCAAATTGTGCAAAATTTAGAAAATTCCCCAACAATTAATTCTAATCACTACAAAGCGAATTGGGACGTGAAAATTTTCAAATTAGAATCACGTGTGGAAAAATTGAAAAATCTGAACCAATGCAAGTTTCTTCCACTTAGATTCCAAAAACTGACCAATTAAAATGTGATAGAAACAGTGGCGAAACTCCAAAATTTTGGCCCTCCAGCAAAATTCAGCTAGGCCTTTTTGAAATAAATAAATGATAAAATTGATAAGAGAATATTCTATTGTTATCATTTTTTTTTTATAAATTTTGACCCCAGGAAAATAATTGCAATCAAGTGCATGTTTACAAATTATTTTGTCTAAACAGAATTTTCGGGTCTCTCAGGTCCTTCGGGACCACTGCACTGCTCCCTAGGGCTGTACAATAGTTCCGCCACTAAGGGTAGAATAGCAGCATAGATCTATATATAGATCTAAGGCGAAGTTTTCATAGCAACTCCCATTATTTGGCGAGCAATTCAAAAAAAAATTAAGGATCTTTAAGGAGTTACCTGGAGACTGTTCAGAAAAATTAGAACCTCGTAATTCATTTGGAAGCTGGTCAAAAAGACTCGTCTCTGACGATGTTGCAATTTTCAAAGACGAATTAAACACGCTAAACGACTAAGAATGATTCGGAGGCCCTCCCAACATTGATATTTATGGTTTTTTTTTGTTCTGGAACAGCTAGGAATGATTTACATTTTTTCTAAAATGCAATCGAGAAAAACCAAAAAAATTACTGTTGGAATATGGGTCTACGAGTCATTTTTAGTCGTTTTTCGTACTTTGCTCGTTTTAAAAACCACTACATTGTCCAAAATGACCGTTTTTGAGCAACTTCCCAATGAGCTACTGGGTTTGAATTTTGCTAAAATTATCTCCAGGTAACCCCTAAAGATCCTTATTTTTTAATCGCTCGTCAAATAATGGGAGTTGTCTTATAAGAACTTTTCACCGTAAATGAATAACCCTGTATATATGGATAGCGCCTTCCCTAGTTTATCCTAGCGTGCTAACCATTTTAATTGAAATTTTTTCAACAAGAAAGGCATGCTAAGCATGTATCATTTAATGCTACTAACAAAAATACTAGTGCTTCTTTTACTGGAGTTAAAGCTGCCAATTCTCGAACCAATATCAGCGAGTACTCTATATGTTTTTTGATGCTCATGCTCATCAGTCATAATAATAATAAATAAGTAATGGTTGAAATTTTAATTGTTCCACTTTTCCGGGGCAAAGCGCTATCGATAGATATCCTAGATCTATGAAAAAAAAAGTTGTAGTAAATTTAGACCAGTCAAGCCAAATTTGTTTGATTGTACTGTTATTCGAAATAATATTATCAAGTTGTTATCATCTATTATGAAACATGGCGATATTTAATCACAAGACTCGAGAAAAATCGTTTTATCTAAATTGTATATTGTTTAATTATTTAATTAAAGCAAGGTTGAAAATAGCAATATTTTTTTGTTTTTTTTCTTTGAGATTGAAAAAAAAGCCATATCTCAACAACTTGAACAATTGAGGTTGAAATGAGCGCATTTTCGATATCAAGGCAAAGTCTCTCGTTTATTTAAAAATTACCTATTGGAAGAAAAAAATCAGTTCAAACAAATTCAACGATGCATTTCATTGATATTCTAGAATTTAACTGTACATTTCTGGGTTATATTTAACAACTAGTTATTTGATTCAACAATTGTTCCATAAAATTCTTCTAAATCAGTTATATTATTTTCACAACGAAATTTCTACTTTCTTCTATATGGTATGTATGTATGTACATACATCGACGAATTTTCCATTTGATTTATTACATTTTTCTCTTTATGTGGAATAATTATTTGAAGTGACTTCATTACTATTACGATAGGTCAGGTTCCTGACCATGACACGGCCAGAGGTGAGCCAGCAACCTCCACGAAAGCACACCCATGCCATAGATTGTGGCAATGGCCCCACACACATACACTTCTTTTAGAACCCATTCGACGATGTTTCTAGGTATAGTCTAGAAGTAGTAGTAGTAGTAGTAGTAGAAGTAGTAGAAGAAGAAGAAGACAACGAAAAAGGTGGGGTTGGGATTGGTGTTTTACTATAAAATCACCTCCACGATACCGTCGATTTCAGTACGCTGAAAGCTAGGTCATCCAACGAGTGTGTTGTGGCAGTAGCGCAAACTTGATCATCACGTGTGACCTACATTAATTAAAACAATAAATCGAAGGGAATAAATCTACAAAAGACAGTGTACGAAAAGTGCCTTAATTTTCGTTATAACTAAATAAAATAGAAACAAGTGAAAGACTGAATTTTTCTTATTTTTTTTTTTTTTATAATAATTTAATAAAAAACAGTGATATATTCGTGTGATATTAGCAAGTAAGGATGCCAGCACCAATTCAAGAAACTGTCGATGATGATGAGCAAAAACAACAACAGCTCATCGAGAAATCTGAAACTGATCAATTAGGTGATGTTGTATCATTTTCACCGCCACCATCAACGAAATTATTAGAAACACGCGATAGTATCTCATCGATAGACAGTGATGTTTCATTAACATTTGACCGTAATCAAACGAATCAGGAACATCAGCATGATCATCAACAACAAGAGAATGATGATGAAGGTGCCCATATGGCGGATCTATCGGATAGTGCATCTGATACTGGATCAGCTGGTGGTGGTAAAGATTCCGGTTGTGAAGTAACACCTGAAGTAACCGAACCACCATTTACACCACCATCTGAAGAATTGGCCGATAAAATTGTTCAACAAGTTGAATTCTATTTCTCTGATGCTAATATAACAAAAGATGCATTTTTATTAAAGCATGTTAAACGTAATAAAGAAGGATATGTTTCATTGAAATTAATATCAAGTTTTAAACGTGTTAAACATCTAACGAAAGATTGGCGTGTTGTAGCGCATGCTTTAACACGTTCAACAAAATTAGAAATTAATGAAGCTGGAACGAAATTACGCCGTTTAGATCCGCTACCGCAATATGATGAAACAACACCATCACGAACTGTTGTTGCTGTTCATATGCCAATTGATAAGCCTACAATTGAGAATGTTGCTGAATTATTTAAAACATGCGGTGAAATTGCATTGATACGTATCCTAAGGCCTGGTAATCCGATACCGGCTGATGTTCGACAATTCATCAATAAAAATCCATCATTAGTTGGTATGGTGTGTGCTCTAGTCGAATTTGTTGTTTCAGAATCGGCTAGAAAAGCATTGAAATTACCAGAAGTACATGGTGAACCGATGAAAGTCTACGAATTGAATAACGTACCGCATCCAGAACGCAAGAAGAACAAAAACAAAAAGAACCAAAACAACAACAACAACAACAATAAAACCAATAAGAAAATAATTGCAGATTCTGATTATTTGACATCATCATGTCAAAGCAGTTCAGAAGCTGAAGATTTACGATTTCGCATCGATCCACGTTACAGTTTACGCCGTGGCTCTTCAGCCCATTTCCCATCACGCTATGTCGAACCAGCCGCATGGTTACAACGTCGTCTATCAGCATCAAGTACAGAGGCACATTTCATCTATATGCCAAGACGTTTATCGTACAGCAGTCGTGATTCTAGTGATTCAAGTCTATTCTTATCGCGTCGCATGAGTGCTTGCAGTAATGTCTCAACAAATTCTGATAATTATAATCGACGTCTATCATCAGCAAGTCAATCATCAGATTATAGCAGCAATCCAAGATCGAGAAGTAATAGTTCAGCATTCCAGAATGGTGGTGAGATTGTTGTACGAATGCCCCGTGGTCCAGATGGATCGAAAGGTTTCCGCCAACGGCCACCAACTTTAGCACAATAAGAACTTGTCTTCTTTTTTTCCTATCTTAATTTTTAATGATAATCACCTTGTTTCGTATTCTCTCGCTTTCAAAGTGAATGAGCGCTTGTAGATGGACTTGAACGGAAAAGACACGATGTGTATTCAGAACGCGGCCCACATTTCCCCATCGAACTTTCACCAAAATATAGTTTAATTATAGTTTTATTGTTTTTTTTTAAGACAAAAAAAGAATTAAAATAAAAATAGAGAGAAATGGGAGAACTTTTCCAATTATAGAATGGAAAAGAATTAAACATTCATTAAATGTTACAGTACATTTTCATTTCTATCTCTTAATTAAAATCACCAATTACATTTACTCTAATTAGGTTCTCTATCGTTGCTTTCTAATTGTTAATTACAAGAATTATCTTAGTTTCTCGGTGGTTTTTCCCTATACATACATTTTTATTTTATTTTAATTTAATTCTAATCTTAATCTAAAATATAAGCCTTGTATATCTTTTCGTCTATACCAGAATATAATTAGTTATGTTTTGTTTTAAAAACACATCTAGTTATTAATGTTTGAGAGGTGAAATAATAAATATAATCACTGTTTCAATTTTACTATCCCACCTTGTAAATAAATATAATTTATTACAATTGCTATTTATTTCAAATTATAATTTGTATAATTGTTTTTAATAACGTTTTATTTATTTGTTTTGTTATCATTTACAGTAAATCTTTTTGGGACTATCAAACTGTATCGTTTTATTATTGCTATCACCAATCCTATAAATCCCAACAAATTGCCTTATTTATAATGCAATTAAAAATAATTTAATGCAAAGTACGATTTAATCCTTTTGAAAATAAATGATTTTTTTTTAAAGAAACTAGTCGCGACTTGTAATTTTTTTTAATAAGGGGTAATCGAAACAAATCTCATAATAATTTCGTAGAACAGATTCAACTAATGTCCAAATATCTAACCAAAAATCCGGTTGATTATAGAATTATGTAATAAAAATAAAAAAGAGTCAATCTAAATTCGGTTCACTTCAAGTCCCAATTAACGTGTCCTAGGAAAATTATCTATAAGTATCTAGTTTAATTTTTTTAGATTTACTTATTTATTCGTCTTATCGTCGTATCTACAGCTAATTTAAACTATTAATAAACGTTGGAGAATATCTAAAATTAAACAAATACTATTTGAGAACCTTATCGTTGATTATTTGCTAGAAAACAAGGATTTTGCAACATTCAAAACTTTTTCTCGTTATTAATCCCAACTGTTGTTGATATTCAATTGTATCGAAAAAATTTAAAATGATTTACATGATAAAAAAATACCAGACGAACAGATGTGAAGCTGTTTTTTCTTTTAATAATTACAAAAAAATACAGTAAACTTATTGCCCTCATTAAAAACGAATAAACGAAGAGCCGAAGCTGAATTAATAATTAAAAGAAATTGAATTAACATCTCGAATGTGGTTGCAAAAAGCGTAACATAAATTCGTATTAAGTCTTGCTAATTATCTTTTTGATTAAAATTATATTTAATTAAAAGATTGTATTCAAAATTTTAAATCTATCAAAGTGTAACAAATATTAACGGTTGTTTATTTTTTTCTTGTTGTTGTTGGAAGAACAACAATCAAAAATAATCAGGAGTGAGTGTCAAAGTCAAGTTGCTACTTTCACCTTAACTAACATAAAAATAGAATAATTTTATAGCGGCGTCAACCATAGAGGAGTCAATGTAGCGTTTCAAAAATATTCAATAGAACAGCTTTCTTTCAATTCTATTAATGACACACTATTTGATTGTGCAGATTGTATTTCTAATATTAACAAACACGATGTATAAATATTTCTATAAATGACAGTGGTTTATAATTTATAAGAGATACTACTAGAAAAGAGAAATGACTTTATTATTATCATCAATAATGATAATAATAATAAATTGAGTAAATTAATTAATCAACATATTGGAAATAGTGCATAACATTCTATTCTTAATTAATTGTAATTGTAATTGCCAGCATAATTAGCAATTTAATTGTATAATTATCTGATTAATATGCATAGCATCTTTAAAACATTTACAAACTACCATATTTTTTATTTTATTTATTCCTTCGAGATTTCTAAAGGAGAACAAATTAGAAAGATTGATGATCTAAAACCTAAAATACACCGTTTCTGCTTCAATAATTCAAAAAATAAACAAAATTTATTGGATACCTCATCGTAAACTCATAAATTAAAATATTTCTAATTGGATCAATAGCATTTAGATCTGTATCAATAAATTCCGCATCCTAATTTTAGATTTATCAGTTAGTGTGAATATTGTACACGGTGTACCACGGTATATATTCTCGGAGTTGGCTGTATTTTTGTTTATGTGAGTGTGAACCAAGTTACGATACTACGTTACCAAAGACACAACCAACTACGAGAATAAATACCGTGGTACACCCTGTATAATTTACACCACTACATTTCACTTATAATAGAGATAATGGGCAATCTAAATTCAATGGACATTCATTTAAATTATGGAAATTCCCATTATTTGGCCGGCTGTTTGAAAAATCTTTGGAGGATTCATAAGAAGATCCCTAGAAAACATTTCGGATTTGGTCAAAAAACGCTGTTTCTGATCATATCGCGATTTTAAAAAAAGAACAAAACACACAAAACAACTTACACGTTAGAATGACTCGAAAATCCTTCCAACATTGCTTTTTTTGAAAATCGCTTCCTTGTCCAAAACGAGTGTTTTTTGACCAACTTTCGAATGAGCTACTAGGTTCTAATTTTGATAAAATGATCTCCAGGAAGAATCCTGTACATCTTCGAGATATTTTTCAAATTGCTAGCCAACTAATAGGAGTTTCATAAGAACTTTCGTCTGATGTATATCACTTAAATCAATTGTCTGGAAATTATAAGCAATTAATTTGATATTTTTTAATTAATATTTAATAAAAATGCGGATAGAATCTGATTGTATATTAAAAAGTACAGAGATTTCTCTCATTATATTATTCGGAAGTCTACTATTAATAATATTCAAATATTTATTTTATCGTTACAATAAAAATATCTTCCGCTTCAAATATCAATTCATGTGTTGTGATATAGTGATGAAGGTGGGTTTTTAATAAATACCTCAATTTTGAGTCGTTTCATTAGAAATCCGTACGAAATTTTACAAGTCTTTTACTACTAGAATGGCTATCCAAGTTGTAATGTTACTGTAAGGACTAAAATTGTAATTATTTTCACATGAAAAACACAACATTACTCACAATAATACTTGAAAGTGACGCTACTGATTAAGAATCGACTACTGTTAGTTTATCACCAGCTACGAAAGTTCCAAAGCTTCCTCCAAGGCGCATTTATGTTCATTCCAAGTCTCATCTTCACGCTAAAAACAACACTGGTAACAGGAAAAAACAATTAAAATAGAAACATTATAATAGTACCTTTAAATCTTAATATATAAATATTACAATGAAAATAGCTTTTGATTAGCTAAAACTGCTTCCTATAGTGACCAACACTGTTGAATTTGTATATGATTCTAAAGTCATAGATTCACTGTAATATATCAAGCGATGCTGAAAGAATAATGGGAATCCACACAAATAGATTATGCAATATGCTGAAAGTTCTCAATTTCAAAACAAAATGTTTAGCATGTTTTTTTTTTCTATAATCCATCAATGTCCAAATCATGGATGGGCGTACTATTTAACAGCAATGGACTTATGTTTGAAATGATGTAGATAGATTGTCTTTTCCTGTTTTGCTCCTATATTTATTTATCATTATTACCATACGTTCTTAACACATACGGTCCAATAGCATTACTGTTCCGTAAATTAAAATCATTATTAACCATTATTGTAGATTAATCTAAAAATTATTTATTAGACCTGAAACTTTAGTACCTTAACCAAATCAAGAACTCCCACTAGGGCTCCACGAGAGGGTACGCTTGGCGCAGAATGATATAATGTTAACCAATGATGTCGTCTCGATAATTTTCATTGAATTTCTTTAAAAAATCTAGTTTTTCCACGAAAATTCACTTATTATTTCTTCTTAAATATTGTTGCGATTTAGAGAAGAAAATTTTTAGGTTATTCGATTTGAATTGACAAATCGTTACGTTGGCAACCATGAACATTGAACATTCTCAGCGTTGACAGATCGTTTAACTTACAAAAAATTTATGACGATTTATCTTATCCGTAATTATCACCACCAATCACAAATATTTGAAATAATATTTTACATTTTTTAACAATTTTGGTTTATATTCACGATAAATTTGTATAATTTGCTACGCAATATATTATAATTTATTGATCCCTAAACTTACAGATAAATCGCACAACTCGGCAACGTTACATGGGTTGGTAGTAGTAAATCAGTATTACCAATCCATGTAGTGTCAAACTCACCATCACTATAGGTTATGTTATTGTTTTGATTAATTTGTATAAATCTAAAATTCGTAATAATTAATAAAAAATGCAACAAAGAGAAGAGAAACAATTAGAAGCAGCATTAGAATCGATAATACAACGTGTCAACGATCTAAAATCATCAATAGCTTCAATGATTTTCAAAATCGAAAACGAATATGAAACGTTAAATTGGCCAAATTTTCTCGACAATTATGCATTAATATCCGGTCAATTAACATCATTATCAAAAGTTTTAAGTCATGATAAATGTCCAACATTGCGAAATCTAACATTATTACCATTGTTATTATCACCAGATCGTGATGATCAATTGGCACAAGTAACCGAAGGACGTGTCACAACATTTGCCCATGATTTAGTTCCTGATTATTTACGTACAAAATTAGAACCATTAGCTGAAACGAAAATGTTACAATTAGAACATAAAGCGTCAACATTATCGTATGAGAATGCACAGAAACAGATAGCCGCCTATCAGAAAGTCGTCACACATGTGTGGGAGATTGTCAGTAAAGCTCGTGAAGAATGGGAAGTTGAATCGTCGGCTCGTGGTGGAGCCCAACAGAATTCCAATATAGCCGATACACACCTGTTAGTGGCCGCTGTAGGAATGGGAAAAGGCCTTAAAGTAATTACTTGTAAATTTGTTGAATTATCTCTTAATTATTTTATGATTTGATTTAGATGGGTGCTGCACCCAACGGTCAACAAGGTTCTGGTGGGATGATGGTAGCCCCACCTGGTAGACCTGGTAGTACACCTGGACAAGGCCCGATACCATCCACCACACAGACCATGACGATGAACAAGGCACCATCAGCGATTAAAACTAATATAAAAAGCGCCACACAAATCCATCCATATGGGCGATAATTACTACAAGTCCCCATCAATTTTTTGTATATTATCGTGTATTTATATTAATTATAATACAATAATAAATTTATAAAAGTAATTAAGATAACAGTGGAAATCAACAAATTAACATTTATGGTAGATAGCACAATTTTAGTCACATTCAAAATGAAAGCCATGACAGTTTTGAAAATTGAAATCAAATAAACTGCTCATAAATTCGACTATTTTCTACCAATTATTACCATTATTAATTACTCTATCGCTTACAATTTTGTTAAATATACAACAATAAACAAAACTTAATATAAGTACGATAATTAACTTACACAATCTAATTTATAATTGTAGAATATAAAAAAATAGATAAATAATCAATTGCAAATAATTTAATTTTCTTTCGCGAAACGGATAAACAACAAAAATCTAAGAAAATAGAGTATAACGTTTAATACTTAATAAAATAAACAAGGGCCTAATAAATATTTTCTAATAAGCAAAACAAAAACAAATAATTAATTCATAATAAAGTAATTGGCCCCCAAATCAATCTTTGAGAAAAATAAAAAATAACAATAAAAAAAACAAATTGTGCACACTGCAGCATCTATTCTAAATAATTTCATTTGTATTCTCAATTTTCTTTCTAATTAAATATGGCAAGAAAATCTAAAATTTTGTTCCCTATGTGTTTTAAACATTTTAATCATATATATGTGTGTGTGTATGTGTAGAAAGAAAATTCATCAGGAAAAACCATCAATAAAATGTAAAATACTGACCAACAATTCTTAAAGTTATCAACAATATGTTCCAATATTATAACATTAAATAATCTTTTTCTTCTCCTTCTTCTAAATATATTGCACAATTACATCACTGAATTAATCAAGAAATGAAAAAATATTGGAAGAAATTACATCGTTTTCTTTTACAAAACACAATCTAGACGACGTTCCAAAAGGCACATCAGTTGCATGATTTTCTAAATTTTCTAAATTAATCAAATACAAAAGAGAATTGTGATGGAAAAAATAAACGTTAGTCAGTACTTTAAAGTTAGATGTGACGAGTATTACAATATTTTTAATTTAGAAATTTGAAACAATTAAAAAAAAATTGTCGGGCTCCATCTTAATCCGGTGGTAGATAACTGAAAAGTTTGAACTTGTTACGGATGTGGGGTCGAACGTCCTCCTAATTACAAACAAAAAAAAGAATCAATCAATTACACCATTTTTCTTATTTACAAGTCTTAATAAAATGCTTACTTTATTATTAGAATATAAATTAAAACAAGACAATAAAAATAACAAAGTGATAACTGTGATAAGGTTGTTGCATATTTTGATAAAATTATATTGTGTGAATTTAAGCGATAAAAAAACATTACGTAGATTTATTGTTTATTAATAATTGTTTAAGTAAATAAAGAAGAATATTTACCATTTGCACTAAGTCTTCTAGAAATGGTAACAATTTTATCAGTTCTGAATCACTTCTATCCACAAACCAACTCTCTATTGGTATTCCATTATTCAACTATAAAAAAATTAAATTAAATTGCAACAATTCATTGAATGATAAATTATATACAGGATGATTCACTAGGATATGACCCATGAAAGAAATTTAACTTCTAATTTTATTTATCCCCATTATAGAATGTAGTAATGCACTGTTTATCTTTATTAGATTCTATGGGTAAATCGAAGGAAACTTTGATATGACTTATGGTCTAATGCTAACAAGATTTTCCAGTGTTCAATTGAAAATTGTATATCTCACGAAATGTTACAGTTAGATGGTTATAATTGAGCAATTGCGTAGTTGAAATAATGTAGTTTTGATCAAGTTTCATAACTTTGGATTATCTTTTATAATTTAGTTGTAATCAATTTTTCTTTTAATCAATCTTATTATGTATCTGATAATTACAGATAAATACTGAAAATTATGAAATTAAGTAAATAGTACATTATTTCAAGACTTCTAATTGAAAATGTTTCCTGAAATATAAACCTTTCCATTGAACACTACACAATTTAACATTTCTGAAGAACTACTAGCGTTAGAATATAAATCTTATTATCAAAGTCCCTTTAGATTGAAGTACAGTATCAAAAAATACAAATCCATTTTAAATAGAAATCACATCCTGTATATACATAAATATACAGAATGTGTCCTGGCGATGGGCCATTAAAATTGTTTTATTGCATTTTTGTATTCTTTGGCTTAATTGGAAGCAAGTTTAATAATACAACTTGTGGTCTAACGCTGAAAGTTTTTCAGATATATTGACTTTTCATGAAATTTTAAATTTTGCACTGTTTGACTGAAAAATGCATATCTTTGAATCTATTGCAGTTAAAAGATTAAAATTGGGAATTTTAATAGTAAAAATAATGTACTTTCTATCAAATTCATTTTCGTCCAGTCATCTCCATTGAAGGAAAATTTAATACGTCTAGTCGTTTATGATAAATTAATTCAACTATAATGATTATCAATTTGTTCAATTTTTCTTCATTGAGATAAACTAATATCAATTATTTAGTTTCATGTTAATCATAGATAATAGGCAATGGAACTGAAAGTTGTTTTCTTGAGCTTTCTATGTTTTACATTTTTTAGGGACGACGATAATGAAATGAAACTGAAAATTTTAAATAACTGAAAAATCAAAGACAGATATAGAGAATGATAGTATTATTATTATTATTATTCGTTTCGAACCACACCCGAGCTGTGGTTCGCACCCCATTGTACCCCGGTCTTTAAGGCCTTTGTACGCTCGTGAGAATGATAGTATACTTCCATGTAGAATTTTTTTTATAAAGTATGAAGACAAATATGGTGTTCCATTTAAAATAAGCAAGAAATTATAGTTTGAAAATTGCCTGAAAGAAATATTAATTTCAGCAAAACGCTGAAAGATAATTAGACGCTATAAGCTTTAGTATAAAATACATTTCTCATGCTATTTATCAACATTTCAAGTTTCCTGAAAATTCAAAATATCTGAAAACATTTCAAAAATGCAACAAAAAATATACCGTTCTATTTAAAATAAGAGAGTAGAGTGTGTACCACCCATTTAACGTTATATGGGGTAATAATGAAGGTTGCTAGAACAACGGTAGAAAACGGCTATATGCCGTATTTCAGAAACATCCATTAATTAGAATTTTTAATGGCCTATCACTAGACACATGCTGTATAAATAAAATGATTCATATACATACATGATAACCAAATGCTTGTGGCGAATTATCAATAATAATAGTTTTCGATAAATCCCGTCCAAGTATTGATAAATCTTTTATATAATTACCATTAACACATACACAATGTTCACGAAATAAACGATATTTAATCCATTTACGTTCCGGATCTAATAGATTCAATAATTTATCAGCATAGACACGTTTAGATGCTGTAAATAATATAACTTCAAACATTTGTGAAACTTTCTCCATAAATTCCCGAAAATATGGACGTGTGCGTACATATACAGTATAAGAACAATCTTGAAATAATACAGGAAAATGAAAACTAGCATCTGATAATTCTTGTAGACTACAATGGACCAATGTTTCATCCAAATCCAACACCTACAATTTTATAACTAGAAAATCAACTAATTAGTACAAATTTAAAAAAAATCTACCAAACTAAATTCCGGACTGCTTCTAGTTTTTAAGGGTAATGCCGGACATTTCGACCGCATCTCAAATGTTAACGGGGGTAAATGTTTAATGAAAAGGTACGGATCGAAAGCTTCCCAAGTATCCTCAACTTCTACATGTTCCGGTTGTTTATCCAAACGTTCTACTTCATTCTCTGGTGTGATATTGGTTATCATATGCTGATCACTGGGTAAATTAACCGGATATAATGTTGTATAATCGTAAACATTCGATATATTAACGTTATTCTTGGCCATCTCCTCATCCAACATGTTTGTAAACTCTTGTGTATTCACATTATTCAGATCGTTCATAGCTAATTGTAGATCTTGATAATCGTCTTTTAATTGGCCATATTCGTAATACATTGTTTCGCAAATTTTCTCCGAAAACATCTCAAAATTATATTTTGTTGTTGTATCATTTGTTGTAGCTTTCGCAAAATCTTGGATTGACGTTGCAACTTGTTCGAAATTCGCATATTCTACCTCACGAGATAAATCCGAGTTTATCTCGTGAAATTCTGATGTCGCCGTTGTTGCAGTTGTTGATAATGATGTTGCTATCAATGTTGATTGATTATCAAAATAATTTAAACATTTCGTATCATTGATTACAGTATTCTCTAATTGATTATTGTTGTAATTATAATCGTCTTGTTTAAATGTCGGTATTAGAGGTGTTACAATTTCAGTTTTATTCTCGTTTATTTCATCAATTTCAGGAACTACTTGATAGTTTTCTTTAATTTCATCGAATTTACGATTGTTGTTATCGACAATTTTGTCGATTTTCTTTAATTTTTCGGGATTTTTGTAGATTTTCCTCGCTTCTTTACGGATCTTTCTGATCTTTCTCATACAAACGGAGAATGTACGGAAATTTCTATTACGTTTTTCGCTACGTAGCCACATTTTCCCCATCCATTTAAGAACTGGAAAAATGAATTTTGGAAAAATTACTAAAAATTCTCAATGCTCATCGGTAATAAGGGTGAAAATTGTAGATTTATCCAATGTTATAGTGGAACGCTTCCCGCCTTTGTCAAAAATCAAAATAAATCTAAAAACATTGAGGTTTTTCTTAAAATAAAACGACGAATTTAGAAGAATACAACTACAACAATATATCAGTATAGAAATTTGATTAAGATCATATTTATTTAGTGGAGTTTAATCGGTTTTCTTTTTGAAAAATTAACATTTTCCATCGGTAGATTTAATCGTTTTTTCTTGTATTTATCGAGTTTTTGTTAAACTTACCATTGGGTATATGATAATGAAGATTACAATTTTGTTATTTAAAGGAAATCCATTTTTTTTTTATTTGAATTTTTTTCACAATTTTTTTGTGTATATAATTCAATAATGCCGTCAAACACAAAGCACTACATCAAAATGGCGGCCCACGCGTTTTATATTGATAATTACGATTAGCGCATGCGTCTATTATTGCTCGCTCATTTGTTATTATTATTATTACTACAACTATCATTATTACTATTATTACAGGTAACACAGGTGGATTTTTTTATTATTCGTTTTTATTTAATAAGAAAACATAAAGGAAACAAAAGTATGTAAAGATTATTAATTTATATTTATTCACATTAATTTCCATTGTAATTTCCCAATTTTCTTGTATGTGAGGCTTTTTTCTACTTTAACAAATATCAAGGTTGTAGGTGTTGGGGTCGATGCTCTTTTATTGTTGAAATTTCGGCTGTTTCGGCAATTCAACAATGTTGCCATTTTGATTTTCCAAGTTTATATATAATATTAAAAAAATAATATATTTTTTCTTATTATCAATAAATATCGTCGATTTGATTTATTTCCTATTTGTTTGATAAGAAAAACCACAAAATACGTTAATAGTTAAACAGAATTATTGTCCATTGAAGTATAAAAGCCATGATCGATTGAGAACATATAGCGTAACTTGATGCGACTGTTTGTCAGTTTGAAATTTATCGGAAACTTAAGTGGAGTTAGAATCCAATTTAAAACATCTCTGTAATTATAAAATAATGAATTAATGCACAAGAAAATGATATTTCCATTTAATTTCAAAACAAAGTGACGAGCAAAAGTCAATATTAAATAAAATGTATTGCAGAGAAAGAGAACACAATCTATCGCCCTTCTACTGTAGCCAAAATTTACTGCACTTCCATGGTCTTGGACAAACTTATTTTGAGTCTACTATAATGACTTATTCAGATCGTTTCGTTATGTTAACAATTTGGCAACAGTCACCATTTGCACGGTGTCTCTAGTTGGTGAACGTGTCTAAGGGCACACCATTAGTCAACAAATTTTACCTATGAAAATTGTTAAGTTCAGAGAAGGGAACTCGTTTATTAAAGGAAATTTTTTATTTATAATTAAGCCTTTGGGATGTAGATATATTGTATAGCAATGTGGCTTAAACACTCTTTAAAATAAGTAACTAACATTGGCAACAGCGTCAATATGCAAATATGTGCCAGTTACTCATGGTTAGTTGTACACCTGTGAATAATAAAGGCCGATCCACACACGGAGATATATCTTATAAGACGGTCTCATGGTACGGTGCAATGATATATATCTATCTCTGTCGGTATCATGTATAGACAAAGCTAGATATATATCACTGTACCGTACCATGAGACCGTCTTACTAAGATATATCTCCGTGTGTGGATCGGCCTTAATTCGGATCGAAGTTGGCTATGTATTCAGAAACGTAAATCGTAGCTTGTTTGTAAAATTGACGCTTATCAGTGAGGTTATAATTATTTATTTTGAATTTATTCGATAATTAATGAATATTTAAGGAAAAACCTAATTATAAAAGTAGATTCTAATTATAAAAGTAGATATACAAATAAATTGAAGTTAATTTGAAATAATTGTTTTTAGGAATTTATAGTTGATTTTTATGTTAATTTGTCCACTACCATTACAATTTACTGAAGATCAGTTAATTCAAAAACTATTATCGTTAGCTTCGATCAAATAAAATCTGGTTATAAAGTTTTAAAATAGGCGCAATTTGAAAAATTATCTAATTGGGAAATATAGACAACAGTGCATATTTTCTTACACTACAGTTCAGTAACTACAGTAAGTATTGGTTACTGTTCTATGAGTTTTTTAATTGTTTGATACAGTTTTATCTTGTTGATTATTCATATTTTAAAATTTCCCCCATTAGAAAACGTTCTAAAATTGTTTCAATTTTAAATACTTTCCCCTTATCAACTATCAACCAACACCTATAATGATGGTTTAGAATATGGTAAACGTGTCAATTTTACTTAAATATACCGTTAGAATCTTTAATATTACTTATAAATAAAAATGGAACAAAATAAAGACAGGTATTTACCGTAATTAAATTAATCAAAAATTAATTAAAAATACGAATTTTCAGGAATTGGAGATTGATTTTTTTAATAATTTGTACTCTAACAATAATAACACGATTCTATAAAGTAACAGAACCTGATCATGTATGGTAAGTTTTTGTGATTATTTAAATAATTGAAAGAAATTAGAGTGTTTTTTTGTATTTCAGTTGGGATGAGACACATTTCGGCAAAATGGGCAGTTGGTATATTAATAGAACCTTCTTTTTCGACGTCCATCCACCTTTAGGCAAGGTACTTTGAATTTACCGTTAAATATACAATGGAATTAACACGAAAAAATTCTAGATGTTGATTGGATTATCGGGATATTTAACTGGCTATGATGGTAGGTTTGCTTTCGATAAACCTGGAGATAAATACGAAAATACCAATTATATTGGAATGAGAATGGTAGGTTCCCGAATAATCTATCCTTGTATAAATTTTTAATATTTATTTTTTAGTTTTGTACAGCTTTAGGTGCAACATTAGTTCCAATGGCTTTCCTTACAGTTGATGAAATGACTCAATCTTTAACATCTGCAACTTTTGCATCTCTACTAATTCTATTTGGTAATTATTAAAACAATCACAATTTTCAAATTATCAGTATTTTTATTTAATAGACGTTGGTTTATTGACTTTAACACAATATATCCTGTTGGATCCTATATTGTTATGTTTTATGATGGCATCAGTTTTGGGAGCTGTTAAAATTTCATCAAATCGTATCCAAGAATTTACATTAAATTGGTGGTTATGGTTGGTTTTTACTGGAACAATGTTGGCTTGTTGTATATCTGTTAAATTCGTCGGTTTGTTTGTTGTATTATTGGTAGGTTTAATGACTATTGTTGATTTATGGAGAATACTTGGCGATTTAACAAAACCTGTGGTAAGTTAAGTTAATTCAATTTCATTATTGTTTCGTTTAGTTTTTAAAAGATTCCCCAAGACTATTCCACAAAATATAAGTAGTCCAATTTGGGTATTTGCATTGAATTTATTCGAACAATCTTGAGGATTATCGATATCTAATGTGTATAATTGTTTGGCAAGATGTAGTGAAGTCAATCCGATAGCTGTATAATAAGGCCATGTTTGTTGATTCATCAATCCAGAAATGAGTAAATTTCCAATCATTGTCGTCGAGAATCCACTTAACCATAATTTTGTATTTTCACCGAATTTTAAAGCTGTTGATTTCACATTCAATTTACGATCATCCAAACGATCTTGATGGGCATAAATTGTATCGTAAATTATCGTCCAACAAACTCCAGCCATATACAATGGTAAACAAACAGGTAGATTTACGTATCCTTTAATTGCACTATAACCTAATAAAATGCCCCAATTGAAGGCTAATCCAAGAAATAATTGTGGCCAATACGTGTAACGTTTCATTAATGGATAAATAATGACTAGACTTAATGAACTTGCACCCAATATTATACTAAACCAATTCAATTGTAACAATACTAATAAACCTAAACTTAATTGTCCAGCTAAGAAATACCATGCATTCTTTAATGTTATATCACCATTTACTAAAGGTCGATTTAATGTTCTTGCAACTTTTGAATCAATATCACGATCCCACATATCATTGATTGTACAACCAGCTCCACGCATTATCACAGCACCTGTACCAAATAATGTTAATGTATAGAAATCAGGAAATGTACCAGGTAGGGCAGCTGAAGCTATACCCCAACTACATGGCCAAAATAATAACCATGAACCAATTGGACGATCTAAACGTATTAATTTTAAATATGGTTGTATTGATTTTGGTGTTTGATTCATAAATTTTGTTGTAATTGTTTGTTGATTTGTTGTCGTTGTTGTTTTATTTAAATACCAAAGTTTCGGATCTATTCTTATATGTCGAGCTACACCATTTTTTAATAACTGTAATTTATTGATTGTTCTTATTGTAAACATTATTTTGAACGTAGATTCGATCGAGTTTCAACGAAATATTTGTTTTTATCAACAAAATTCACAATAAATATAACATTTTTAATGATAATAATCGGTAATAATTTGAGGTTAACATTTGGATGTGTCAACAGACACAACTAATAGTTCAAATGTATCAATGTATAATTGTCACTTTATTTATACAGGATGCAGCAGATAACTTCCTTTTTAAAATGCGTGCCATTCAATCGGTTAATGTCGTAGCGGAACGCTAGCGGTCTCGTTCGAGAGGCGGGAATGGGCGGGGCTTTGAAGTTTGATCCGGATACAGTCAGTTTAGTCGCCATCATGCGTTGGAACAGTGAGGAACGTGCTTTTGCCGTTGGGGCCTACTTTTTTGAGCGGATGCTCTGTGGGTTCAAATATTTGATGAAATATAAATTTACAAATTACGATTATAGTAAGAATTGAGAATTACGTATACCCATGGGGTGCGCTGACGATAGTTGCGCGGCAATCTGAAATAGATTTCCGCCACGGTTGCTAAGTCATGACCATGACTCATGACAAATGTCAGAAATCGGTTTACTTGGTGTATGGAGAATAGGGGACGTCGTCTATCTGATTTCATTTTCAAAACTATGTAAAACAAGACTTTGAGCATGCGCCTACAATATAAAAACATATAAAAATGTTCTGATTCATACAATGGGTTTTATGAAGTTTTGACAAAAGGAAGTTATGCTGCCGCACCCTGTATAAGTCGTAGATAGAAGTATATTTTTTAAAATAGAATTTCCATAAAAAACAATATTTAAAAATTAAATTACAGTGAAATGATATTAATTTTCGAATTTAATTTATTTGTGACTTTTTGGACATATAAATTTGATATCCGAGATACGTATATGGTAAATTTGTAGTGTTTAGTTTGGCACAACTGTCTAGTCACATGGCGGTTAATTTAAATCAAATTTGATTTTTCAGATGATCACTGTTAAACACTTGATTGCACGATCGATTTGTTTAATAATCTGGCCAATTCTACTCTATATAACATTTTTCTATATTCATTTAAGCGTACTGAATCGAAGGTATAGATTTTTATCATTTTTATCAATAAATAAATAATTAATTTTCAGTGGTAATGGAGATGGATTTTACAGTTCAGCTTTTCAATCTCAATTAATTGGTAATAGTTTACATAATGCTACAATGCCACAAAGAGTGGCTTATGGGGCTATAATTACATTAAAAAATCATCGAACTGGTGGTGGTTATCTACACTCACATTATCATCTATATCCTGAAAATATTGGCGCTAGACAACAACAAGTATATTTATTTTTATATCAAAATATTCGTATTTAATTACCCTTATTGATCATCTATAGATTACAACATATACACATAAAGATGATAATAATCGTTGGTTAATTAAAAAGTACAATACAGATGTTGTTAATGGTGTAGAAATTGTAAAAAGTGGTGATTTAATACGTTTAGAACATGTACCAACTAAACGTAATCTACATTCACATAAAGAACAAGCACCAATAACTAAAAAACATTATCAAGTCACTGGTTATGGTGAGAATGGTACAGGTGATGCTAACGATGTTTGGAAAATAACAATGATTGGTGCAACAGATGGTACGGAAATATCGGCTGTTAGTAGTAAATTAAAATTTTTACATTATTTACAATCATGCGTTTTAACAACAAGTGGTAAACAATTACCGAAATGGGCATATGAACAACAAGAAGTTACATGTAATCCGAATTTACGCGATTCATATGCTGTATGGAATGTTGAAGAGAATATCTTTGAAAAATGTAATTTTTTTTCTAATTATCTTCTTTAATAATATGAAATTTCGATTTGATTGTAGTACCGAATGTTAGTTTCGAAGTGTATGCTCCGAGTTTTCTGGAACGTTTCCTCGAATCGCACGCTGTAATGTTGCAAGGTAATGCTGGATTAAAACCGAAAGAAGGTGAAATCACATCAAGACCGTGGCAATGGCCGATTAATTATAGAGTATTCTTTGTTTATCCCTTAAAAAAAAATTATTATCGTTTTTTATTGATTTAAAGGGCCAGTTTTTCTCCGGTTCCGCTTTCCGGGTGTATTTGTTAGGAAATCCAGTGATTTGGTGGAGTAATTTGATATTTTTGATAATTTTTGTATTTATGTTTTGTCGATATGCAATCAAACTACAACGAGGATATATCAAATCTTTTACTGGTATATTTAAATAATGTTTGATATACAATTCTTGAATAAACCGTATTTTTAGATGCTAATTTGGAGAAATTAACAGCTTGTTGTTGGTTGTTTTTGGGTTGGTTTTTACATTATGTACCATTCTGGGCAATGGGACGAGTACTGTATTTCCACCACTATTTCCCTGCGCTATTATTTAGTTCGATGATAACAGGAATCGTGATTGATATAATGTTGGACGAGATACCGAGATGGTTTCCAAAATCAATGCAGAATCTTATCTATCATACATTTTTAGTGTTGGTCTTATCAACCATTGTTTATAGTTTTTATCTATTTGCACCATTATCATATGGTATGACTGGTCCAAATGCTAACGAACCTAACTCAACTATGTACGGTTTGAGATGGTTGGAAACGTGGGAATTTTGATCGTTTTTTAAGCTTTTTTTTACAATAAACTCATTTCGTATATCAATTGTTTAATTATGTTCCTTATTTATTTTTGTGAGAATTTAGGAAATTGGATTAATTTCAAAGTTCAGGGTACTTGGGATAACGTTTGATAAAAGCGGTAAAGCTGTTGAAAAATTAGTCAATTTAGCAACTAAAATTCCAAGGCAAGCTTATAGATGTCTTGCGTTACAGAAAACTGTTTTATGTAGGTTCTAATTAGAATATGTATATTTTAGAATACAGAGAAAATGGGAAGTGCTGTATTAAAAACAAGTATTGTTGATTTAATTTTAATAGGATTTTCTAGTTTTAATAACTTTATGGCGAGAAAACACGTTCACATCCCTTGCGACCTCTGTTGATAATAACCTCAACTAGAAAATTGTAACAATAGCTTAATAGGTGATAGTGGAATAAAAACAATTATAAAATCCTACAAAAATCCAATCAACAAATTAAATTATTCATGTTTTTGATGTAGGCATTCTCTAGAATTAATGGAATAATCGATTAATCGACAATCTCAAGTAATATAGTGATCTGTAATGTCCGCTCTTAGTTATTTTTATTAGTTATAGAGGTCTATAGTTGACAAATTTTCAAAAATTTTATCAACATTTTGATAAGATTTCCATTATTTTGGATTTATTTGTGAATAGTACCCAATATTGAAAATTTCCTTTTTAATTCACAATAGAAAGGAAGAAAATTATTAAACCACACTTTTATACCTACACTTACAGACTGATTTACGTTTGAACGGACTCAAATAGAGATCCTAAAGTATAAAAGTTCTATTATTGTTGCTTATATCCGTAACAAAACTAATCGTATACGACAGACGTTGTCTAAATAGTTTTATAATAGAAAAGTAAGAAAGTACTCAAAATACAACAAAGATTCGATCTTTACGATAAGAGTGAAGGCTTTGTCGAAGAAAAGGGGGATGGTGTGATAAAGACCAAGAATCGATTCTAGAAAACCAGTTGATCGTAAACATTACAGATTTATGATAAAAATACAAAACATTCTGATATTGTGTAATGGGGGATCGAATAATAAAAACGTAATTATTTAATTATTTCGTGCATAATAGAAGTTTAAATATATTTACTTAAACCAACACACATACATGTATACAAATTGTATTTGTTTACAGAATAGAAATCACAAGGTGGTGTATGTGTGTGTGTGTGTGTGAATGTATATAGAGAGAACATTCAGAGGCAGAATTCTCTCTATTTACATTGCACTTGCCTCTGTTTTAGATGCTTTATTGCGAATCTCAATGTCAATATTGAATGTCTCCCCTACACCCCATCCAGCCAACCATTCACTAAGAAGTAAATCGTATCAAAATTCAACTGTACATCATCATGGAGGAACAAAAATACGATTTATTTAATGACAAATATTTAGCAAAAAAATCGCATCATCGTTCCTGGGGAAAACCTACAAAAAATGATAAAGTAGATGTACTGTAATGGGCTTCATTACGATACAGATCGTTGTTTGATAATCATCGCCATCTAGCTATTTATTTTGGTATTTGATGCTTGTGTAGGAATGATTGTTATTTTAATCTTGTACAAACGTTAGAAAATTATGGAAAAATTCAACTGTGTTGATTATTTTGTAGTCGAATTGCCAACAATATTGGACTTATTGATGTGGAAATTCCAATGGAATTTCTGTGGTTTAAAAAATTCTCCCCTCATTGCACATAATAAATACATTTTGGAAATACTTAATTATTAATTAGTACTTAATACCTACACATACCTATAGTTGATTATATTTTCATAGAGCCTCTTCAGTGGTGCTCATTTCAGGGTGGCGAAGTTTCATTGTCTTGTTCTTAGGAGACAATTTGGATCGTTTTTGTCTATTTTTGAGTAAAATTTTTGGAGGTTTGGTTTAGATTTTAACGCATTTTCCTATCATCGGATCGTAAAATAGGTATTCGATTTTAACGAAACATATAGTTATACCTTGTAAATAGATCTAAGGGGTTTGTGACTGGTAAATTTAGGCTGATTCTAAGCTTATTAATGCTGAAAAGTTATCAAAAACAACAATATGTTTTTTGTTTTTTGATCGACCCTCAAATAAGCTACAAAGTTCAAATTTTGCTAAAATGTGCTCCAGGAGTTACCCTACTAATCCTTAAAATATTTTTCGAATCGCTACTTAAAAAAGCCTTGGATTAAGAATTATAATACCTACCTAGGTACACTCACGAGCACATAAAAGAGCCATAGCAAATTTTGTAGAACCACCCTCTTTAGAGAAAGTTATAATTTACAAGCTGTTACCTGCCCGCTTTGCTATTCTATTTCCTGTCGAAATTTCGTAAATATGGAGAAGTGACAATAACTCCATCCACCCCTTGTTTCGATTGGACAACTCTCTTCCCAAATTCTGACCAGTTAAAATTGAGACGACTGCTCTCGAAAGCTGGTTTTACACAGTCGCACAAAAAGTGGTCTCTTTTATGTGCTCGTGAGTGTACCTACTTACTATTATTATAAGAGATGTCATAGCAAAAACAGATTCAGAAATAGATTTTATGAAATTTATTATAACGGAAACGGAAACAGAAGCTAAAAAAGATAATAAAAATGATAAACAGGCTTGTTACAATCTAATACGAATACAGTTATGGTGCGGGCACTTTAATTTTATTCATTGCGCCAACAAGTTTACCAAATCTTGGTTGGAACGTTGTATGTACAGTCATCGCCAAAATTAAGTGACCACTTTTTGTGCGGCTGTGTAAAACAGGCTTATTATGGCGATCATCACAATGTAACAGAATCTTACTAACGCGTCAGAATTTGGGAAAACAAGTACCTATTCAATCAGAAGCAGAGGGTGGTGTTCTCAATATTTAAAATTCAGTTATCCTTATTTTCTGTTAAGAGCGTAGTTTCACAAATTTGCTATGACTGAAACTGACTCCAGCAGCTCCTACCTACCCACCTTTTTACCACCACGAGCAAAACAACTTGATTCACACTAACGAAAATAGAAAATATGTGAAATTCTTGCTCAAGACTCGGTCTTTTTTTGATGGCCAGTGTATAGGTACATATCTACATGATGGGCCCAATTTAGATGTTTTTCATCTACTTTTGGGCTCAAATTTTCGACTTTTCTACCACCTAAATTGTAAAATTTAGACAAATTAAAACATTCGGTTTATTTTCGAAATTGAGGAGCTTAAAGTCAATTTAATTGAATACCGAGCCCTCTTTTCTGAGATTAGAGGCAACCACTTTTAATTTTCACTTGTCCTCACCGCTGCCTGAATGCCTGAAACAGGGCGCAAACTTGAGATACTACGCGACTGACCTATTCACCTATATAGGTAACCTACCTATATATCTATATGTAGGTAAGTATTTATGGTTGGTTTATGACAGCCAACTGAAGGGTTGTACACACATACACACAGACACACACACCAATGAAAGAGTGCAAAGACGATTGTTGTCAACAGCAACACTCGACGGACTCTTGATGTAATGCGAGCTCTTTGATTATACATTATGATAATAGAGCTCTAGACAAGAGTGTATATCTGGTCCGGCTTGATTTCGTGTCTCTATCTCTAAATAAAAGAGCCCTTACACCACCATCACCTCGACCACCCTTTGATGACGGAGAGATAAAGAGCGAATTGACCACTGGTTCGCAACCCTTCAAACACCAAGTACTCTCCATGTTCTAATACTCAACACTCAAATTCACGTAATCGTATAGTCGATATTGATGATGATGGATTCTGTCTCAAAGATGAGATTATCTAACAATAGACAACCGGATGTTTTAAATGTTATTATCTTGTGAATAATCAAGCGGAACATTGATGAAACTACCCTAGAATTTCTTGTAAAAGATCCATTAAAAGCAATCAGGTATAGTATTGTGTATGGTGAATACAACGATGGACGATTATACAGTATTTTAGTCATTCAAAAGATCCCCATTTGAGATTATTTCTCGTCTAGATATATAAGTAAGCATAACAAATTAATTATTAATTAATTTTCGGTGGTGGTATTTGGTAAGAGATAAGGCGTGACCATCATTAAAATTTATGATTTGTTGAATCGTTGAATCAAAACGGCGAGAAAGAGTGTACTCCAACCACAAATCAATATGCCCAATAAAACGATATAAATATACAAAATAACAAAAAGTGGAGAGGTGTAGCGCCCCCACTTAATGTTAAAAAACCTCTCTCAACAATAGGTTGAGGGGTTGAACCAATATTTCAACCTAATAATTATTGTCAATACAGTCGAAAATCCTGTAATTTTTCATTATTATCATCGACTTTATATACCCTAGTCTATAAGAGGGTAATTCGAAAAATAGGAGGAGTCTCATCGATGTCGACTTGACCAATTGGATTCGTTGGATTGGTTGTATAACTCCACCTACTAATCGTGTTGAGTGTACCCAGAATGCAATCGGGTCCCCATGTACACTTTGAGGACACTCTAAGAGTACGCTTAGGCAAGTTAAGCGCACTTCGCCGTTAAAGAGTCTTACATCAAGTGTGCTCTAAAGAGTGCTGTGTGCTATATAGAGGATTCGATCACTGATTTATTTATACTATAGTTAGTCAGTTTGTTTATTGAATTCGGATATCGAACCGGCCCCCGGAAGTGGTACTTAACAATTGTGTGGCGGTCTCTTGTGTACTTTCCACGGCCATCTTCGATTCACTTAAAACTCACTAAGTATTATTATTATTATTATTATCGTGATCTTTATGGTGTATTTATGTGTTTTTGTTGTTAATATTTAAAAGTGTGGTGAATTAAGAAATCGAGCCGCGGTGATTTTTCCAAAGGAGGTCCTGGAGTCGATGTCGGCAGGTGGTGGCGGCTACGGGGAAGGACCCGTGGCGGTGTCCGACCGACCTGACCTGCACGGACTCCTGCCCGAACTCAATGGCGTGGAATTGGCGATGAGTTTGAGTCCAAAACACCATCATCATCAACAACAACAACAACAACACCATCATCATCAAGCTTTAAGTCATCTACAACAATTACATCACTCAACACCGTTCAGTGTCACTGATATTTTAAGTCCCATTGAAGAATCTTATAGAAAACTCGAATTGACCACAAATCCACCATCGCCCTATCGGTAATTAAATTAAATATTATGATAATTTTAATTAATTTCTATTGATAATAAAAGCGTAATTTGTTGAAGATCAACATCGAGTGGTAGCAGTATTAATTCACCGGGTGCTAGTGGAACAGCCACTACCAGTAGCGGGGGTGGTGGTGGCGGTGGTGGTGTTAGTACTGCAGGTACGACAAGCAGTTGTACAATGAACGGTGGTTATCCAGTGATGGGTCAATTCGGGGGTGGTCAATATTGTCCAGTATCGGAGAATATCAGTCTAGCCCCACATTATTCTTCAGGATGGTATCAGAGTTCTGCTGCCGATCCACGATTTGCAAGTAAGTGTCTAAACTATTCTCACCCTCATCTTTGAAAGCTGGTAATATGATCGTTTTAACGTGTCCTGGATAGTGTTTTGCGGTATTAACAACACCCTTGTATTGTAGGGGTAGATATCACAAATATCCCTCTATAGTAATTCGATCTGTTTAACGTTTAATTGTCGCGAAAGAGTTTTATTGGAAAATCCGAAAGATTTCCATCCCTCGTGACAATGAATATACAATAAACAGGAAAGGAAAGGAGGGAGGAAGAAACCGATCTCCGTCGGAATAGCACCCGCATTTCCTTTAAACATCACTATATAGTATACCATCACTACCCTTACGGCAATCAATCTTCCGGTTCCTGTTTGCATATCGATATATCCCTTGTAAAATATTATTTATACGTGTTATGGAATATTAGGGGGTGTTTTCATACGGCATCAAAATTGTCAATAAATAATTTGGCGACGGGGAAAATTTTTTAAAGAAAAATTCGAATTATAAATTGATAATGGAAATGCATCTGTCTAGATCTAAGGGTAGTATCCGATATATTTATCTAAGGCCACCCTGGTGCTTTCATACTCTTTATTTATGAAATGGACACAGGGGCATTTCTAAAATAAATATTTATTTAAGGCACACATTCTTTATAAAATCGATACACACACATGTATAGATTGTAAAGAGAAAGAAATCGAGATATGAATATAAGGGGTGTGGGAAATTGAACGTATGATGATTACATTCAATTTTCAACAATCTATTTGTTTCTATTTTATCAAATTTTATTCTGAATTTACAAAATTTATTGGTAACAATTCGTGATCTTTACACCCTGTTTTCAGCTACAATAAAAGTATATTAATTGTGTGGTGATTAAGGGTTGTTTACTGAAAATGGCGAGCTATTTCATATAGGTATAAGAAATTATTAAAATTTGCAATTTAAATAGAGAAAATAGGGCACTTTCAGCTGAGTATTGCAGATTTTTACTATTCTTTAATCGTTCAGCTGAGTTTTCTTTCACCCAATTTCCAAACAACATTTATTATTTTAAATCTTTACACAGTTAGAAAAAAATCTGAATTATATTTGCATCCACTACCTTTATTTTTTAGTTTTATTTACAATTTTCAGTCTTATTATTAGATAATTATCCCATCAGTTGAAAAGCAATTGGAAATCTAGTAGCATGTGTAAAAGGTGCCATTTATAATAAAAAAATTACTACATAACACTGTTAATTATTTAAATTAATGTTAATTAAATTAGTTTTTTACCTATTTATAGTATACTTATTAAGTTTGTGAAAAAAATCATGTAGGTAATTGAATGAAAATTCATCTGTTTATATGTATAAGTGACGTAAATTAGCAAAGTTTATTAGTTTTGTAATGGATTATTTAGGCGGACATTTATAATAAAACCAAAAATTTGGAATAACTGGAAAACTATCAGAAATTAGAAAGAAACATGTCTTGTTTTAGTTGAAATAAGCGAGATATTGCAGTTTGAAAATTCTATTGAGAAAATCAATTTCAGTTTAGACCATAATAATCAAAAGATATAAAATTTGCTAAAAAGTACTGTTTGGACCGGTAGGGTCGCTAATATGCTGGTGTATTTAAACGATCCAGAGCTTGTTCCAGGCTCGTTTTATTTTCTAGCAAAATATGTACATTTTACAATAATTGTTAGTGGGGGTGAGATATACCACTGAAGGTGGTAGGGGTGGTTTCTCCCTGTTTGTGAAGGACGCTACAAGTACAGTGCTTGCCAAAACTAAGAGATCGAGTCTTGAACGAGAATATCATGTTTTTTCGTTCGTGTGAGTCAGGCTGTTTTTCCCGTCAGCGTCAGGTAGGGAGTGTTGTAGCGAGTTTCAGTCATAGCAAATTTGTAGAAAGTATCTTTCTATTCAAGTAAATACCCAAAATAGCATCAGTAACTCCACCCCATTCTTCTGATTGAATATCTTTCTTCTCAAATTCTTACCTGTTAACATTCTCTTACTTGGGTACGACCGCCCTTATACATATAAGTCTGTTTTACACAGCTTCACAAAAAGTGGTCTCTTAGTTTTGGCAAGCACTGCACATACAGTGTCTGTCTAGATACAGCTAGGTGCATGGAAATGATAGCGAGACTTCAGCGAGGAAAACCCGTTATTTCCATTGTGTAAACCAAGCTTGAAGAAAAGACGGTAGGGCCATGTAAGGCACTGCATATAAACAAGCTAACACATTTCGCCTACACTTTTCCAATTCTGACCTGCTGCACATTGTGAGAACCTCCCTTATTAGCCTGACTTACACAGCCTCACAACTATCGTCACATTTTCCATGTATCTAGCTGTACTATGGGAAGCAAGTAAAAGTCACCGACTTTTGAACAAGAATATCACGTTTTTCCGTCTATGTGAATCAGGCTGTTTCTCTCGTTAGAGTAGGAAGGTGGGTAGGTGGGAGGTGTTAGAACAAGTTTCCACCATACCATATTTGTAGAAACTATTTGTCTATTCAAGTAAATACCTACCCAAAATGGCACCAGTAATCTCACTCTCATCTTCTGATTGAATATCTTTGTTCTTAAAGTCTGACTTGTAAAAATTCTGTTACATTATCACAATTGCCGCCAAAAACCTGTTTTACACGGCCCTAGAAAAATGGTATCTTTTTTATGCTCGTCACTGTAGCTAAATACCTGAATATTAAATTTGAAAGTTTAAAGATTACCTATATATACCTGTAGGCTTATTTTTAAATTAGGAGGAGTATTGATTAAAGTCGGGTTTACACAGAAAAGTCGCTTAAAAAATTATGCTAGATAGTTTTGGAGCTAAATTTATGTACCTACCTTTATCATTTTAAATGTAACATAGGTATTTAGCTCACTGATGAAAAGTATTTAAGTTTTTATAATTACCAAATAATATTAGAGTGCTTTTAAAACAACAGAATCCAATATCTTCTACAGTTATTATTCTTGTATTAGCAATAAAAAGTACGAATATGTTGCTCCTCCTCTATTGATGTTAAATGAAATAGGTAACAAATGATTTTTGACTGTATTTTATCAGCTTCGTAATTAATATAATTCAATTAATTAATAACAACTCATAAACTTGTCGATTTCAAAATTTTGTATCATTGGGTTGTGTAAACTTGCCTGTAAAATAACCAATAATTAAGAAGCAGCTAACAATTAGGCGCGCAAAATTTAAATCACTCCTCCTAGCTTTAAAATAATGTATAGGGGGAGTAATAACTAAAGTCAGTTTTACACAGTCAAAAGTCACTAGAAAAAATAAACTACACTTAGATCGTTTCAGCTGTAAATTATACAGGATGTCCCGTAAGTCACGCATTTAGTCCTAAGGTACAGATGATGGATGAAATTATTGTAAAATTAAAAGTCCTGTACAATTTCTTCATCTGAAGTACAGGTAAATAATTATTAATCAAATCAAGTAGCCAATCAGGTGTTCGCTGTAGCAATGAAAAGAGACAAAGAAAGAGTCTTGACCGTAGGACGTGGGAAGTGAACCAGTTAGCAAGCTGGCGCGAAAGCCGTTCAAAAAAACATAGAACCTGATTATGGCTACTTAATTTAATTAGTTACTAATTACCTGTGGTTCAAATGAAAAAATTGTACTTACAGGACTTTTCGTCTTATCCCTATCTGCCCGTTATGAGCAAATGCGTGGCTTACGGAGCATCCTGTATATTTAACTTTTTATAATTAAAAAGTAGGTAATATTAAAGTGCTTTCAAAAAAAAACAGAATCCAATGTCTTCTACAATTATTATTCGTTTATTAACAATAAAGAGTACCTAGATAAAACATGCCATAGATAAATTGTGGAAACTTTTGATACTTCTATATAAGGATATACCTAATAGTGAATCATTCTGTATTTGTACGACAATACATAAATTTTCATTGTCTCTTCACATTTCTTATTCTTGTACAGTTCACATCTCTTTCTCTACACATACCTATTACATACGTAAGTACTTACACATACACATACACATACATATAACATCGTCATCGCTACTGTATTGTCATTGGATTTCAAGTGCTCTGTCAACATACCGAGCTTAGTGTCTGTTTACTGGACTGTCAGTTAGTTATGCTGCTATCCTAATAGCACATTCATACATACAATATTTACCATCATACGTTTATTTATATAAATACGTAAACATCTACCAACCTACCTACCATTCTATCTGTCTTACAGAACAGAAGAAAACAGACATTTATTAATAATGTAGATTGTAAATTTTGTAAAAACAACACGAATGAGAAGTCTTAATGACACAAAAAACGTAGAAATGTTCACATAAAGTAAGCAGATATGAAAGAAAAATTGTTTTATAAGTCATTTCTAAACGTGGACCTTAATAGAATTAAAGAATGAAAAACTACCAATTATGAATGAATAAGCTGCATTGGAAACGTATTAATAAGCGATAAAGACACTATTTCTGATGCGTTTACAACTCTATTAAGGGTTCGTAGTAATCAACATTGGCGATCAAAAAAAGACCGACTTTTGAGTGAGAATTTCAGATATTTTCGTTAGTGTGAGTCAGGTTGTTTCTCTCGTGAGGGTAAGACGGTGAGTAGGTGGGAGGTGTTGGAGCCAGTTTCAGACATAATAAATTTGTAGAACCACCTTCTTTACAGAAAATAAGAATAATTAAATTCCAAATACAGAGGTCTTTCCAAATATTGGTAACTCCACCTTCTCTTTCTAATTGAATACATACCTGTTTTTCCAATTTGTGTCGTGTTAATATTTTGTTACATTGTAATAACTGTCCCCATAAACCTGTTTTACACAGCCACACAAGAAATGGTCTCTTTTTTTGATCGCCATTGCAGTGTATACATATACATATAATACATACCATCGATTTCACAAGGAAACATCTTCGTTATTGTGAGTCAGGTTGTTCCTCTCGTGAGGGTAAGAATGTGGGTAGATAGGAGGTGTTAGAGCAAGTTTCAGCCATAGCATATTTCTTCCGATTGAATACATATCTTTCTTTCCAAATTCTGACCTGTTAACTGTTAAGATTCTGTTACATTGTGATGACCGCCCTCATAAGCCTGACTTACACAGCCGCACAAGAAGTGGTCTCTTTTTTTAAATCGCCACTGTATCTATCTAGGAAATCAGTGTGAAGATATCTTTATTTATTTATTTATTTATGTATTTCATTGACAATTAGCCACAATTGACAGTTTGACTGACAAGTTGGTGTAGTTTATTGTGCAATTATTAAATTTTATTAATTATTGGATTGACACTCTGTGATCTCCCTCGAACTGAACTGATTTTGATTGAATAAATTTCATATATTTTAATTTAGTTTTGTTTCAGTAGTGACTCGTCGCTTAAATTAGTAGGGGGGTATTCTTCAACGCAAAAATGAAAGAAACAAAGGAAAAAGACAGGGAAGCAAAATTTGTGAGAAAGAATAAAAGACAGGCAGGAGAGAAAGAAAGAAAGGAAACATTTTTTTGAATGATAACAGGGGTGTTAAAGTCCTGCCCATGATTTTTTTAAAGACAATCTTATCTCACGTTTCTAATAAGATTATCGATTAGAATCAATGGAATTCAATCGTAATAAAGAGTCATCAATAACAATAATAAATTTCTGTATTATCCTGTTATTTATTGTGATTTTATTTATTTCCATTTGAAGGATTGATAATTTTCTTTGTGTTTGTATTTTTTTTTTGTAGTATCTCGTTTGATGGGCAGTTCGGCAGCATCAGCAGCCAACATGGGCCACAGTCTAAATAGTGGGATGCCCGGTCTGGGAGCATGCGCAATGCCAGATTCCAAGCCAATGCAATTTCCCTTAGCCCAACGCAGGAAGAGGCGGGTCCTTTTCACACAAGCTCAGGTAACACTAACACATACCCCTCTTATACTAAACACACTTACACACATGTATCGAATAGAAACAGAAATAGTAGATATAGAGAAATAAATATTATTGACTCCACCCACTTTCTAGTATATGTATACGCAAAAAAAAAATAACGACCACCATCATCGACTTTATCAACAAAACCGAACTGATTTCTTCATTCGAAAATTTTGATCCCAATAATAAATAAACCAGTAGGCTGTTGTTTTTTGTTTTGCTTGTTTTTTTTTTTAATAAAAGAAATCAATTTTTTTTCAAAATAGTAGATATAAAAAGTGTAAATTTTGGTGGTTTTTCCTCAGGTGTACGAACTGGAACGAAGATTTAAACAACAGAAGTATTTATCAGCACCGGAACGGGAACATTTAGCCTCGTTAATCCATCTAACTCCAACACAAGTAAGTTTTTTTTTTAATTTTAATTTTCGGAAATTATTCAAAAAATATCACATTTTTAAATACCTACCGTCGACAGCTGGCTGTAACGATGAAAAAAAATTTATAACAACCCTCTTTTCTGTGTCAAACAATAGTCACTTGAAAATCTGGTCGATTGAAACAGTCCATCGACGATCATCACCAACCACCAAATATTACCACCATAGATTTAGGGATGGTTGGTAAATTTCGTTTACTTTAAATAGTTAGGGTAGGTTGAATCTAACGCAATCATGTTATCTAATAATAATAGTAGTGGTATAGTGACCCCTCGAACATTTCCAATTTGTTACATACACAAAATGTCTATAGGAAATTTGTTAACACAATAATAGTAGGGGGTGAGAAAGAGAGTGGTGGTGGGAATGGTGACGGACAATTGACATTGATAAAGTGGCCGATGGGGTGTATGTAGGTAGGATATAAACTACGTATTTACAATGAATTAATTAATTTGAAATTATTATTAACTGATAGATAGTAGGTATTTCTTGAATTATAAATAAAGGGATTTTAAATCAAATATTCTTCAAAAATAATTGAAATTCTGGTAGGAAATTTCTACAATTTTGTGACTAGTTCTGTTTTTAAAAATATTTAATGTTAATTTTTAATTTTAGATTCCTTTACCTACAGATAATTAAAATTAGTAGACGTTGATATTTACCTACAGGGTGATTCACTGTGATCGTTTAGCTATTATAAATATAACAAGTTATAAGTGCTAGAATTTTTCTAGAACTAGTTTTAAGTGCTAATTACACTTTAGACTTATATCTTAAGAAAAACGGTATATTTTTATTGGATTTTTATATTCTATGGTTAAATTGAAAGGGACCGTTATAATATAATATGATTAGTGGTCTCAAGTCTCAAGGATATTTCGATTTTTTTGCTGAATTGTTTCGAGTTTTGTAGTGTCTCAAATGATACCTACACATCTTAAAAACTATGGCTGCTAAAAATTTTGTAATTATGGAATTTAAATAGCTAGATTAGATCAATTTATATTTAGCTGAGTATGGCACACTGTTAAAAATTTCGCTAGTAATTTTACTAAAATATTGTAGGAAGTTTTTACACACCACCGTTAAGTAGTAATACAACTTGATTTTGTAATTTTACTACACATTTTAAACAGATTCCTGTTGGAAATATTAAGAAACATTTGTTGCAATATTACTATCATTTTGCAAAAATTTGTTTAGTTTTATTACAATACATGTTTTGTAATTTTACTAAACAAATGATTTTAAATAAAATTAGTATTTTTACAACTACATATTGTAATTTTACTACACAACTAATACTAAATTAGGAAATTTCTAAATGTGCTCTAGAGCTTTAAGTAAGCGCAATCCGGTTCTGTAATAAAAATTCTAATTTTCTTAAAATTTCTAAATTTTTAAGTATCTACCACTTAAAAATCCCACTAGGATCTTTTTTAGTTACCCTCTTATGGCGTAATAAAATTGTCCTATGGAAATCCCAAAATTGGCATGTAGAAATTCGGATGATCGCATTAAAAACAATTGTAACTAACCTAATTGTTAAGTTTGATCATTGTAGACTTACGCTCCTTATTCGTATTTTCGTTTGTTGAGGATCTTTCTATTATAGCACAATCGTAATACAACTACAAGTGAAGTGGAACTGGTAGTGCCATCTAGTTGGATTCAATTATTTATCAGATTTTGCAGTGCAATTATCGAAAAATTGTTTAGTAAAATTACAATACGAATTGGTAAACACAAAAAATCGCAAAAACTCTAACAAAAGTTGTATAAAGAGAATAATGTTTTGTAAACTTAACAATTTTTCATGTAACTCAAATTGCAAATCTTGATTTGTGATTTCGTCAACAATTATAGTAAAGTCGAATTACAAATATTAATAGGAAATTTACATATTTTTAGATCCAAAGCTACAATACAGAGTTGTAAACAAAACGAATTTGATTAACATAAACATTAGCAAAAAAGCAAACAGAAGTTTTGTAAAAAGAACAATGTTTTGCAAATATTCATACATTCGATGTAATTCAAATTACAAACGAGTTTTCGTAATTTCACTAATACTTGTAGGAAAGTAAATTTGAAACACTTGTTGTAAATATACATCTTTCTTGTACGAATCCAACAATACAGTTTTGCAAAATTACTATTAGTATCTGATAAATACAAAGATATCGTTAAATTACAACTCTTTTAGTACTTTTGCTGCAACGGAATGTAAAATTACAAAAAATGCGTATGAGTATTGTATTACCATACAGGTTTTGTAAGTTTACTGTACAATTGTTTAGTAAAAGTGTAGTGGATTTACTAAAATTTTTAACAGTGCAGTTTTTACTAATTTTTCACTGCCATTCACATTTGTGATGGTTTCTGAATTTAAATATAAACTATCGAGGAAGTACAGAAGAAATAACAAAGGAACAATTTTAAAATGTCGCTCTAGTTAATACCAACTGTCGCGAAATTCCCTAAATTTCAAAAAATTAAATTTTTATTGAAAAAGGGTACAAAATAGAAAAAAACAGTATAAAATTGTCGACTTCTGAAACTCGTTTTTTTATGTACTTTTTTTTAAGTTTTTTCAATTTTTTTCAATAATTACATACTAGATTTTTTTAAATTTGGTATAAATAAAGCTTAGACTAATATTAAGCTCTGATAATTTTTTGAAAATTTTTGAACTTACAGTTTTTTCTTAGATCTCAAATTGAAAATTAAAGATATTTGTGCTTGTAATCTATTTAATAAATATTCTTTTCTAATGAATTACTGCAAAATTGAAAGTTTTATCTATAATAACAAAAAAAAGAAGGATTAAAAATATGATTTGTAATGTAATGATTGATATGTGAACAGTTTTAATAATCACAAGTCCGTTTATTATAACTACTTACAATAACTTAAACGGTGGTTGATTATCATAATCCTTATTTAATAAAGTTCTAATCCAAACAACAAGCATAACCCTATGTAAGTCTAGGTGTTTATGTGTATGTAGGTATATACATACATGTATAGTACAGTTCCCCTGATGTTAATCTTTGGGATTATAACGCTCAAACTGTCAAACTTATCCCGTTTACTTTTCTAAACGTTTATTGCTAAAGGCAGATTTTGTTGAAGCGGGATAACAACTGTGAAAATATTTACAAATTGGTCGCATTTTTAAATATGAAAACGTATAAATTTTTCTTTTATAAATATATTTATAATCAACGTTCGTTATTGATGTTTATCATGTAATAAATAAAAAGGAAAACCGAAAGGGCGAAGAAAGAAATCGTTTTTGATTTAATTATATGAAAGAAGAGAGAATCTGGTCCCTTGTCGACGTCTATACACGACACACATACACACACATAATAATGTTCGTCATCATCGTTAGCGGTAGTAGGTAATTGAGGGTTGATGTGGGTGCGATGTGCATACGCCTGAATGGGTACATTCATAAAACCCGAAAACCAAACATCTACATGTGTCTGTATATACCTATATTTATATTTATTTAACTACATATATCAGAGCAAGTGCTTTTCTATCCTATATTCAACTATACCTACATGGAGACTCCCTTATAAACGTATAAACTAAACAACCAGTCTTGAATTTATATGAGGATATAATGGGGGGGGGGGTGGAAAAGTAAAGAATCTCTAACCATTGCTCCCTCTTCACTCCTATTCGATATATATTTTTTTTTAATAGTGGTACAAGTACAAGAGTATGAGAATGGATCATATTTTTATATTTGTAGTTATAGAATTAAATCCATAAAATTGCGAAAAGGAATCATGGTGGTTGGTTTTGTACAAAACACTATAATAAGCCCCAATACAGATCAATAACTAACCAAAATTCTATTATTATCATCGTTGTCATTTTAGGTTGTAAAATTTCTTAATTTGTCGCCATTGAATATTCGTTATACAGGGTTATTAATGGAAAATTCTTATGACAACTTTAAGGGGGCTACCTGGAGGTTGTCTTGGCAAAAATTAGAATTTTGTAGCTTACTTGGAAGTAGGTCAAAAAATGGTCGTTTCGGACAGGGTCGCGATTTTCAAAAACGAACTAAACACGCAAAACAATTAAGAATGACTCGGAGACCCTCCCAGCATTGTTTTTTTGCATTCTAGAAAAAATGAGAAACATTTCTATCTGTTCCAGAAAAAAATCAATGCTGGGAGGATCCTCGCCTCGAGTCATTCTAACAATAAGTCGTTTTGCGTGTTTGGCTTTCGAAAATCGCGACACCGTTTTCTTACCAACTTTTAAATGAGCTACGGAGTTCTAATATTGCTAGAAATGATCTCCAATTACTAACCTAAAAGTCGTTGAAATATTTTTAAAATCACTAGAAAAATAATGGGAGTTGTCATAAGAACTTTTCGTCCGATGTGAATAACCCTGTATTTATTCGATTCAAATGGAATTTTGTATTTATATATTAGTGGAAGGAATTTAACAAAACAACCCTCTATAATTCAGTAATTTAATCATGAATACTGCAACAGCATTCTGTAATTAAATTGTAATTAATTGTGTCTATCTCTTGATGTCGACAAAAACAAACTGACTACAGTTAGAATTTTCATAATCTTCCCTTACAATTCTTCATCTTCTGTTTGTATTTATCCTATTTTAATAAATACAGGGCGGTTCACTACATTGGCCTACTACAATAAGTATAGGGTGTTTTATTTTCGATGGTACTTTTTTTATCTTAATTGCAAGGCTTACTTGTTTTTTCGTAAAATTCATTTGTTTTCCAGTTCAATTTTTTCAATTTTTGCAAATTTCTAAAAATGCTCTGTATGTCTTTGGTCAATAAAAATATTGGAAAGACATTTATTGATTCTTATACAGTTTTTCCGTCGATATTGGGGGCTGAAGTTACCCCTGAAAAATTAGATTTTTCAAATATTCCTGGAGTGACTCAATATTTTTTAGTGGTTTAAAAACGAAATAATATAGATTCACTAGGACCATTGAAAGATGTAAACCGAGTTTTCATCCCTTGTGAGGGGTTAAAGTTATAAATGATTATATGCAATTTTTTACGTTTTTTACGATTTTCTACCCCATGATAAAAACATATTACCATAAAAATTCTTCTGGTGATAAAAAATTACAAAATAAAAGTTACTTCTCTGAGGGTTTTTCTGTATTTAAAATATTTACCCTGTAAATAGATCTTAACGGTTTTATGTACCTTTTAATTAAAAAATTTGAAAATTAATCATTCTAAACTGAAGCGAAAAAAACACGTTATTTTGCAAGAACAAAAACCGGAACTGTACTAATAATACGGAGTTCAAATTTTGCATAAAAAATTTGGGACAATTTGGAAACTGTTCGGTTTCGACGATCAATCATATTATCAAAGTTCTTTTCGATTTCACCATAGTATTTAAAAATTTAATCAAAAAATGAGAAGAATTTATATTTCTATTGGTTGATAATCGTGAATCATCCTGTATAGAAAACAATATGAAAGTTATCTCCTTTTTTGTTGAAAAAAAAATGATGTTGAAAATAAATAAGGTTTATGCAATTCAAAAAGAATAAGATATGAGAGTTTTAAGTAGAATCAACGACATATGGAGACACATATGTAGTGTCTTATAAGAGTGGTCATCTGGACTTTACAAAGAGTAATTAATGTCTAAACACTTATCAACTATGTACCTATACCTATGTAGATATGTATTTATGTGTGTATATGAGAGAGATAGAAAGATGGTGCAACTTCCTAATCAAGAACTCTCTATGCTGTTGACATATTGTGGAGTAGATCTAAAAACAGCTACCAGTTGAAGTATGTTATGTGTGTTTAATGCGTATACACATCATATAAATACCTACCTGTTTAAGGATGTGTGTGTGCGTGTGTGTTTGTGTGTCTTAAGAAATAAAAAAAGGAAAAGCTATTAGAAATGAAAATTTTGTCGGATTGGGGTCAAAAAAATTTCTCCCGAAAAAAATGTAAGGAATCCGTGGAAACTTTCTATTACGAAATAAAATTCGCAATGAGGGTGTCGAAAAAGGTTAAGAATTAAAAAATATGTGACTATTGTATAAATTTCAACCCTCTAGTACAAAACAATTGTAGAAAAATTTAAAACTTTTTTGCACGCTCTTTCTTTAAAATTATATACTTTTATACGAAACTATTCCAATTCACTTGATTTCTAATCGGATTTTCTAGCTTAAAATCTTTATAAATTTTGATCTTTTTCTATTTGACCAACTGTATGTGTTGTTCGTATTGTTGTTGCAGGTGAAAATTTGGTTTCAAAATCACCGATACAAGTGTAAACGGCAGGCAAAAGAAAAAGCAATGGCTGAACAAAACCAACATAACCAGGTAAGAATATCATCAACAACTATTTATAATAATAGTAAAGGTGGATGGTTGGACAGTGCCGTAGTATTATGGCCAACTCGAGTCAGGCAAAAAAAAATTAAATAACAAACTAAAAAAGTGTCTAAATTTGGCCCTCTTTATAATCCATCAGCAAAATTCGAGATTTTTAGTGAGGAAAATGCCTAAAAAAATCTTAATTAACAGTCGAGAATCCACTTTAAAAATTGATTAAAAGTATCACTGGCTTAAAATAAACAGTTTTTAGATGTCAAGAACCCGGTTTAAACATGTGTACAATACAAAATTCGAAATCGAGCATTTTTCAAAAGTGATTAAAAACATATCCTAATTTAGGGCGAAAGTGTCTGAAAACTTTAAATTAAACTCGAAAATTCTACAGAAAAGACTATCTATATTCAAAGCGTCAAAATTAACTTCCATGCATGATTCAGCAACAAAGTTCGTTAAACATTTTTGATAAAACTGTCTTAAGATTTTGAAAATTTGTTACCAAACGTTTAGTCTTTAAATCTCCTTGTTTTGTTGATTTCAGAGCAGTCAAAAGTGGCTGAATTGTTTCCCTTTCAAATAGCAAAGTTTGTCAAAAGAACTGTTAATTTGTGATAAAATGCCTCAAATAAGTCTCACAAAAAAGTGCCCAGAAGTGTATGTAACACCAACAGTTGGCTAGAAATGTCCAGTGACGAGCATTTAATGGAGACCAAGTCTTGAGCGAAAAATAGCACGTTTTTTGATTCATGTAGATAAGTCAAGCTATTTATCTGTTGACGGTGGATACAGAGGATAAGAAAGACTATGTTACTGTATAAAAATTGTCCATAAATATGTTTGAAATTAAGGGTGCGACACTGTAGCTAGAGGGTAAAATTTAAAAACATGCGCCAACATTTGCTGGCAAAATTTGAGAAGGAAGATCTATACGGGATAGTCCTCCTTATTTCCATACTCCATAGCCCAACAACTACGCTTACCCTCTAGCTACATTAGCGCCATTCTGGTCCTTTATCGAACCTTTATTTCATACATACAATACAATATTCCTCATTATCTCTAATTTTTATGGCTCAACTACTACCCTTACCCTCTACGTACACTAGCGCTATTCTGGTCATTTAACAAACCCTTATTTCATACATTTCGGCAGGCACTTTTTCGGTTAAAGACCCATATGAGACAGTCCTCCTAATCTCTATACTCCATGATAGGTAGTGAGTGTTAGAAAGAGTTCACACTATATCAAATCTGTAGAAAATATTTGTACCAGTAACGCCATCGTCATCTTCTGTTTGAATATCTTTCTTCCCAAAGTCTAACCTGTGAAAATCCTGTTAAATTATCACGACCGCCCTCAGAAGCCTTTTTTACACAGCGCCACAAAAAGTGATCTCCTTTATATGTTCATCACTGTAGATTAAAACTCTGAAAATTCTTCTGAAAAAAATAAAATAAAACTACGCTACGCCTCTGCAATGTTAGAGAAGATAGAAATAAATGCTTTTTAATTCTTCATCAACATCTCTATAGACAGACACATAAAATAACAATCAGAATCTAACCATCAACAAGACGCTCATTCATCAAACAAACAATAGGAGTTATTGTGGCATCTAGCTCTGTTTTTTTGAAAGATTTGCATACGAATTCGTCAATTTTTCTAGTATCTACATCTGTCTATCTACATACAAAATAGAGTTTTATTTCAATGAATTTTATTAATAAAATTTCGTAATAAACAAACAAGAAGACGAAGAAATAGGAAAAATAATGATGTTGATGATGATGTTGATGATGGAGCGTTAGCGTTACTGATCCCCAACAATAGACATGTCAATCTCTCGCCTATTTACCAGTTGATTGTCTGTTTTTTTTCCAACGTGTAACATAAATGAACCTTTCAAAACGGTTTTATTTACTTTGGACTTTCGTCTGTATATTTACCAAAGGCCAGAAAATTGTCGATGATGTGGGATATTGTCCAGTACACCTTTACCCTATGGCTAAATTGATGGACATGACAGCCACCAAAAGGAACAGAATCCAATTTTAGATTCCGTTCTTTTCGTTTAATTCATCAGAATTTAAAACAATCAAACCAATATCAACATCCGTCGGAAGTTTGATGGAATGGAGATGATAAGAGAGTCTAAGAAGAAGAAGACGAAATAATTTTTTGATTGAATTAACGATGATTGAGTCGATGAATAAACGGGGCGTCGTGCCATTATTATCCGTTTCACCCTGTTGTTTTCAATTCGATTTAAATTAAACCAAAATAAAAATCACAACAAAACAATGGATGATGGTGGGACATAACAAAAAATTGTTAATTATACACAAAAACAAGGTTAATTCAACTGTCAATTCAACCAAAAAAAAAAAAAAACGGTACTCATATTGAACAACAACAATTGGAAACAATTCTACCTGTATGTGTTGATTTACAACAACCCTCTGGCTATTGATCGACTATCGAAAATTCAGTAAAATTTAATGTGGATGTGTGTTGTTTGACCTGGTGGTAGATGTGCGTGAAATTCTCTCCCTGTATGGACGTATATCGATAGGGAGAGACTCGTCTTTCATCATTATTTCGCAAAAAAGCGAAAGAGAGACAGAGAGAGAGAGAGAGAAAGAAAAAAGGGTGGTTGTGACGTGGCCACTTGAAACAAGCGTGTGCTTTCAAGAGGTCTACAGCAATAGCAGCAGCAGTGGTAGCAAAATAGTAGAAAGCAGTAATAGCAGCAACATCACCACCACCACCATCACCACCACCACACAACCCCCTCGATTTTATCGACAATACTAACAAAAACCCAAACCGATTCTTTATGTGTATGTGCTGTATGTGTTAAGGGTTGGATTAGTAGTGGGTCCTACAAATTAATTTCAGTATAATTTTAGTGAGAACTAGTCAATTTAATATTTTTTATGTGTACTAATGAGCCGATAATTACTGTAGGGTTGAAATATTTCTACTCTTGCTCAAACTTCAAATGTGATGAAAGCATGCAAGTTACTGATACTGATGAGACTAAGCAATAGTTTAACTGATTTCCAAATTTTGTTTTAGAATTTGAGGACTTTCCAATTTTTTTGTAGAGAACTTTGCTGCACAATTGCAAAAAGGAAGAGATTGAGACAGTTGGAGTCAATATTTTCAAGAGGGTTTTCGAAGTTTTAGATTAGAGACAGATTACAGACATTTTTGCTTCTATTTTTTTTCTCGTAAATTTTGATTTTTGTTAGGAGATTAATCCACTTTTAGTCGATTTTCGAGTTCTTTTGTAAGTCGGCAAAAGGGGGCGATTCGGAGATTTATCGTTACTTGCTCTAAAAATATTTTATATTAGCGGTGATAAGGCTTATCAATTCTTGATGAATTGTTGTTCTAAAATCGTGCAGAGGAGAAAATTTTGAGCTCTTGTTTTGAAAGATTAATGAGTTTAACTTTTGAGACACTTCATTCTAAATAATCAATTTTAATTACAATCAGCCATTTGAGCCATTAAGTTGGAATAATTTTCTAAAAAAATTAAGGAAAGTTTGTAATTTGGAGACTTTAAGTTCAATTTAATTAAAATTCCTAGATATTTCCTTCTTAGGGTCGATTTCACCAACGTCTGTTAAATTTTAACGAACAAATAAATCATAGAAAGGATTGTTTCTAACTGAAGTTGGTGAAATCGATCCTTAAATTTAAATTTTGCTGACGAATCGTCAAAAAGAGGGAGGTTTTGTCAATGTTGCTTAAATTTGGATCTAAAATTCTTCAATCTTAGTCGATATTCTCAAACATTTTCGTCCTAAATCATCAATTTATTTGAATGTTGCTCTTGAGCTGCAAAAATTGAAACACTTTATCCCAATTTTGCGTTAAAATTACGACTTTTTGACTAAAAGACCCTTTACATTATGCGATTTTACATCCGATTTTTTATTCCGAACAAATCAAACAAGAAATTTGTGTCTTTACACCATTCGATTTCTTATCTGAGCCGTTATATGCGAGATATTTCATTCGATTTTTTCAGAATAGAACGGTCTCTAATTTCATCCGACTTTTCATCCGATTTGCCAAAAAGTGTCATGCGTAGTATTCTGTTTTCAGAATTTGGGATTGTACACAAGTTGAAAATATGGTGTTGGTATGGCTGTTTGTTGTTTGGTGTCGTTTGTTACATGTGCAGCTCACTCGTATAATGTAAAGATGAAAATTTCTGGGATTCTAGATGAATTCGGATATAAAATCGGATACAAAACTCGGACAATATAAAGTGGCTTTAATAAGTCTTAACAAATTTTTGCGTCCTAAAGCATCTAGTGAATTCGTCAGTGAAACATAAAAAGGGACATTTTAAGTCGATTTTCGAACTATATTCTGGTCTCTATATGCAAATTCAGGATTTTTTCAGTCCCAATCGTCCATTTTTAGCACCTTTTTGCGTTAAATTCTCGACTTTCTGGCTGGGTTCCAACGACTACTCGTCTTAAATTATCAATATTTCTAGCAAATTTGTTAATGAAGCATGAACTGGAGACACAAGTTGATTTTTTGAGACAGATTCTGACCTTTTAATTTAGTTTTTAGACAATATTTTTGGCAAATTCTACGATTTGGCTATTGAATCGTTAAAAGCAGGAGATTTTCCCCGCTAGATAAAGAACAGGGGAAAAAATCGTACTTTTAATAGATTATCGTAGTGAATCACTCTGTATATTAAACTATGAGATACAAGAAAAATAACCGCACACACCTATTGCCTAAGGTTATTTATAATTAACGTTTACTTTATTTGTAATTAGCAATTAACACACTTTGTCACACTCAATTTAAACAAATTCAAATAATTAAAAAGTTTGAATCGAAGGATGATTCCATAATTTCATTGAAAAGTCACCGAATTAAACGTCTACTTCTTGTTCATTTGTAAATCTGAGCCTGAGCCTTCAGAATCAAAATAATAATTAAAATTTTCCCTACCTATCGTTTTTGTTTTTAAAGAAAAACGATTTTCAATTGACGCAAATGTCTCGTTTCAACATTAAAAAAATGCGGTGTATATTTACACATTTAACCGAATGGAATGTGGTACTTGAGTGGAGGAAGAATGTGTTTTCAGTGGCGTAAATATCGGGTTTCCTCAACCTAACAGTAAAACCTAAAATGGATTTTCAAAATTTCCACAATTCTAACAATTTCTATATGAACGACATCAATGCATGACCATAATTTCACGTTGTTGTTTTCTGTACAGATTTTGTTCCACGTAAACACAGGTGTGTTGGATCAATATTGATGCAGTAGTAACAGCAGCCATATTTATTCCTGTACACGTTTTATTTTTTTATTTTTTGTATATTAATTTTTAAATATTTTTGTTTATCAAATTGCAGTCGTCGAGTTCACCACGTCGTGTTGCCGTTCCCGTCCTAGTCAAAGATGGTAAACCATGTTCGGCCGGTACTGGTGGCAATAATCAAACAGGAACAAATTCAGCAACATCAACAGCAACATCAGTTGATAATACACGAACACAACAATCACCAATTGTCTGCCAAACACAACAACAAACCGGCCAATGTATGGGCAACAGTAGTCTTGCGATGGCTTATCGACAACAAGGCAATTATCAGCAACAGTGCGGAACTTATTTACCATTGCAGACAAGGGCGTGGTAGTGTTATCAATGATAAATATGATAAAGGGACAAATTATTAGTGAGTGATAAATGTATAGAAAGAGAGAAAGAGCGAGCGAGCGAGAGAGAGAGAATGATTCGGTCCAAAAACTGATGAATAGTTCTATATTTAATTAGTGGGTGAGAAGAAGCGTCCGACGAGCTCATTACAGGGTGTTTACTTAAATAGTCGATTTTTTCCTTTGATTGTTTGTTGATAAGAATTCTAGAGTACCTAAATTATAATGTTGATAGTGCAATGAATTCATCAAGATTCGAACTTGAATTTATTGTAAATATTTAGATAAGAGAGGGGAAAAATTTTGGGAATTATTTATAAGTGTAGTGTAAAATTTTTGAAAAAATTCCTATAAAATGTACAGTTTTTCCCTCTTCGATTTCCATAATAATAAATAATCAATTTATTGTATTAATGCACTGTCATGTAAGAATATTGTAACTGTGTTTTTAAAAATCTGCCCTCAATAAAATTTATCTGTAATTAACTCTTATTTTCTTTTTTCCACATGTCAAAATATCAACAAATCAACAACAATAAATGACACTAATTGGAGTGTCATTTAATTAAAATTAGAAAAAAAACACACATACACACACATATAGAAATTAAAAAAGAACGTCTATTGTTCGAAATGTTGAAACAACATCACCTATCATTACTATCACTATTATTGTGATTATCAGTTGGTGAAAGATGACAAGTGAACAATGGCCAGTTCGAATGGAACGTGATCTTGAACTAATGTTGAATTCTTATCGTTTAAAATAGCGCCACTTTTTCTTTCATTCACTAAAATCTCTACCACCCACCTATAGATACAGGATGATTCACTATTATTGAGTTTAAATCTGTAGAAATTTACCGTTTTGGCAACACATTTCTGTCCAAAAAATATTCAAATTGTTCTCACAACCCCTTTTATAGAGGATAGAGAAATCAACTCGCTTATTTTGCAGGGTTTGATTAAAAAACCATAGCTCAAAAATTAGTATCACTAACAAGAAGATTTTTATATTTGAAATTCAAGTAACCAAGGGTCGAATTCACCAACGTTTGTTAAATTTTAACGAACAAATAAGCCATGATTTTTATAATCATAGCATTGTTATTTAACTGTTCATTAGGCTTAACTGAAGTTGGTGAAATCCTCCCTAAAAATGCAGTTTTTGGTAAATTTTATGAAAATGATTCTGTATCACAAAAAATCCCAATAATTAAAAGATTTTGAATTACACCACAGATTGTATTATCAAAGACCCTTTCAGTTTAAAATAAAAAGACAAGGTGTGTTAGCCCTATAAAGAGGGTGGCTAGAATAACCAGAGTATTTCCAAAGAAAACTCAAGCAAAACATAATAATAGATCACTCTGTATATACCGTTACCACCCAGCGTGAAGAATGACTTGCTAAACAAAACAATACAATTTTTTCAAGTGTAGGTATTAAAAAAATAAAGATTCAAAGAAATAAATCAAAGTTTCCTTATTAATAATCGTTTGTTTTACTTTATAATAAGTTTAAGGATAATCCGCGTTAAAAATCTGTGTGCAAATGACATTTTGATAACGGCACACCAACCCCCTTATGGTCAATTCTGCATATTCACCACATCAACATACAATTATTGGACGACAATAGTTGTCAGCGCCAAGATGACAGGCTTTAAGGGTAGGTAATGTTTACACAACCCTCTTATTTGTGGAATTGTTGTGGAATTCTAGGATTCTTTCTTTTTTTTTTGTTGATATTCTTGTTGTTATTGTGCATGTGTGTATTAATTAAGATTTTTTTTTGTTTAATGATGGCACACACGACCACCCCCTGGATGATTATTGGTAGCTACACCAAGTGATTTAATTTGAATGTTTAATTATTCTGAAATGGACTAAATAGTGAGAGAAAGGAGATTCTTTAGAATTATGAATCTTAAATTTATTGCTGATTCATTTAAAAGTAAGCAATTTAAATTCTCAACCACTCCTTGTTCGCTTCTTGTTGTTTGTAAAAGAAACTACATTCAGATGCTGTTTCCTGGTCTTCATCACAGGGATGGCTCGAGCATAAGCATTGCCAAAATACTGAAGCATTTAGTCCTTTGCCGTTTTCTTTGATAATTTATCTACATATGGAATTGTGGACGCCATATTAATGGCAACTAAAATGGACTTAAATCAGGACAAAAATGTCTTAGAATTTCAAAAACTCAGACCCAAAAATTGACTAGAATCGGCGCATTTTAATAACTTCAGAGAAGAAATTGTGCAAAAATTAATGATTAACAATAAATACTTCCTAGAACTGGAACCAAACCTTGAAAAATCAGCTGGAAAATCAACTAAAAATAGTCGCCTTTCTAATATCAAAGTTTATAAAAAGGAACTAAGGGGTTAGAATAAGAAAAGCAACTACTTTTACGATTCAGTATTCTTAATATCAATTTTTTCGACGTCCTCATGTTGAGAAGTTCCTGTCAGAGGCAAGTACCGCTAGCTATTCTTTTTGTTACGCTATTGGCCATAATTCCAGCTATAGGAGTTTTTTGATTATTCTGCGCATACGCACAACCAACTACTAGAGAAAAACTCTGTCGCTTGCACAGCACGTGACGCCACTGTTTCTTCTATTTGTTACAAATGGTCAACATACATAGGGGCAAAAACGAAGCTATATCTGAAAAGTATCAAGCTGTTGACGACACTGTGTCGGATGTTGATATTGATAGCTCCATAAAATGCTGTCCGGCCATCCTCTGGCCGTGACAGTTTGAGATTTATCCGACTTTATATGTGTGCGTGTTTGGGTAAAACACATACACCATCCGACCGTATCCGATCAACGTGGCAGCGTCGGTGGCGGCAGCATCCACCCCAGAAAAACGTACATAAAAATTATTTAATTTGAACTCCTTTTGAGTGAGTATCCAATAATTGTTAATTTAATAGAAAATTGAGTAAATCCTGTGTGGAATGTAATAAATAGCGGGTGTAGGTAATGATGATGATGATGATGATGATGATGGGTATAAGAGAGCGGCAAAGAGGGAATCCACCCTGGTTTCACTTGAGGATATGAGAGGATTTATGGCGGCGGCGGCGGTAGCAGCGTTGGTGGTGGTTGTAACGATATAGGTATACACACAAGCAAGTATTGGGGGCGTCGTTTTGGTACTTGACCTAAGCTCCTGATGGTTACTTAGCAACAATTAATCACATTCTATCGTTAGCGTCAGCTTACTTCTCTGTATATGTGTGTGTGTGTATGTGTGTTAAATCGTTTCATGCCTGTTACAGGTTGGATTTTCCCTTGATTGAAGCTTTCTACATCAACTCTCTCGCATTTTTTCTTTCTTTCATTCTTTTAATTTTTAATTAAAACCCATCTATTGTAGCTACAGTAGATGAGTATTTCGAGGGTAAATTAGATATAATCTCTTAAACAGTCGTATCAAAATCGAATTTACCAAGTCAAAATTTTGGAATTAAAATGAAGTTTTCCTAACTTTTTTCTATTAGAAAATCTCTGTCAATTTAAGATCGTAACACTAAAATCTGAAATATTGAAACACTATTTTCGATAAAACAAATTTGCTTCATTCTCGACTTTTATTTTACAATAAATAAAAGGGATAAAAACAAGTGAAGCGTATAATTTTGAATAGCAATTATATTGTTAATTAGTTATTTAGTTGTGTTTGTATGTGTATATTAATCATGTTATTGTAGTATAGCAAAACTAATTTCAATTGCCCTATCTTATACGTACATAAATCCCTTTCAGTTGAAACTTAATCACTCGATATTATTGCTAACAATGTAGTATTACCTCCAATATTACTCCTACGACTTGTATACGTTTATATAGGGTGATTCATTATGATGATCAGTTTAAATCAGTAGTTCTCAAACCATGGGTCATGACCCCCTAAATTGGGTTGCTGTAAATTTCTATTGAGTCGCAAGAATTATATAAAAAAATTTTTTTGTGGGTATGAGGACTTCGCACTTATTGCCAACTCCGTGAATGCTTTTAGTAAAAATTTGCCTAAACTATCTCGATTAGAGCTCTCTCATTTCTAAAAGATTAATAGGGTACATGTTCAAAAGTTTGAGAAAGGGTAATTTAGACAATAATAATAAGTTTGATAATTGATTGAAATTTATAGAATTTTGTTTATGGCTATTTTGACACCTGAACTCTTTGTATAGATAATGGGTACTTATTTTCTATGTTTTACCAACTCTCATTGTAGGGAATAGTGCACTTTATTGTCTTATTTTAAAAGGAACTATATGTTTTTCATTACTTTTTCGGATTTTGCATTTGAATTCGAAAAACTTTGAGATAAAAAAATCAGTGGTTCTCAAACCATGGGTCGTGCTAAATTTGTATTGTGTCACAATACGTTGAATTATATAAAATACCATTTTTTTATTGTCTGTTTTATAATGCTTTAAAAAGCTGTTCGAAAGATATTTTCCTCTTAGTCCCGATCCCGTGCATGTTTTTAGCCAAAACTGCCTGGACTCTCTCTCATTTCTAGAAGACTATTTGGGTCACATACCTATTCAAAAGTTTGAGAAACGCTGGTCTAAATTAAAGTATTTTTCATAATAATCTGAGCTTTGCAATATTTACCCACTTTGATAGTTTATATCTGAAAAATTATTAACACTGGCTGGAGGGTTAAACATTTTAAAATGTATTTCAAAAAAACATTGTCTTAGGGTCAGTTTTACCAACGTCTGTTAAATTTGAACGAACTATAAGTCATAAAAACAATTTTTATAATCATAGCAACGATTGTTTCAAACTGTTCATAAGTTGGTGAAATTGTCCCTTAGCTACCTATTTAATATCAAAATTGGAAGGTTTAAATATAAATTTTTTAAGCTTTGGAAACCTCAAAATTTCACTAAAAATAAAATTATCTTAAAAAAAAACGTTCATTTTAGATGATAATAATGATAAACCATGGTTTGTAGAAGTACAAAAAACCCATTCACGAATATAATTGGAGTTTTAAAACGGCTAAAATAAAATTCCATAAATTTCAAATTAACATACGAGGGACAGGGCCGGCGCTGATATATTATGAGCCCTTGTGGTAAAAATTATTTTGCGCCCCTTGATAGTTTGAGATTTGATTATTAATTCATTTTTGTCGATGTTTTCGTTTACTCTCTTCATGCTTTTAGAAGCCTGAAAGCTTCACGATAAACAAAATCGAATATGCTTGCTACATTATCTACAATGATTTTGTAAATGTTTAAATTTGACTCTCAAAAGTTAATCGTTGACGAAACTGTGCATTTTTGAAAACAGCATGACTGTGAAAAGGCTAGATTTTAATAAAAGTTAAGTCATATAAAATGTAGTTTGCAGATAGGGAACTTTTTTAAGGATTTAGAATTATTTTACTAACGTTTTACTAAATGTGTAAGTGTTAAAGGAGAATAAGTTCAATTAAAAAGTTTCTTTTTAAAAAATGGTATCTTATATGGTAGGTTACGTACTTATCAATATCCCCTTGAGTCATCATAGTGAATCACCCTGTATACAATCAACGATATTCCGGTAATGCTATTATTCCGGTAAATATGAACGTTGAGGGCAAGTTAAACTGCATCAGTTTTCATTCAAGCTTTATCTGTATTGTATTTTAGAAAAACAACAATCACATTGGATTTTTGATATTGGAGCTTTCGCAACTTCAGTATTTAATACTCACCCTCTTCACTTTAAGTTTAATCCCAGTTATATTAAACATACCTATTCTAATCTTTATAGTTTTATTTTCTGTGTTTTAATATTATGTAGTTGTTATTAAATTTTATTAAAAACCACTAATTGTTGTTTTATTGCTGACAAAAATGATTGATAACCATCTTCCTGGACTGTCAAGACAAAAGATGTCAAACATTATTTACACAATTTTCTGTATAATGTTGGGGTGTTTCCGAATTGATCGCTTTCAAAAAGACGACGAAGCAAAAAAAACGCCAGCAGTTCTATCACGATTGTGTCCTTAAATAAACGAAAATCTTCTATAATACTTATTGAATATGAAAAGAAAGATTTGGAATAGTTGAGTTTATCGTTGTAGATGTAGTAGAGTCTGACAAGTTTTACGAATAGGATACGAGAGGGTGGATGGAGAAAGTAAAGGGGAGACGCACCATCGTCAGGGACCATACGTGACCTAACAAAGGCCAACTCGCAACCGCCGTACTGCTGTTGATTTAATGATGTCTTGTTTTAATTGCTGACAAATTGCCAATTGCTCTATCCTGTGTTTTTATGTACATACGTTGTTTCAACCCCCCTCATTTTTCGATTTGTTTCTTTATTTCCTGATTCTTGTTTCGTTGAATAATTTCCGATAAAAATCATCCGGATCGGTTCTAGTCCAGGTGACAGCTATTAGAACCGCACAATATGCGAATAAATAGTGCATTAGGGCTTTTATCATGATAAGTACATTTTTTTTTGGATTGTTTAGTATGTACGGTGGCAGACAATACACAGTTGAGTGGTGAGTATGAGAGAAGGGCCGTCGGTTGAACTTGCACAATGCCCACTTGAGAGCCGGAGAGTATGTATGTGTGTGTGTATGTAGCTCTAGGTAGCTAAGGAGAACAGCCACTTGAACTATATGCAGGGTAGAAATTGTGAAGAGGACCGGGGGCTGGATGGACGCGGACGGTTTTCATCTCATAAAAATCCGTCACAATTCGAGAAAAATTTAGTTGATTTATCAAGAAATTGTGAACAATAAAGGGGGTCTTACGGTGGCGCAAATTGGGCGGTCTTGGATGAGCACGCACAATGGACAACCTGGGGCGCCCGCCGGCGGTCTAAGCAACCACCCTTGGCGTTTCGACGCTGTAGTCCTGGCGCTCCCACACGACGCAACGAGCTGCAAAGTATCGGCCACCACGTTCCCATACATGGGAATTGAAAATAGATTCTTTCGGATCAATCAGATGTGAAAAGTCACCGTCGACAATCGGGGGAAAATCATCAAGGGAAAGAAAGAAAGAAAGAAAGAGAGAGATGTAGAAAGGAGAATAAGGCGAAAAGTCAAAAGAAGTGCTTACAACTGCAATATTTAGTGGCGCACAAAGCGCATTAACATAAGCGCGTACAATGGCCGAGCACCCTTCTCGCCGTCGAGCTCTTGGTGCCGAGACAAGAGTCCTCCAGTCGCTCCGCCAGAGGCTCGAATCGTGGAATTGCTGCTATTGTTCACGTTCATGCTCTTCTCATTTTTTTCTTGTTCTATTCCTTCTCATGTTGCTTGTTACTAGTCTCATAATAAAAATAATCGTGTAAAATGTCAATTCTATTTATTTATTTCTCATTTTACAAACTGGATATCATAATGCCATTTTATTTGCAAATTAAAATAAAGAATAAATATAAATCGATCATTTATAAACGAAATGGAATAAGAATTATTTTTTATACACCAATACATAGATGATTAAAGAAAACTACTAAACTATCATTGTTGAGAATTATGCCAAGGCGTCGAGGGCACATAGGCATCTTTATACGGTCCTGGCATCCGATGGTCATTCCTTTTTGGCTGTTGTTGATTCTGATTTCTGTCCTGGTGTTGATTTCTATCATGAGACTGTGTCCTTTGCGGCCGATACTGATCTCTATCTTGATAATAATTCCTACCAGAATTGTAATTATTACGATAATTACCATAGTTTTGTTGATTGTAGCCACCATTTCGATCATGCCAATGGGAATTTCCACTGTAACCACTTGAATTATAATTCCTGTATTGTTGCTGGTAGTTTTGTTGCTGATAGTTTTGTTGTTGGTAGTTTTGTTGTTGGTAGTTTTGTTGTTGATAGTTTTGTTGTTGATAATTTTTTTGCTGGTAATTTTGTTGTGTATTATAACTATTGTATCCACCTCCAGGACTACCATAATTTGGACCTATATATTAAAATTACATTTAAAATCAACTTATAATTCAATAGATGTCTACAGAGATATATCCCCATTTCTTTTATACTTTCAGTGACCAGTGTAGGACTGACAACCATTTAACCCACCCTGTGGCTCTAAAAGTAGACGATTCCTATCAAACTCCTATTAATTGGCGAGCGATTCGAAAAATATTTTTCCTATTTTGCGTTGGAAATAGACTTATTTTGACATAAAAAGTAGTGTGGAAATGAAATATTTCTTAACTACTTTGAGTGTAGAAATATCTAGGATAATTTATTTTTTAGAAGTTGGTAACACTTGCCTTATTATTGAAATGTCACTTTTTGACAGATATTAAAAACAGTCAATTTAAATAAAAATTTTATTTCATTTAATTCAAATTGTTTCTCCATTGCATTTTCAACAATTTCCCACAGTTCGGGTGGAGTACACGATAAGTGGTCACACATTTTCACTTAAAAATTGTAATGAAAATGGAGACTAAAACAATTGAAAATCAACTTGATGGATACTAGATACAAAAATTGAATATCGGTCACACCTACAATACCAACTCCTATAAAATTCCCTAAATTTCCAAAATTTATTTTTTTTTGCAAATAGGGTGCAAGGGGGTGCAAAATAGGAAAAATAGTATAAAAAACTCGGTTCAGAAGTCAATTCCTGCATTCGACCATTAAAAAACTCGCCGCTTCGCGGCTCGTTTTTTAATATTGGTCTCATGCAGGAATTGTCGACTTCTGAAACTCGTTTTTTAATATACTATTTCCTATTTTGCGTTGGAAATAGACTTATTTTGACATAAAAAGTAGTGTGGAAATGAAATATTTCTTAACTACTTTGAGTGTAGAAATATCTAGGATAATTTATTTTTTAGAAGTTGGTAACACTTGCCTTATTATTGAAATGTCACTTTTTGACAGATATTAAAAACAGTCAATTTAAATAAAAATTTTATTTCATTTAATTCAAATTGTTTCTCCATTGCATTTTCAACAATTTCCCACAGTTCGGGTGGAGTACACGATAAGTGGTCACACATTTTCACTTAAAAATTGTAATGAAAATGGAGACTAAAACAATTGAAAATCAACTTGATGGATACTAGATACAAAAATTGAATATCGGTCACACCTACAATACCAACTCCTATAAAATTCCCTAAATTTCCAAAATTTATTTTTTTTTGCAAATAGGGTGCAAGGGGGTGCAAAATAGGAAAAATAGTATAAAAAACTCGGTTCAGAAGTCAATTCCTGCATTCGACCATTAAAAAACTCGCCGCTTCGCGGCTCGTTTTTTAATATTGGTCTCATGCAGGAATTGTCGACTTCTGAAACTCGTTTTTTAATATACTATTAAAGGTTTATAGGAGACCATTACAGATCATTTTAACACAATTAGAACCTTGTATCTCATTTGGAAGTTGGTCAAAAATCACTCGAGTTGGATAAGGTCATGATTTTGAAAAACGAACTAAACACGCAAAACGACTAAGAATGGCTCGAAGACCCTCCCAACATATTTTTTTCGTTTTTATCCATTGTATTCTAGAAAGAATGCGAAACATTGTCTACTTTTAGAACGATAAATTTTGGCCACATTTCTAACACTTCTATGTATATACTGAAGAGTTTCAGTCATTACGTTTTTATTTTTGTTACTCATGATTTACGTCCATTTTGATTGTAAGCGGTACCGCTTTTCGGGCCACTCATCTATTTGTGCGAACAGGACACAAACATTGTGTCGTGAAAGCTTCTCCATGGGGAAATCCGACGATAAGATCGAATTTGTTGCGGAAAATTGTATCATCGGATAAAGAAAATTCTCTACAAACTAAATAAAATTTGGTTGCAAAATAATTACGCTTAATAGGTGAAAATAATTCATGAAATTTTGGAAAATTCTCTCAATTTTACTAAAAAAAAAAGCATGCGGTCGAATTTCATAATGGTAAGTTTTTACAATTTTCAACAACCCGACCGAAAAATGTCTTGGAGATTTATAAAACGTTTTCAATTTGCTATGTACCGTCTGGTAATGGTTGTCAAATACATAATATTGGCTAAATTATGAAGAAATATATGAAAAACATGTTCCAAGAAGACATTTTAGTGTCTCAGAAAACAAACGAGTTTTTCGGACACCGTATCAAAAAGATGAAATACAACTCTTTTAATAAAATGATGCAATTCTTTAACGAAATTTTGGAAAAAAGTATTTTAATTGAATGTTGACGGACCCCTATCGACTACAGATACTAAGCGCCCCTTAACTCGACTGTACAATCCGGCACTGTTGACTTCCAACAGGCGAATCTATTGGTTCACCGGGTATTTGACCGGTTGCGGCCCAGTCCAACACGCCAGTGTCCTGGTACACTTAGTTTGTTTAAATCGTCTGAATTAGTTCTCGCCATCTTATTATTTATCAATTGGAGGCTACCACCAAGTCGAATGGCACCCCTTGAAGTTAAGCTCCCGAAACTCCAACAACCCACACCACTCCCTTGATACGTCACTATCTAGTTCACCCGAAAGTTATCTTGAAATTGGCAGATTTGTAAATTGAATTCACCCCCGAAACTATTGTATTGTCCAGTCGAGATCGAAATTTCATTTGTTCGAAACCCCCTTTTATACCAATTTTATCTATTGATAGACAGATAACAGAACGTGCATTGAGAAATTAGTTGAATTTTTATAAGACCTACAACCGAATTCGATCAGAAATATAAACGGTTTTCTGTTGATTTAACCAATCAAGAAAAGTGGACAAAATTCGTGTTTTTTTTTTCGTCCCTTCTCTTGTATTTTCAATTGTCGTATGACTTAAAACCAATTTAATTGCAATCGTATAATAATAGACTGGGATGAACACGTGCCAAATCGGGCACGCGTACTTACAATCATCTATTAAAACAAACAAATGCACCACTAGCCCCGTTCACCCCCTCGAATTCAAGTAAAATTTACAAAGAATTCAAAAAAAATAATAATAAACCGTCCAACACCAAAATAGTGTAACGAAATAATGAATGATTTGTTTGTTGATAAGAATAGAAATAGAGGCGTTTTATTATTGTCATTTCTATTAAGGGTAAGGAATACGGGGGCGCTGTGATTGTCAAATTAGGCGTGTCAGTGGTGTTGACGTCCATACAAAAGCCCCAATTACGCGCTCTGCCGCCGGCAGAACGGTATCATTGTTGCGTCACACCCCCACAAAACAACTGCACACAATACTCCTTAAATAAATTGCTTGTTTTTGAAACGTGGCCACAATAAATCGTCAATTATTATCAATTTCATAACAACAATAACGATGAAATCTCACCTGAATTATCACGATTATAATGTTGTTGATATCGTCGATTATCATTCCTAGGTGGTGGTACGTTTGAGTATACACCTGTAGAAAGATGCTTGGGCATACGGTGGTCCAACATTCGATGTCCAGCTTCACCCAAACTTGCCCTTTTTTATTAATAAAACAAAAATTCCACAAATACTTCTACTATTGATTTTATTGTTTACCTTTGTGTAGCAGGTGCCATTCCAATTTGTGCCCTCCAATTACGATTAGCAGCCGGATCTAAATCTGCTGGTTTTAAAACTTTCGGTGGATCACTAGCGCCTTTTAATTTCTTTGATGAAAATATGAAGCCTTTTGTATATTGTGGATCACGAAATCGGACACAACACACACTATTATCAATAACAGGCTCTAAACCGACTACTGGAGAATCCAAATAACTATAAAAATGCAAATTTAATAACAATAATGATTGAATTGAAATAATTTACCCTCCCTCTGTGATACACTCGTTTGCTATTAGAACTGTACCACGCATACCCTCCATAGTGACTACAACTTCTTGTATTATTGATACTTCCTGTGTATACAATTCTCTAAGTAGATTATAATTTTGATTATTCATACTGATGTATAAACGATCATCACCACGTATATTACGTTGTTTCTCTTCCGGTGTTAATTGATCATAATAAGGTTCTAAAGCTTTAAATAAACGCTCTTCTTCAACAAATGGTAATAAAGCAACACCTTGCCAGGCGAATTTCTTGCCGTTTAAATCGATTTTAAAATCTTCTGGATAGAAATCGATAATCGGAGATTCCTAAAATTTTCCATTAATTATTTGTCTCATTTAAATTGATTTGAAATTCACCGGATCTGACATTAATTTAGCCCAAGGTGCTGGAACGTGTTTACTACTAGCTGCTGGAAATACACTCATCAATTGTTCTAATGGTCGAAACTATAAATAAATAAATAAATAAATAAATAAATAAAAAATTTAACTATTTACTTGAAAATTAATTAAAGTATATTTACAGGTTCTGTATCTTCTTCAAATTCAGTGCTTAAGCCGGATATATGAACGAAATCGGAAGCAAACGGTGCATAATGATAAGGGAAATACCATTTCCATGAAGCACAACCTTGGTAATAATAACGCAATACCCAACACAAGCCCCGAACGTAATGTAAAGCTACTTGGTTTCTAATTAAAACAAATTTAAGATTAATTAATTGTTGATGAATTATTATAAATTACCTGAATTCACGATTATTAGGCCCTACGTCAAATTTCGATTCGTAATAACGATCCTTAAATCCAGCCTCCCATAATCGGACTTCATCATGTGCTTGATCATCTTCATCATCATCATCTTCCTCACAAGGCTCCACATCATCAATTTTACGTTTTAGACCTCTTTTATTATCATCATCATTATTATCAGTAACGACATCAGTGTTAGTAACATTTGCACTATCAACGGTATCAATTGAAGATTCTGAACTTTTCACAAAGTTAACCATTTTCACTGTATTTGATATCTGAGTGTGCATTCCGGCACGCCGAATTTGATAAGCTTCTTGACGAGCATTCACCACAGTTCTACTTTGGCCTAAAGCCTAAAATAAAAAGAAATAATTTTGTGGTTTTTTTTAAAAAAAAAAATAAAAATCAAGTACCATTGGTGCGAATTGTGTATCCTTAACTAGATCCCAATTAGGGCGGGCTTGATTGTAACCTTCTAAACGCCGCTTTTTAGCCTTCTCTCTAGCCTTAAATTCCAATTCTTTCTTTTGTCGAGTTTTAAAAATCTCATCCTCAACAGCACCCAATTGTTTCATAATCAATTGGACACGTTCTAAATTCACATCACCACTATCAGTTAACCAACCCTAAAATCAAATATTTGACATAATTTTTCATTAAAAATAATAATAACTAACCCCTGTTTTATAAACACAGTCTTTATAAAGACTAACTAAACGATCAATGGCACCTTCGCGTATCTCTAAACTGGGTAAATGTGGTAAAAAATCATTACCAACAAAGAAACACATGAATACCCAATCATCAACAGCACGTTCAAAATCGTATTTAAATGGTAAATTTGGCATTTGTAATTCTTTCTCTAAGTACTCCTTTAAAACATTTAAACGTACAAAGATAAAATCGGTTTCACTGTTGATTTTCTGTGTATCTTGTTCCATTGGAGCACTATTACCCAAACAATCTTTCATTTCATGCCCCAACTGACCGCATATATCACACGGTCTCGGTTTGTTTGGCTTGAATTCTTCACGTATTATCGTAAAGTTAGGTTCGTGTGTTGCCAAACCTAACATAATTAGATCTGCATCAGCTCCACATAGACAATGTTGAGTGTTTGGATCATGATCCGGTTGTGCTCGTTGTTTCCGTATAAAATCCATAATTTTGTGTTCACCCTCACCGGGTACATTAGCATCAGACAATATCACTTTGATATCCCTCCAACCGGGATCGCTATTCAATCGCTCATGGATATAATAATGCAAGCATTCTGATAATCGTGCCATAAACGGTGTGCCTGGAGTGATACAATTCGAATCGAAATGCTCCTCTTTCGGTTTCTCATCGGGCAATTCTGCACCACGTAATAGCAATTCGGCACGGATTCGTTTGATCTCGTTGATCTTCTCAACGGATTCTTTTGAGGAACGAAATCGTCTGGAACGTTGTTGATTCATTTTAGCACGTGGTGCCACTCCATCAATAGCCATATAGAGGAGTTTTCTCGGTCGGACAATATTAAAGATACGGTCGATACATTCAAAGATTGCCACCATCATTTCATCTTCGTTGCGTGGTGCTGGACGATCTTCTGGATGGGTACAAGGATGTATAATGCCGTTCATGTCCAAATATAAATTATCGAATTCCACACCATTTGGATTCGGTTTTGATGAATCGATAGGTATACGGACACCGTTCACATCAAGTGACTATAATTTTATTTAATAATAATTAAAATATAATTCAATTTTTGATATGATAACCTTACTTTTTCTTCAACACAATGAACAATAACAGACGGATATTTACGAGTTAACCATCGAAAGAATGCCGGTACTCCCATTTTTATAGATTGGAAAAACTATAAATTTTGTTGTACAGGTAATTTAATAAAAATAAATTGCGTTAATTAATAGAGAAAATAAAACAGAAGAAAGTCACATAACCTCAATAAATTTATCGAAAGGACTGGTCGAAATCAGAATGGAGAGGGGTGAAAATCACGTCCTTTACTTAAACACCACATTTACTATAAATTAATTGAATCGCGATTGTTGATCGATAATAAATGGTCTCGATAATCGATAATTAATGAATTGTTATGGGTAATTAAGTAATTAATTTTTGGTTTTCCTGTAAGTAAACTAATTATTAACCACCGTAAAATTCCGGTGAGGTTAGATATGACAACGTTGTAAATCCTTAATTGTCAAAAAATACTGTAACGCTATCTCTAATCCGAACGGTTCACTATTGTGTAAGTAGCGCGAAATACGAATATTTTATGCACATTCCAAGCGACTGTTACATTTTTTTAATAATGTCTCTCAACCCTACCTCAATAAATCGATCCTATGCGACGTGATTTGCAGGTAAAAACAATAAAATATTTATATGCTCAACATTTATTCTTACATAATCTCATTAATATCATTGGATTCTTGATTGAAAAGGCAAATATATATGTAATTTATGATGTTTTTGGCACATAAGATAAAACAATTGCAGCTTTCGATGATATTGGAATACTATGAGCGTCTTGTTTGATATTAACATCAACATTCGGTTCTTGATAGTTATTACTTAATAACTGTACTGTAACTTCTTCAGATACAGCCGATATTTCCGATGGAATATCAACGATAACTGAACTATTCGTAGGATTGTAAGCAACAAGAAATCCTGGATTGCCGGTAGTCACCCTGTAATTTGAGGGATAAAAAACATTTTTAAAATTACATAATTACATATTATTAAATGAGATTAAGAAAGAAAAACATCATACCTCTCTCTATTTCCAATACGTAAGCAATCAATTTAATTGGTAAATTTAATTACAGTAATGTACTAAAAAAATTGAATTTACCTGTTAAAAGCAAATACTGTATTGTTGAGAATTTGGTGGTAGGTGAAACTACCCCTCATAATCGATGCTGATTCACGTATCCTCAATAATTCGCTATTTATAGCTGCATCACTATTAATTAAAGGTGTACCAGGTAGAAGAAATGTGACTATATCGAAAACATCACTATTATTGTACTGTAAAAACAAGACATTATAAAATAGATATGAGGAATTTATTTTCGAAGATATTTACCTTCCACAAGGGCCATGTGATATTTTCTACAGTAAACACAGATTTGAGTCCTTTAACAATATCTGAAGCACTCAAATTTGGTTTTGTAAATAAACGCGACTCTAATGGTAGATCAATAACTAAACTATTATTGATTTTGTACGATTCAATTTTGTGTAGATCTTCAGCAGCCATAAATGGTCCATTATCTGTTAGATTCTTCACAACTGATCGCCATTTTAGCAATAAATTTGCCAATTCTGGTAAATTCTCAGTTTTTGTGTGTTTATAAAAACCATAATCGGTCATAAAATAGCCGGGTATATTTGATATTGTTTGATTTTCAAAACTTGCATCAACTAATAAGAAGGGAACATTTCTTAAACGTATACCAGCCGCACCATAATCGATAAATCTCTTTAAAACATTTGAGAATTCGTCTACAACTTTAGGATGACGGAAATTTAATTGTGGCCTTCCATGTGGTGTGTAAAAATATTCGTTACGTTCCTCTGAATACGTCCAAGACGGTTGGTTCTCCTGATTAATCTAAATGTGTTATGTTTTAATTAATTAATTCTATGATTTTATTGTGAGAATTACCCAATTATTCGGAGGACGTTTACCATTATCACCACCACCGATTTGAGGTGGTCGCCAAATGTAATAATCAACAAATTCCGGATGTTTATTTCTAGATAGTTCAAACCATTTATTTGAAGTTCCTGGCTCTAAATCAACAATTATATTCATATCATCTTTCATTTTCTTCAACAAAGCAAGAATCGGATGTGTATCGTTGAATTCTAAATAAGCATCTTCAGTGAAATCGACAATTACACCTTGTACGCCTTTCTCTTGTAATGATTTCAATTTATCGATGATATTTGTATCAGTTTTTTCAATCTCGGTTAACGGACCTTGTTGCCACCTATATCGCAAATAATTTCGTTTAATTTAAGGGAATTTATTACAAATATATTTACCAGGTACGTGGTGGTGGTGGATCGCATTTCGGTGCTGCATAGATGATCATTACAGCACCAAACAGCATGGCAGCCCATAATAACCAGAATGTAATGAAGAGGAACCAACGTAGACGTACCCAGAATGGATCGTTGGCATATTTCATCAATTCTTCTTTAGTTAAACCGACAAATGCGGTTTTTATTTCACCTAATTTACAAGAAAATAATTATTTAAAAAAATATGTATTGTTGAGAATTTATTATATGTATAGAATACCGATTTCGATCTCTTCGATCGTCATGTTAGTTACGAAACTACTAAACAATTTTAATTATTTTATCAATGTTTGACTGTTAATATTAGCTGAATCAACAATAAAGGAAGTTATCGAGTCATTATTGATTTTTAAAGTATGTAAAAGAGTAGTGGAATAAGGTCAAATAATTATAACTAATTTGGAAGATTTCAAACGTACTCTTTGACCTGAATCTCAGTGCCGTAGGATGGAAAGTTTGCAGCCTGGGAGTAATTAATTTAAGTTTAAATACTAGCACAGTACTGTAGTATTTTATATGTATTTATAATACAAAATAAATAATCTTCAAAAATAATGAAAAGAGTCAAAATTCATGTCTCCATCACGATTCAGTAGCAAAATTAGTTAAAAACTGACTAAAAGCGCCTTCTTATGAATGGAATTCACCAAAAAAATTATGAGTTAGAACGAAAATTTATTAAAACTCAACCAAAAGTTGGAGATTTCAGCGCAAAAATAACCAAAGTGTATAAATTGCGTCTTCTTAAGACTTAAGAGCAAATCTTTAGGGCGAAAATGTTTGAAGCATTCACTAAAATTGAAGACATCAACTTTAAAATGAACTAAAACTAAAGGTGGTGATATTTTTTTGCACTTAGCACTGCCCTCCTACCCCCCATGGAACGTACGTCTACTTGGGAGGAACCTAGAGGGCTGATTTTCTATTTTTAGATTTCTAATAACCCTCTTATTATACCCACAAAATTTTATTCTTGTACGATTTATACCAACTTTAGAACCTATGAGAACTACTCTTACCTAACAATTTTTTCCACACATCGCTAATACTTTAACATTACATACTTAAAAACAAGACGATAAAAAATGCATTATTGTACTCCTTTACTACGCCTTTGTGCTTCATCGAATACTTAACAAAGATTATCTCAAATTGGAAAACATATTTCATCATCTAATCAATTATTGATAAAAACTCACCAATATCAAGTTTGGCATCCCCGTTTTGTTTCTCATTCGTCATTTTAGCCCCATCACTGACGATAATCTCGTTTTTATCATCACCAGACAACATTCTCTCATCAGCACCGTCGTCTTCTCTTGGTCTCTGTCCACTACTACGTATAGCTGCTGCATTTCTTGCCTTAGAAATTGCCTGTTCTAAAAGTAGAACATATGGGGCTTTTTATTTGTTTTATAATTACAACAACCAAGAAAATGAAAACACACAAGAGGAAAAACAGCAAAACAGTGCTTATTGGCCAAGGATGATGCAATAAAGTTAACTATACCTTCCATGTCGCTTTCCGGTATTGCCTTGTATGTAGCTTTCTGTTCATTATTGGACAATTCTAGTTTTTTATTGTCCATGTTTTTTTTTAAATTTAATTAAAATAAATTGATAATATCCGTTCTTATTCTTATCAAAGAACGGATCTTTCTAAACATGTGCTTTACGATGAATTGTTGAAATAAAATTGAAAAAAAAAAGATGGTGGGGATGGATCTAAATTTGACCACACCTCAAACTACGCATGCGTTGTCGTGATGATTTATTGAAACGCTTGCGCCTTGGCGTTATAGATCATGTCCTGTAAACAGTCTTCAAAATTCAAATTTAAAACAATCAATTTATAAATTGTGATTAATTAAACATTCATAAATTACAAAAAATACGTTTTAGTTACAACAGTGGTGGATATTTATTAAAATGGTCCATATTCTATTTAGGAAACTATACAATATAATTGTCTCATTTGGCAATGCCGCTGATACTTACTAAAACGGCGCTTAAATTCAAATTATGAAGCATTATTATTTTATGTTTCCATTATTATTTTATGTGTCCGCGTAAAGTAAAAGAGTTTCCGTATTTTCAATTTTCTAAAAAACCGGAAAAGTAATGGAACCAATAAATTTACTTACAGTACTAAATTTTGTATGATAATCAAAAATTCAATCAATAAATAATAACCAACGATTTTCTGGAAATAACAAGAAACAACAGTTTTTATTACCGAAAAGACAGCAACTACATATGTGTACCTATTGTAAATTAAAACAACAATGAACACCTTTTTTATGATTATTATCTGTATTATTATCAGTCAATACACTTGCGTATTTTGGAACAAATGAGTGTTAAAAATTTGAGTAAATACAATTTGTTGTTTACCCAGAAAAAATCAACTGATAGCTTCAAAATCACAAAATAACTACAGGGTGACTCAATTTAGCCTGCTATAGGTAGGTAGCTAGTTGATGACAAATTCTTTGAAATAAGTCTAAACACAATGGGGTGGCAAAAGGGTAACAAGTTTCATCTAGATTTTTACACCTTAAATCGACAATTTTTCACCAAATTCTTTTCTTAAGTCATCAAAGAAGGAAACTCAGAGAACTATTAGCTTCTAATCGTTCTTTGATAGCTGTTCTTATTTATCTAAAATGAAAGGCACTACTATAGCTTAACGACCCTGTATATTAACTAAGTTCATTTTGTTTATTAGTATTTTTCGAAGATAAGCGATAAGAAAGTAGTAGACTTCAAGGAAAGTGCTTATAAAATAGTTATTTATCTAACTAGAATGAAAACAAGGCCTTTGTGAAACGAGTGTGTACTCGCTAACGCTCGTACCTCACTCACAGGTGTTTCACAAAGTGTTAGTAGTAGAACCCAGTAGAACCAGTCCGGTCCTGCTTCCTTGATATGTGGTTGCTAAGGTGACTGCAACTTTAAACAATCTTTTTGTTGGAAAAATGTATTCGGCTAGTGTTATCAATGATGGTGATTTCACAAAAACCATCTATAATTTGGTAAAATTTCTTAATTATTTTGTAATTATTAAATCAATTAATTTTTTATAGATAAAAGATAATCGATACAATGAAGCTATAAAAATCTTACATGGTATCACAGAATCGAATACAACAAGAGCTGGTCTATCATTATTGGCTTATTGTTATTTTTATATACAAGATTTTACAAATGCTGCCAATTATTATGAACAATTAACACAAATGTATCCAGATAATAACGATTATAAATTATATTATGCACAATCATTATATCAAGCATGCTTATATGATGAATCTTATCAGATAACAAATAAAATTATTGATAATGCCGAGTATAAAACATCAATAATTAAATTACGTGCTGCTATTAAATATAGTCAAGAAGATGTCTTATCAGCAAAGAATTTAATTAACAACTGCCCAATTGATGATCCTGATAAAGAAATTAATCTAGGATGTCTCCTATTTAAAGTTAACCTTTGAATAAGTGATAAGGTTTACTTATTTACTTGTTGTTCTTTGAATTTTAGGATGGTGATTACGAAGTGGCCCTATCGAAATTCACAACAGCCCTACAAAATCAAGGCTTTAAACCGTATCTAGCCTATAATATTGCTTTATGCTACTATAAATTGAAGGAATACGGTCTAGCTTTAAAGTTTTGCGGTAAATATCTTTATATTTTTTGTAGTCAAATTGATCAGTTTTTTTGTTTATAGATGATATAATCAAAAAGGGGATTCGCGATCATCCCGAGTTGGGTATAGGGATGCAAACTCAGGGCATTGAAGTACGTTCAGTTGGTAACACGTTAACACTACACGAATCAGCATTAACTGAAGCCTTTAATTTAACTGCAGCTATTGAGTATCAAGCGAAAAATTGTATGATTCTACTACTATTATTATTAGGTTAATTCTTATAATTTTGTTAAATTTATAGTCGATGCTGCCAGAGAAGCATTAACAGATATGCCACCACGAGCTGAATACGAGTTAGATGCTGTAACATTACATAATCAAGCATTAATGAATTTCGAACAGAATCCAACTGAAGGTTTTGAGAAACTACAATTTCTCTTACAACAAAATCCATTTCCACCGGAAACCTTTGCAAATCTTCTCCTCTTATATTGCCAACATGAATGCTACGACTTAGCTGCAGATATATTAGCAGAAAATGCTCATTTAACGTACAAATATCTAACACCGTATCTGTACGATTTTTTGGATGCTCTAATAACACAACAAACCTCACCGAATGATGCTTATCAGAAATTGGATGAATTAGCTAGCCGTCATACGGAATTATTAAGGAAATTGACGAAACAAGTACAAGAACATCGTAATCGGAACGATACAGAACAGGCGAAGAAAACTGTAATGGAATATGAGGAATGTTTAGATCGTTATATACCTGTATTGATGGCACAAGCGAAAATCTATTGGGATTTAGAGAATTATCAACAAGTTGAGAAGATTTTTCGTAAAAGTGTTGATTTTTGTAATGATAACGATATATGGCGTTTAAATGTGGCACATGTATTGTTTATGCAAGAAAAATTCAAAGAAGCTACCGGCTTTTATGAGCCATTAGTTAAAAAGAATTATACGGAAATATTGAAAGTGAATCCGATTGTTTTAGCAAATTTATGTCTATCATATATTATGACATCACAGAACGAAGAAGCTGAGGAGTTGATGAGGAAAATCGAACGGGAAGAAGATCAAATGGCTTTTGAGGATACTGATAAGAGATATTTTCATCACTGTATCGTTAATCTCGTCATTGGGTAAATATCATTGATAATAAATCATATCAATTTATAACAATTTTCATTTTAGTACATTATATTGCTCGAAAGGTAATTACGAATTTGGAATATCTCGAGTGATGAAATCTTTAGAACCGTACAAAAAACTCGGTACTGATACTTGGTTCTATTCAAAACGTTGTTTTCTAAGTTTAATTGAGAATGTAGCTAAACATATTATTGTTTTAAAAGATTCCGTTATACAAGACTGTATAGCGTTTCTACAGAATTGTGAAGTACATGGTAAAAGTATCCGTACAACACCGTTTGTTAACTTAAATGATGAAACCGGTGAACCAAATGGTAAAGAAACCGTAACATACGAAGCAAGAAAGATCAAATGTATGCTACTCAAACTACAAAACTATTAGCATTATTGTTGATAATCTTTGGATAAGGATTAAAAATTGTTGATAAAAATTACAAAATTAACTCATTGAAATTATTATTAGTAAATATGTATCGATAAAATTGTCAATGTTAGAGAAATCACCGTCTACTAAATAAGCATCTAGATTCAAAAAATATCACAATATTTTTTTCTGAATTAATTAATAAAAATCAACTTTAATCATCATTATTACCAGTTATCTTCAAACAATTATTGCACTGGATGGAGTCTGATTTACACCACAGGTACCATCGCCTCTATACACCCGATAATAGCCTTGTTCACCCCATAATGTGCCCCATGAATTCTTCACAATCCAATATGGTAATAGTTTATGAAATAGTGGATATTCTGTAAATAAAAACGAAATAAATCATCCACTAAGAAATGTTTATATTTAGTTATATTACTATGAACACCATAACCGACAATCAAAACACCATGATCCAAATTTTTCGGATTACATAAGAATTTCAATGGATGCGATACACCACCCATATAGAATTGCATAGCATTTGCATTGATTGCAATCGAAATAGGACCATTTTTAACTAACCATTTCGCCATATCTGTCTCATTATGGCTAATATTTAAAGCACCACTAACACGTACTTGGATTAAAGTTTTATTTAAATGACACTGTTCATCCTCTGCATCATATGGGTAATCTTTTTCAGTTTCTAGACCACCTAATTTCTCTATAGCCCTACAATTAATAAATAAAATAAGTAAATATTGAATACAGGGTTATTGACGTCGGACGCAAAGTTCTAATGGCAACTCCCATTATTTGGTAAGTGTTTGTAGAAAAATGAATAAAGGATTTGTAGGCTACCTGAAGATCCTTAAAGATCCATGAAATGTTTTTCGCATTGATCACAAAATAATGGGAGAAGTTTTGGTCTGACGTGAATAATCCTATATTTAATAATTTTCAATAAACCTATAAGCATTATCCATTAAACCACCGTCACAACCATCATCGCTTTTATCACAATCAACTAATTCCTGTTCGGAGAATTGTAATAATTTTTGATGTTTTAAAGCATATTGCCCTTCGATATTTCCAGTAACACTAAATGCCCAACAACTACCACATTGTCCTTGATTTTTAACATTTGTAACAACACCTTTAGTACGCCAATCAAATTCTACTGGTAGATCTTCATTGATAAATTCCGGTATTATCGCTTTCTCAAATGGTATTTCATTCTCTTGTCGTAATTGAGGACGTAAACCTAACATCTTTGAGAATTCTTTACGTGTCAAATCAGTAAATTGGGTTATGCCATATGTTGCTGTAGCTTGTTCATATGTATTCAACATATGAATATATTTGATATTCTTACGGAATACTTTAAAACGATATTTATATTCATGATTATCTAAATAGGTTTTATTAAATTTCTTAATAAAGTCTTCAAACATTAATAAATGTAAATCATAATCGTCACTTTTCATTGTACGTTTTGTACGTTTACTTGTCGATTGAAAATGATATGTTTTATCATCATTTTCACATTTAATTGTTGTATGTCGTCCATTTTCCAACCATGCTTGATCAATAATATCAAATTCACAAATTCGTGATGTTGCACCATCACGTTTACCACATTCACGTCTATCTTTATTAACATTACGTTCACAATCAGATTCGATGAGTTTCGCTGAGATCTTCCAACGTAAACCGGCAACTACCTGTTTTGTTGCCCATCGAATTTCGTCCACTTTCAATTTATACAAATTGTTATTTTCTGAATCTAAATAATCTAAACCATCTGTTATATATTCCCATATTTTAGGATCATCGATAGATGCTTGAATTGGAGCACCAGGTGGTGGCTTTTTATAATTACCAATTTGACGTTTTGAACGCAATTTTTCTAAAGAATTCTTTAAAAATTTAGGAGCTTGTGGATCATTTATATTAGATACAGGAATTTGTCTTTTAAAAACCTTCTTATCTAAATTATCACAATTTATATCGATCTGTTGACTATTGTTCAACCAAGGACGTTCCCATACTTTAAATTCACAAGTTCGATTTTCAACATCTTTTAATTCTTCACATTCTTCCCTTCGTTTCGTATCATCAATACTACATTCAGTTAAAATAATTGAAGCTCTAATTTTATATAAAACACCACTAACAATCTGAGATGTTGCTGATAAAATTTCAACAGGCTTATATTTATTACGATTACCTTCAATGTTATCTAATTGTAATAAACCAGCTTCAAGTAATTTGATAATTTTCGGATCATCTTTTTCTAATTGGTGTGGTCCACCAACTAATTGACGTCGTTTACGACGATATCGGCTATAATTCGTACGATTCGTATCGTTTTTATCACGTTTAATATTTTGGCATTGTGATTTGATTAATTTCGGACCAGTGTTATAATCTTCATCAACATAGACTTGTACTTTACAAATTTTTGTATAATTTTCAAATAATTTCTCACGACAATTTTCCATTGGATTTAAACGTCCATTTTCCAAACAATGTGATATACCTAAACGTAATATTAAATGATAATAGGTACCATCATTATCGGTGACTAATTTCTTTGCACCTAATATTTGTAAAACAATACGTTTATTATTATCATCATCTAAATTATCTAAACTGTATGCAGCAAAATCAGCTAAATCACGTACTAAACCTTTCTCTTCCGGTGTGATTTTTTCCAATTGTCGAATAGCACGTTTCATTCTCGATTCTTTCTCTTCTTCAATATCTTCACTAGAAGATGATTCAGATGAATTAGATTGAGTTACATTTAAATTATCAACAGTCGGTTCTAATGGGATTTCAAAACGATTTCGTTGTTCCTCACTTGATGATTGATCATTTGTAGTATTTTCAGATTTAGATAAATTGATTAAGAATTCATTAAATCTATCAAAAAGACATAATATATCGTCATCTTGTTGTTCTTGTTGTTGTCGTTTAAGTGGTAATTCCATCAAATTATCTTGATTTGTTGTAGTTGTCGGTGATTGTGATGGTGCATCACTAATATTTTCAGTATTTTCACCATTATTGGGATGATCATCAACAACTTCATCATCATAATTTATCGAACTTGATGATCCAATTATAATTTCAGTTGGTTCAACAATTATATCAATATTTGGTTGTGATTGTAATTGTGATTGTGGTGGTATAGCAAAATTTGTCGGTTCACCAAATAGAATTTGTGATTCTAAATCGGCTAAACGATTAGGTGATATTGTATCATCATAAATAGCACCACTTTCAGCTAAATGATCAAAATTTGGTGTTTCCACAAATGCTGTCTTTATTCTATTATCATTATATTTTGGTAGATTATCATTATTATTAGCTGGTTCAATTTCATTATCGATATCATTTGGTAATTTAATATGATGAAAATCATCGTCATTATTAGTTTGAACAAATTCTTGTGATCTTGTACAATTATTATGGATTATATGTTTAACTCTACTAATCCATGGTTTTTCTAAATAGACAATTTCACATATTTTACTACCAATATTAAAATCTAATTCACACTGTTCTAATGGTAATGGTGAATATTTTGAACAAACTGTTGGTGCTACTTCTAATGTTAAGATATATTTCACACCTGCAACTACCTGAGAAATTGAGAAAATAAAATATTTAAAGGTGATTAGAGGCGTAGCAGAGAAATGGCGAAAGGCGCTCAGAAAAATCGCCACTTTTACTCAACTCTAGAATTGAACTATTCATTTTTAGTCTGTTTTAAAACTCTTTTGTCCTAACACTTGTTTTAGGGGCCTATAACTATTTGATTTTTGGGTATTAAATCTGTATTATATATACAAAGGAACCAGTCTAGAAGCATACAATTTGGTTGTTTCCACAAAAATAATAGACCGACTCGAATAATATTTTAAACATTTATAAGATAGTCATTTGTGAACATTTTAGCAAAATTAGTACCACGTAGCTCATTTAAAAGTCGGCCAAATAACGCTTTTTTTGGACAATGCTGCGATTTTGAAAAACGAGCTACACACACCTAGATTTTCCAGAACAAAATTAAGAAAAACAAAAAAACAATGTTGGAAAAGTTCTCAACTCATTCTAAGTCGTTTAAAGGGTGCTACCAGTTTTTGAAAACCGCGACACCATCAAAAACTTGTATTATTTATATTAACTTTAAAATGAACTACGAGGTTCTAATTTTGCTAAAATGTTCTCCAGGAACTACCAACTATCCTACAAATCTTTAAAATATTCTTCCGATCACTTGCCAAATAAATTACCATAAGAAGGTTTAAATGAACAAAGCGGTTCAACTTATTTTAAGTTTTACCTAGGGATCCAAAATTTCTAACTATACCACTGGCAGTAAAAAAAGATCTCGTGGAAGAAACAACTTTTTAACAATTGAAAATTTCATATCTACACAGGAAACTGCTGCCTTTCTATTTGTTAAAAAATAAAACGTCCAAAGGAAATTGTAGGTGTACGCTTGTTAATTTCTCACATTCCTCTCAAAATTAATCCTTCCTTACAAGGCACTCTTAATTTTTTTTTCCTTTCTATAACGAACCTGTTGTTGAATTCGATGAATTTTAATAGCTGCATGTTTCTGATTCTGTTCACTTTCTATATGTTTCAAACCAAGTTCAACTAATTCTTGTACACCTTCGGCTTCTGGATTCAAATCGAATGGACAACCTAGACATGGTATTTGATCACGACGTACAGCTACAAAATGTTCGCCAGTAGTCTCCGATGAGACAGCTTCATTACTTAAAGTCACCTATAATGTGAATTTGTTTTGAATTTTGTAAACAGTTGGATTATTAAAAGCGAAATTACAGATTTGTCTTGTGGATTTGGATTTTCCGATGTTGATGGTAACGGTGGTGGTACATCTTCTGGTTGTTTATTTTGTGATACTTTCGGTACACATTTAACATCCCCCAAGACTGTATTGTATCGCACGAAACCGGTACATGTTAACAGTTTTTCATCACATGGTAATTCGGGATATTTATTCAAACATTCTACAATAACATCCAATGTCAATTCTGTTACATCACCCTACAATTAAAAATTTATAAAATAAACAGATAATTAGAGTGTTTTCAACAAGATTTCCAAGAAATATCATCATTTCTAAAAATAGATAATTAAATATATCCGATTATATAGATATACACAAACCTTTTTATGCGCACTTTGCAAACTCGCTTCATTATAATTGTAAATTTTCAGTGGTGTTGTATTCAAATAATTTAAAATTATTTGTATATCATCTTTATATTGATTTATATTCGATTCTGATTGATTGTCATTAATTAATTCACAATTAACAATTAACAAAAAATTAATTAAAAATAATATTATAAATGGTTGCCGCATTTTTCACATATAACAAAACAAAAACACACTGACAACTGACACAAAAAAGAAGTACTTGATGTACTTGTAAAAATTAGCCAATACGAGCACGGTTGCCAAACATGTTTCTTGTACTTTCGGATAGATGTCGCTAATTTCGCAATTATTAAGAATTTATCACGTTGATTTAATATCGAATTATATTGAATTCAGAGATGGAAAAATTCACTATTAGACTCTTATAATAAATTTCTAATGTTATGAATTCAATAATTTAGTGATAAATAATTTAGATGTGACAATGCGGCACTTGTGTTCAAAGGGCGATAATTAACTGAGGCCATCTCAGAATTTGCGGGTTATTCAAATTCACAAATCAACGTAGCTTATCAAATAATTTAATTAAATAGACATTAAAAATTAATCAACAGATTACTAATTATTATTATTATTGGAACGATTTGTTTACGATGATATTCAAATTAAATTGCGCAATCTTTAAAAATAAATAATTCCAATATTAGTAGGTTTGTTCCAACCAGTCAAATTATCGAGAATATGGAAAATGCGTACCTAATTATTTTAATTTCTTCGTCACCTGCTGAAATTCAATATTCTTTTATTGTAAAATAACGGTTTACTAGTTTAATAAATGCAATCAATTGTTTTCGATTTCACATTACTAATTGTTAAAGAAAATCACGTAATGAAAAGTGGAATTTTTGCCAGTACGTTTGTGGTGAAATCAAAAACACTTCGAATAGATAATCAATTATCAATTGATCAGTCGTTGAAGACACAATTTTTAACAATAATTAAAGAGTTATCACGTTATCAGTCTCGAAAACTGTTTTGTTTTCTCTCTTCACAATAAAACTTAATTAACAGTTTTAATGAAGTTTATCATCGGAAGTTTTGATGGTTTCCTTGAGAAAAACTCCAAATTCTTTTTCAATTGAAAATTATTTCGATAAATGTTATCTTGTATTGATTTTATCTATCAACTCCCTTGACCTAAAAACCCGCATATTTTATGAAAAAAATTAGTATTCCAAAAATATTAATTTCTGTATTTTTCTAATTGTAAGTATTAACTACCTAATTAATAGAATGTCAAAGATTATCGTTTTTCCGATTTTCACTATGTCTCCAAAATCAATCAATAAGGTTAATAGATTGATTGTGAGTATTGCATTTTTAATGTACTGTGTATGGTCCCCTTTATTATATATGTATACATATACAGGCTGTCCCGTAAGTCGCGCATTAGCTCCTAAGGGGCAGAGAGAGGAAAAAATTATAGGACGAAAAGTTCTGTGCCATTTTTCCACCTAACTCACAGGTAATTAGTAATTATTTAAATTAAGTAACCAATCAGGTGCTCTTTTATTATGACCGGCTCTCGTTGCAACCTGCTTAGTGGTCCGCTTTCACATCCCCCCCTCAAGAATCTTTCCTTCTCTCTTTTTATCGCTATATCGAGCACCTGATTGGCTACATGATTTAATTAATAACTAATTACCTGTGCATCAGATGAAAAAATGGTACAGGACTTTTTGCTTTATAATTTTATCCCCTATCTGCCCCTTAGGAGCTGATGTGCGACTTACAGGACAGCCTGCATAATTTGGAATTCAATATCGGCTGTTCTTCGCAAACTCAATGTTTTGGACCAACAGTTTAACTTAAAAATTTTCAAACGGCGATTTTTAAGTCAAAATTTGTGAAAACAGTCAAAATTCCACTGAAAATTAATAAATTCTTCCAATATTTGAAGAAAGGCCTGCTTGATTTTCAACTCTGTTTGTGCATTTGATCTGAATTGCTGCTCTTGTGAAAACGCCAATTTTTGCCTCATTGAAGCTAATTACTACCGGTAGAAAAAAAATAGCAAGTATTTCCATCTCTATTTTACTCATAAGTACTTACTTACACTCATAATCCTGCGTGGTAAAACTATTATTAATTATGTTAGAAAACAGAGATAGAAATGCCAACCATTTTTTTTATGGAGTGATAATTAGCGCCAAAGCGGCCAAAATTGGCGTTTTTTCAAAAGTTTCTGTTTTATGGGATTTTAAGAAAACATACAAGCCCGTTAGACAGCGTTGAGCTGAAAAATCAAACAGGCCGTGAAAACTTTTCGAACAAATATCCAAGATTGTAAAGTAATCCATACACTATCTACTAAAATCTACTTATCTGCAATGCTATACAGTATAAGAACTGTGTTTTGATGTACAGTGGCAGCCATTAAAAAGAGATCACTTCTTGTCTTGTGCAGCTGTGTAAAACAGGCCTATGAGGGGAGGTGGTTGCAATATACCAGAATATTGGCAAATGAGAATTTGAGAAGAAAGATACTTAATCAGGAGATTGGGGTGGGACCTGAATAAATAAAGATTTTCTACAACTTTGGTTTGATGGAAACTCATTTTAACACTTCCTACCTGCAGTCATTGTCAGGAGAAAAATAGCCTGGCTCACACGAAACAAAATATGTAATACACTCGCTCAAGATTCGGTCTCCTATTTTTTGATCGCCAGTGTACCTACAATATGTGGTCACCTTTATTTAGTTGTATTTTTTTTTGCGGATTTAAATTAAAACCACAAAATTGCCAATATCCTTGTAATATTAGACTTCTAATTAGAGAATTTCCTCCTTTTATTTTATTTATTTTGTTGTTAATTAATTAACAACAATTTGATTGAATCAAGTTATCGAAATTTACAACAGTTTTTTCATTGTTTATTTCGTCAATTGTCAATTAAATTTTAAATTTCACATAATTTTTTAGTTGTATTTTAAAAATTCAAATATTTTTTGTACACTCAAAAAATCATTGGTGTTAATTCATTCATTTTCTCCTTTTTTTTTAATTAACTATCTAATAATCATAGTAAAATTATAGTAATTGTAAGTATCTATCTTTTTTTATTTAGGTTAAGGCTAATGACAATTTTCGAGTCTATTTTAACCTTTGTGTTTTATTTATACAACAACAACAATAAAAACAAAAATTACGCTAATTTTCCATAAATCATTACGAATCTCTGTTGTTCAGCTGTTGTTTTAACAGTGGCGTAGCAAGGGTGCACGAGTAGTGGTTCAACCCCATGCGTTTGACATTAACATTCATTATTAGTCTTTTTAAAATCATACTTTTATTGATCTGTTTTTAGAAAGGGATTTACACTGTTTTAATCGTGTTTTTTTTTTTGAAGATTTCCCAGACTAGATTTTGAAGTTTCCTTTTGGCAAATTCTGCTGTTGAATTGAGATTATTTAGTCATTTATAATCGATTTTTGAGCCTGATTTTGGACTTTTATTCCAAGGAAGTTTTTGTCTTCATTCAGCTATTTTTGGGCAAGCCCTGCTGTTAAGTCGTCGTAGGTTATTTTTCAAGCCAGATTTAAATTATCAGTTTTTAGGAAATCTTAGTGATTGCAAATTGAGGAACTTTTAGTCTATTTTTGAAAAATACTTGTCCTAAATCATTGATTTTTGGAAAACTTTACTAATTGTGAAAAAATTGAAATTAGGACATTGATTTTCAAACTAAATTTTCGACTTTTAATGAATATATTACAGACATTTTCTATTTAAATCATCTTACTCTTTCACATTCATAGAGAAGAGCAGGCTAATTCACCATGCTACGGCACTGCTTTTTATCAATGAACAACATAAAACAACGACTATTTAGGGCAAATTCTGCTTTTAAGTCGTCAAAAATATAAAACTCAGTTCTACTTAATTTTTAGAGTCAACTTTTATAAGTTTTAATTTATCAATCTTTAATAAATCTTACTGATCACAAACTTAGAAACATCTATATCCAATTTTTGAGCTAAATTTTTGATTTTTAGTTTGAGATTTGAAAAATACTTGTCCTAAAGCACTGATTTTTAGCAAATTTTACTTAAGAATTATGGAAACAATTAAAACGCCACGCCACTGTTCTTTATCAATGAACAACGACTACGCAAAAAATAAATTTTGCAATCCGGATGTTGATTTCCATTACAGATGTGTGGACGTACCGTTTCCGAGAATAAATTTACGATTATATTTACATTTTTATCATTATTATCATCATCATTATTAGTATTGCTATTATTATTGATAATAATAATAATAATAAGACTTGCAGGTTTTTTAGAAGAATATACTATGCACTTCCTGCATAGTTGTCAATGCCGTTATCTATTGGGGTAATTGAAGGAGAATTGAGGACAACATAACGAGCCACCACTGACTCCTGTTGCTATCTAATCATCATTTTTGCTCCTGCGTCGACGTCGTCTAATACGTAACCGTCTTTTTTTTATTATTACGTGTATGTGTGTTAATTTTAATATATCTGTCCCTCTCTCTTATTAGAAACGTAAAGTGTTGATTTCAATCAGTTGTGTGTGGATAGTCATCGTCATCGTTGTTGTTATTATTATTATTATTATTTTTCTGTTGCTTAACGCTACAACCACCAACAGCATTGTTGCCAGTTCATAATTATCATCAACAACAATCATTACTACAAATACTGGCAACGTTACAATTTGGATTACGTTAACGTTTGTTACATAAGCCGACAAGGATAGAGAGTGCTTATGTATTTATATGTGTGTATGTGTATGTGTTGGAAAAGTGCGCAGTCAACTTGATTTTATTTTCAAGTTTAGTGTGTAAATGTACGTATAAGAATACGCACGCATACATATACAGAAAACAACACACAGACACACTATTATACAACATAACACTATAACAAATATCAGTGTCGTAACAATACTACAGATTTGATTCCCGCTCTATTCTAATGGACGTTTAAAATTACCTAAAACAAAATGGCTGCCGATTCAGGAATGGATACGACGTGCCCATCACCAGAGATAGCCGATTCAAGGAAACGTCCATTGGATAGTGACAATGATAATGGTGATACGAAACGATCACATTTCAGTTCAGGTAATTTCTTTTAATCATTCGTTTTTTTAATTAATTACACAATAATTTGGCGGGTTATTGTTGTTGTTGTGTCTGACGTTTGTCGTCTGGAGAACTGTCAAAGTGCCGTCGCGACGCTCCCACTTCCATCCAATATCACCCTGTAATTATTCAATAAAAGTGGGCAAATTCTGATTTAAAGTTGGCTATGAAAGCTTAATTGTGAACATACCAAAATTTTGTTTCGATGTTTTTTTGTTGTTCAAATTTTTGAAATCAAAGTTGGCTATTGGAAATTGTGGTTCGTTCACAATGAAGCTTTCATATCTAACTTTGACGTAAAAAAAAAAACACACGCGTTATAGCTATAGCGGCGATGCTTCAGTGATGATCAGCTGGTTAGTTGACGACGTCGACGTTTCGATCATCGCTTATTTTTATAACAATTGTGATGACGCCTAAATATTCGAACGTATGTTGTCATCATCATACCTGTGCACATTATAATTAATATTACTATTATTATTCTTCTTATTATTGTTAATATTTTTAGTAGTAGTAGTATTTCCCCGAAATTTATTTTTACCTTTAATTAATTTTCGTTTTTGTTTTTTTTGGTATAAAATCTAAATGACAAGCAATACGAAAACGTTTTGTTTTTGCAAGTTGATGAACACATTGCCAAATCGTGGTGAGTTCCTGTTTTTTTTCTATAAAGGCACCCCTTGAATTTGAAAAAAAAAGCACAACAGGCTGAATGTATATTTGTGTATTCATATGCAAAAAACAAAAATTATTCATGAAGTCATTAGAATATCATTTATTTGGTTCTTCTTGATTTTTCCCCCTGAAGTTATTTACAATTTTGCATAATGTTAAAATAAATCTACACCATATGTGTATTTGTTTGTTTGTGTATGTATAATTTTATGTGTAAATGTGTGATTATGTGGCCTCAATTTCGTGTACTCTTCCTTTTTGGATATTAAAACATACATACAGGGCGATTCACTATGATTCTCTATTAATTTAAATAGAACAATAGTATTTTTCATTAAGTACCTTTTCGGATTCTGCTGTTAACTTGAAAGGGGATTTCCATAATATGATTGATAAAATGAATTGTTTTTAAGATATTTCCATTTTTTAGAAAATTCATATTTCACAAATTATATTCGTTTTCAGACTTTCAAATCTGATTTTCTTTTTCAATCAATTTTCAGACTATAATATTTCGCTAATTTCCAATAAAACATCAAACATTACTTTACATGGTTGGATATAGAAAAGTATTCAACATTGATCTATAGGTACCGATTTTTGATAGTTTTTGAGTTTTTTGCAATTTTTGCCTTTAGATACCTAGGTATAGATATCAAAGTTTTCGTTTAATAGAAAGTGATAGGTATAAAAATCTTGTAGTCAAAGACAATATTACGAGAGCTTGGATATTTGACCGACTATTTAATTTTTATTTAATAATCTGAGCTTTAATCCAGTTAAATTGTTGAGCACACCAGAAAAATTGAAACTATTAAAGCTTGAGTATAAGTGGTATTTATGAAGATTATTTCTTGAATCTAATAACTTCATTCAAAATAATATAGATTTTGTTTTACCTACATACTGTACAGGACATTCGAAATAGGTACATTGGTCATCAAAAAAAGAGACCACCTCTGTATTCATTTATTTGGGAAAAGTGGGCCCGCCCCTTAGTTCCACTTTACTTAACTTAAAGAGAGTAAGGTGGTGAAAAATTGAAAATGATGGTAGGTATTACCACTCACACTTAGTCCCATGATCAAACAAACCAATTTATTTTGTATCAAAAGATCTACTTGATTTGGAACCAGATGTTAAGGATTTGGTATCTCTGTCACGCGGTATAACTGTAGCTCGTGAAACATCTCCTTATACATGCATCAGACAAAGAAGGGACTATTTTCAAGATATTGTGGAACAGATAATTTGCAAATGTACTTATTTCAAATGTACAAGTAGGTACCTACTGTATATGGAAAATAGTGGATTATGTGACCAAGCTGCAAAATAGCCGTCTAAAAAACGTATAGCTCAATAGTCGCTGATATTGAATTCTGATTAGTTGTACTTGTATTTTTTTGTGCAATCTCATTGGTCCGTTTAAATTTTTGACAGATGAAAGAAATAATCATATTTAGTACCATAAGAATTATTCCATATTATTCATTTAGTCGATTAAATTTGCAAGATTACCTCGAATACATGTTGTTTATAAAAAATCACGATAAAAAACACCTAAAATACGATTTAAAAATCCGAGAGCGAAGCTCGAGGGCTTTTAGAGTATTATTATAGGTGTTTTTTTAAGTGATTTTTCCTAAAGGCAACATGTTTGAGAGTTAACCTGGCAAATTTAATCGAATTTAAATGAATAGTTCGAAATATATTCGCACAATTATTGTCATGTGTTATATTAACACCTGCCGATTAAATACTAACTTGGTGTTTAATCAATGTAAAACGATTGTGATTGGCCAAAATTCAAATTTTCAGGGCTTGTGATTGGTTGAATGCATTATTCGAATTTAGTTAAATAATCCGAATGGTATTCGGAGGATTAATTCATGCAACCAATCATATTGACATCTGTCACATTAACACCTGCCAATTAAATACTAACTTGGTGTTTAATCAGTATAAAACGATTGTGATTGGTGAAAATTTAAATTTTCAAGGCTGATATTGTATTTTGATTGGTTGTGCTTATAGTTTTTCTGTAATCTCATTGGTCCGTTTAAATTTTTTGACAGATGAAAGAAATAATCTTTGATAACTTAAGCTATTTATAACAAATGAATTTTAATACAATTGTCTGTGTGCTTCATGAACAACTTTAAAAAATTCTAAATACGTAAAAAGCAAATTTATTTAATATTAACATTTAAGTATTAAGTAATTGATAATTTTATCCAATTCATATTAATCTTAATTATTTTAATTATTGAACGAATTTAAATTGTTTTAAAAAGTCGGCTATGAATTTAATTTATTGTAAATGGCGCCTCTTGGTGTAAAGGCTATCTACTAAATATGTATAGATTTCTGATCGCTTTTCAATTGGGGAAAATTTTTAGTAAAGAAATAACAAAAATTTTAGGTCACTTAAAAATGAAACGGCTACAAAAAAACTTCATTGAAATAAATAAATCAGAATATTTCTAATAAGGTATGTTTGTGGATCACTCTTTTTATATTTGGAAGCACTAGGGGGAAAATAATCGGAAAGAAAAATCAAGCATAATAATAATTTGCATTCAGTACAGCAGTAGTAGAGGTTATTGGAAAGTTAAATTGTCACATCATTTATTATTATTATTTGTGGAAAATAATAAATAATTATGTACAATGAAATTGATAATTATACCTACACACGTGGACATCTAATGAGGTTCAATTGAAGTTGTTTCTTGTTATTGTATTATTTATTTATTTATTTGTTATTATTACTATCATTTTCTATTTAATTCAATAATAAGTGTCATTCATAACAATGATAATGATGATTTCTTTCAAGTAGGTACGTAAATATTATACAGGATGTGTCCGTCAAGTAGCGTATGTTGAGCATATAAACTTTCAGATATTTTTTCCTGTTAAAAAAAGGAGTAAAAGTTCAATTTTATAAACAGTTTTTTTTTCTATTTTTAGTCTATAATAGCGTTGTTAATATGTATAACAAAAGGAGTGCTTTAATACCTGTTAACGCACTCCTTTTGAGTATTTTTCTAGCTAAGTAGTATAATTCATTTTCTTAAGGTTAACAGCTTGGGTATGTGTCTTTCATATTCTATGTGATTGTGACGTACTTTATTTGTTAATACAAAATTTTTACTGAAATTATTATTGCCATTCACATTTGTGATGGTTTCGTGAATTTAAATATAAACAATCGAGGAAGTGCAGGAAAAAAAACAATTGAACAATTTTAAAATGTCGCTCTAGTTAATACCAACTGCCACGAAATTCCATAAATTTCAAGGGTTCAATTTTTATTAAAAAATGGTACAAAAATGTGGAAAATAAAAAAAAATAGAAATCAATTCCTCCACTCAAACATTAAAAAACTCGCACTGGGGCGCTCGTTTTTTATTAAACTTGGTCTTGTGCAGGAATTGTCGACTTCTAAAATTGTTTTTTTAATATACTAATGGTATATCATAAAGAGCTTCAAGCTATTAGAATAACTAAGAAACTAACTAACTAACTAGAGACGTAGGTGTGAACATTTTAATGACTCTAACTTACAATGCTTTAGTTTAAATCGTTAGAATATCTCTTTGTCTAAGATGGAAGGAGTAATTTGGATTATTGTAAATTAATTTAAAAGCAATCTCTATCTAGATGGCTAAACATTGTATTGTTAATATTGGAAAGTTATACATTTAGATGTCACGTTGATATTCGATAACCAATAGCGTGTGCAGTCACGCATAGAGATTCTTCAATCAGAGGACATTCTGTATACATATTTTTTATTCAATTGATATAAACTAAACTAATATACCAACCTACTACTATAATTTATCTATTACGAGACTATATAAATATTTGTAAAATATATGTATCTTTGTGTAAATATCAAGGTTATAATCTTACCTATTTTCTGTCTCTGTCTCTCTCTCTCTCTCTCTCTCTGCCTCAACAAACACAATAGTTTAAAATATTTTTATTGAAAAAAAATTAACAATACGAAATTGTTATCGGTTGATTTAAAATGACGGGGGCCAAAAATCATTATTTTTCCTTTCTATATTTGTTTAAATATTGATTTAGTGATTGCGTTAGATAATTGTTGTATTTTAGATTTAAAATTATTGATGTTACAATCGTTTTTTGTTAATATGTGATTTATCGATGAAATAATAATTTTATACAGGCTGTACTACAAGAATTCAAACGAATTGAATCTTCAATTTTTAATTATGATTTCTTTTTTAGAGTTTTCTTAAATCATCATTCTTTTGTTAATTTTGTCATTGAGTCATGAAAATAATCGGATTTAATGTCAATCTTAGTCCCTTTTCTTATTAAAATCTTGACTCTTTAGCAAATTCGTGGGTAAAATAATAAATGATGACAATTTTAATCGATTTCTAAGCCGAATTCTTAACTTTAATTTTAATAGCATTATTTCAACATATTCAATCTATTTTTGTGTCAGAAATTTTCGACTTTTCGTTTGAGATTTTATAAATTTTCATCCCAAATCATGAAACGTTCTTATATTCTTATACATATTGTTAATAAACTTTCAAATATTCGATTCGAATAATATTGATAAAAGCCTAGTGGATATCACTCAATTTTATTTATTCTTCATACTAACACAATAGCTTACTTTTTAGCGAATTTTTTAAAAAAAATTAGCTAATGACGAGATCCTCACTTTTGAATTTCCGAAAAATTTTTGCACAGAAGTTCGTTTTGGGACCTCAGGAACCCATATCCACCGTTCGTTAAAATTTTTATATATATATATATATATTTATATATTTATATATATATATATGTATACCCACGATAACTGCCGTAAAAATACACCAATCTTAATGAAACTTGGTACAAAAATCGGTCTTTGGGATAGCTTGGATGAGTTCGTTGACCAGACTGGTAGGGCCAACACTTTTGGAATAAGAGCTGAAGAAATGTTAAAAAAAATCATTTTCAATATTAAATTTGCTTAGATTTGGATGAAAATTAAAATAACAGTAGAGCCGACCATTCTCTATGACCCAGAAAAAAAATCATCAAAATCGGTTGGTTGGATCTCAAGAAAAATGCAAAAATCTCTTTTTTGAGTATAAGCAGTAAAATCGATTATCTCAGATGGCTATGTGTTCTGGCAATTGATATTAGAAAAAAAATTGAATATCGCGGGGGGCAACTAATTTTGACAGTTAATATTAGACGCAAGGCCTGCTAGAGAATTTCGCTTGAAAAAATCAAGCAGGCCTTGATTAAACGTATTACGGGAAATGAATTTATTAGTTGATTCAATGTTATTAAAATATATTAATTGTCAGTATCATAAGAATGTTTTGCAATTAATATTTCAGTATGTAGATACATAAAAAATTCGCTATATAAGGTACTTGCTGCCTTTGGAGATCTTTTTTTATTATCTAATAATCTAATAATTTGATTAAACAACTTATCAATTATCATCATCAATCTAAATAGGTAATTCCCAATACATACAGTAAAACTTCGTTACAATGTTCTTCTAGGGACTGATGGAAAAGAGCGCTATAGCTGGGAAAGCGTAAAATAATAAAACGGATATACCTAAATGGAAAATATTGAAAGGAAAATTCCTTCATGCACAAGTTAAGGGTATTGTCAATTTTTTGCAAACAAAACCATATTTTGTCACCTATCTCACCTATTTTACAATAGACATCGAATTTACTTGCTTGAAAATCTGGTAGACCACTTATTGTTAGAATAATGACTAACGTATAATTGTACAGTTCTGTTCAAACTCTTGTGCACCTTTCAACGTGGATGACGGTTTTAATTTAATTTTACACTTGATTTTCTAATTAATTTTGATTTAAGGGTATGCTGGAATTACGCCTCGTTTCGGTGTATGAAAAAGTGACAATTTTTAATCATCAATTTCTCGGTTATTTCTGAGATATTCAAACGGGTGACAGTATTCTATTTTTTAAAATTTTTACTAAATTATAATGTGCAGAGGAAAATGTCTAAGCATGTCAAAATTTTAAAACTTACGCCATTTCTACAATTTTAAAGATAAAAAATCGTACATCAGCTTGTGTGGAGGGCAGATGAAACCCGAAAAATTCGGTTTTGGGAAATCGCTGTTTGCAGATTTTACAGTACAGTTTCCTTTGTGTGCTCCAACCATAAAGTAATTTGACTTTTCGTACGAGATTCACCATTTTCAGTCGCTAATTATACCCCTTGTATAAAATTCACAGTTTTCTAAATCTAATTATATTTGAATATGTACTATATTAATACATTAACTCTCTTATCATTATTATTACTATTATTATTACTACTATTATTGGTTGTGTATTTAAAAAGAATAATTGATAAGGAAATAATAACAGATAAATATTACGGTAATTATAAAAATTAGAGATGGAAAGAAAATGAAATAGGTATATTTTTTTATGTTTATTTTTCTTGAAATAATTATATTTCTTAATGAAGGAAAAGAAAAGAATTCATTAGTAACAAACACACTTGTTATAAAATAAAATAAAACACAACAATGAATTGAGAAGAATTAATAGAAGAATCTTGTAAATTTCTTAATTGTACATTAAATTATTCTTCTCTTCACTTCGTTGTTATATGATCAAGGCTAGCCGGTTAAGATTGGAATTATAATGATGATGATGATGATGATTTCTTTTTCTATGTTTTAAACAGAATTCATTAATTTTGCAAATAAATAAATATATCAGTGGCGTTCTCAATTATTGAAAAAAAAAAACAGTAGAGAAAGTGAAAAATTAACAAAAGTCAACTATCAATCTTCTTTTTTTGATGGTCTTATAAAACGGAATTCATTAAAAAAGTATGATTTTGAAATGAAATATCTAAAAATTCTATTTAAAAGTCAAAAATAACTAGTCCTGATTATACCACTCGTACAACTAATTCATTAGTAAAATTCGCTAGCTAGCAATGATTTTTAAAAACTTTATCCAATTTAGGATGAAGAGGTCTAAAAATCGAGACTGAAATTGCCTTAAGAGTAAGATTCGCTAAAAATTGATAATTTAGAAGCAATATGTCTTAAAACTTGAACTTGACCTTAAAAATCTTCAAAAAAAGGATATAAATCGTCAAAATCCTCTACACGATTCAATAGTAAACTAATAAATATTTATTAACTAATAATTTACGACAAGAATATTTTAAAATCTCATAAAAAAAAAAACAACTAGAATTGTCGACATATTTTGTTTTTCACAATTGAAAAGCAGAATTTACCTAAAAATCCAACTTTAAATTACGAACTTCTCCTGAAAACGCGACCAAAAGTCTGTAAATTGTTTTAATGTTACGATTTAATAGCAAAATTCGACAAAAATTGATAATTTAAGAAGAAAATTTTCTAAAATTAACTAAAAGTGTCTGAGTACCTACCCTTTTTTTCAGGAGCTACTAACAAAAATCACTAGAGAAATTCCAAAAATTCTCCCTAAAAACACTATTAAAAATCTTTACATTAGGGGTTCTGAGGAGTGCGAGGCTCATTTCTTTTAAAAAAAGCGAAGGGCTCCAAAAAGTAGAGGGATTAACACAGTTATCTATGCAATAATATTTCAGTAAAAATCTCACATTCTAAAGGGGTTGTGAGATCATATTATGAGTTATTGGTGATAACAACTTGATAACTGTAAATAGTTTAAGGATTCCTGCTCTAAATTGTCAACTTTTAACGATTCAGTAATCCTATTTTTTGCCCTTCGCCCATGGATGAGCTATATATCGTACGAATTTTAAGTGCGTGGTTAGAAAATTTTTGACATCCTCCGAAATTCTCCTCTGCACTTTAGAATTTAGTAAAACTTCCCAAAATGAAAAATTCCATCGGAAACATCATTAAACGCCCGATTCAACGCTAGTTGCGGCATTTTAATATCTCAGAACGCAAGCGGGAAATCGATAATTAAAAATTGGCACTTTTTCAGACACCGTAAGTCTCGATACTCCAGTGGGCCCTTATGTTGAGTGACTTTTCCCGCAGTCATACGTTGGAAGCTGATTCTGATTACACTACCACCTGCTACCACCCACCTGCTTGTTACGCCTCTGATATAAATAATTATCGTCTTTTCAGAATTTACAAAGAGCGACACAGAGAAAGAGAGTGAGGGACAAATACATAAAAGTGTTTGAAATGGTTATTTTATTATCTGTGGCTGTATGTCACTAGGTCTAGGCTAGATGTTGGTCTTTTCCTTCTTACTCTAGTCATCGTCGTTGCCGTTGTTGTTGTTGTTGTGTAACAGCACTATTGAACGGTGCGCCGGTTTATTTCAAGGCAACCGACGCTATTCGACGTCGATGTCGTCGTTAAAATTCGCTCTCTTTATACTATTTTATCCTGTTTCTCTTTCATTTGATTTTATCAACATAATTTTGTATAAAAGTCTATCAACTTTCTATAAAATACTAAAAATAAATGATTTTTGCCTCCTTATGTAACTGTTTTCTATACATTTATTGACTGAAGAAAAGGAAGCCTCTTCTAGTTGATTTCGTTTACATATAAATCTATCGAAGGTCTTTTTTGCATTTATTAAATTCCCCTTCACAATAAATACAACTTGTTTTGGCTCAACCGTGGTAATAAACATCATTGTTACATACATTTAAAATTCAATGACAATATCTATTAATAATATTGATGATGATAATACTAATAATTTTCTTCTTCTTAATTGATTAATTCGGCTTTACACCTTTGAAATTGATTCCACTATTTGATTAGTATGCAAAAAGATTGTGTAACTTCGAAAGAAAGAGTTTCACCTGTTGTGTTGCATTATTGAATAATATTAATATAATAATTATTTCATTATTGAAATATTTCAATAATGATTGTATTCTATTCGAGATTAGATCATTATTATTTCAATCTTGTCTATTAGAACTTGACCGAATTGATTTCAAGGATTTTCCCTTCTCGTTCACCCATCAAATTTGTTTTTCTTCTTCTTCTTTTTTTGATAAAACTATCAAGTTTTTACATGTATGAAAATACAATTGTATATTACATAGTGAATCGCTCTGTATTATACAACAATTTAATAATTGAAAGTGAAATTTGGAACGGTCTGTTATTGTTGGATTATTTTTAATTAATCTAATAGAAGTGTCAAATATCTATTTACAAATCAATAATTCTCTAAAAATAGTATTAGAATGGATTTGGTTGATTTAATTTTATCAGTGTGCCTATTTAAAAATCTATTAACATTATTCAATTTTTATTTTAATTGCCTCTTTCTTTTTATAAGTCTCACAATCAGTAATTTTTACAATGAAATCTATTTCCTTATTTTAAATACTAGAAATATAACAAGTTCAAAATTTTAAAATTAGCAGCCCCCGACGCCCCCGTTTTAGTGATTTAAATTATTTTAAATAGAACGGTGTATTTTCTTTTACCGTTTCAGATTCTGTGGGTAAATCGTAGGGAATTTTGATAAGACATACAGGGTGTACAATAGTATTTTATCGTACAGTCGGCTATGACTTTGGTTACATATTGTCGTAGCTTTGTTTGTCCATTTGAACAAATGCCAAATGTAGTGAAGTATGAACAAAGCAAAGATATCACATAATCAAAGACATGGCCAACTGCGAAATGAAATACCATTGTACAGTGACGAGTATAAAAAAGAGACCGAGTGATATCACGTTTTTCGGTTCGTATGACACAGACTGTTTCTCTCGTGAGGAGAGTTGGTAGGAAGTGTTAAAACGAGCTTCCACAATATCCAATCCAAAATCCAATCCAATCCAAAATAGACAAATATTTTCAACAAAACTTATATTTTATCCTTCTTTCCAAATTCTCACCTGTCAAGATTCTGTTACATTGTGATGACTGCTCTCAAAAGTCTGTTTTACATAGCGTCACAAAAAATGGCCTCTTTTAAATGCTCATTAGTGTACATCCTGTATAATCGATGATAGTCATAAAACACGTTATGTACAGTCTATAAAAGTTGCTAGCGTATTGACAAAAATTGCCAATCGTTATCTCTATCGTATTTCTTGTGAATCTTTAAAAGATTTTCAAAGTAATTTTTGTTGATTTTGCTACTGTTTTATTAGAATATTTCTAAATTATTAGAATATTTGAAATTTTAAAATAGAGTTTTTCTATTTCTTCTCCTATGCATAATATTTACATATTTTTTACGCTAATATTGATTTTCTAATTTGCAAATTACTCTCTACTATTTATACATTTTTCTTTTTCAACTTATTTTAATAATTCAGTTCTATTTGTTGATACATATTTTTCTTTTTAATTTTCATTAAAACGTTCATAAGTTAATAAAATTTCAAGAATTTTGTTTTGTACTTTATACTATAGGAAAAACAAGTATTGATTTTCGTTAGTTAATATGTCGGGGAAATTATTGCATCAAAAACATTTTTCAATTAGAATATTTAACTATTTGTTGCAATTTTTATTTTAAAATACAATTTGAGTTATATTTTGAAAAATCAATATAAAAATGCTTATATAATAGAAAAATATCAAAAAATTAAGCCAATCATTTAAACAATGCATACACTTCTTTCAATATCCCTTATCTATCCAGTCTATTATATTTGAAAATTACCACTTATCAATCTATTTATCGTGTAATGATCTGGAACTTGAAGTGTTAATCAGAAACTCTTTAGAAATATTACGAATACAGGATGTCTGGTATATAAGGGATGGAATTCTAAAACGAAATGTCTTGTACAATGGGGAGCAGATAAATAAGACAACTTTTTGTGCGGTTATGTATAACCGGCTTTTGAGGGTGGTAGTTACAATGTATGTATAGTAACAGTCTAGCCATTTTGAATTTCGACTTATAAGTCAAATTGCTTTATGGTTATGGAGCACAAATAAAATTTTCTACGGTAAATTTTGTAAGGGCAAGACTATCTACTTTTTAAGAAATATTGTCCGCATCTGTTGTGAGTTGTAAATTATCCAGTACTACTCATAGAAATTACCTTAGACAATTTTCTTGGTGCGCCCTAACCATAAAGTAATTTGACTTATAAGTCGAAATTCACAACGCCGAGAATGCTAATATAACAGAACTTTCACGAGTTAGGATTTGGGACGAAATACATTCAAGGGATAAAGTTATTGGTGCCCTGTTGGGTTTTTATCTAAATATTAAAACACTTTCTACAAATCTCACCCTCATGAGAGAAGCAGCCTGACTTACACGAACCGAAAAACGTTATATTCCTACCTGAAGGGTCGCTCTCTTTTGTGTTCCCCTCTTTTCACCTGACGCACAGGTAATTAGTAAATAATTAAATTAGGTAGCCAATCAGGTGCTCCTTTTTTGACGGATACAGTTGGGGATAATTTAGTGTTTTTAGGTTCGTATCAAGATTCATTTACCTTTGTGCACCGTGTATATCTGTGCATCAGATGAGTAAATGATTTAAGCTTTTTGTCTTGGAATTTCATCCTTTATCTACTATTTAAAGGTGTGCATGGCTTATGGAACATCCTGTAGGCAAAGTTCACATATAAAGGCTCACTTTTACTGCTAGCACAGTTACGACACCCAAATTAAATGAAAGCTATAACAACCCTTAGCTGGACAAAAATTTTATCTAATCCATAAATTGCAACCATCTAATTGTCAGACAACTTAAACGGGCTTTCATGAATATTAGTTGAAAACAATTTTTGCTATGATTATAAAAATCGTTTCTATGACTTATTTGTACGTTAAAAGTTTAACAGACGTTGGTGAAATTGACCCTTGGAGACAAAACAATTATATGTTTAAAATTTTTAAAAGTTTATTGAAAATATTCAAATTTTATTTTAAGATCAACTATAATTATTAAAAAAAAAAAAACGTGTTTAATATATTTTGTTATTATCGCTCAATAATTGTATAGGTACACTTTAAGTACTTGTCATACAAATAATTATTTTAATTGTGGAACTGTAATTATTTCTGTTCTATTGAAATTTATTATAAATTGTGATAAATATTAAATATGTAATATTTTATCGTTAATCCTCTATTTTAACACTGAAATGTTTCCCTTATCTCTGGACATGTCGAGTGGTAATGAAAAGGTAATCCCTTGCACTTACCAAATAATGACTGTGACAGAAGTGTACTTGATCCATATTGATAAACAGCTGGTTATAAATTCGTAATTATTATTAATTCAGATTATTAATTTACATATGTGTACTTATACAGGGTTATTCGTCGTCGGACGAAAAGTTTTTGTGGTAAGCCCTATTATTTATCGAGTGATTCGAAAAATATTTCAAAGATTTTATAGGGTAGTTCCTAGAGATTATTTAAGCAAAATTTGAATTTTGTAGCTCATTTGGAAGTTTATCTAGAAAACGCTCATTTCTAACGATGTTGCGATTTTCAAAAACGAACTAAACACTAAAAATGATGATTTTTTCGTTTTTTCCCCATTTTCTTCTAGAACAGGTATGAATTCTTGTCATTTTTTCTAGACTAAAACGGAGATAAACGAAAAAAATCAATGTTAGGCGGATACTCGAGTCATTCTTAATCGTCTTAGGTCGCGATCTTGTCCAAAATGAGAGCTTTCTGACTTATTTCCAAATGAGCTACGAAATTATAAGTTTGCTAAAACAATCTGCAGATAGCCCCCTAAAGATTGTTAAATTATTTTTTGTATCGCTCACCAAATAATGGGAGTTGCCATGAGAACTTTTCGTCCAACATGAATAACCCTGTATAATACAACACATTATAACGATTTAGGTCAATGTGATTAATTTGATAAGATATGTCGAAATTTACATTGTAGAATTTGATAGATGATATTTGATGTTTGTTTTTGCTGAAAAATGTTCAATTCAAGACATATTAAAATTAAATAAATGAAGATAAAAATTGATTAAAATTTTGATTATGCTTACAATCAGTTTATTAATGAATCACTGTGTATATTTTAATATTAAATTGTACCTACTTATGTATCGAATGAATGACGAAGGTCGATCAAAAAAAATCTATTATCTACATAGTCCCTTTGATTTTGTCAAACAATTCAAAAATGCAATAAAAAGTATACCATTTCATTTAAAATAAGAGAATAGGGTGCACTATCTCATATAATTGAGGTTGATAGAACAACGAAAATATTTTCTAGGGAAGGTTTAGGTGACATAACGGTTATGTACCATCATCTTCCATCAATTAGAACTTGTTATACTTTTAATAGATTAATCCTCTGGCTCTTAAACCACTCTGTTTTTTTTTAAACGTAACTAGTAGTGAAATCAATGATTGTTCTTGTAATGTTTGATTGATTTGGCTTGTTTCCAATGTGACTGAATTAAATGGCGATCGCTGTAGAATTCTAAAGTTGTAGCCAATTTTGCAGTAAACTCGTACATAACGAAAAGTAGATCAAAGGAAGCCATGTAAAAATATAAAATTGATAATGTAGATAAGAAATGAGATATTTTCATCTTTGTAATATCATTGAATCATTAATTTAAATGATGATAAATCATTTTTAATGAGTTTTGAAAGTACACATAACAAACAGCTGATGTTTTTTGTATTAAATTATTTAATTTTAATTTAGTTAAAGTTGCCAAAATGTTGTATCTCATTATTCTTGCTTATATAAATTAGCAAAATGTAGGTACAAATTTTTCAAAAAAAAATAAAAAATGTCGAAGACGGAAATGTACTATTTAGGTTTTTTTACCGTTTACTGTTTTTTTTTAAACAGTAGTTCCGTGTTTTATCGGTCAAGGTAGTATAAAGTCTCGTCATCAATCAATCACTCAATACAATACAATCAATACTCCCTTATATTCTTTTCATTTAATTGAAAAAATAAACTTGTTGAAATATTGTATACAGGGTGGTTCATTATGTGATAGTCTACTAGAAGTTGTAATTAATGGAAGTTTAAAATTTCGTTTATAAATATTTTAACACTTGATATTTCTATAAGAAACATTTCAGTTGTTTTAGCAACCCCCGTTATAGGTGGTAGTAATCATACATTATTATTTTAAATAGAATAAGGTTTTTATTGTATTTTTTTTTTGTCTATGATTAAATTTAAAGGGTTTTTGTTAGTGGTGAAATTTTACAATTTGTAATGTATAATTAACGGCAAAAAGACTAAAATTTCGAATTCAAAAATAACATACTTTTTGCCAAATCTTACAGCTTTTTTTCAAGATACAGTAGTTGGTTTTGTTTAATATATGTATTGGGTGTACCACGGTATTTTTTTCTCACAGTTGGCTGTGTCTTTGGTAATGTAGGATTGCAAGTTAGTTCAAAATTGACATTTGCTGATGCATTTTGTAACTGGCTGAACCAAGTTACGATACTGGCCTGTTTTATATGGATTGAACCGTTCTACTACCAATCTTTCTACTGAAAAAGAACCAAGCCTGCTTTATTGCTTTACATATTTTGGCGAATAGTAGCTGTTGAAGTTTGAACCATAAATAAACAGAGGGTGGCAAATTACCTGATTATGGGAGGTGTAGTTCTGTCTTTATTTAGGTTCATCAATAAATCGTCTCCTTCTTTCTCTCGATACCCAATGTATGTTTGTTCCCTTTAAACGAAAGTCTGATTTACACCATACAATCCACATTGTTGAAATTTTCCGCACTCGACTGTACATCCGTTTTATAACATGTGTACCACGGTATTTCCTCTCGTAGTTGGCTGTGTCTTTCCTGCGTAATATCGTAACTTGGTTCACACTTGACATTTGTTAAAGTTGTTTTTTTTAACTGGCCGGACTAAACTACGATACTACGTAGCTAATAGCATAGCCAACTGCGAGAGGAATTACCGTGATATATTTTCAATCTAAATTCTTGATTTTTAATTAAGATGTTTCAGATATTTCGTTCTTAAATCATAATTTTACCATAATCATAGCCACGATTATTTTTAGCCTTAAAACTTAAATGTAGTCAGTGATATCGTTTCTAAAGGACGTTTTTTTAGTCAATTTTTGTTCAGTTTCTTCACTTTACCTAATTTTCAAAACATTTTCGTCAGTTTCAGCTAATTGTAAGCTTTGTTTTTAGATCGTAAAAAGAGCTCAATTTAGATATTTTTTACGCTATTTTCGCGCTAAAATCTCGACTTTTTGGCAAAATTTTAATAAATCTCCATCTTCCAATTAGATCATTATTTTTTTGGCAAGTTTAAGCCATTAAAACTTATAGTACCTCTAATAGACTATTATAGTGAATCGTCCTGTTAGGAAATATATGTATTTGTGTGCAGATTCTTTACGTAAATGTGTATATACAGCAGCTCATCAATAATTTAATTATCATGGGTACAACCTTGACCCCTTTGAATTTATAATTAATCTTTGTCCAATTGTAGTAAATATAAAAGTGTGTATAATAATTATTATGATAAATTTGCACGATTAATTATCTGTGTGTGCATGTGTGTGTGTGAATATTTCCCCTTGAAGATTTTCTATAATTTATAACGTGAGAAAAATCAATAATTAGTCTTCTTATGTCCGCTAGGTTTCTAATAGATTTCTTCGTATTTCTGTTTGTTCTTTTTATTGATTCGAGTTTTGTTAATTACTGTACAGATTTCTAGTTGGAAACAACAGTTGTAGAGATCATCCTTCAAATATCATTTATTAATTATGTAATTTTGTGTTTTTTTTTGGTTTGATAAAAACATGATATAAAAATGAGGGCGGATCATCTTAAATAACACACACAAAATTGACTGATAACAACAACATTATCGAAAACAGATGAGTTAATATTGATAATTACTCAAATTTCCCCCTCATCAAATTGTTTTTTTGATAACTTGATTTTCTATTACATAAAACACCACCAATACGACTACAACTACCCTTACAGTGTATATAGTTGTTATCGTCATTTTCGTCGTCAGCCAGACTCTACCGCATTGGGGTTTCTATGCCACCCTTGTTGGCCTAATTCTTCCCATCTCCATCTTCTTGTTTCACTTGGCAGCGAACTTTACACAAAAAATTTTTTTTTGTTTTATTCTTTTAACATAGGGGTGAATGAAATCAATATTTTTGTTTTGTTTTACAGGTGGTGATGGAACGTATCATTTTAAAGTATTGGTACCTAGTGTGGCAGCTGGGGCAATTATTGGTAAAGGGGGTGAGACGATTGCCCAATTACAGAAGGAAACTGGGGCGCGTGTTAAAATGTCAAAATCACACGATTTCTATCCAGGTAAGATTTGTGTGTTTGTGTGTGTTTTATTTTATTTTAATTTTTGCAAAAATTATTGTTTATTAACATGAAATTGAAATTAATGTTGTTGAAATCTTAAAATTTTTGGCTTTTGATTGCACGACGTAATTATGTTGGCTTTCTAAAATTAGCAATGACGGACACTTGTTCGTATAATAACGAAAATTTCAACTATAAGACATAAGACACTATTGAAAAAATGATGATGCTTATGTTAATTATAAGATTTATTTGTGTAACATATGTGTTGTAAATTATCAGATTATTATTAATATTTAAACAGTTAAATTAGAATTTTCTTAAACAATACAATTTTTGAAGGCAATTCTTCCTTCTATTTATTATTAAACGTGCAATTAAGATTTCCCAATTTTATACAAATCACCATTTTGATTATTCTTAAAAAAAAAAACAAGACACTAAAACGTTGCCCGATAATTGTTTTTTTTTAAGTAGAAAAATTTACAGAATCTACACAGATATTGTTCGTGATTTACACGCATAACGTTGACCCTTAATCAAAATTCGATAAAAATTTCAAAATAATTTTATCAATATTTTTTTATGAATTTGCGAAATTTCTAATTTATTTTCATTAATCTCAATATTCAGAGTTACTCATTACAATTCAAAATTTCATCCAATTCCATCAGTTTACAGTCTGTAAAGAGACATTTGACTAAAGTAATAAAATTAGGCCACAGTAGATTCAGTAACAAACAACTTCACAGAGAGATTGAACTAAGGCCACTTGCCACTGTAATAATTTTTTTTTATTATTATTTCGTCACGGGTAACAACCACAGAACCCCTCTGATATTTTTGGTTACTGAATCTATGGTGAACTAATTTTATTGCTTTAGTCAATCTCTTAAGTCAACATACAGAGTATACTTCTTATAATAGATGTACCATCGGTTTCACAAGAAAGTGACCACTTTCTGTGAGGCTGTGCTAAATATTCTTTTGATGGCGTTAGTGACAAATCAGGTCAAGATCACTGTTGAGGATGTACGAGACATGCTTTGTTGTTTTGTGTAATTTTCTCGTTTTTTGAGAATTGTAACATTGTCGGAAACGAACGTTTTGTGACCAACTTCCAAATGAGCTACGAGGTTCTAATTTTGCTCAAATCTTCTCCAGGGACTGTTCCATACATCCTTTAAATATTTTTCGAATTGCTCGCCAACTAATAGGAGTTTCATAAGAATAGACCAATTTAAAAGAAACATCCTATATAGTTTCACAGTAGAATTTCATAATTTTAATTTTTCATTGAAACTAATTAAAATAAATATTAATTAACAATATTAAAGCGATTTAATCTATGTACATTTATGGATTTTAAAAGCTTCTAATTCAATTCTGTAATTATTATTGGCGAGTTTTAATTAAAATTCGATTTTATATCGAAGTTTATTTTAGGGTGAATTGATAGATCAACAACAATAGCAACAACAACAAAATTGTTGACTTTCCTTCAACAACAATTGATTTCATCCTGTTTTTTAATTACTACAAAATCAATTAAATTGAGTTTTCTTTAGCTGTACAATTAAAATTAATTAAGAATTTAATGGATATTGCATTTTGTTTTTATTTAGGTATTTTCGTATTAATTCGTATGTAGATGTGAATTTAATTAAGCTTTCACATTATTGACAAAATCAATGTATTAATAACATAAATTGAAATGTGATAAATTTAATCATATATACTTATGCACTTTTATTATTAATGTTTAATTTATTGATAGAGACTTGTATTGATTATCTAATACATGATTATTATTATTATTTATTACAGGAACAACAGAACGTGTATGTCTTATAACTGGTACAGTAGATGCTATAATGATTGTTGCTGATTTTATTGCTGATAAAATACGTGAAAAACCCGATTTAACAAAACCAATAATTGAAAATGATAATAAATTATTACAAGATAGAGATAAACAAGTAAAAATTTTAGTACCAAATTCAACAGCTGGTATGATTATTGGTAAATCTGGTAATTATATAAAACAAATTAAAGAAACTAGTGGTTCATATGTACAGATTTCACAGAAAGCTAAAGATGTTAGTCTACAAGAGAGATGTATTACTGTGATAGGTAAGAAGGTTAAAAAGTCATTTCTTCTTCTTCTTCTTGTTTAATAAATAAATAAATAATAGAGACAAAGAAATAAAGAAACAATAAAATTATATTGTTGATATGATGCAATTGTACAGGATGTTGGTTGATTATTTGTTGTTAAGCTAGTATTAGATGTAATTTTGTTACATTACATTATATATGTCCATGCCTTGATACAATGTTATGTAGGTACCTTATTTATTACACGATGTATTTAGAATAATTATCCAACATTTAGGGGCCTTGAAATTATCTATAATCTAGGTAATTATGTCATCATCATCATCATCATCATCATCAATGATACTTTAAAAGTCAGATTCAACATTTTATTAATTGCTTATAATTATCGATAATGATGATTATGGTATTATTTACAATTATAAATGATCTAATACCAGTACCGTAGTAGGGAAAATTCGTGTTTCTTGATTTAAAATTAAAATTTGTGTATAAAAAGAGTAGAAATTTATGATAATACAGCTTGAAAATTGATAATAAAATTACTTCTCGTTTTTGTAATTTTGTAATTTACTACAAACATCTCTTAAACTCAAACTACTCTCCAAAAAAATGATTAAAGAGATCTAAAATTTCTACTCTCTGCACGATTCAGTAGCAAAATTCGTCAAAAACTAATAATTTACGACACAAACATCTTCAAACATCAAGAATTTAATTCTAAAATTGATTAAAAGTGGCAAAATATTCTCCCTTCTACAGTTTGATAGCGAAATTCGATAGAAAAACGGAAGGCTAACAATAACGAGAATACTTTAAATTCTAGACTAAAATTCCAAAAATTCTCCTCAAGAAAAAAAATTACATATTTGTTTGTAAGTTAAGAAACTAAGGTTTTGTACTCGCAAAGACACTTTCAGGGTGTGTGATACACAAAATAATACGCAAGATAAGTATAATTTGAAAACAACAACTGGAACAGTTCATTACTGTTATTATTCATTCAATTGACACACACACACACCCCCGCCTCCACCCATCAGTGTATTCACATTTTAATTTTTCTTTGTTTGTTATAGGTGAAAAGGCACAAAATCGTCAAGCTTGTTTAATGATTTTAAGTAAAATTGTTGAAGATCCACAAAGTGGTACCTGTTTGAATGTGTCTTATGCCGATGTGAATGGTCCAGTTGCCAATTACAATCCAACAGGTTCACCATTCGCCCAACAGAATGCCGGCAGTGCATTTAATGCCTCAACAGCCAGTCTAAATAGTGGCTTAAGTTCGGTATCACAAAGTATTATGCTCAATGGAGGGTTAAATCTCAGCTTAAATCTGAACACGCCTGGCCAGAATGTTGGAAATGTTACTAACCAATTATTAGATCATATTAAAGTAATTTTTAATCTTTATTTTTTTCAATATAAATTAATATTTTTTTTATGTTAATGATATTTAATTTTAGTTACAATTACGCAATACCGGTTTTTCTGATTCACATATAGTTGAAATTTGTGCAGCATTAACAGTTTTAGCTAAATATGGTATTTTAGCAATGGGTTTGGGTTTGGGTAGTGCTGGTGGTTTACCCGTTTCCAGTTATTTGGGCATGGTGGATCAGGCTAGTGCTGCTGCTAGTGCTGCAAATGCTAGTACTGTTTTTGGACCAATTGGTCAAGTCAGTCTAGGAGAGTGTCATATAGGTATTAAAATTGGTTTAAAAAATTAATTAAAATTCTATTGTTTTCTTTCTATTTTTTTGGATTCGCTCTCTTCCATGTCGTTGTTGTTGTTGTTGTCGTTGTTGTTCTTCCTCCTTTTATTTTGCGCCAATAACAAATCAAAAAAACAATCAGGTACAACAAGTCCAACACCGAGAACAAATTTAGAAAGGTACGAATCAACATTCGATCCATTCAGACATCAAAGTTCACCCGCAACAGCACCCATCTCAATCAACAATAACAGCTTTGGTCTAGGTACAGGTCAACAAATGGCTGTGTTAAATAAAAGTCCAACACCAGCTGAACTAAATGGTGGTGCTAAAGATACAAAAAATGTTGAAATTGCTGAAGTTATTGTTGGTGCTATATTAGGTATGGGCGTTTTAAAATAAAAAAGGAAACAAAAAAATCAATAAATAAATAGAGATAAGAGCACAATAAAGAAGATAATAGTAGTAGTAATGATGGGGATGTAATTAAGACAAAAGACCCCACATTTTGTGATCGAGAGAGAGAGAGAGAGGACGACAATTGTGAGAAAGAAAATATAAAAGGAAGACCGGCGACCTTATCTAGACTGAAAAAAACATCATCATTCAAATTTCGCTATAATAAAAACCCACCCCTAGAAATATTGGGGAAATTACGATTAAAACTGTAAATTATTAAAAATTGAATTATTTTTTTTTTTCAACAAAATCGTAAATTTCCACAAGCTTCCTCGAGGTGGTCATCAATTCATTCAATCAAAATCAAAAACACAAAGTGTGAGGCCATGTCCGATGTGTTACACCCATCTCTCTATCATTCAATTAATTCTACCATTACCATAATTCATACAATTAATTAATTAATTAATAACAAACAAAATTTTGATAATAAAAACGAGGAATCTCTTCCTATTTTTTGGTTGTTTTCCAGGTCCTGGTGGCCGTTCGTTAGTTGAAATCCAACAATTAAGCGGGGCCAATATACAAATATCTAAAAAGGGGATATTTGCGCCTGGAACGCGTAATCGTATTGTTACAATATCGGGTAATCCACAATCAATAAATACAGCTCAATATTTAATCGAACAACGTATATCAGAAGAAGAATTAAAACGGGCAAGAAATAACGGCCTGGGTACATTAACTATGCAGTGATAGCGCTCAATTCTCTTTGTTATCATCATTATTATCATTCATATCTAATGATAATAATGATAATTCAAATATAAAAAGAACAAAATCAATATTGGTGCAAACAACGGGTGTTAATAATGCAGTTTTCTCGACATTTTTTTTTGAGTGAAGGGGTAAAAATTTACAAAGTGAATTGTGGCGCTATAACTGTTGGGAAAATTTGGAAATTGTTGGATTTTAGTCATTTTTTTTAGGAAAAAAAAAACAAAGAAATGTGATGTTTTTTAGTCAATAAAGAAATTGTTTATTTATTTATAAAATTTGTTAATATTGTTTAATTTTAATATTGTAATCTTCAAACGTGTGTCTTTTCTCATATGTTACACTTTTTATTTTAACAATTTCCATTTGTGATATTGGAAAATTTCGAGAAAATCGTTATCAATTCATCTGATGATTGTACCACAGTTGTAATTTTATTTCTTCATCTGTTATTCTAATTGTTTTATAGGAGAAATTTCTATTTTTTATTATCTATATACAGGGTGATTCACTAATAGTCGTCTATTAGTAGTTAAACGGTGGAATTTGATGAAATTTCGGTAATATATCGTGAATCACCCTGTATGTATATAATTCTATTGTTATTTGATAATTGTTTTGTTTATATTTGATATAATTTTAGCAATATTTTATGTAAATATTTTATTTTCTAAGATTATTGATTGGTAATATTTGAAATTGTGTACCTGCTGTAGACCTCATTGTAAAAAAAAAATTTAATCTAGAAAAAAAAAAGAATAAACATTTGGCTGGCCAAACAACAACGTTACCAATCATTTTAGGATTTATTGGAAATTATGGTTTTCGAATCGAATCAAATCAAATCGAACGTATGTCTATGATCGTATCTATAGCTATAAACCCATTTATTGGATTTAGTTTCAGATCGGTATAATTGAGAATCGACGTACGTTCTTTACTAGAATTCGATTTCGAAACTAATGGGTAATTGTTTTTATTTTTATTTTATATATTTTAGTCGTTTATTTTATTTGTAAATAATTAATAACCATCTATACTCACCTAATTCTGCTGTTATTCCTTCTAAATATCTATAAAATTATTATTATTATTATGAATATCAAAGATAATTCTATAAAATTGCAAAAATTGATAAATGTATAACTGAAATATTATATATTGTTGTTATCGCATGTTGTTAATATATTGTTAATGTTTTTTGAACACTTGCTGCTGAACAATATTTAACAAAACCGTTAACTAATCGATATAATTACTATTTTAAAACAAAAATTTTAATTTTAAACTATTATTAGTTATTATTAGTAACAATAATAGATTTATATATAATGAAATAATTGTAATAATAGCTCTATGCGGGTCATAGTGTTGGAAATTTGAAAATTTTTAATTATTGAAGAAGAATCTTGGCATTCCGTGAATGTTTTATTTTTCTAGGAAAATAAAGAAAAATGTACTATATATGAATATAAAAAGTATAATATATTTAAAAAAAATTCGATTGTTGACGGATTAGTTAAAATATTTTTAAAAGAAATGCCGTTAACACTACATCATCTTATCTAATTAATTATAATTTTGATTGTCTAAATGTGATCGCCGTAGATTCGTTAGAAAGAAATGATGGAGATTTCGATGAAATCATTGAGGAAGAATACAAAGCGCTTTGCAACATTAAAACTTTAACATAAATCTATAAAAATATATTAATGTTGGAAAAATCTTTAAATATTTATTGATTTTATTTTGTTAAAAACAAATAATAATTGTAGTGGTGTAGTTTTAGCTGTTGCTTCTCCACGTTTTAATATAATGCCTGATATACTTTGATAAAAATATTTATGAAACAAGATGATTAAAATTAATATTGAAAAAAATAAACTGTTGTATTTACTGTTGCTGTGATATTCACAATTATGTGTGGGAGGGGGTGGTGGTCAGTTTGCTTCTTCACCACCATTACCACCACCACCAGATATTTCAACAAAATTGGTGGTGATAAGGGTAGTGGTGGTGGTAGTAGTAGTGTGTTTATTAGAGATAATTCATTGTAAAAGAAGCAACTGGCGGGTTTTAGCTAGAAGGATCACTATGTACAGGATGATTCACTATTGTGATGTATTCGAAATATGAGCTGTACTAATTCTTGGAATTTGATGTAATCTCGTTTGTAGACATTCTGACATCTAAGCTCTGTATCTTTTCTTATTGAACTTTAAGATTCTGTAAAGTCGATTGGGAGTTTGATAATACAACTTATGGTCCAAACTGGACGGTTTTTTGATAAAGTTTTAAGTTGCACAAAACCACCATTCAAAATTACAAATCGAAAAAATTCATATCTACTGATTGAATAATTGCTAATTATTTAATTTAAAATTAATTAAATTTATTTTCAATGTATTTAAAATGTGATCAAATTGTGAAAACAAGTGGACAATTGAATGAAAATTCAGTTGTTACTAATAGTGTACAGTCTGTAAGATGACTTTAGAGATTGACTAAAGTAATAAAATGAGTTCACGATAAATTCACTAGCAAACAACTTGACGGGTACGGAAGTATTCCAAGTATAGTCTATAAAGTGACTTAAGAGATCCGACAAGTAATAAAATTAGTTCACAACAGATTCAGTAATAAACAATTTGTCTAGTTGTTTCCTACTGAATCTATTGTAGACTAATTTTACTACTTTAGTCAATCTCTTGAGTCACTTTACAGACTGTAAATTCGCTCACTATAAGATTAGCGTAATTGCTTTATCAATAACTCAGAAACCGTTCAATTTAGACCATCAATTAGGTATATAATCAAAATGCCTTTGGATTTCAACAAAAAATGTACCATTTCAATTAGACAATTAGGGTGAACTACCCTCTATAATGGGGTTGTTAATGCTTAGATGCTACCACAAAAATGAAGACGATTTCATCAAATTTCAAGCATTAGAATTCGTTATACTGTTATCATAGTGAATCGTTCTGTATGTATTGTAGACATTTTACATTTAAAATTCATACATTAATTAACATCCAATCACATACATACATAGAAACACACATTAAAAACAAGCATTAATTTGAGGATTTTAAATTTTCACCCTTATAGTTTTGAAGAAGTGGCCTTTTATTAAACAATTAATTAAAATAATTTAAGGCCTATTTAAAATAAAACACGATAGAAAAATCAATCAATATTATCGGTTATGTTTAGCGAAATTTTCGAATTTTTTCTTAAAATCTGTATGTGTGGATGTATGAATGTATGACCAATGGTCAAATTTATTGGACTTTAGTTACCAATTAACAGATTAAAATGAACGTTAATTAATTAATTAATAATAAACATGGTGTTTCAAAGATAATTGCACGATTCTTGTGTTTTATTTGTTGATAGAAATTATCATTTACACAGACATAGACACACGTACATGGGTTTTCATTCATTTTATCAGTTTATCTAAGAACGTTTCTCTTCTTGATAAATTTCAAAAAACTACAAACAGTGTGAAGATGTTGTTAAAAATAAGAAACGCCATTGTTTGTAGTTTAATTTTTCGCATTGTCAACATAGAAAACACATTATAAACATCAACAACAACAAAATCAATAAAATCCATAGTGCCATAGATCGTATTATTCATAAATTCTACCACCTCATTTTCTAACATTTTCTGTTCATATTTTAATCAAAATCCGTCCATTATTTCTATGAAAAAAAATCTAGTCGAAAGTTTTTGTAATTGTTACTGTTGATGAACAAATAAAGAAAGGCTTGATTTAAAGACAATTTGATTTTTGATAAAAAAACACATTTATTCAATAATTGTGTAATTAATAAAGCATCTACTGGATTAAAAAAATATCAATCTTGATTAACTCAAAATAACAAAGCAATAAAGAAGCATTTGTACTTAAAAATTAACGATAAACATCGAGAATAACTCTACATGGAATATTTAAGAGGGTTAGGGAAAGACAAAAATGACTGGAGGCTTATTTAGTAGCTTCCGGTGGACAATCCGGTTGATTGCTGGGATGCGCCGCCCGAAAAGCCGGATGATTCTCCAACTCTCTATCAATACGCAGAATAATTGGGAACGGTCGCAAATCGACATGGAAACGGCGTGCATTGAAAACTTGCGGTATAAGACAACAATCAGCCATTGTAATCTCATCACCTACACAATATTTACCAGCACTAGCTGATAATAATTTTTCTACAGCACGGAATCCGCGAGTGATCCAATGTTGGGCCCATTCGTTCTTTTTCTCTTCGCCGACATGTATTAAAACGATTAGATTTTGTAATGGTTGGATGCCTGAAGCGATAACTTCACAAATTTCCCGGACTTTAGCACGTTTTACAACGTCCGGTGGTAATAATGGTCGTTGTGGACGTGTCTCTTCTAAATAATGAAGGATACTGACGGATTCCACTAATGTTACACCATCGATATGAAGGGCTGGCACCTGTTCCATTGGGTTGATTTCACGGAACTCGTTCGAATGTTGCTCACCACCGGCTTTTATCAACGACACCGGCTTGATATCGTAGGGAATCTCCTTCAAGTTTAAGGCTACAACAAATCAATTACGATAATCAATGATTAATAGCAGATTTTTGATGAGTTTTTATACCGATTCGAATCCGCCACGAACACGAACTCCTCCAATACGAATACAAAATCGCCTGAAATCCATTGAAAATTAGTAAAATTACCTGTGTAATTTGAACTACTGAAGAACTCACCTTGCCACCAACGGACATTTTAAGGTTGGATTTCGCCTTTTTCCTCCAAATTTCTAACCGGAATCGTCCACACAACTTCAACAACAAAACTTTGTGTATTTCAACAAGATGTTAACCAGAATTCGCAATAACTGAATCTGTTTCTCAAGGGATTAACCCTCACTCTTTTAAACAACAAATCGACCCTTATGTTGCACTACAACTCGTCTAAAACGGGGAAGGTTTTTTATTTTGCAAACTGGTTTTTCGCTCAAATAGATTGCTGCTAAAACTGGTTTAATTCTTTGTTGAAATTCTACAATATTGAATTAATTATATCGAGAGAAAACTGTTAAAATACCGATAAGCAACATGAGTGTGCTAAATTTTATCATTTTTTTTCTTATGTTGATGTTATGTTAGAGAAAAAACGTGACAAACAGGTTCTACAAGATATGTTGAATTTAAAATTCAATTATGCTAATATTAATTAGAATCTCACAAAATCAACAAAATTTATATGGAAAATCGAAAATTTTTACATAAAAGTTTAAATGATATCCTCAGGTAGATCAAGTATACACAATACTGTTGTAGTTCATTTGAGCCAGTGTTGCCAAGTATACAATATCATTAATTAAAATGATATAACGAAAAAACCAGGGGCGGATCGTGTCTAAACACAGCGAAATTGCAACACCCCATGCTTTCACTCCGAATTTATCAACAACATACAGTGTGAAGGTGAGTTTTCTTTCTAAATGTCTCTGCTGTCCTTTGTTTTATTCCTTCCTTATTCGCTTTTTCTTTTCCTGTCCTTTTTTCGCCTTTCCTTCGTTTACTATTCTTTTTCTCTAGTTTGTAGACAACATACAATTTCAGTTGCAAGGTGGTCTTTGGTGCGCAGATTATCTAAATAGAGCCAACTGATTGTGAGATCGTGTTGATGTCTACTACTCGATTTAAGGACATTGTCATAATTCTGGCAGCACCATGGAGTTCATACTGTGAACTCTATGGCGCGAAATCTACACGTGTTTATGACACATGTGTCTTATATTCTCAGGACGACGTTTTCAACTTCGGTGCCAACCGAATATTTGCGATAGGTTGCCCTGCGTTCGCGTATACCAGCCGAAGGCCACTTATTGTTTCTCTTCTTGTACCATATCTAACGATTATTTATCTATTGTCAGCGGCCTAGACGTTTTTTTTTTTCGTAGAAGCGATAAGATTACAAGTATGGTGCCTATGTTTGTGTTCTGATAAGAACACAACAAAAAAAATTACGTAATGTTACTTTCTAGACTTGTCGTCAGTGTTCGTCTTTTATTCAGTTTGGTTTTGATCGTCGTAGTGCTAATATCAGTTCTTGATATTTAAATATCAAAGTCAAGTGCTTTTAAAATAATTACAGTGAATTATTAATGCTTTTACGGATGAAGGAGTTGGGCGGTAGAATGTTCAACAAAAGGGTAAGTGGAAATGTCCAAGCTATTATTCCAAAATGAATGACTTTATTTCGTTCTATTTACCGTACGTTCAGATGGTTTATGATAGGAGCAGAGATGCAACAAAGTAGTAAGTAACTTTTCATTCTTGTGTAGATACATACATATAATATTTTCCAATTTGGCTTCATGGTACTCGATAGGTGTGTAGGAAAATCTGAGTAAGGTACTTTGTAGGTACTTGTAGGAATGTGTTAGGAACTTATGATAGGTACTATATTACATTGTCGGTGCATACATAAAACTTGCTGATTGTTGTTGATTACATTGGCTTATTTCCAACTTTTCTCTTTGATATTATTTAGTGCAGAAACCTTTGTTTGAATTTTTGATTATCTCCCTCATTTTTTTGGCAAATATTCAAACTTTATTGTGAACATTTAGGGCTTTGAAAGATGCTGTGCTTGGACTCTTGGATGATAGTGTCCATCAATCCTGTACCGGTACAACAACTTCTCTAAATTGTTTTTCACTCCAGAAGTGGAGTTGTTCAATTTTTCGAAACGTGTTAAAGTGAAAAGTGGTAAATGTATCTATGATATTGGATATTGATGTAAGACTTATTTGAACTTTTTTAAGAAGTAATGTATGTATTTTAAAAGAATATTTGACAAATAATGACATAAGGAACAAAATGTCTAAATATAATCATTGTAAATTATAACAAATTCTATAAATATTGAAAAACTCACTGATTATTATTTTATAATCATGACAAATCAGAAGAGTTTGAAAATAATCTCATACGAAGAATCATTGATCTTTAAATTTTGCGCCATAAAGGTGTATTTTGTGTTGCGTACATCAGCTTCATAAATTTGCTATAATAACATAATGAGTATACCACGGTATTTCCTCTCGCAGTAACATAGTAACGTAACTTATTATTTCCACACAATTTCAATTAATTAATGGCTTAATTTTTGGTAAGAAAAAATCGGAAAGTCTACTACATTTAATAAAATTGGCAACATTCTTAAAATAGTGTAGATCAATTGTACAGTAGGTCCAATAGGTAGTTTTTCTGCCAGTAATAATAGAACTACTAACCTAACCTAATAATGTGACATTTCTTATTAAGTTATGAAAAGATGAGTTCTTTAGAAATTGAACGAAAATTAAAGGAATATCGTGCAAAAAAAGCACGACAAGAGCAAATCAATAACTTTAAATCACGTATTCGAGCATTTCTACCAACATTTTCAGTTAATAGAGAAGTAAATCAAGAAACATCGACCACAAAAATTAATAAACAAACTGAAATTATAAAAGAACCGTTATTGGAAGAAGATTATAACAATATCGATCCAAATACGAATATTTCTACAAACTACAATGAAGAAGATAGTGATTGTTGTACATATTATGATCTTTTATTGTATTTATTGAGTTTCATTTTATGGGTGATTATGTATGCGATTTTTATTGAATTCCAATTTGGTACAGTTTTTTTAATTGTTTCCGGTATTGTCTTCATGTTTATCAATACTAGAACTGGCCCAAGACGACCAAACGAAATCAGTGCTTATTCAGTCTTCAATAAGAATTGCGAAAGTATTGATGGTACTTTGAAAGCTGAACAGTTTGAAAAAGAAATTCGATACGGATCTGGAGTTGTTAGATGATAATAACAACGAGAGAAAAGTTGTATCTATGTATTTATTTTTATACAAATTAAATTGTCTTAATTGTAAAATATGGCATATGGGTTATATTTAAAACACCTACACTTTCTAAAACTATCACAGTTACATAGGACAAAGCATGTAAAAGGACGTAAATCAACTAAATTTCTTGTACTTTAAACGTATTCGGTCTTGGTAACAATATAATCACAGCAATAGCCATTAATATATGCCATAAACTATGTAAATATTTATAATTTTGTGTTGTTTGTAATGTTGCAAATATCATTAAAGCAACAGTTACAACAATCGTCCCAATCGGCACGTAAACATATACATATCTTCGATTGATAAATAAACGTTTGATTCGACGATATTTCAAATACCAATTAATCATAATTAATAACAAACCACACAGAGCCGGTATTGTAAACACCCATACTGATGTTTTATTAATTGTTGTTAGAAATGCTAAAATAATTGCCCCTAAAATATGACAAAACGATGGCCAAAATAATGGCAAATCAGCGATTGCTATCAATGTCACCCATATTGATAATAATGCACAGAAAAAATCACCAAATTGTAATGATGATAGTGTTGTTATACAAAAACTGTATAAATTTTCACCAGCATCACAGGCATGATAGAATGTTGAAAAGAAGAAAATTGAGAAATACGTTAACGATTCAATGTAAAATTTACGTTTATATGCAACGTAAACGGTCGGTAAAAATACTAAATTACTCAAAACTAATAAAAGTAATTCTAAAATTATTAACCAACGTGGATTTGCTAAAGAATCATCAGAACAATCCCAACCTATGAATAAGAATCAAATATTAGAAACAAATTTTAAATTAAATTTTATTTAAATTTACCTCTGTAATTATTAAAACAGGAACATGTAGTGTAGACAATACCATGTGATACCATAAACATACATTTACCGTTTTTACCGCAAATATTACTACTACACGGATACGAACTGATATCAAACAACATACTTGAATTACATTGTGTTGATGGAACTAAACAAGGCCCATTACAATTACACTTTTCACAATTTGCTTTCTTTATAATCTCCATTTTACAATCGATACTACAATTATTACAAACATCAATATCGATACAATTACGTTGACATTCTAATCGGCATTCATTGAAATCTTGACGGCATTTTTCTGGACATTTACATGCTTCACAATTGTTACAAAATAGTTTAAATGAAACAAACCATTGACCTGATTCCGGATACGGTATTTCCATTGTTGCATTATCTAAAGTTCGATTAATAATCAACGGTGCTTCATTCAATTGACCATTAAAATTACAATAATTAGGCCATGTTGGTAATTCGAATTGATCTTTATGTACACAACCGATAATTTGATTTGTTTCCGGTTCTAATGTGAGTAATTTTCGATTATTTTGTAGTCTCGGTTTAAAAGCTATCGTTAATTGTATGGAACCACCAATATCGACATTTTTACGTATGAAAAATTTTAAAGTAACAAATTCTTGATTTGTTAGATTTAAAGGTGTCGGTGTTGATGTTTCTAAACGTTTCTCTAAATCGAATGTAAACGTGTAACTCTCCGTACTCGATTCCCTTAATAATCCATATTGTTGATACGGTTGGACTTTAGTGATATCATCACTATTATAGATTTTCGATATAGCATTACCGAATTGATTATAATCAAGTGTTGTGTTGGTATTGTAGAAGAATTTTAATTTCAATTGAATTTTGATGGTAGTTTTCGATTTGAATTCAACAAAATACCAAGAATCTTCGACGGTATTTAAAGGAATCACTACCGATTCTTTATCGATAATTTCCGAGACTATATATTCATCATCTGTTGGTATTTTGTCAGCTTCCACACGTACTAATAGTTGACTTGACACGTTCTCAATCTCGTCCACTATCAATAAACCATAATCTACACCATTCGGTACAAAGAATTTATAGTAAATTGTCGAATTTTCTTCCATCTCCACTGTATAAGTGTAATCATCGACGATTTCTTCCGGTGTTGTTTGTAATCGACTCGTGTATAGATTCACGTCAAGTTGAGTATAACATTGTGGTACTAAGCCTTGTGGTTGTATCGCTTCTTTTTTCGGATCACTGTACGATAAGAAAGTTGCAATATAGTACGGACCAGGTTTTGGTGTTGTCAGATTCAAATAATAAACAATTTTATCCGATACTATTTCTAAATTGTACAATTTAGATCTTGTTATATTTTTGAATTCCGATGGGAATTTCGAACCGTCCGGATTGATTACTGGTAATGCTCCATATTTCATATAGATTGATACTTTTCTAGGGCTGCAACCTTTAATATTTTTGATTTGTTAAAATTATTGTCAACTTGAGTACTTAGAAGAGGGGCTTAAAACTTACCGAAAATCGATGTTCTTATATCTTCGGCAGTAAACTGAAATGCTGCAAATGTTGTATCTTTAGGTACTTCTAAATATACAATAACTGAATTGATATAGCCTACATATTTCTCTAAAAATGTTGTACGTGTTTTTGATAGGATACTTAAATTATCTACCTGACAAGTGATTTGTTGAATTATTAATAAGTGCACAAAATTAAACAATTTCATCTTTATAAATAGCACCGCGAAACACACTCAAATATCAATTACATTATTAAATTATTATCACTCTTATCATGTTTTATTAAATCTACTTCTTAACTGCAATTGAAAATTGGATAATTGAGAACAACTTAAAATGAACATTCCAAAAATTAATCTTGTAATAACTTATAATAAATTACGTTTGTTGTAAGAGCATACAAGTGAAATAAAATCGATTCCGATGAAGGAAATACTATTATCTGATAAATTAATCCGATAAAATCGGCTTATCAATTTTCCGAAATCATATTTGAGGTTATCAATAAAGAGAAGTCAAAGATATTTGAAGGGAATAGATTGCTAATATCCTATGTTTTGTATTGGATTATAATGCAACCAACTTCGAATGACCTCGAAAGTTAGTCTTACTCTTTTTAACTAACTACTTATCACTATCTGTCCTTCAATTTGACTGACTCTAATACGCCAGCGGAAAACACTGTGGCGTAAAAGTCGACAAAGACAGAAAATATAGTTGTTGCATTGTTAGAAAGAAACAACAGATGAGTCTCAAAAAATATTAGTGCGCATGGTGGCTACAAATTTCTAACCACATTGGCAGTCTAATATATCCAAGTCTATGAGAGAAGTAAAGATAAACAAATCCCATAGAAAAAGATGGAAATACAAACAACAATAGCGCTGCGACCCTAGTTGGCCTCAACTACACTTAAAATTTAAATTTAAATTTTACCAGTTTTATTCTTAACATTGTAATTATTTGATTTTATTGAGGATTTTATAACTATAAATTACTAAATTACTATAAAATAGCAACGATGTTAATTTACGGTACTTTATTTTTTTCCTATTTTCTATATATTGATTTCACTATTGTGTAGATGTAGAGTACGTACAATTTGAGAAGCAAGGTGAGATGCGTGATGGCGGGGCTTCAGCAACCTATCGGAGATATTCGGTCGGTATCGAAGTTGAAGACGACGTCCTGAAAATATAAGATACATATGTTATAAACACCTTTAGACTTCCCACTCATCAGTGTGAACTCTATGGCGCTGCCAGAATTATGATAATATTTTTAAATCGGGTAGTAGACATTAACACAATTTCAGTTGGGTCCATTTAGACGATCTGCGCACCGAAGGTCACATTGCAACTCAAATTGTACGTAGTCTAGCTGTCAACAGGGTAAGAATTATATCAACATAGCCTTATTTTTTCAATGCTGTATTAAATTCGGTATTAAACCTTTAATACATACGATATTTATTGTATTATACAGCTGTATTTTACAACTGTATAACTCATACTCACATGTTACATCACTACCTTTGAATAATTTACAAGATTGTAGTTTTCTGCGTGATGTGAATATTATATGGTGTGCCGACGCGCATGATCTTCCATCTCTCTCGCACAATTGTGACGTCAGCTTGGTCGAATTTTTTAACTCAACAGGGTAGTTCAAAATTTTGCATTAATATAATGATTTTTTTAATTTATTATATGTATTAAATTTAAAAAAACAAATCGAAATAATTTCTATTATTGATAAAATAAAAATAATGAATTGTTAGAAAAATCTATTTAAGTTAGAAAAAAAATATTAGAAAATTCAAAAAGTAAAAGACAATAACATAGGCAATAATAATTGGCTTACTCAATAATATGTATGTTCATTAAATAAAACACACCAAATTCATCAAATCAGGAACAAATTAACAAACATTCATATTTAACATTCATCGACACAGGCCTGCATCGACATAATCAATTCACTTATTATTTTTCTTCTAAAGTAATAATAATAATAATATAATAATATGTAGAAACAAAATTTTCTATACTTTCAATATTTCAATCAATCAACAACTAGAGATAATGCGAAGACACACGATTTGTTTTGGATTTGTTCTAGATGAAAATTACTTTATAAATTTATTCATTTTTTTAGCCAATTTTCTTTGGCTGTTCTTGAAACCAATTTTTTTGTTTAATTCCCGCAATCTTATATACGTGCGAGTCCTCGCAAGACACAGAAGAACATCTTTAGGCATTTTAATTTCAGCTGGCAATCTTTGTAAAGTCAAATCAACGATCTTATCAAATATATTTTTTTCCTTTGAAAATGAATTTTTATGGACCAAAAGAAAGACTGTATTCAAAATTCTTGTAACCTCGATCAACTCTTTACTAGGATACATTAAGTGTCCCCTAGATAAACACATTATCCAGTCCGGTGTGCTGACTGAATTAATGGTATAGGTTTTTACTCCTAATTGGAGATCTGGATATTTTACATGAAATTTGTGGGCTATGTAGCCAGCCAAATATTTTATTGCTTCCTCGAACATAGTATTCGCAAAAGAAAATTCCTCAAAATTTTGCAACAGATCCTCCAATTCTGGGTCTAATACAATGCCTGTTAAATCAGCTTCGGCTGATATAGCCTCATTATAATTAAAACTTATAAAATCATCAATTTGTAGATGGTCCATCTCTTCAACATTTACGACCTGCTCATCATCTTGTACTAAGTTTCTTAATAAATCATGCGATATGCATTTATCATTTACTGAATCACAGTTCAATGGTTGTAAGAGACATTGTTCAGTAGTATTCTCTTCTGTATTTTTATAAGTTGTAAAAATAGTAGAAGAACTTTTACCTAGAATGTACCATCGTAATCTATATTTAAAATCTAACGGAGAAGGATGATCATTTGTAGCACCCATTCCACGTATATACGAGAAAAAATTTTCAATCACGTCTTGATTAATTTTATAAGTTATAATGTAATCAATGTTGTATAAGCTTTTTAAATAATCAAACATGTTCAATAGCGAGTTGTTATTAACGACAATACCTTTCTGAAAAGGGATCATTTTAATATGTTTACCAACGACGATTTTTTTGATTAAATTCGTCATATCATGTAATATTTCTGTTTGTCGCGGTAAATCAGTGCCAAAACCATTTATTCCTGGATGAGTACCATACTTAGCTTTTGAATTAAACACATCAAACCAGTCGTTAATTAATTTAAAAATCCGACTAGTTGCTTTCCAGCATAAGTTATCAAGAAAACCCTGTTGGCCACTCCATTCGATAGCTTTTGCTGTTGTGTTTGAGAATAATTGGGCAGCTGGTCGTACTTTTTGTCGTTCCGATCCACGAACTTCCAAGTGATAACGGGATAATTTATGAATAATCTTTAGATCATCAACTGAAGCGTTAATGATTTTATCAATACAAGATTTGTTAATAACCATATCACCCATACGAAAGCCTTCGTCAATAAAATGATTTCTAATTAATTTCAACAAATGCGGTGTGTCAGCGAAGACAAACACCTTATAATTATCATTTTCTGGATGTTTAAAAGTATAATTATCTTCCTTAATGTTTACCTGAGACCATAATGATTGATTTTTGCTTCCCATATCACAAGTAACTGATATAACAACAAAACCAACTTTGTATAATTTAGATATAATATCAAATAAAATATCTTTTGTCATAGACCGATCAAAATCATAATAAATGGGCTGTTTCCAATGTCCAAACAATCCTCTAACAATAACCACCTGACAAGTTCTATGAGGTCCTACAACTTGTTGAAGTTTTGGATCTATACAAACCCTATTAGAAATAAAAATTTCATCAAAACATAACGTGGTTACACGTTCTATATCACTAAAGGTTTTCGATTTTTCTGCCATTAATTTCAACATATCTGTCATGATACCTTGAGAAATGTCCAACTTCTGTGCCCACTGTCTTAAAGTTGTTAATCCAGGTAATGGATAACCAATATTTCTCAAATATCGGTAAGCTTTAGGGCTTACCGCTCGCAAAGACATGGCTGACGATATATCAATATCATTCCATTTTACAATTTTTTTGTCTGGATCAATAATTTTCTTAATCTGGCCGGGAGTGAAATATTTGTTTAAAATTTCATCAATTCTTTTAGAAGTATTATTTTTTAGTTCTATATTTTGTTCAATTAATTTTATGTTTTCGTTTCTCAAACGTACAATTTCTTCTTCCAATTCTTTAATTTTTTGTTTTAAAGGATTTTCATGATCAAGGTTGTTTCTAATAAAAAAAAATAGTAATTAGTTTACAGAGTATTTTTTTATTAAGAACATTTCCTTTAATTTAAATCTGCAATTTACATACAACAGATTTAAACTTAGAAAGCTTAAATCTCAAATAAAGGAAATGGTCAAAATACGATAAGTATAAAGGGACACTGGGTATTATATGAAACATGAAACGGAATAAATTTGGAGCCACAAGGAAAAGAAAAGTATCTGGAGCATTTATCAGGGCGGATAATATAATAAATATATTAACTTATGTATTAGCATACTTGAGAAATGTAATGAAGAGTTAAGAAACTAAATTAATGTTTTCAAAATTGATGCGCTCCACGTTTTATTATTACAATGCTCCTCAATTCAAGTGTGTTGATTACCATTTAGACGTGAAAAACAGAAATAAAAAATTAATTCTATATATAATTATGAATTTAAAAAAATACTTACGTGTCATGTCCAACTAAAGTTTCGGGAATACAATAATTGCCTATTTCATCTATTTCTTCCAACTGTTGGATAGTATCTTGGTTTTCTTTTAATAATGCTTCTACTAAAAGATGATTACTTCTTTTCTGCATTCGTTCTTCTCTTTCAATAGATGTTTGTGTTTTATTTTTCGATGGTATTGGTAAAAATTGTGTTGGAATGGCATCTTTCTTTAAATTTCGACAATTCCGCGGTGTATAGTTTAGTAGTTGTTGACGAAGTGGTACAAAAAAATCTTCAGTGGTAAAATGAACAGAACAAATACGAGCTAAAAGAACAATAAATCTGCATGAATTACTTTATCTATTTTTACTTAATTTATTCACTTACCATGTTTAGTATTAAACTTATCTCTCCGTTTGCATGCCAAAACCCATTTTTTACATAAAATATCATCTTTTGGGAAACTAAAATACTTAATTTTTTTTTCTTTTGTTTTGTTTGATGAGTTTTTACACCCAAAAACAGAGCACGATGGCATTTTAACAATAATTTATTAAAATGAATATTACAATAATTAAAACAACAATTATTAATTAATTAAAAGATTGCAATTATTTATAAACAACCAACAATATATTATAAAACCAAATATACACCAAAATAAACACCGGCTTACATTGAAAATTGAAATGTCACTTTCAAGTTTCACGACCAAGATGACGTCATGCGCAGTATATACCGAAATACGTTCCACGCGCCGTTCCACCATATAATACTCACACCACGGTTTTCTGTAAGTGTTCTAGTTATGATATCGATTGATAGAGGTCGCATTAATATGTCAAACATGTTTTTAGGTTAACCTCTTTAATTTTTCAATAAAATTTCATAAATCCATCAACAAATGGCTTTACAAATTTTGGGATTAACGCGATCTTTACAGAGATTATCGCTAACATATAAAACAGCAATTCAAATTCTAAAACCAGGAAAATCACAAATCATATTCACAAATTCAACACGTAATTCGACGAATTTCTTCAACAAATGTACGTATTTCCTTGAATATTTTCATTGTAACTAAATTGAAATACGTCTTTAGTGCCGGCGGAGAGTTTATGGAAGGGTATCACATCTGTGAGTAATGCTGGTAAAAAGCGCGGCCGTGGTAAAACTGTCTCCAAGAAGAACATCAAAGATTTGAATCGTGGCCAAATTATCGGTGTTGGTAAAGCCAACATGGTATGGCCGGGCCTGACAGCCCCAATAATCAAAGGCAAAGAATTGATTGAACAACAAAAACTACCCGAAGACCCCGAGCGGGAGAAACGCTTAAACAAATTGCGTGATCAAATGGGCACATTTCGTCGGCAAAAATTGAGTCCAATAGAACGCGGCTGGTCGGGTGCTAAGATGCCGGGACGCAGTATTGGCCCACCAGATCCTGTCGGTGACGATCATTTCGATGGGTTCGATACGAAAGTTCTGGAATTGAAAACTGTCTTTAATATGAAAGGGAATTTTGGTCGTAAACGACGCGTTTCTGCTACTGTTGTAACAGGAAATGGTAACGGTTTAGGTGGTTTTGCAATGGGGAAAGGTGTAGAACCAAGGACAGCGATGAGGAAGGCGAAAAATCGGGCTGGACAGAAATTGATGCACGTGAAAATATTCCGCAATCACACCGGTACTCCCTAATTAATTAATTTTAAAATCATTTAACACTTTGACGGTACGGACTTTGTGATTTACTCCCGTTGGGCCAAGTCGCATGCACGTGACTCTGGTCGATAACTTTTAGCCAGTTGAAGTCACATACATGAAACCTGACCGTCAAAGTCTCAATTTTGTGTACTAATCTGTTAATTTATTATTGTAGTATTTCATGACTTCTTCACGCAGTTTGGTGCGACAAAGATCTTCGTGTCGCAAAAACCGGACGGTTACGGTCTTGTTTGCCATCGAGCAATTCGTACGATTTGTGAAGTCGTCGGTATAAAGGATCTTTACGCTAAAGTTGAAGGCTCTACTAATGTTAGCCACATAATGAAGGCCTTCTTTCTTGGATTAGTTCGACAAGTATTCGATTTTATAGGTAAAAATACCGAGTTAATCACAATCTTTTTTTTTTTGTTGCGATAGAGAACACACCAAGAGATTGCCGAAGAGAAATCGTTGCATCTGGTAGAGTTCCGTAAAGAAAATGGCTATTTTCCAACAGTGTTGGCATCACCGACAAAATGCCGACAAGAAAATGAGATGGAAAAAGATGAAATCCTCGATTTCACACAATATTGTTTCGATGGACGTGTTGTTTTGAAAAAGAAACGCTACCCACCTTTCTATTCTGAAACGAAAGGCTATCAATTGTATTTGAAAAAGCAGGAGAAATTACGTAATCAAAATGAAGTTCGAACTAATCTGTTGGTTCAATATGGAGAGATCCGGAGTTTCTTAACTGATAAATATCCAGAATGCAAGCCACAGAAAAAGCCGGCGAAAGAAACCGAAAATGTAGAAGAAAATTAAAATTTTATAGAAAATAATATAAGGCAAAAATTAATTATTTTGTAAACAATTGTAAGTTTTTTTTTGAACATTGAACACCTGCTCTGAATTCGTTTCTATGGATGCCATGAATCGAGAACGTAAGTCGTAGCTTGAAAGACAGAAAATCAATACAGCTATGAGTGGTCAGTTATTCGGAGTAAGCCTCGAGTTTTCTCATTTATGCTTGACTTTTATCGATTTTTAGTTTTAACCAAAAATAAATAAACTGTATCAGTGATTTATTTTGATTCCATTAGCGACTTAAGCAACAACTTATGTTCTGTATCCATAGTTTTAATCGGTTGCCATTCCTCTTATAATGTATGTGTGGTAACACCCTCTTCTCGCACCATAATTCATGAGTTCATGACCCAGCAATGCTTTGAATAACCTCTTACTCAGTTTTTATTTAGGAAAGACAATAAATTGACCAGGAAACTAAAAACTTCACTGAAAACAAATTTTTCTTTAATTAATCAATTAAAATCGAATCACATCATTCATCATAACAGTAAATTTGGTAATCCGCAAATTAAACAAACAGGGTGAAAATGAAATTAAACATTTGGATGAACGCCTACATCATTTTAGCAAATATACAAATCCAGTCAAAAAAATACATCATCTTTCAATCAGAAACACACAGAAAATTGTCTCTTCTAATTACAAATTTACGAATAAATAAATGCAAATAAATCAAAAGTTATGTGTTTGAGGAGGAAGAAGAGGAATTCACCCCCCATGAGTCTTTCACCATTTTCTCCATATCAACATCTGCAATTTCATTAATTTGTTGATTATTAGACGATTCTTCTAAAGTTTCAACAACAATAGGATTTGTCGGAGTTTTCGGTGATTCCTCCTCATCCTCATCTGCAACAATACCATCTGGTGGTGGCAGCTTCATCAATTGTTCCTTTAACTGTTGGTAAATCTTTTTGAAATTCTCAACGTTTGTTGTTGATGATACCGACGATGATGTTGATGACGATGCTGTAGATGAAGACGGTGAACGTTTATTTGTACGCGACATACGTTTCTCGTGCACATCATTCTCGAAATCCTTCAACCAATTTTCAACTTGTTCCAAAATCTCATAACGTTTTAAATAGAAATGCGAATGGATCACTTCTTTAAAACATTGACATGGATTAATGATTTGTTCCAACATTGCCCATCGGACTGTAGCTTGACAAATATTGAAATTGTATTCTTTTGAACTTTGTGTGCCCGCTGGTGTACCTCTGGAACGTTCATAACCCGGTTCATTAAAATACGGTTCGGGTACTAGAATTAAACTCTGTATTGATACTAAAACTTGCAAAAAACTGGATGTTTGAGCATTCCATTTTTCTTCCGGCCGGCCATGCCATGTATTCAAAACAGACAGACAAACTTTACCATCATTATATAAATTCGGATTGAATCTAATTGTATGATGACCAGTTGTTTCTAAATTGATTAACATTGGTGATAGAGGATAATCAGGGGGGAAGAACACATCAAATTCAAAACAACCATTAGCATAAGGAGTGTCTGATGGACCAGTTATTAAAACTTTCATTACATCTAAACGTGAAGTATCATATCGTACAAATACTGAACTACTGTAACTTAAGGGTAGACTAGTTGATAATGTCACAGCCTCTTGAGCGATACGTTTAACACGTGCCGGATGTGATTGTTCATTTGTTGTCTTTGCATTGTTCTCATAATGATGGGGTATAACGAATTTTACGCCACCCTCTGGTAATTCAGCAATCATCTCAAATGAACCAAATTGTAAATTTTTCATAATTGACAAATATTTATCTTCTAATGACGGATACACTAAATTCTCTAAAACACTATTATCATCACTCATGTCATCATTTATTGTTGTTGTATCAAATAATCCTTGTGTAACGCGCGTTACTAAATTTGCAGTTTCTTGAATATCTGGCAATAAATTGGCTAAACCTTCCCCTTGTTCCATTTCTTCTAAATGATCGCGTAATTTCGTTTTAAATTTACTAAACGTATTATTGTTTGTATTACCAGTTGTTGCATTCTTTGTATTTAATCTAAAATTAAAATAATCGAATAAAAAATTGATTGATTAGAATAATTAAATTAAATAACAAACTTTAATTTCGTTGTGTACGTATCAACACAAGTCTTCATATTTTTCAATAATAAACTAATCGATGGTTCGTTATCACGTGATTTTTGTGGTAATAATAAATCAACTAATTGTGGACTTGTTGCTAAAGCTCTCAATAATTGTAAGGCTGCTTTATATAAAGGTATATGACGGGCCATATCCAATACTACAACAAATAAAAAATAATAAACAATCAATAATAATTATTATAATATACAGGATCTTTTTTAAAAAAGATGGTTAATCCGAGCGAAACTCCTATTAGTTGGCGAGCGGTTCAAGGATTTGTGGGGCAGTCCCTGGAGACCATTTTAGCAAAATTAGAATCTCGTAGCTCATTTCCAACTTTGTCAAAAAACACTCGTTACTAACATTGTCGCAAAAGATTAAAGCACTCAAAACGACTAAGAATGTCTCGTAGACCTTCCTATCAGTGATATTTTTCGTTTTTCTTCATTTTATTGTATAACAGGAACACAATGGAGAAAAACGGAAAAATCACCGTTGGAAGTCATTCTTGGTCGTGTTTGAAAATTGTCCAAAGCGATCGTTTTTTTACTAAGTTCGAAATGAGCTACGAGGTTCTAATTTTAGTTAAAAAAAGGTCTCTAGGACCCCCCTACAAATCTTTGAAATATTTCTCTAAACACTACTAGGTTTCGCTCGAATTGACTATCTTTAAAAAAATAGCCTGTATAAACTATCCACAATAATGAATCATTCCGTTTACTTAAAATATACAGTGTGTTTCACAACATGTGTAATTCATATTAACAACTCTAATTACTGAGTAATATGTTACAAAATTTTTACGATAGTTATTGGAGAATATTTTAGATAAATATAGGATCTCATTGAACAAAATAAATCGTACCTGAATCGTTTCTTAAATAGGAACTAAGAGCAGGCAACAATGAACTATTGGCTAAAAGTTCATGAAATTGTACAGGCAACAATAGAACATCTTCACCGATATCTTCTGAATTTTCTTGTTCCCCATTCGGATTAATATAACTGGCTAAAACTTGTAACAATACTGTAACATGTTCTTCTTCACTACGTTGTTTTAATAAAGCTTGTTCAACATTCCAACTTTGTTGTGTTGAACCAGTACCAAAACCGGTACCTTTAGCCCAATATAATTGTGAACGATCCTCTTTATTTTTAGTATTACCATTATTATTATTATTATTATTAGCATTATCATTACGTTCTTTATTATCATTCGTTGATTGCGTCTGATGTGTAAAAATAGATAAACACGTCAATAATAGATGAACAACACCAGAACTGATGCTAATACGGCGTAATAATCGACCATCATCAGTACTAAGTGGGGTACAATCATACAATTTTCGTAAAATATCAAACGGTAATGTTGGTAAACAATCAGCAATAGGTGATTGAAAAATATCACCCCCTTCACCATCATCACTAACCCCTAAAACTAAACGTAACAAACACAAAGCTTTCTTCATATCTTTCAATAAAACTTCAGCATAACCAGGTAAACGTAAAAATAAACCGAATGCTGTTAATGAATGTGAAGGAATATTTGATATTAAACCACTTTTAGATGGTGAATTTGTTGTACCACTATTACCACTAACTCCATTAGCATTATTATCATCAATATCTTCATAAATTACATCACAATCTTCAACTTTAATCCATTCAGAATCGGATTGTTCTGAGATTGTTTTCTCTTTATGTTGTTGCCTTACAGTTTCTGGATAAATTGTTGGTAAATGTTGGGCTAATAAAGCTAAACCACCCATTGAACTGAAAACTTGTAAGGCACTACTGTATGGTTGTTGTTCATATAAATTTGGATCATAATCGATTACTTTATCACCATCTGAAAATTTTAGAAAATAAATTTTCAATTAAATACACAACGTGATTCATGATCATCAATCGTCACTTATCACCCATTAATTAAAAAAAATGCTACTGAAAATATTAAAATTTAACCAAATATTTAAACTGAAAAAGTGTTAATGTTAGACTATGGATCATATTATTATAATCCACTTTGATTTATAAACATTTCTAAATTAAAAATTATAAAATACCCTTAATTAATGGATGATTATAACGAATAACCCTGTACAGAAAACTTACTTTTATCCTGGCAGATAATTAGATGAATACAAGGCCAATCTGGTGTTGTTCCTTTTGTTTCAATCAACCTCAACAATTGGCCTAAATTTAAATGAATCGGTAATGCTTGATCTGAATATGCTGGGCATTTAATAACACGTCCACCTATTATCTCGTGATTTTGTAATTCTGTCGTTCCACCACTTGCAGTTGTTCCAGTAGTATAACGTTTCTTCTTTGATTGTGGCGTCGATGATGATGATGATGCTAATTGATTTTTCGCATCTTTAACACGCTTATCTTTAGCTGTAACACCAGCTGCCATCATACTTAAATCACTCGAATCATCAGAAAACCACCCTTTAAATATGTCACGTTTACTCAACAATGTACGTTTTGTATTATTTGTATTATCACTATTTTGTCCAGTTTTAAACGTTGATGTTGTTGTTGTTGCTGTATTAAAATAGATATGTTGTTCTAGAATATCTTCTAATGTTGTATTTGTATTTAAATACAAAAGTGCACGGTTATACGTCTGTTTAAAAGCCGGATGTATCGGTATAAAAGCTTGTGTTAATTTTATATTTTTATATAAAGTCTCATCGGCTTTTATACTAACTGGAATCTTCTCATTTTCTAACAATAATTGTAATGTTAAACGACGTAAAAATCCTGAAATTCCATTATTTTGTAACGCTATAACCTCACACAAAACTTTAGCTAAACGTTGTTGATTTATCGGATGACATAAACAACATTTCGTTAAAAATTTCACACAAATCTCTTCTAATTGTGTTAAAATCTCTGATTCTAAAGTTGATTTTTTACTACACAACCAATGTAAAAGATATAACCAAAAAGATGAGCCATCTGTAGATCCTAACCAATCACGCATCTGTTTCTCATCACTTAAATCAGTGAAAAACTTTAAAATTGCCGTAACATTTTCTAATTTTGCCATTGGTGATTGGTGATCATCATGATCATGTGTACAAAATTCATAAATGGCACTATTTAATAATTTAGGCAGACCAGAATCTAATAATTGTTGGATCACTAATGGTGATCGACTTACTAAAGCTACCGTTTCTAATTGCTCATTAGTTAATTGTAATTTTGTTAAATCATCAATAATTAAATGTTCATACCATTCACTATTTTGTAATTCAAAATTTGTTTTATTATCATCAGTCATACTTTCTGTATCTTTACGATCATCACTAATTGAAGCATCATGATCTGTTGATAGATTCGGCACTAAAACACCGATACGTTTCAATAAAATCGAATAAAATTCTGGTTTTATATAGCATAATGAACATAAAAGTGAATCTAACGAATACTTTAATGCTGTGTGATTTTTTTCAACTTTCACTTTTAAATCATAAACCAAATCGAATAATTGTTGTGTTATCATGAATTTTAAATCATAATTAATCGACATTTGATTGGTCGTCCATAATATTGATGAAATACACGAAATATAATCATGATTACAATTTGAAAAATCACCAGTTTCTAAAGCATATTTACAAATATTTTGTAACCATTCTAATATTAATACAACACGATACGGTGTATCATCATCTTGATATTCACAAATTTCATACAATAATTCACATGCTGATTGATAAGCATTCGTATTAATCAATAGACGATCTTGCCATGAATGATCAGCATTAATAAACGGTTCAACTATACTACAATTACTATTCAATAAAGTCTTAATAGTTGTCACACTATTATCGAGATTAAATAGACTTAAATCGCGTAGAACTCGATGTAAACATGGCAAATAAATTGGTAGAACATGCGATGGTACTAATAATAATTCACAAAGTGTTGTTAATAATTTTGGCACATTTGAAGCATGATTTATCAGCATTTTCACTAAATTTTCATCGTTAGGTAAAATGAAACAATGATGGAGAAGTCTTAACCAGCCTAAACTATGCTTACAATGAGTCTCATCTTCACCATTATTTGGATCGATTTGATTCAATTGATTAAACGCCAAATTACCAATCAAACGTATCTGTGATAAACCAATATTGTTAGCATCTTTCGGTCGATAAAGTCTTATTAAAACGCAATTCACAACTTCCGGTACAGGTAGATGTAATCGAATAAAAACCATTCCACTTGTTGGTAAAGGTGGACATACTGGAACTAGATTTGCTGGACCATTTGCTGATAATTCTAATGATACAGCTGATGGACAAGTAGCTAAAGCACTTAAATGTGGTTGTAAATGGACTTCACGTAATAATACTGCACTGGGTAATTGTAAAGTAAGTTCAGTATGGGCTTCATCTGGATAAAAATGATAACTCCATTGTGGTGTACGTGCTCGACGATGGGTTGCTGCATTGCCTTGAATTAGAATTTCAGCTGGTTGTGCCGTACCAGATGGACAATTAATGGTACAATACGGTGCAAAATTAATCAACGATAATTTATTCTCAATCGTTGCTTGTTGGAGTTTTCTTGATGTTGAAGCTGAAGCTATTGCTGTATTAGCATCAGATTGTGGTTGAATTCCATTAAAATATTGAATTACTGTTGAAATTGTACCGATTTTTGTAATTGTTATCGGTTCATTACAACTAATAACAAGACTACGTCCAATTATATCAATACCACCACTATTTAGAAAATTCACAATTGCATCTTCAGTATTTAAAATTTGTAATAAAAACCACAATAACGGTTCACTTAATTGTGGTGTTTGTGATAAGAATTGTAGAGTCGGTGGTAATATTAATGTTTTATCAGTTGTTCGTTTTACTAGCAATGCTAGAATATTAAAGACTGCATCACCAATATTGTTCGGTTCACGTAGATTTGTAATTGATTTCTGTTGTGTTAAATTCACTAACATACACAAGGAAGATGATTTACATGATGATAAAGCATTACATAAACGTATAATACTACTGCATTGTTGTTGTAGAATTAAATCAGCAAAATTCTCGTGATTATTGTGATTATTTTGGTGGTGATTATTACGAATTTGATCAGCTTTACTCTCATCAGTTTGTGCTAATGATTCAACATCCATTGCTTCTGAATGATCATTATTCCTAAATTGTGTCTGTACTAATTTTGCTATAAATTTCAATAATCTCAAATATAAAACTTCCACTGATACTTGTAAATCGATTTTTATTGGATCTGGACCCATAACACAAGCGAAAATCTCGTTAAAAGTCGACGAAGAGTTCGTGTGTTTCTCACCAATATTGATACATTTCACTTTATCAACATTGACAAAATACGATTGTATTAAAACTGATACACTTTCAAATAAATTTAAACAAATCGTTATGTCTGAATTGGTAAAATCAATATCTAATATTGATTTTAAAAATCGACATTGTATATCCAATGGACCTTGTTTTAACGCAAAAACACCACTTGATGGTTGAACTAATTGTTGTATAATCCTCAATAATAACACTTTTAATTGTCTACCATTACGACTACGTAAATTCTCGATACAACAACGCATCAATAGACGATCCAGAAAATCGTTTAAAGCTTTACATAAAGATGGTCCAGCTAAAATTTTATCGCTAAAAGTAATACCAATTCCAGATAATAATCGAAGAAAGATCTGCACAAAATCACGGTGATTAACAATACAATCAGCCATACGATGAGAATCACACCATAAATTCGAATCATTCCGGTTATTTTGTGAGTTACACACTAATGTTAAAGTTTGTAAAGCAAGAGTCCATGTGATTAGTGATAAACTAGGTAACCATGTGATTGCTGTGATCAATAATTTAACAGAATCTTCACTTAAACAAATCACTGGAATTGATGATGGATCAAATTTATCATCTTTATATGGTGAATTTAATGTTAACCATAATTTTAAAGTATGTTCAATATATGTTTGTTCTTTTAAATGGAAATCTTTAAATAATAATTCAAAACAATTCGTTAAAATCCCATTATTGCTTAATAGTGATTCTGGTTGTGATTGTGTGTTTATTTCTAAATTCCATGGTATTAAAGTATCTAAGCTTTCATCATTTGTAATTGGTGTATTGATTGTTTGTATTAATAGTTGTGTATTCTTATTTAATAATTTTCTTAAATGTATCTCAGTAAAACCTTCAACGGTTAAATCTAAACGTGAATCATAAGCTACAGAACACATATTCGGATTAGAATTTGGTGATTTGATTGATTTTTTCGGTGGTAAAGTTTCTTTCTCTAAGAAATCTACAATTTCTTCTAAATCAGAATCATCAGATTCGTAAACTGATGGTAGTTGATTTGTTGTATTTGTTGTTGTTGTTGGTTGTTGTTGTTGTTGTAAAGTTGAATCATCTTCTGTAAATTCACACAGATTTGCTACATCTGACAAGAAATCTGTAATTGAGTAATATTGGATTTTTTTATGGAATTTTTAATTATAAAAACTCACCATTGTTGGCCCAACTTGTAGATGGTGTTGTTGTTGTTGTAGTAGTAGCTGTTGTTGCTGTAATTGTTGTTGTTGTTATTGTTGTATTAATATTGGGTGTTTCACTTTCGATGATATCCTGTAGGAAACAAGTTAGAGCATGTGGTGCCCATTGTATTTTCGATGCTAAGCAAAAACCAATCAAATCTAATAATTGTTTCTCGTCCATTAACTGTCCTAATTGGATCTTAGCTAAACGAACTAATCTTGACATTACCTGTGCACAATTAAAAGAAATTTTTAATAAAAAAGAGCAAAAAATCGACTAAAATTCATAATCAAGAACAAGACTACAGTCGAACTCCAATAATTCGAACCTTCGTGGTAGAATAAGATTCGAGTTATCGAAGTTTGGTCATATAAATTACTCATTAAAAAAAAACTTACTTTAAATGATAACAACAACATATCAGAACTACTTGAATGATCCATTGAAACAATCAATTTCAACAATCCTCTTGCCACAATCAAGCAATGATTTATATTAATATGTAACGGTAATTTCTTATCATTCGGTTTATCACCCGATCCTAAATCATCACAAACATCTTTCGATTTCTTCGTTGGTGATGCTGTTGAAGATGAAGTCGAAGGAGCTACAACACCAACATTTTCATTATTCCACGTTTTAAATTTATGTTTAACTTTCTTCAGCAATAATTGTTGTGTTTTAAATGCCGCCTCTAATTGAGCATTCAAACATGCTGTTGAAAATGCTTGATTCGATGTTGATCCTGATGCTGATGTTGATGAAGCTTGTACTAATTTTTGTGCAGCATCTAAATTATCCAATTGTTGTTTACTTAAACGTTTATAATGTGATTTCTTTCTTGATTGATTATTTTTTAAATTATTATCATTATTATTTTTATTCATAATCTCACCAAATACCCAATCCCAACGATTACCACCAGATTGTAGAAAATTTTTAGTTAAATCCAATTGTAATGATAGATAAATCAATAACCATGATAATAATGGTAAATCGACTATTATTGCTAATAAACCAGATCGATTTTGTGATAATAATGGTTGTAAAGTTTGTGCTATTACTCTTAAACCAGCATCAATTATAACACTACGTTCTGGACTACGTCGACTCAGATAAGCCAACAAAATAAAAACACGATCTTGTGGAAATTTTACAGTATTTGATGTTTTAAACATCTCTAATAGTGTATCAGCTAGAAAATTACCCCAATAACTTTTACCACGACAACATTTCTCTAAAAAGATTGCTGCAAGTGTTTGTAAACGTGCATATTGAGTTACACATAAACCCTGAAATAATCTACGACAAGTTTCCAAATCTATGTCAATATTTGTATCTATTGTTAACAAGACTTCTAATAATCGTTCGGATATTGTACGTAATTTATCTGTTGATATTGTTGATTTTCTATCAGATTTTGGTTTAGATAAATTTGTTTCTAAACGTGTCATAACATGTCGAATTATATTTAATTGTCGTTGATAATTTATCGATTCTTGATAAGCATTAAAGATTTTCACACGTTCAACATCGCAAATTTGTTGATTTTTATCACGCATTATATTCATAAATGTTGCTAAATGTGTAGCATTCTTCTGATCAGCTACCAAGATCGGTTTTAATAATTCTTTTAATTTCGAACATGATAAGCTGTATCGACAATTTATATCCTCATATAGCTTCATTAAAACCACCAATTGTTTATCTAAATCATTATCATTTAACTCATTTATTGAATCTTGATTTAAATGAATTAGATGTCCATAAAAATAGCCGACAGGTATCCGACAACGGGCTGTAGTCATTCCATAACGTCCAACAGTTGTGATTTTAATAAAACGACACAAAGGGGGTGGTTGAAGATCGTTTAAAATCAAATTCCGGGCACCAATATCTGTTGATACGACTAAACGGATACCGTCTTGTTCTTCATTTTTCAACCATACATCAATACTTATCGATACTAAATCATTACATGCCGGTAATAAGAGATCAGTTAATAAAATCGGCTGGCCGAAATCTAAGATGACAAAACGACGAGCTCCTGAATGCATACGTTCAACTACCATCACCTGTTGTGGAGGTGTTGTTAATAAATGTTGATTTATTGTTGTTGAATTCTCCGTATTCCAATACGATTTTAGACCAGAATTTGCTGAAGATAACGATATAACAGATGGTGTATTTTTTACATCTTTATGTGTTTTCATATTTTGATATAAATTATCTAATTTTTGTAATAAATCACTACCGACAGTACCCGATAGACTTTCAATTATTACCCCATCACTCCAATAAATATGTTTAGATGTTGATGAACTAGCAACAGTATTACTAGCACTAGTACTAGTACCAAAATGTGAATCAATACTTTTTGTTAATTTAATTAAATCTTCCGCTTCTTCCTTCACCAATTGCTTCAAACTATTCAAATCATCCTTCTTGTTTGTACCACCATTAGTTTGATATGTCGTCGAATTAACACTAAACGGTACTTCATTAATAAGAAGATTATTATTTGATAAATCAGCACGTTCTAAACGTGTTCCTTCACTAGCTGATACACAAACAAAATGCAAAGGTACTGTTTCAATTAAGCCACGTAAAATTTTAGCTGGTACTAATCGTTTTATCTTTAATTTAACATCATTACCATTTGATGTCGACAATACATCTTTACCACTGATTATTTCTTTATTAAAACTGTAATTTTTGAAGAAATCACTAGTCTGATTTGTATGATTCTCTGTAACACTATTTGCATAAGTCAAATAAGTACTAGTGCCTTTATAATAAGTCGGTGGTTCTGTATCAAATAAATCCAATTCAAATGGTACTCCATACAGGCCGTATCTACACCTTAATAGTAAATGATAAGGATTGATGCGTTGATTTAAATCTTCTGTGATTTTCTTTAATAATAATAAAGATTTTGTTGCAACATATTCGGTATTTTTTGTTGTAACTTTTGTTAATAAAGCAAATATCCATTGTAGACCACCTGGTGATTTTACCTCATCAATCGAATTTAATAATGATAATATTCCTTTTAATAGACTCAATTCGAAATGTGATCGGACTGATTCGTTCATATTATCAGCACCACTAAAAAATCATCATTTATTAGAAACAAATTTTAAAAGTATAGAGGTCAATTATATTCGATTTACTCGTTTTTGTTAATATTTCTAAAAAGAGCATTTCAATATGTACTCGAGGCAGTATCTGATTTTGAAAAATTCCTAATTTACAGAGGAAAAACTTGGAGCATGTTATTTTAATTGAAAAGAATCGACATTTTCATGCCTAACTTGTTATTTTTAATTACAAAATAATAGAAAATGATGATTTAATAAGAGAGTATCGTGAAATCTTTATTAAAAGTCGAAAATCAAGAGACGACTACAACTCACTAAAGCCGCGTACAGACATGACGAGGCGTGTGTCGCACCACGTTTGCAGCACATGCCTCTCTATGTGTGCACCTGCAAATTCGTAGCGAGACGTGCGCTACGTGAGCCAGAGTTTGTCAGTAAAGCTGGCGCATTCAAAGTGCCTCAGTGTGAGCAGTGCGTTGTATCGTGGACCTTCGTTTTAATTTGTGTGTATCACTCCTTCAGATATCTATCCAATTCATATAAAACTCCTATTCGGCGGACGATTCGACTAATGCTTTAAAAATTTTCAGGATGGTCCAATTAATAGGAGTTTCACACGAATTTGATACACCAGGTAATGTACCTAAAACCAAAAGTTCTTATGGCAAATCCCATTATTTGGCGAGAGATTCGAGAAAGGAGTGTAGGTGAATATCATTTTAGCAAAATTATAACCCTGTAGCTTATTTGGAAGTTGGTTAAGAAACTCTCATTTCTGACGATATGGCAAAACAACTTTGAATGACTCGAGGATTCTCCCAACATTGATTGCTTTCGTTTTTCTTAATTTTATTCTGGAATAGGTGAGAAATTTTTGAACTTTTTCTAGAATGCAATGGAGGAAAACGAAAAAAACTAATGTTGGGAGGGTCTCCGTGTCATTCTTGATCATTTTGTGTCTTTAACTCGTTTTTTAAAATTGCGACGTTGCCCAGAACGAACGTTTTTTGACCAACTTCCAAATGAGCTACAAAGTTCTAATCTTGCTAAAATGATCCTAGACACACCTTTTGCGAATCACTCGCCAAATAATGGGAGTTGCCATAAGACATTTTCGTTTTAGATGAATCATCCGGCGATCAAGAAGTTTTGCGAAAAGTAATTAAGCTGTATGTTGCCGCATGTGCGCCGCACGCTCGCAAAATCTGTAAATCTGTAAAGTCGTGTAACTGTTGGAGGACACATTTCGAAATGTCGTTTAGTTGAAAAATTAGCGAAAAAACTTCGAAAAATTATCAATTTTTTAGAGTAATTTAATCCTTAATAAATAATCAAAAATTTAGACTTACCTACAACACGCTATAATGAATTTCATACATTTATGTGACGTACTACGATCACCTAACAATAAACAATGATGCAATAATACTGGAAGATTCGATTCAACAATATAGAAGAAATCCAATTGTTGATTCGGAATTTCACCATTATTACTACGATTACGTACAAGACGAATCGATGAAATCCATATTAAAAGATCTAAACAATCTTGAATGATTACATCATGATGATTCCAATTGTTCGTAATTGTTAAAAATAATGATTGTAGAAAAACATTAGATTCCAACATTAAATTCCGATGTGATCTTTCATGTGGTATTTCAGTATGTTTTGAACTATATATTGTAATACTAATCTCATGGATACAATCACAACCCAAAAATTCAGTCTTTACTGTTGTCTTATCAGTAGTATTACGTTTGATTTTTTTAGCATTATCATCAGCATCTTTCATCGATACAGCTCTTAAATGTAATAATAATGTACGATTGCGTGATTTGAATAATTTTGGACTTGTTAATGTAATTAAACCAGATTGTTCAGTTAAATCTAGATAAGTTTTTATATTAACTGGACCTACTAGAATATCAGCATTATAAGCATTTAGATATTCTTGACTTATCACTGGATTATCACACTGTTGTAATAATGTGTTTATAGTTATTGTTTCATCAACAGCAAATTTTATATCTTTTTTATAACCACCAATACTATTTGTATTTTGTTTCAATAATGTTATCTCAATATTTGGTACATTTGTTGTTTGTAAATTAAAATGTACATCAACATGTCCTAATGCCATTGGTGTTGGTAATGTTATTTCAAATAAATGTTCATCCCATGTTGTAGTATCAGTTTGTAAACGCCATGTTTTTGTAAATTGATCACTATCTAATGTTTTTAAACGTTGTCGTTGCCTTTGTACTTGTTGTATTTCACTCCAACATGATGGTACAACTGTACAATAACCAGTTTTTAACGGTTCAAACTCAATTAAAGATTTTAATAGTTTCAAATCGGATAATGAAATCATATCGGGTGGTTCATGAAAACAACGCAATGTTTCCAAATCTTGTGATTGTTGTTGTGATTCTTCAATCACATCAATTTGTACACCAAACAAATCATCATCATCATGATCTTCTGATGATTCATTATCAGCATCATTCAAAGCATAAAAGTGTAGAGAACCTTTCTCAGTAGCGGCACATAATCGTTCTAAACCTAAAAAAATATCAGAAGATTATTAAAATTTTGAAACTCTAAAATTCATCACTTACTGTTACAATAAGCGGCCGATACGAATTTTTCATTATCCAATTTAGCAACACAAATCGTCTTCATTGTTGCCAATTGTACAATTCTAACTCTACCATCTTTACATACCATAATTAGATTACCTTGAATTGTATTGTGATCATCATTAAAATCACTAAATTTATCGATTTTCGGTAGTAAGTCAATTTCGATTGGATTTTCGAAATTTGTCAATTCTCTAACAACAATCGGTTGTTCATTTAATTTAATCATCTTCGATGTAAAATCTAATTTATAAACCAACAATACACTAATATCATCCAATTGATTTTTTAAAACTACTACAACATGATGATTATCTTGTGTTGTTTGAATTTTTGTAATATCCAAATCTTTACGATTCTTGTATTGTTGTGGTATTGAAACACATTGAATTGCCCGTGAATAATTCAATTTCTTCCACGATTTACAATTTTTCAAATCACTAATATGATCAGATATTGTCTTCTCAAAAGTCTCACTTAATATCGTATTTAATTGTCCATTCATAAATGTGTAATCTTGATTGATAAGATTCGAATTTTGTTGCATATCTACTGTTAACACTCTCGGACCTGTATGTTGTTTAGATGGTGGTGGTTGATTTGTAGTTTTACTAGGCGGTAAGAAAACTTCATCACTTTCACCCGGTATTAAAGTCTTATAAATTGATGATAAATGTTCAAGAATATCACTATTATTGTGATTATCTGTAGTTGTAGTTGTCATTTCTGTTTTTTGATCATTATCTTTATTATACATAAAATCGTAAACTACTAAATATAGACAACTTTTCCCAATTATTTCATTGGTTTGAATGATTGGAAATTCAAATTTTTGCCGATTTCGTATATTTAAACCACAAATAATTGTCGGTCTTATTGTTTGATCATTTTTTCCAACAATTGCTACAGCAGTGATCCGTTTTTCTATCAAATTCTTATCATCAACATCATCAACAGGTACACCAAAATCTTGTGTATATTTCTCTAAAATAAACGAATCAAATTGTGTTACATAGAATGAATGTGTATTCTTAATCTTTCCGGATATATCAAATACAGATATTAAACCATCATTATTAACAGTAGCTATCAGATTTGTTAGATTACTTGTACTTAAAATTTTCACATTAACACCACGATAAGTTGCATCAATTGCTGGATTTGTTGCTAAAATTACTGATAATGGTACATTTTGTGTATATTCACCCATAACAAATGGGCAAGCTGGTGAGTGTCTTTCATGTTCACTCCACGGTTCATCTGTACGTTCCCAACAAACTAAACAAACAGTACATGTGAAACACATTGCACGATCATCCCCAGAAGCATTCGGTTGATGATAGAATCCAGCTTGTGCCATTTGATCTGGTAGGGCCCATTTATAATCCATATGGGGCCAATTTGTGAAAGTTTCACGACGTTTTGCTTCACTAGCCATCGATCTACGATCCGTTGTTGTTGTACTACTATTAGATTGTTCATAATTTAATTCAGATAAACGTTCTTGTACAGCTGAAGCAACACTTAATTCTGGTATATGTTGATTTTTTAATAATAGTTCAGATACTGTATTTAAAGCGGCTGATTGTAGTAGTTCTAATGGTAATTGTAAACATACAGTATTCCATTTTTGGGCTTTTATGCCTTTTTTTGTTTGTTTCTGGGCATTTGAGATAACGTCGATTAATTCGTTTAAAACGTGTTCTGTACCGGTGGTGTTAGCCAAAGTTAGGCTCTGTTTAAATATGATTGCCTACAATAAAACAGTTATAGTAAAGTGTAAAATTAAGTGATAATCGTACCTCTGATAAGGGTAGTTCTAACTTGATTTCGGTCTTGGGATCCGAAACAGGTTTTTGCAGGATACTGTCGAGCAAAAGGACACCATTATAGTCGGATCGGACGCCGATAGCTTGTCCATCACAGAATAAAACGCGATCTTGTCCTGGTATATAACGACAAGTGACTTCATTTTGGTTGATTGCTGAAATTTCAAATTCAAGTATGATTCGTAGAAATCGTTTTTTTATTTATTTATTTATTTAAATTTTCAATGGAGGACTCACCTGATAAATAGCTAGATTGTAGAACAACACCCGAATTGACGTCCAATACACGTACAATTCCACTTTTTGTACAAATCAAAATTACGTTCAATGTTGGATGATAGATGATCGTTTTAATATCCGTATCGGCATTTAAATAACCATCCTCGTTTAAAAACCACAATTCTTCTTCAATCTCTGCCATTTTGTTTGTATTAAATACAACATCTTGCGCCATTGAAAGACACCATTTGTTGAAAAATTTGAGTCGTAGAAGGGGACGGGAAGTTAGAGTTTGACAGATGTATTAGTAATCTTGATTGGAATTCCCTAGATTTTGTGTGTTGGTAGATTTGTTGCTTGATTTGAATATAACCGCCAATTTGATTTGGATTACTAATTCTAATTATTAATTATAATAATAATAATGAAACATTAAAAAATACTTTTAAGGGCAATCTTAGGCAATTTTGAAGCAGTGAAGCACTATTCTTATCATTTGTTGAATATAAGAAATATGGAAGGTTTGGTTTAAGAATTTGGTTAAAGATTTATTGGTAAACCTGCTATGTTGGTTGCCATTTTTACTGATTTGAAAATGACCGCCAATTTGATTTAAGTTGCAAATTATAATGATAGCAACGGTAATAATAATAAGTCACGGAATCGGCGAAATTTAGAAGTTTTTGGCAATCTTGTATCATTTTCACCCATTTTTGTCAATCAATTAGTCTTTTAAGGCTATACTGGAGTCAGGAGTCGTTTCGATGCCAATTTTCAATAATATAGAGTTTGCGCCAGCCACCGGTACGTTAAAATCTCCCCGTTGAACTTTCAAGGTCCAGATTCTTAACCGTATAAGACGATTTTTGACGCTATATCATGAAAATAAGGGAACCAATGAAACACTGTCAGTATTAAACACGTGACCCCACATCCCCACGTGCACTTGAATCAATATGGCGGGTATGCGATCAATTGATCGTTACTGTCAATATAACAGTAATCTAATGTTAGTATAACAGAAATCTGTATCTTAATTGAATTTTAACAAAATTACAATGACTTTTTGGTTGGGATCCGGTTAAATAACACGAATTTGAAGTTTGATTGATGTTTATTTACACGGATATAACCATAATTTAAATATTTCGATTTAATAATAAATGATCAAAGATGTACTGGCGTCAGGTAGACAGTAGACACATCCGTTCCGTTCGGTAGTTGGTGATGGAAGAGATGGAGACGAGTTTCGAGAGCGCGAATCTGGCCTAACCGCTTCAGTCTTGCCAACTGATATTTTTGTTACCAACTGCGATTTTAGTTGGTGTCGCCACAGCACTCCCCTCCCAGTGAGCGGGACATTCAAATGTTGAAGCGAACGTGATGTTGATTTGCCGAATACCATTTCAGCCGGTGTGCGACCAATGTCTTCTTTGATGACGTTTCTCGGTGCTAGCATGATTAGAGGAGGTGATTCTGACCAGTTCCTCGATGATGCGATTAAGGCGGTTTTCAACTTCTGTGAAACCGTTCGATCATACGGATCATACCTTTCGCTTTCGGGTGGTATGCCGTTGTTTTGTTTGTTGTTGGGGTTACTGTTGTTGCTGCTGCTGTTGTCGTTGTTGTGGCGGTTGCCGTTGCGGTGATTGTTGTTGTCGTGGCTGTTGCCGTTGCGGTCGTGGCGGTTGCCGTTGCAGTCGTGGCGGTTGCCGTTGCGGTCGTGGCTGTTGCCGTTGCAGTCGTGGCTGTTGCCGTTGCAGTCGTGGCGGTTGTCGTTGTGTTCGTGGCTGTTGCCGTTGCAGTCGTGGCGGTTGCCGTTGCGGTCGTGGCGGTTGTCGTTGTGTTCGTGGCGGTTGCCGTTGCAGTCGTGGCGGTTGCCGTTGTTGTTGTTGCTGCTGCACGTGTTGTACATGCTGTGTTTGTGCTATTTGTCGTTGTGGGAGTCGCTGTTTGGCATCTTGTACGCGTTGCACAGGATCTCTGTTGGTTTTCGCGGTTGCGTTGCTCTTAGACCATCACCAGCAGAACTGTGGACTCGCGGCATCGGGGAAACACGTGTTCACCTTTTGTTTATGCGCGCGGTTTCACTTAGTTTTTAGTCGGGGTCACCACTTTGGTTGGGATCCGGTTAAATAACACGAATTTGAAGTTTGATTGATGTTTATTTACACGGATATAACCATAATTTAAATATTTCGATTTAATAATAAATGATCAAAGATGTACTGGCGTCAGGTAGACAGTAGACACATCCGTTCCGTTCGGTAGTTGGTGATGGAAGAGATGGAGACGAGTTTCGAGAGCGCGAATCTGGCCTAACCGCTTCAGTCTTGCCAACTGATATTTTTGTTACCAACTGCGATTTTAGTTGGTGTCGCCACAACTTGACGAACATAACCTAAATAACGTCGTAAAAAAAATTAAACGAGGTGATTAAAATAACAATCAATTGTAATTAATAAAATCTAAAATTGATACAGACTACAGGTAAATAATAAAAGAAATGTAATTGAATTATTTTAACAGTAATTTATGATTTGCTCCGGCATTTAAAATTAACATCGTACTACGGCATCTTTACTGAGTTATTTGAACTACTTATCTTTCATGCGGGAGAATAGATGTCATAATAGTACTAATTTTTATAGGTCCAATAGACTTACAGTGGGCTGAGTACAGCGCAAACGAAAATTTTCACCGTAAAGATTAAAGCTTCAAGGTAACGTTTTGGTGCGTAACGGTGGCTGGCGAAAACTCTGTAATATCAGCGTTGAATTGGGCGTTTCACGGTGCGACCGACAGAGGTTTCCATTTTGGAAATTTTCTCTAAATTCTAAAAAGCAGAGGAAAATGTCGAAGCATGTCAAAATCTTTTAAATCACACCATTTCTTTAATTTTCAAGATAAAAAATCGTACAGCGGGTTATTCGAAAGCTTATTCATGTGCGGAGGGTAGATGAAGCCCGAAAAATTCAGTTTTGGAAAATTTAAAAAGTTACGAGAAAATTTTCCAACAATTTCGAGGAATTGAGGCACTATAATTACCTATTAAGGATAATTATTTTGCTTTTCTTTTTTAACTAATTTGTAGAGCATTCTTTTAACTTCCCGAAAATGAACTGCTCTATGGAAAAACATTGAAAATTTTGGGAAAATCCGTCTCGGTTCTAACATACCTACCTACCCTTAAATCTCCCGAACTATTGCTGACTCATTGTCAGTTCCTTAGAAGGAATCAAAGGGGAAATGAGATACTTTTGCTTAAAAGAGAAAAAGATTGTCTCAAGTGCATGCTGGTAAGCTTGAACCGAAAAAAACAGTTTTTGTTTTCGGTTCAGCTTCGGGTTTCGCTTCGGCTGAAATTTTGGTTAATTTCTGTTTTCGGTTCAGTTTCAGTTTGAAGCCCTGATTTCAGACAAGAACCATCTTTTAATTGTAAGTAAACGAAAAAGACTTAATTTTCAGTGGCCGTTTTCACTCTTTTAACGCGTTTTTGACCCGAAACAAGAAACTTTTTCTTTCATAGCTCTATGAGATCTACAAGCTTGTAAAGTTTGATCAAAATCGGTGATTCCGGGTTGGGCACCTTCCTTCGTTAGAGATTATTATAATTTAACGGTTGTAACCAGAAATATGAATACTTTCCGCCCTTTTTTATATTTAGATTTACCAGTGGATTGCTTAAAAGGAAAAAGATAACACATAAAAAATCAATGCAATCTGTGTTTATTATAATCCAAGAAACAAGAACAATATTATCATCGTTTTGTTTACAGTTTCTATCCCAACATTTAAATTACGAAATAATGTTCAGGATCAGCTTCGTATGTACATTTGAAATAATTGTAAGCACGTTGACATAACTCTTCATCTACAAAAAGCACAAAAAAAAACGCATTTGAAATTATTTAAATAATATACAAGATGATTCACTATGTATGATTATTTGACTATAATTTAAGTGAAGCAAAGTAGTATATTGCGAATACCTGTAAAGTGTGAACAAGCCTCAAACATCTTCTTTACAGTCTCCTTACTATCGTTCGGTATGTTTTCCAAGAAGGTCTTGACATCCAAGCCACCAGTACTATTCATCTATTCATTAAAAGGTAAAGTGGAATTAGATCAAAGAGTTGGTACCAACTTATTAGAGATAAAGAGAAAGAGAGAGAAGGAGAGAGAGAGAGATACTTACAGCTCCCATTTCGCGCATAACACATTTAGAATAACACTGAAATAGATAAAATTAGAAATTTTGATAATGCTGCATGGAATAACAATAAGAATATTTTTACCTTAAACTTTTGGTTACTATTATCGAAATCACCTTGCCTAGCCTGCTCTATGGTTTCTAGACAAAAAAAAAATAATTAAAAAAGACGGATTTAGTATAGAAAAACAATATGCCCTTATGACATTATCAAATTAATACACACGTGTCTATTTATCACCATTTCAAATTTATAAAAACTATAGCCAATTAATATTACTTAATTGTTAAGTGATTGGAAGAATATTTCAAGGATTTATAGCAGGTATTTTAGCAAAATGAAGACATCGTAGCTCATTTGGATGTTGGTAAAAAAGCTCGATTTGGACATGTTTATGATTTCCAAATAAGATCTAAATACAAAAAGACACTTAAAATGATTTAGTGATCTTCCCAACTCCCAACAATGTTTCGTTTCGTTTTTTTTTTCTATTTTATTCTGGAACAGGTCGAAAAAAATTAATGTTGGGAGAATCTTCGAGCCATTCGTGGTCGTTTTGCCTGCTTAGCACATTTTTAAAATTTGTTACATTTTCTGAAACAATCATTTTTTGACCAACTTTCAAATGAGTTACAACGTTGGAATTTTGTTAAAAATGATTTCCATGTAGGTATTACCCTATAAATTTTTGAAATAATATTTGAATCGCTCTCCAACTACCTAACAGGAGTTGTCATTAGAACTGGCCATAGTTTAATTTGACACAACTCCGCTTTTATGTACTTAATTGAAATGCTCCATCTCAATATGATTATCATTAAATAGAAGTAATAGTTACCTTCTTTAACACCAGTTATTTCAACACAGTTTTTGTGCACCTTATGCATGTATTCCTCTTTTTCTTTCTTTGACTATAGGGGTGAGAAATAAAGATTGGTTAAACGACATTTTCGTTTCAATCAAAATAAAAAATAATTAATAAGAGCTCACCTTTTCTCCAAGTACATCATTCACCCCTAAGGCGAACACCCCAATAACAAAAATAATAATAAATGATGGTAAATAGTGCATTTTTGACAACTTTTGCTCTACTACCGTATTAGCATTTGTGGGCGTCTTTCCTCTTTTTATATATTTGTAAAATGCATTATTTCAATGCATATTCCCACTCCTAATCCTCCTCATTCACCTTTTTTTTTTGACTTAATTTGAAGATAACATTTTTATCAATGATAAATATACGTTATACCTATTACCTATTACATACAGGATGAGTTTTAAGTAGCGCATAAAAGTCACAACATTTCTATTTATGAGAATTTCGAAAAACTCCGCGACTAGTAACTTTTATTTTTAAATTAGTTAATTGTGACTGAGCCAAGACGGCTCTTCCAGTTACCATTGCGAAGGAATTACACCATCATCAATTTTTTTAAATGGCACCTTCAATTTTTATTGCATTTTTGGGTATAGAATTTTTTCTACGTTCAGACATATAAAAAGTAAAAATATTAGGGTGTTACAGAAGGAAATTTTTGAGGAAAAAATTCTTAAAGTTAGCAAAAATTTTTGTCATCAGAATATACATGTATCAGCATAATATACGAAAAACACAACACTTTTGAATAAGCATTGCAAACATTACTGGATTAAGTAAACGTATGCTAAATGTTTGACAAAATTATCGGAAAATATGGCGGACTTAAATGTTAAAAATAAAATAGGGGACGGTTACTTCTGGAGGAAAAATGAGAAGCATGGTTGAAGTATATGCGATCTATTTAAGAGTTTTGATGCAGATAAAACTCCCAATTATATTAAAATTTGCATCTTTATTTTTGACAATTAAATCTACCATGTTTGCCAATAGTTTTGTCAAAACTATACATACGCCTACTTAATCTAGCAATAAATCAATGCTTGCAATGCTTATTCAAAGGTGTTGTGTTTTTCGTATCCTATGCTGATGCAAAAATATTGTGATGGCAGATTGCGAGTTTTGAGAACTTTTTTCTCAGAAATTTTCTAATACATATAACCTCCTACTATTTTTACATGTCTACCCAAAATGCAATAAAAAATAATGGGTGCTATTGAAAAAAATGATGATGGCGTAATTCCTTCGCAATGGTAACTGGTAGAACCGTTTCAGCCCAATCACAATTAATTAATTGAAAAATAAAAAGCTACCTATATTGGCGTTTTGCAAAATTTTCATAAATAAAAAGTTATGGCGATTTACGTTACTTTAAAATCAGCCTGTATATGTTTATCAATGTAATAAATACGACATTTCTACAATACCTTTATAGATACATACATTTATCAATGAGAAATATACATGTTATAATAGTTATTTATGTGATAAGATAAGGATCGTAATTTGAATAATTATGGTACAAGTTGCGAAGTTTATCGAGGGAAGCGAAGGCCGAGTCTGATAAGCACGACTTGTATCATAATGATTAGTTACGATACTTGTAATATACAAAATTTTACATGCTAGCGTCAAAATTAAAAAAAAAACACTCATAAAATCAATAAAACGATCGTTTTGGACAATGTTGCAATTTTCAAAAACCAACTAAACACGCAAAACGACTAAGCATGACTCGGAAACCTTCCCAACATTGTTTTTTTTTTGTTTTTCTCTATTATATTCCAGAGAAAATACGATATAAAATGGAGAAAAACACAAAAAAATCATTTTTGGGACGATTCTAGAGTCATTCTAACAATAAGCAGTTTTGCGTGTTTAGTTGGTTTTTGAAAATCGCTACATTGTAAGAAGCGATCGTTTTTAACCAACTTCCAAATGAGCTACGAGGTTCTAATTTTGCTGAAATGTTCTCTAAGGTCCCTCTTACAAATCCTGGAAATATTTTTCGAATCGCTCGTCGATTAATTGGAGTTTCATAGAATAGACCATATTTAGATCAAACACCCTGTATAAATATATTGTTCACAGTTTATTTTGATTATGAGTATGAGAAAACATTAGAGAAAGAGAGAAAATATTTATTGCTCACAAAGGGAGTGCCGCTAATGCTGATACGTATCCAGACGAGTAGGTTACCAAAAAATCAGAGGGGTTCAATCTCTTGCCTTACTTAGGATGCGTGATATTGAAGGCAACACATCAAAGACATGAATTAATAAGCTCTTATTGCTCAAAAAATTCGGTCAGACTTAGCATTAAGCTTAAGACTTTTTTGGAAGAAAAATATTAATAGGTGTTCCTTCAATTGCCCTACGTAGGGAGTAACTCTAATATTTAAATAAGTAAGCAGCCGAAAAAAACAGATGTGTTCTAGCTTTTGCCTTATCTAGGGCCAATTGTTTTAGCCCTATTGAGTACATATTAGATACTTGATTTGAGATTTTCTAGTTAGACATTTTATTATCTTGATTTCGGTCATTTTTAAGGGTTAAACAATTTGCGCAGATTATGAGAACTCAAGAGAGGAAGAATTACAGATGTCACTGCCTTACTTAGAGCGTGGTTTTAGCCATATTGGAACAAAAATTTTACCCTCCATGCTCAATAACGAGAACCAAGTTTAAAACGAAAATCTCTGACTTTTTTTGTGTGAAATTCATTCTTCTGTGATATGACAGTAAAAATAAAACACACAAGATTGACATATATTTTTTATTATTAATTTATTAATCATTTAATTAATTTACTGGGTGTTTATATCTGTTAAAGTTATAAATAACAGAATCACGATTAAAAAATTATAATAACTTCAATGATAGTAGTAATAGTAATATTGATAATAAATACAGTAATTGCTTAATCTATTCATTCACTAATTAACTTTACTTAAAGTTACAATTAATGTTAAATATACTGAGTGACTTTAGAAAAATGACTTGATTTCATTGGTTTAAACTCTTAAATCTTTTTACCCAAAACTAATGTTTGCCTTATCAGGCAAATTTTTGGCAGGATCGAAAAAAATATGAAGGCCAAAAGAGTCTCTTTATTTTGCCTTATCTAAGGCATACTTAATTTCAGTTATTGGAAAATTTTGATGTATGTTGGCGACGATTATGATGATGATGAATACTTATAAGAGGAAAAAAGTGAAGGGTAAAAAATCAGAGGGTTTTCTTTAATTTGCACTGAGCAGCTAAGTTTTCCGATCTTGACTCTTTTGGCTACATGTCTCAAGCATGATTCTCTTTCAGTTAGCATTCCCAATCGGTACAAAAATGAATTAATAATCACAACTTTAAGTTTCTTGGAAGAGTGGAATAAAGGGCAGATAATCAAGAGAATTTCTTACTTTTGGCGTGACTATCTAAATCTACATTCATTGATTTTAACTCATTTGAGTACATGTCTAAGACATAATTCTAAGAAACTTTGGCTTTGCGTCTGAGGAAGATGCCGAAACTGGAAGATATTTTACTTTTTCCCTACTCTATTTTAGACTTTTATGTGAGCCTGCAAGGCTTCAATCAAGCTTTCTGTCACTGAGTATATTTAAAGATTCATCAGTTTTGAATACTACATTCATTCATCCATTCATTCAACCAAATTATTTACAAGATGCATTTACATGAATTTCTTAAACTTTTCCACACCGCAAGCCCTAATTTTTATCTTTCGTTTTAACGCATCTACCCTTATAGCAAATCTCTGTTTCATGAGATACCTCCGTTGATGTGCTTGTTTTGACTTCTTTCATCTCCCATGGTTCGACATCGTACTTTTTTCCATCACTTTGCGTTGTTGTTGTTTCTGGAACATCCGTTGTTGTTGTTGTTAGTATTGTAGTTTCAGTGATTTCGTCAGGGAACGTTGGAGGCATTGTTGTTGTTGTTTCTGTCTTGTCAACATTATTATCAGCATCAGTCGATATAGTCTCATTTTTGATTTGTTGTGATTTGTTTAATCCGCTGAACATGTTGTAGATGGTGTCCAAAAGGCTCGATTCTGTTGTTGTTGTTGGCTCTGCTTTCATTGTTGTAGTTGTTGTTGGCTCTGCTGTCGTTGTTGGCTCTGCTGTCGTTGTTGTTGTAGTTGTAGAGATCTTCGTAATTTCACCAAAAAGATTCAAAACAGATTGATAATTTTGTGATTCGGCTACTTCGAATTGATCCACCACCGGTCGTTTCTTAACCAACTTCCAAACACCCCTTTTTCTGTTATTTTCATCCATTGCTGTTATTGTTGTATTTTGTTTTTGATCAACGATTTGATTGGGGTCTAAAGTTTGAGCTGACGCTTGAATCCATTTTGGACGATATAGAGATGGATATGTTTCTTGATCTTCTGCATTTTCTTCTTCCCCATCAGCTGTGTAGCCATCCGGATCGATGGTTATTTGGAATGTTGGCTTCTCTGTACTTGTCGTTGTTGTTGTTGTGGGAGGAAATGAGTGAGTTTTAATATAGGACACTGGATAATTTCCACCCTCGATACCATCATCTTGGCGGAGATCTTCACCACTAGTGCCCAATGATGATTGATAATGGGCATGTCCACGATTTCTTCCACGGCCAATACTAATACGTCTTGTTGTTGTTGTTGTTGGTGTCGTTTGGATTTCATTAAATTGTGGATTAAGTCGTCTTTGTGGGATTCGGATTCTTGGACGTGACTTGACTGTTTCTTGTTCATAAAAATTTTGTGTTGGTGTTGTTGTTGTAGGGGTTGTTTGATATTTCGGCCGAATTTCGCCAATGAAACGCACAGATGACGGTGTTGGTGACGATTGTTCCTCTTCAATACTGATTTTAGGTTGTTGTTGTTGTTGTGTTGTTGTCAAAATCAAAGGCGATGGTTTATTGTAATTGGGTGGACGAATAAATCCATAGAATTCCTCTCCTTCTTCTTCGTTCTCGTCTTCTCTTCGGGTTTGCTGCTCCAGCCTAATTGTTGTGCTAGTGGTACTAGTTGTTATTGGTGTTGTTTGAGGTATTCGTGATCGACCCCTAACCCGGCCACCGCCACTTCCTCTTATTGGTTGCGATTCTGTTAACCTCTCTGTAATCTCTTGGTGATATTTGTGATTATGATAAGCACCACCAGATTGAATAGTCTGTGGGTGTTTCTCGGTTGTTTCTAGTTGTTTAATTGATCCATCATCTATAGGATGGTTTATTTGTACATTAATAACTGGCTTTGATTCTTCTATTTCTGAATTTAATTTCACATTATTAGCATCATTATGATAATCATGATCACCATCAATCTTCACTTTGATCACTTCTTCATCATTTACAGTGTGCTCGAATTGCATGTACGATTGTGGTTCAATCTGTGGTGAAACTTCTTGGAAGCCATTTGAGTGTTGTTGTTGTTGTTGGTAATTTTCAAAAATTTGAGCATTTTCAGGAACTTCAGTTGTTAACGGCCGCCCTCTTGTACGGAATCTCTGCCTATTCACCGCTCGACTACTTTCAAAATCTGTAGTTGTACGCTCTGTTGTTGTTGTTGTTGTTGTTAAACGGCTAGGCCGACGTCGACTAATAACTCGCCGATTTGGTGTTGGTGTTGTAGCTCTCTGTCTACCACGACTCCTTCTAGTTGTTGTTGTTGACACCGGCTCAGTTGTTGTTGTTGTCGTTGTTGTTGAGATACGGATAGGCTCAGTTGTTGGTATTAAAAGCTTTGGATTCAACAGTGATTTAACACTTTGATCTTGAATATCATTAAGTAGACCTGTTAGTTGAGAATTGGTTGATGTTGTTGGTGTTGTTCCAGAGATTTGGCCACGATTATAAATTAATGGTGAATAATGAGGGCCGTCTGTGATTATTTCCTGTTGTTGTTGTTGTTCTTGTTGTTGGTAAAAAATCGGCTCTAATTTATAGACATTAGCAGGGACCGTTTCAATTTCTGTTGTATACTTTGGTGCTGTTGTTGTTGTTGTTGTTATTTGTGGTTTTATATTGAATTCCTCTAAAACTGTATATTGTTCATTATTAAAACTAGTAACAGGTCTTATCGTTGTTGTTGTTGTTGTTGTTCTTGTTGTTGGTCGTGCTCTTTGGCGCTTTCTCGATCTGTTGCGTGGTTTTGTTACAATTTCATAATCGTCACTAGCCACTGTTGATGTTGTTGTACGGGACGCTGGTCGTAAAGTTGAACCACTAATTGCATCTGAATGAAACTCAGGAGTTTCAGTAAGGAATCTGTGGGGTGGTAATTGTGATGGTGTTGATTGTCTGTTTTCATAATCCCCACTAACCCCTGTTGCTGTGGGATGGGATTCTAATCGTATCCTTGAACCACTTATAGGATCTGGATGAATTTCTAGTGTTTCAGGAAGGAATCGTGAAGGTGATGGTGTTGATGGGTTTGATTTGCTTCGCGTTCTTGTTAAAATTTCAGAATTCTCACTATTCACTGTAGATGTTGGTGTTAGAGGTCGTAAAGTTGAACCACTAATAGGATTTTGATGAAATTCATCATTTTCAGCAACGAATCGATGAGGTGATGTCGGCGGTAAAGTTGAACCACCACTAACAGGACTTAAATGATGCAATTCAGAATTTCCAGCAATGAATCGTGATGGTGATGATGGTGGTGATGATGATAATGATGATGAACGTGTCCCCGATGATAAAGTCGAAACACTAACAGGATTTGTATAAAATTCAGGTGTTTCAGCAACAAATTGTGGGACGGCTGATGGTGATTGTGTTGGTGGACTAACATGAAATTCTGGATTTTCAGCAATAAAACGATTGATTTGCTCCAATTCGTATTGACTGAAGCCATGGTTGATTTGTTGAGGATTAACTTCTAGGCGATATTGATTCTGTGGCTGAAATGGTACAAAATTATGGCTTTCAGGTTGGCTTGCCGTTGTTGTAATTAGTTTTTCAGTCGTTGTTGGTTTTGTTGTTGTTGTTGTTCTTGGTGGTGGCGTTGTTGTTGATATTGTTGGGCTAAATCTATGTACTTGTGGCCCATTTTGATTAATAACGGGCAACGTTTCTATTTCATAATTGCTAATTTGTGGATATTTTTCATAATTCAATATAGATGATTCAACTGGTTTATGTTGATATTTTGGTAAATACTCTCTTGAATCTTGTTGTAGATTCGATTGAATTCCATGAAATACCGGCACGAATTGTTGTTGAAAGTTTGTACCAATTTGTGGACTACTGATGAAATCTTTCGGTGTTGCTGTTGTTGTTGTTGTTGTTGTTGTCTGAGTATTGAAGACTTCACTATTTTCACCATGCTTTAGATTTTCTTTGACAATCACTGAACCGACATGTGGTGATGGCAACGGTATTTTTGAGTAACCATCAGGTGCTTTGTAGCTTAACGGTGCAACAAAGAATGGCAAATCCTCAACCCTATGTTGTTCAATACGATTCCCATCAACATTTGAAATATACGGTAATGGGAATTTCGTGTAGCCCTCTGGCGGGCTCAAATTGTAAGGCCCGACGAAGACTTGTGGTGAATCTGAAGTTATACTGTCTTGAACTGTTATAGATTTTGCATTTTTTAAGACTCGTAACACATCATTAACTTCAGTCGTTCCGAGTTTCTCCATATAGACAGCTAAAGGAGGTTGGTGAGGCTTTCTTTTCTTTGGTTTTGGTGTTATTGTTGTTGTCGTTGTTGTTGTTATTGGTACTGTTATTGCTATTTTAGGTAGTTCTTCCTGTTGTTGTAGTTGTAATTGTTGTTGTAATCTATGGGCAGCCAAAGCTTGTTGAATGAAATCCTGTTGGATATTTTCCAATAATTGCGGACGATTCTTCTGTACTCCTTCATTTCTTATTGGTAATTGCGTCTGGTGATAATAATTCTGAGACTGTTGGCCGATTTGTTGGGTTTTCTTCAAATTTTCCAAAGGTACATAAAGAAGTTGGACACTCTCTTTATTATCAACGACAGGGCGAGATCTTCGTGTTGTTGTTGTTGTCGGTGCTCTTATCGTCGTAATTGGTGGTAATTGCGGCAATAATTCATGATTGATAACACCAGGATTCAGTGACTCGTACAAATTTGGTTGGTTAACATCCGCTGGTGGTGGTGCTACAAGAACTTGACTTAAACTCTGCTGTTGAATCTGTCTTGCTGGTGGCGGTGGAGGTGGAGGTGCCACAACAGTTCCGAATCTGTACGGATGTTGGACTCTAGTCGGCCGATGACCTTTCTGTTGTTGTTGTTGTTGCTTTCGTATATAGTCTTCATCGGGGAAGAATCTTTGACTGGGTGGTGCTTCAAGATTTAGAACTCTTCCTTGGGCTACTTGTTGAGGGTTTCCACCATCACGTCTATTCGTCGATTCAATTGGAATCCAATCGTTGGTATCATAATTTTGGCCAATATTTGATTCACTTTGAATTTGTCCAAATAATAGGTGGAGTATCAAGATCAAGGCATGAACGACAATCTGTAATTAGACGAAAAATAAGAAAGAAATTACAAAATTGAATAAAGTCACGGTCGTGCTTAATCGACGATGATATTTTTCTTTAACAGGGTAATGAAAATGTAATCAAGGACGACAAGTAATAAAAAATTAACAATTTTCGTCATAAAAATCTGAATTTTTTTTCGAAATTATACAAGACAGAACTTCAGTGTCAAAACGATTCTAATCAAGCACATTATTGGTACATTTTCTACGGCAAATTAATGGTTTTCAGTATATAATGGAACTTTTTCTCGAATTCGCCGGAGGAAAGAATATTTTTTTTACAAAAACCACATTAAAGTCGAATTCGGATATTAAAGAAGTCATAAGACACGCAGCTTAAAAAGTCAAGTAATATTTTTACAATTTTGCCAATTTGGTGTTTTATGATTTTCTCAAAGTTTGAATTCGACTATACAGTTTACAAGACATATGAGTGTTAAAATTTTCACCATCGAATGTTTGTGCAAATAGATTAGTTTCGCATTTATTTTTATATTTTTTCTTCCCTTACAAGTTTTAATACAGTAATTTAGACAAATACTTTCACTAAACTATTATTAAATGATACGTGGTTAGGATATACTTGAATGGGGCCACGATAATGGTCGAGTCCAGTATATAAACAAAAGCAGAATTCACTTTTTTTTTCAGGCTAATCATTTCGTTGAACGTTAATTAGAATTACTGTATAGTTTAAAACGTACACTAGTGAATTTAACACCAATTGTGTAAAAGAAAGTAGTTTTAGGATGATCCCTGTCATCTTAATCGTTCTTGTTTCTTTGATATACAGAAAGATAATATTCAATATTTTATTAGCTAAGATCGAAGAATTTCTCTTTGTTGATTGATAAATGACTTTCTTCCATGCTCTGTTTTTGTTTGTCTCTTTTAGAAAACTGAAGAAAACCAACAGCTTCCGACAATTCTTATTATACGCCGATAAACGAATGAAAACTGGCATTTTTTCCATGTTTCTTTTCTTTATGTTCTAAGTGTTAAAAGAAACCGGATCTAATTTATGTGCGCTAAGCTTCGATTATCAATCAATTGTAATATTAATGTATTTCTTTCATAACAAAACAAAAGCAAAATCTTTTTTATCAAATACTACTAGAATCTAAAATTGCACCATTAGATTTTTGTGCAATAATACTAGACTAGTTTCGGCTTTTTTTTTGCTTTATTTTCTTCTTAGCTCTTATTAGTTACCATGTGAATATAGAGACTTTCACTAAATTGGAGTAATTATTAGTGAGCGGTTATGATCTACAAAGTTACGTGGAACATTGAACGGAGACACAATAATTGCCTATAGAAGGTTTATTTAGAGCACAAATTCCGTTAAAAAATTCTTAATAATTACAACTAGTGAATTTGGCCACCCAATTATCGTAACAGAAAGTGAATTTTCTTGTTAATTAATGAATCTTTTAATAGAAACCTTCACCACTCTAATAGTATTCGATAATTTTTAAGATCAAATCAAAAACTATTCCACATTCTAATTTATTTAAATATCAAGGCTGTTATCTTTATTGTTCGTATTTATTTAATAGTTAATATCAAAAATTCTCAACATTTCCCAATCGGTTACCGTTTTACAAAAGATCGACAAATTTCTCTTTTTTGCCATGTTATCTCTTCCTATAATTATAAAGGGTCTTTTCTCGCTCTGTTTTGCATCAGGTTTATCTCTGATTTTCTAGAGAAAATCGTTATTTTTTTCAGATTGCAGATAAAAACAAACCCGGATCTTATCATGAGGTTAGTATGTTACAACTTTTGATTTCGTTTTAATCCTTTTAATAATTTTTTTCAACATTAATAACCACAATTAAATTATTAAATTAACCACCAAATCGGTTAGGCTTTCACCTGATATTAAAATTCTTTTTTTTTTGCCTTAGTTTGGTTCTTTACTGATTGTGAGTAAATTTAAGAAAAAGTTGTGTATATAAATTAGAATTATTACGTTTCCTTTTTCTTACAAAATTCCTAATTTATGGTCAATTTAAAGGGGGAGAGAGTGTGTAGAGGAATATTGTGCAATTCTGTATTGTTCCATTGGAAATTTCATCTAGAGATTCTTTTTTTTTATTTAATTATTTATTTAATTTCTATCAAAGCTTCGAACAGGAACTGAACCGAAAATCGAAAAAAAGCCAAATTTTGACCGGAACGAAATCTGGAGCTGAACCGAAAACACAAACCGGTTTTTTTTTCGTTTTAAGTATACTTAGCACAATCTTTTTTTGTATCTCCCCTTTCCCTCCCTAAGCACTGAGGGCACTTAACACAACCTTGTAAGTAAATTACCCGAGGTCAAAACTACCATTTTTTTTTTGTAAGTATTTACATAGGTATTCTAAGGGATCCGTATCTTTTCGTTCGATTAAGGGAGATATTGAGGGGTAAAAGTTGCGCCTACAATATCAGCTTTTTTTTAGAATACCTCTGTAAAGGCTTAATACTTTTTAGTGGCTTAAAAACTTCTTAATACAGATTCATTAGTGCTATCAAGAGGTGTAAGCTGCATCTTCATCCCTTGTTCGAGGGTTTTTCTACATTTAACATAGTCATACCCTGTAAATAGTGCTTAGTGGTTGTACATTTTAGGGTGAAATTTAAGAATTTGGAAATTAGCACTTGGAACTGAACCAAAAACCGGAAAAAACACGTCATTTTTGCAGGAACGAAAACCGGAACCGATCTACCTAATATTATTTTCTTTAATTAAACCGGAATGAAAACCGGAACAAAAAACTTACGGTTCAAAGCCCTGGTTTCTATTCTCCTTCGATCTTGCTAGACCAGAGAATTAAATTTATTTTCTTGTTGGTATTATTAATTAGAAACGTTAATTATTTAAACAAGCAAGTTTGACCGTTTCTATTTTCTCTAAACAATTCTACAATAAACTACCGGTTTAGTTTGTTAGTTTTTTCACTTTTTAGGAATGTTGACCAGGAAATAAGAGAGAAATTGAAGTATATAAAAACAGGTAAAGATAGTCTGTATTAAAGCCATTTTTGTACTCGAATTCAATTTTTTTCTTTGAGAAATATCTCGAATTTAAAATTTTGAAATTCAGAACTTCAAACAATGCTATTTATATTTAGTTTAAAAACTTTTCACCGTTTAAAATCGATTCTGTTAAGAAATAGATAGTCTAAATGCTTAAAAGTTGACAAGATCTTATTCATTAGCACCGTTTTGAATATTTTTGCGATATTTTAATTTTTATGTAGTGTTTAATTTAAGAAATCATGATCGATAAGAATTTAAGATTTTAGAATAAACTACTTAAGCCAATATACTTTCTGGTAATTTCAGAAATTTCTCTTAGAATTTATCTGGAATAAATTTATATTTCTCGAAACCGGTAGTTGACTTGTAAACCACATAAGCCTTTCAATTTTTTCGGCTATAATTATCTCAAAAAATGGAAGATTTTTTCAAAATTTAAGGAAATACAAGCTACAATAAATATTTATGAATCTATATATCAACTTTCTAATTGAAAATAAACCTTATATACTCTATTATTACTGTTATTACTTATTCGTATTATTACTCATTCTATTTTCTTTTATCTGTCTTAATCAAAATCAGTGATGTATGTAAAATTCCTCATTCTTTACTGATTAAAATCCAACAATTAAAAGACATTACACAACACTATTTAGTTAATTATTACTCAATTTGTTTTTGTCTCTAAATTTACAATAATCCTTACCATTGTTTTATGATTAATTATTTTAATCCGACTAGAAGACGGTGTATACAATTGGCACAAAATTTCGTTAATTTTTTTGTAGAAGATTCACATAAACTCATAAAAATTCACATATCACTAATTTGCCTCTAATTTTTCAACACTAATTTTCCAAATAATCAAACATTTATTGAAACTAAATCGAAGAGAAAATCTTGTTGTTTTTGTGTTCTCCACGCACTGGATGTTTGAGATTTTGGTTCCGGGCAAAGAAAGTCTTCGAGAGGCCAGCAATGTTGCTTTTATACCCACATTCTTGTTGTTCCTGTTGTTATGTGTGTATTTGTGGCGATGGTGTAGAGAGAGGGGCACCACCCTAATCTAAACAATTACGACGTGGGTGGCATGGAGAACTTTTATTATTTTTCGATGAGGGTTGAAACTCTGTTTGTATCCATATAGGTGTGGTTGTTGATTCATTTATTAAAAGGGAAGGAAACATTGTTTTCTACAGGAGAACTTTCTTATTTCATGGCTCTATTAAATTAAATATTAACGTTTAACTTTTGGATATGTAAAATATTCGTTGGCTGTGCAAAATTAAGAGATCTGTAAAATTACAAAAAAAACGAGCGAAATGTTAAAGTGAAGGGAAGTTCCTACCTATGTGTGGTAGAAACTCGTAGCTTTTATATTTTTCTTTATTTCATTCTTTCTGCTTCATATGAAATCTTATTGCTAAGAGAGATATTTGAAAAAATTACGTGTCCAATCTGTTTTTTTTTTCCTCTTTTTCTCTACCAAATAATTATTAGTGGTTATGTTTTTATGCAAGACCTTTTACATTTATAGAAAACCAAACAAGAATAGAACAGAAAAAAAAGTATAATTATAGGAAAGTATTAAAATTATGTAAAACTTATTATAACACACAACAATTCGGTTGGATTATTCATAAAATTTGTGATAGTTTCTAATTTTTATCCAAACAAAAATGAGCATTGACACACTAATTAAAAAGCATCTTACTTAATACACTTTACCTAAAATTTATTGGCTAATAACATAAGATATTCTTTAACAGCATGTCAAAATACATTTTGGTATCATTTCCTTTTTCTCTCATCAGCATTTTCACCCTCACCAACACGCATGCTTAAAGTATGATGTACAAATGCTACACTAACGCCGATAAGGGGATCAAGACGTATCTATGACGACCAAAAATCTTCCAGTTTTCCTAGGGATAGACTTGACTCAACCTGATTTTGATGGAGATTGAAGTTCTTCTATTTTTATTTGTATAAGAGACATGTTAAAAGTGGAAGGAGCATTGCTATCAATTTCCATCACTTGATCTTACTTAATCCACCTAGGATAAAATTAATTGGCTAATTCCATGTTTTTTTAACAGCATGTCAAAGTACATTTTTTGTAGCATTTTGTTTCTTCTCTTATCAGAATTCCCCTTGCAACACGCATGATTAAAGTATAGTAATACAAATGCTACAATGATTAGAGGGTAGATGCAAGATTAATGCTGATAGGAGGATCAGAACGTACCCATAACGGTCTGAAATCTTCAAATTTTGCTAGGAATAAACTTGACTTGACCTGACTTTGGTAGAGATTCAAGTTCTTCCTCAATTTTTAATTTGTATGAGAGACATGTTAAAAGGGATGCGGCTTTTCTATCAATTTTCACCACTTCAAGCTCTCAAATACGAAAAAGTACTAAGAAAAGTACCCATACTTACTTAAATTAAACCGGGTAGGTATATAATATTATATAATAAATTAAGTTGTAATTTTTGTATTCTTAATTATTCCTAGTGTAATTGCTACAACAATAAAAAAAAATCATTATTTTGTTACTTGATTGTTAATGTACTTAATATAAATATTTACAAATTCTAAAAACGTACATAATGAGAATAAATAAGTAATAAATATGTGCATACATGTGAACATTTTGAGTACTATGTGTCTCTGTAATTCGTGCATCTTTTCAATGAATTGAATACGTCTATTATTAAATTATTTTTATGAAATCAATTAGGTAATAAACTTAATTGGAATTCATTTAAGCCAACGAAAATAATCAAAATTGATAAAACGAATTGATTGTAAATATGCTAATCGTCTAAAAGAAAACGTTTACAATGTCTGAAAAACAATTCCTAGTATAACGTAATATTATTATTGCTAATAATTACAAATTTTCCGCATTCATAACGCACACATAACTACACGTTTCTTTTTAGGAAAGAGTAAGCTGTACGTGCAGACCTGTAAATTTCAAAAAGTGCATGAAGAATAGATTTCAGCAGGACAAAACAACTTCACTGTAAGGTATAATCGCCTAAAGAAATTGTGAGCTTCCTCAATTAAGTCATTTAGATGCTGAGTAGCTCAGAAGATTAGAGTGGAGGGTCTAAGAAGAAGAGGCTCATCGTGGAGAATTTTTGCCTTAATTAATACCTAGAACATGTCCCGAATCTTATCCCCTAATTGAGACAAAAATTTGGACACACAATGTGCTGTAAGAAGTAACAAGACTGGCGCTTTTAGAAGAACTCAATTTTGTTCTTTTTTAGATCTTATGGAAAAATTGTCTTTATTGTTTCGTTCGATATTTATTAAAATTAATAATTCATCGTATTTCGATCTTAAGATGCACAACAACTGTGTATCTTTTTTAATAGAACGAAACTATACTTTCTAGTATAGTTTTCGAATAAATTTCTAATTATTCTAAACTTACATGCGTACATTATGTGCTACACTACAAAATTGTCCCATTAGAAGAATAAGTTTGAGGCAAAAAAAAGCAAAAACGCGAATGGTACATTTAATAATTGGAGCATAGAGTAAATAGTGTGGCATATGCGATTATTTCTTAGTTTATTTATAATTAGAGCAAAACACAAATAAATATTAACAATCTTTAAATGTAAGTAAATACAATTAAGGAAACGAACATGCAATTAAAATTGATTAATATTTATTCGATAATCGAAAGAGAAAATTGTTGAATTAGTGTTTGAATGGAGAAATGAAGAAGTACTCAGTTTGGTTGACGGTCAAGTTCAATGATGTTTTCTAGAGAACACAAAACCAAAACTAAAAGAAAGAGACAACGGAAGGTCACCTAAAGCCATTGGCGATGATCATCACCGTTTAAACTTTCTCTCATTGTCAAACATCTTCCCATTGATGAAATCTAATAGTGGCCGCTGGAGGAGCTTCAATAAAAACAACAATCAATCAAAAAGACGAACGATTCTTATTTCGCTTCTCTTCTTATTACAATAATTATTATTATTTGTTTATTTCTAAATTTGTTGTTCTTTTTTATTAATAATAGAAAAGTGTGTCATGGTCTGCTACTTTCTCGCCGGTCGTTGCTGCTGTTGTTGCAGTTGCTTCTCTCAAGAGTCCGGTCCGAAATCAGTGAAATACCACACCTTTCTTAGATCTCTTAAAAATATTTAAAAATCAAAAATATGAACTCGATAAAAGTGAAAACAGGAAAAAAGAATTCGGTTGTTGGTACACAACACAAAGTTCATTGTACTTTAAAACTTACAATCCCAAAAAACGTGTTTTCTTAGTATTTCTTTATATTTTTAGAAATCTTGAAAAAATCCAGAGAATTGTTGAGATTTTCGATCGAAAGTGTTCGGTTTCTTTTGAAATAACAAAATGAAGTAAACTACCCTTAATAACGGGGGTTACTAAATAGAAAATTAAGAATTCTATCTTGTGAAAGCTAGAATATTGAAACAATTCTTACTAAAGTTCCATAAATTGCCATCGATTATCATTTGCGATTCAAGTATGAGGTGATTCATGTAAAACGAAAAGTTCTATGGCAACCCCCATTATTTGGCTAGGGATTCGAAAAATATTTCAAGGATTTGTTGGAAGTTCATAAAGAAAATTTTAGCAAAATTAGGGCTTTATAGCTCATTGGGACGCTTTATTTCGACAATATCGCGATTTCCGCCAACGAAATACTTAAAAATGGCTCGTAGATCACCGTAAAGATGGTTTTTCCCATTTTTCTCATTTGTAGCCTTGAAAAATTGATTTAAAAAAAAACGCGGTGGAGATTTATCGTGGGAAATATGAATGAATCTAGTGTGTCACCTCTGTTGTTTACTGTTTATAATTTGATAGGGTAAGATTGTTTACGTTAATTCAGTGTTTATTGGTCTTATTCTGATTTCCTTTAATATAAAAATATTAAAAGTCACATAGTTTTATTTATTTCTAATGTTCCCAATGTCAAGGATTTTCTTTTGAAAAACAATCACTTAATTAGCATAAACAATCTTCCCCCATCGGATTAAGAATAGAAAAAATAGGTAAATGACCTCTTCATTCATAAAAATGTTGGAAAATCTGTGTTTTCATTTTCACAAGGATCCTGTGATGAAAAATGAATAAAAACTATTTTAAAAAGATCTTCTAGGCATTCTTAGTCGTTTGATTGGTAAAAGCGATTAGTAAAAAACTTTTGACCAATTTCCCAATGAGCTACAAAGCCCTAATTTCGCTAAAATGTTCTCTGGTGATCCCCCTACAAATCCTTAGCTGAATAATGAGAGTTTCTGTAAGAACCTTTCGTTTTATGTGAATCATCCGGTATATATAAGCACATTGAATCATAAGAGAACAATTTCCTTGTTGAAACTGGTACAATTTCGTAAGCCTACCACTCAAATCTCGGTGAAGTTGTTCACCTTGTGTGTATGTGTATGTGTGTATCTATGTGTTAGTGCATGTCTAACAAAACAATTGTTTTAAAATTTTCTGGTTGCATAATATCCAAAGAGATTTTAATAATAAAAAAAGTGGAGACTTATTATATTACAAAAACAACAATTAAATTCAATTATTAATTCAACAATTTTTATTTTAAAATTTTTAGAGAATAAGAATAGTTACAATAGAATAATTTTTGATTAGAACCAACACAACCAATAACAACAAGATTTTCAACAAATAAACCTTTAAACTCTGTCTATTCCGATTCGGACGACTGGACTTTCACATGTATGACCTTGGGTGCACAGTACGCACACTTGCTTTAAATTTTTTGCAAGTCAAGTCGTCTAAATCTGTATAGATGCAGTGTACAAATATTTCTCTTGAAGACAAAACAATAACAAGAAATTAATTTTAATTGACTGAGTGTCTGTGTTTTTTATTTTATTATTTAAAAATATCACTCTTATTGGCAAGAAATCAATTTGAAAAATATCTTGTGCTATAATTTTTTTTTCTTAAGAATAACATTTAAGAATTATATAAGTGCAACAAACATTCACAAAGTAGTTCAAATCAAAAATATATACCTACCAGATGATTCCTTTAAGTAAAATTTAGATGAATCACCCTGTATATATTTTTTATAGTGAAAATTACAATGATTTAATTAATCTAGAGAGAATTTTCGCATTACACGAAAACATTAACGTTAATTGGAACTGTTTACAAATCGGTTTACATTAGTTTAACGTTAATAAAGTTAGCGTTCGATTCGTATTTTGTAATGCGGATATTTCTTGTTATTTTTATTTAAGTTTGCTAGAAAAAAAGCACCACTTTTCCAGTAATTTACGATAATCTTATGATTAAAAAATACTTAAATCTAGGAGCTATACTTCAGCTACTCACTATGGCCTTAAGAAACATAAATATGGAAGAACTAAAAAAATTTGGTGTTTTATCGAGAAATTCTCTAATTATTTTATTTTTATTGGGGGTAGAAAAATACAAAAATTTTTAAACATTAACAATCTCCATGATAATCATGATATAATATTGTTATTAATGGCAGACTCACATCTTTTGGTATTCTTTTTGCGCATGCGCGCGCTAACTAACTAACTAACTAACTAACTGACTATAAAGTCAAGTCTAAACCAAGTTTAGTAATAGCGATGAAATAAACAATACAATAAAGGGTTATTTTATTGTAAGTCAATCAGTGGAGTTTTCTGAGTTCTGCGCATGGGCGTACTTAAAGTGTTTATGGACAATATACGGAGTATCCATTGCCCATTATTTTTGAGGACTTTAAGGGTTAGACTTACAATGAGGAAGGAAGAGAGTGCCAGTTAAGTAAAACTTTGTAGCTCTCAGCAGCTTGAGCAAAATACTCATAAAAGGTTCAGGATATGTCTTCTAAGAGAATCAAAATTTTCGACAGATATGAGTTTTCTGAAACTGTTCAAAAATGTTTTTACTGCAAATTTTGCTAGACTTAATTTTTGAGTGTAAGATTATGCAGAGGCTCCTTAATAATAACAAAAACTCTTTTATAAATACAGGCTTAGTAATAATAATTAGAGGCTCCTTAATATAATGAAATCTGAGGTTATTTTTTCATGGTGTGGTACACAGAATTTTGCAGGTCCTCTGCGTTATCAAAAATCCAGTTTTAGCACCACTGATCGATTTTTCAACAGAATAACCCCCATTTTTTCTAAACTAAAATCTGTCAATCATAAGTCTGCATTTGCGTATATATACAGGGTCTCCCGTAAGTCGCGCATTTCCTGCTAAGGAGCAGATAGAGGATGAAATTCTAAGGAGAAAAATCTTGTACCATTTTTTCATCTGACGCACAGGTAATTAGTTATTAATTAAATGAAGTAGCCAACCAGGTGCTCTATTTGTTTGAACGACTGTCGCGCCAGCTTGCTAACTGGCCGTTTCCCACGTTCTACCGTCAAGACTCTTTCCTTCTCTCTTTGTACCGCTATATCGAGCACCTGATTGGCTACTTAATTTAATTAATAACTAATTACCTGTGCGTCAGATGAAAAAATGGTACAAGATTTTTCTCCTTAGAATTTCATCCCCTATCTGCCCCTTAGCAGGAAATGCGCGACTTACGGGACATCCTGTATATACCTACATATCACTAATATATCTTCAAGTTCAGACATACGTCATTAATTCTTAGTTACATCAAAAACGTAAACGAAAGATTTCCGTTTTATTTTACTCGTCAATTTTTGATTTTCAAGTTCTCAATTAAAGGTAAATTTCGAAGCACATAGTAGATATGGAATACAATAGTGTGTAGTGGGGGAGAAGAGGATGGGACATTCGTTCTCTCTCTCTCTCTCTTTCTCTCTCGCACACTTTATGCACACTCGCACACTCATTGCTTTCTTTATGGAACTTTTTGATAAATATCGTAGATGGTGAAATTCGAAAACGTAAAGCGTAACTCTACCGTAGCGGTATTTTCAATAGATACATAGGAGAAACATTGGTCCCGCCCATCTAGACTACTTGCATATTAGTTAGAAAGAGACAGAGAGAATAACGTCTTTAGGATATTTCCTTCTTTGTCAAATTACATATTTCATGAATAACAGACAAAGATATCAAATCTACATCTACAAAACACATCTTTTAAAACAGAAAGTTTTCAAGGTTCTTTCGTACAAAAGAAATTGCTTTGTCAAAGGATTAAAGGTGGGAGGTAATATTCGCGATCATTTTTAATTTCTAGACCATTTACGTTCTCTCTGACTCTTTCTAACTAATATGTAAGTAGCATAAATGGGCGGGACTAATGTTTCTCCCATGTATCTATTGAAAATACCACTACGGTATACATTTTTGATCAATGATCGACAGAAGTAACGACCTACCTTCTCCACATTTACTGCCTACTTTGAAAAAAAATCCTTTATATTTCATTTAATTAAGCTATAATAATTTAATTTAATTTAATCAGACTTTTCTTTGATTCGTTCAAGATGACGACATCTATTTTTATAACGTACAACATTTCTAACAAAAGCAAAATCAACCCTCCTCCACTAGGACGTTTTATGTTTCTTTTTCATTAAATCACGACGACGTTGTTGTTGTTGATGGTGGTGTTGCTGATCCGATTCTGGATTAACCAAAATTTTCAAATCTTTATAATCCAACTGCAAGCAGCCATTCAAGTAATGAATAACCAACGATAGAAATCAAATGAAGAGTGGCCAAACAATTTGTCCACATCTGCCCATTATCAATAATTAACTGATCAATTAAAAATGATACATACATAAAAGAACTACCACCACCCCTTTTTTGTTAGAAATGATGCAGATGTGTTAAATTAAATGGCGTGTGCGTTATATGTACAAACAAAATGAAGATGACAGACTTACCAACATCTCATCATCAGGTACCCGTGAGAGTAAATCTAAAATTTCGTTGTTTGGTACTGAATGGGGTCGAAGTATACGGCGTAGGAACTTATTCGTACCCCATAACATCAATAAATACCGTATTGGTATAAAATATAACACCACTGTAGCGGCTAATAATAATGAAATAGCAATCCATGATAGATATGGTACTGTAAAATTGAAAGTACTACAAAAGCAAAATTAAATTAATTTTATAAAACTAACAAATTAATTTCATAATGGGATACTTTTTAACACTCTCTAATAACGAAGCAATCCGTCCGATAGCATTCTGGACACCTTGAGTTACCTCTTGAATAGCTTGAAGACGTTCTTTAAGGCTCTTCTTTTCCTCTTTCTCTTTATCATCATCATCATCTTCATCTATATCAGAATCGGCTGTTTCATCCCATGGTATTGAATTTGGACCGGTTAATGTACGTACAATGTATTGTTTTAGGAAGATCAAAAGACCACCAACTGGTACCATCCATGGTTGGAAATAATAGCACAAAATTAGAAAAATTACCAAAGCGATGAAACTTTGAAGTTTTGATTCCCATTCAAAACAGCTCCTAAAATTTGATGGTTTTTCTTTGTTTTCCTAGGCAGAAATATAAAAGGGTTGAAAGTTATCGGACGCCATAAGTGATACACGAGACACCCGGTATGACGAAGGTGTCGATTCTAAATATGGTCGATTCTATATAACTCCTATTAGTTGACGAGCGATTCGGAAGATATTTCAAGGGTTTGTAGAGGGTCCCTGGAGACTATTTTAGTCAAATTAGAACCTTGTAGCTCATTTAGAAGTTGGTCAAAAAATGCTTGCTTCTATAGATGTCACGATTTTAAACTTGCTGCACATTCAAAAGTGACTCGAAGATTCTCTTAACATTAATTTTTCTCGTTTTTTTTCCAATGCACAGGTGGAAATGTTTCCCATTTTTTGTAGAATGCACTGGGGTGAAACAAAAAAATCAATGTTGAAAGGCTCTTCAAGTCATTTTTAATAATTAACGTGTTTAGTTCGTTTTTGAAAATTGTAATCTTGTCCTAAACGAGAGTTTTTCGACCAACTTTCAAATAAGTTAAGAGGCTCTAATTTTGCTCAAAAGATCTCTAGGGATCCCTCTACAAATCCTTAAAATATTATTCGAACCACTCGTTAACTAATAGGAGTTCGATCATATCTACCCTTACTTATTATTAGAATCGACACCCTGTAAAAAAAGTGTGTTTTTTAAATGTGGTCAATTCTTATGACACTCCTAATAGTTGGCGAGCGATTCGAATAATATTTAAGGGGTTTGTGAAGAGTCTCTGGAGACTACTTTAGCAAAATCAGAACCTCGTGGCTCATTTCAAAATTGGTCAAAAAGGCTCGTTTCTGACAATGTGGCGATTTTCAAAAACTATTCAAAGACATAAAACGTCTTAGAGGAGACTCGAAGAACCTCCCAAACATTGATTTTTTGTTTTCCTCCATTTTATTTTGCAAAAGTTGAAAATGCAATGGAGAACAGCGTAAAAGTCACAGTTTGGAGGGTTTACGAGTTATTCTCAGTCGTTTTGCATGCTTTGTTAGTTTTTGAAAATTGCGAAATGGTCTAAAACGAACGTTTTTTGACCAAGTTCGAGGTTCTAATTTAGCTAAAATAGTCTCGAGGGCGCTCTATATAAATCCTTGAAATATTTCTTGAATCGCTCGTTAATTCATAGAAGTTGCATAAGAATTCAGCACATTTACAAGAAACAGCCCTGTAGCAAATAGGGATTTCTAAATAGATGCGGTCACCCCAGAACCATAAAGAAATGAAAATAAGAGATAATGTAATTTTTCCACACTATTGGGCATCCGATAACTTTCAAACTTTTGATACTAACTGGAAAATTTTCCCAAACTCGTAGAAGTACATAACGAACACTTTCAATCTTAAGACATTCCTTACAAACACTTGCCGTTTAAATTTCGTCTCACCCTGCATGAATTTTTCCTCCTTCGGATTTAACGTTCTGATAAAAGCACGTAACGGATTCCAAGCAATGTGCATCTCCAACAAAATTTGTGGATTATTCCCTTTAGCTCGACTACGTAATTTACGATCTTTCAATGCATACCAACGTTTTTCACCATTGCGTATCCTCAATAGTGGTATCATAACTCTACCAAGAAACTCAACTTTATGATCACGATCCTCATCGAACACGGTAATGTCTAAAACGTTATTGATATCTTTAATATTGAACGTGAAAATCTTCTGCCATGATGGTGATAAAGTTTTATATTCAGTTTGTGTTTGTAATCGAGCATTCCCCAATTCCAACACACAGAATGGATCACTTTTTCCGCCAAGATCTGCAGCAGCCAAACCTGTTGCCCGATACACTTTCACTGTTAAATGGCCGACATCTTTGATATTGTGGAAGGTACGTGGCCATGTGTAACGACTCAGGATCATTTCACGTTCACGTGGATTCTCTTCGTACGTTGTCAAATCTGAGATTGTCTCAGAAGCTGTGGTGCCGCTTATCGTTAAAAGGAGATACAACGAACCAGCTCCTTCTTCCAAATCTTGCCATAGACTGTGAGTTCGTTCACGGTCTAATTTAGATAAATCGATAACACATCTGTAAATTGATCGTTTTATGTATTCATTAAGAAATTAAGAAAGTTATTGGGTGATTTACCGGCCAATAAAATCATCCCTTGATCGATCTTTATCCCATACGGTGATCTCTAATTGTTGATCACCATCATCGTACAAATGTAAATCGAATTGTTCCAACCAACGGGGATTTAATGAGCGCCAAACTACACGACTTTTATACTTTTCATTCCCTAATCTACAATCCTCCAAGAATAAATTATCACAGAAAAGGGTGTGTGTGAGAAACTCACCTGAATTTTACATAGGGATCCGAAGTGCCAGTTTCTGGATCACAAGCCAATAAATTTTTACCCTCAACTAAGGCTATAGTAACAACAGAACTCCAAATTTGGGATTTCAAACGTTTATTAACATCCGAGATACGGCTATTTTTTTGGTAATACTGTAAAAAATGCATGACTCATTTTACACGATCCTTTAAAATAAAATCTTGTATATCTCTAATGTCTCTACGTTAACTATAAGAAATACCGTGTTATATAAATCCGTGTAATATGAAGCGAGATATTAGAGAGTGAATATTCCAATTCCTTCTTAATATAGAAGAATATTTGGGTGATTATGGAAACGTTTTGGTAGAAGTTTTTATCCAACTCACGAATAATTTTAGAGCAGAATCGTGTTGTAAGTTGAATACCGTGTTATAAAGAGAATATATGTATTTTAAAAATACTTAACTCATCGATACAGTTTTATGTGAACTCGTCTTATGTGCTTTACCGTGTAAAGTGAGTCTCGCGTAAAAATACTCTTGAAGAAAAATGGAAGTACCTGTTCTTTATCTTCTTGACTCTTTGGGTACAATGTAACAGTCAATAGAATTTCCCCCAATGGAGTTTCCGGTGGTTTTGCTGGATCTTGTAATGATAATGTAATGTCAGTTGTACGATTTATATCAATTGTTGTCAAATCTAAGAAGGCTGAACCCATAAAATCATCCTAAAGTACCAAAATCAATTAAAAACAGTTAATTTTAGCACTACAATATAATGCTCGGTACTGCTTCTCACACTTAAATCTCGATTTAAGCTTTGTATTGCAAGAACCGAGTTTATGTATTAAAAATCCACACCAACTCACCTGTAAGCCCCAATCATAATCGAAAACTTTCAGCTGGATGGGCAAAAATGGATCTTCAATTGGTATAGTGAAACTTTCATCCCAAACAGGATTCAATTCACGGTACACAGTACGGGATTTGTAGACTAAACGACCGCCACATTTAAATTTCACATAAGGATCACTCAAACCTAACAAAAAAATAAAGGGTAATTTACTCTTAAGACACAATAATTGTTCGTGGATAATTGGCGGGCTTTATAAATTTCAGTTTGCGTTAAGTGGCGGACTCTGTATGTTTCTCAATTTCCACTAGTGGTGCATCCACCATTTTTAAATACATTTTTTACATTTTTAAAAGCTGTTAAAAGTTTACTTACCATTTTTGTCCATGGCGACCAACCCATTTCCGCGACGTAAATGCACTCGTAACTGGAAGAAGGAGTGTTGACGTAGAGCTGCCTCTCTTCGTCTTGTAATTTCATCATTTGAACTCAACTAAAACAAATATAGCGAATTAATTTTCATTGTTTTTTTTTCTTTCTTATAAATCTATCTCCACTCACTGGAAGTAGATCAAGACCCGCCACGGCACCGGGTGTAGGCGCCCTAGGCCTCGGTGAACCACTCTGAGAGCTCTGTGTGGTATCGCCACCGCCGCTAATAACACTGGTGCCAATACCAACACCACTACTAGCACAAGTGCGGCTCAATGGCGAATCTGTAAATTAATCAATTAAATAAAGTGAAGTAATTACGAAATGAAAAATATAATAAAAGAATAACGCCTGGCCCATGGGGGGATCGAACCCGCGACCTTCGCGTTATTAGCACGACGCTCTAACCAACTGAGCTAATGGGCCTGTTGTTGTTCTATTTATTCTAATTACAATAGTTCTACAATTAGATTATGTTTACAATAATTGATATTAAAAAAGGTAAAAAAATTGTGTTTCCTTCGAGCCGGATTTGAACCAGCGACCTATGGATAACTATTCAGAAACACCTCTACAGTCCACCGCTCTACCAACTGAGCTATCGAAGGATCTTATTTGCATTTGCATCTTATGACATTGATAAATACAATCGCCAAAAATTATATACAGGGTGATTCACTATGGTTAAGTTACTAAACAAATACTACTTATAATAATACCCGTTTTAGTATAGATCCTATGTCGTGGACTTTGTGTACTTGGTGTACTATGATCACTACTCAAATCGGCGGCGTAGTCAGTTGTCGAATCCTGTCGACCTGGTGATTTGTTGTGGTGACGTCGTTCACGGCGCCCGTGGTGGCCCCAACGATTCTACAATCAAAAAAATTTAAATAAAAAAATTATAAATAGGTACACGCTGACACTTGGAGAGGATTGTAAATCGAACTAAAACGTGCTCGAGTATCGGAAATTAATGGAATATGTATCTGTGACAAAAAAAAATGGAGCAAGCGTATTCCTGACTCTATGTAATAGTAATAAAACATCAATTATTCATACGAAATTTCAATGACTATCATATAAAAGATTAAATATTGTAACTATATGCCTACATATCGTCAATATTTAATTTTTGCACCCCCTTAAGCATTATTAAAAAAAAAAAATTAAATTCATGAAATTTAGGAAAATTTATAGTGGTTGGTATCGTTAACATGAGAACTAGAAATTTAATTTACATTTTAATTTAATTTATAATTTACATTTATATTTATTATGATAATTTATAATTTTAATTTATATTGTAATTTTCTTCTTCCTGCCACTTGATTTTATATACAGGGTGATTCAAGAGAATAGCTTCATATAAGTATACTTAAGAAGTTCTTATCGATGGATATTGATGAAATTTGAATAACTGAAAAATTATCAAAGATAAGTATAGGAGATGCTAATACAGTTTGATGCAGAATTTTTTCTCTGTCTAACCATATAAAAAATATGGTATTCCATTTAAAATAAGCAAGATATTATAGTTTGACAATTGCCTGAAGGAACAATCTATTTCAGCTAAACGCTGAAATATAATTGTATTCTGTTTGAACTAATAAAAAGTAGATTGCTTATACTACTTAAATTCCATATTTAAATATGCTATAGCTTAAAAAGTATGAATTTTTCAATCAAACACTGCAAATTTTAAAATTCCATTAAAGTCTGTAATATCTAAAAAAATTCCAGCGCTAGACCATGGGTCATGTTATCAAAGTCCTCTTTAATTTCATCAAAGAATTGAAAATTTAATAAAAAATATGCTATACCATTTAAAATAAGAGATTAGGGTGTACTACCCCACATAAGGCGTAGGGGTAGTGCTAGATTAATGAAAATAATTAATTCTCGGATTTTCATTGCATTAAACTAAACAAAACTTACTGATCTATTTATATTAACATAAATTTTTTTTATCAAACTTTAATATGTAGGTATGTAGATTTATACATCTGTTTTCTAGTGATGATCTTAATTTTTGACAATTCCAAGATTACTATTACTGTTATTATTATTATTATTTGTTAAAAGTTAAAAATAACGAAATGTATGTATGTATAGTTGAATTACAACAAATAGAAGTACATTAAGACGGCTTAGCGGGAAAGAGTTGGGATCTGCAACTATTAGTTGTAGGTTCGAATTTGGACTTGTTGAGTCTTTTTTTGAATTTTTCGACTTTTTTGCAATTTTACGTGCTCAACCAAGTTGTTATACAAAAGTGTGATTTTGAGTAAACCATCTTCACGATTTTTTATCTTTTTTGTTGCATCTTTTTCTTTAAATTTTTTTACTAAGTAGTACTAAGTAATACTAAGTAGTAATAATAATAATGAATGAATTTAAATATAGTTATCAGTCGAATAAATAGATTTGTCAGTAATTAATGTATTGAAATATGACGTAAAAATATTAAAACTATAATAATGTTCATAAAAGATAATTTCGAAGATGTTTTTTAAAAATCTCAAATTATATAGTATACAGACAACTTTGTACACGAAGAGATGTATTGTGTGTTGCGTGAAACACGTAACGAATTGTGTTTATAAAATTTGACGTGTCCTTGAATTTTTACTCTCAACCGCAGCCTGAGAAATTTCACTTCAAAAATATTTTCTGGTTATTTATTTTAATATACACTTTTTTCTACAGTCGACTAGAAAATGATAGTTTTGAACAGTAAGTTTTCATAACGTAAAATCGAAATGAGTACTATCTATGTAAAAATATTACATTTACCTTACGCGTTATACGGAACTGTTTAGCGCGTTGTATGAGTACTAGCCGCAAATTTTTCGTTGCTTTATAAGAGAGCTTGTTATATAAGACTCTTTAGATAGTATTAACGCTTTAAATTGCATCTAATCTAAAGACAAACTATTTTTGTGCCTCTCATCACTGGCTTAAATACCGCATCCGTAGACCCTGTGGCACGGCGGCACAGCTCTCCGAAGGATGCTACGACGTAAAACGTTCTTGTAATGTATATGTTACGCTTTTAGCGAATTTTTTTTAAAAAAAATTAGCTAATGACGAGATCCTCACTTTTGAATTTCCGAAAAATTTTTGCACAGAAGTTCGTTTTGGGACCTCAGGAACCCATATCCACCGTTCGTTAAAATTTTTATATATATATATATATATATATATATATATATATATATATATATATATATATATATATATATATATATATATATATATACAGGGTTAGCCAAGAGGATGGAACCCTAAAAGTATAAGAAGTTCTACTTGATGGAACTTTATGAAATTTGCTATATAGCCGTTTTGGCACCTGAGCTACCTTTAGAAAATATTCTCGTTGTTCTAGCTATCCCCCTTATATGGGGTAGTGCACCCTACTCCCTTATTTTAAATAGAATGGTATATTTTTTATTACATTTTTGAATTCCTTGATGAAATCGAAAGGGACTTTGATAACATGACCCATGGTCTAGCGCTGAAAGTTTTTCAGATATTTTAACTTTTCATGAAATTTTTAATTTTGCAATGCTTAAATAAAAAATTCACAGCATAGAAACTATTGCAGTTAAAATGTTAAAATTTAGAAATCTAATAGTACAAATAACGTACTTTCTATCAAACTGTAGAACATTCAATTATCTTTCAGCGTTCGGCTGAAATGAATTTTTCTTTCAGGCAATTTTCAAGCTACAATAACTTGCTTATTTTAAATAGAACCCCATATATCTGTTTATATGGTTGGATAGAGAAAAAAATTCTGCATCGAACTGTATTAACATTCCCTATACCTATCTTTGATAATTTTTCAGTTATTCAGAATTTTCAATTTCGTCTAATTTTCTTTCCTGAAATAAAATGTAAAACATAGAAGGCTTAGCAAAACAACCTCCAATTCAATTGTCACAATTAAGATGAAATTAATTAATTAAATTTGGACTGTCTCAATGAAATAAAATAACAGAAAATAGTAATTAATTAAATTAATATTTATTTCATTTGCTTTTTGTGTATGTAGGATGGGCTAAAGTTGTAAAAAATACAGGTAAAATATTCATTATTAACGTCATTTGTGGTATTTTGTCATTTTGCTAAGCCTTCTATGCATATTATTATTGTTGAATTATTTTGGCATAGGCGACTAGAAGTATTATATTTTGCTTCAAGGGAGGTGATTGAACAAAATTGAAAATTTTGAATAACTGAAAAATTATTAAAGATAGGTATTGGGAATGTTAATACAGTTCGATGCAGAATTTTGTTCTCTATCCAACCATATAAAGAGAAATATGGGGTTCTATTTAAAATAAGCAAGTTATTATAGTTTGAAAATTGCCTGAAAGAAAAATTCATTTCAGCTAAACGCTGAAAGATAATTGAATTCTGTTTAAATTGGCAACAAGTACACTACTTGTACTACTTAAATTCCAAGTTTCAACATTTCAGATATGTTATATCTTCTAAAATATGAATTTTTCAATCAAACACTGCAAATTTTAAAATTGCACTAAAAGCTGAAATATCTGAAAAACTTTCAGCGCTAGACCATGGGTCATGTTATCAAAGTCCCTTTCGATTTCATCAAGGAATTCAAAAATGTAATAAAAAATAACCCATTCCATTTAAAATAAGAGAGTAGGGTGCACTACCCTATATAAGGGGGGTAGCTAGATCAACGAGAATATTTTCCAAAGGTAGTTCAAGTGCCATAACGGCCACATACCAAATTTCATAGAGTTTCATCTATTAGAACTCCTTATACTTTTAGGGTGCCATCCTCTTGGCTCACCCTGTATATATATATATATATATATATATATATATATATGTATACCCACGATAACTGCCGTAAAAATACACCAATCTTAATGAAACTTGGTACAAAAATCGGCCTTTGGGATAGCTTGGATGAGTTCGTTGGCCAGACTGGTAGGGCCAACACTTTTGGAATAAGAGCTGAAGAAATGTTAAAAAAAATCATTTTCAATATTACATTTGCTTAGATTTTGATGAAAATTAAAATAACAGTAGAGCCGACCATTCTCTATGATCAAGGAAAAAATCATCAAAATCGGTTTGTTGGTTCGCATGAAAAATGCAAAAATATCTTTATTGAGTATTAACAGTAAAATCGAATATCTCAAGTGGCTATATGTTTTGACTATTGATATTAGAAAAAAAATTGAATATCGCGGGGGGGGGCAACTAATTTTGACAGTTAATATTAGACGCAAGGCCTGCTAGAGAATTTCGCTTGAAAAAATCAAGCAGGCCTTGATTAGACGTATTAGACAAACAACAAACGAGTGAAATTTTATTAGTGTTTCTTATTGTTTGTGGATTAAAAGTATTTTTCAATAAAAATCATAAATATTAAAATAACATCGGGAAATGAATTTATTAGTTGAGTCAATGTTATTAAAATATATAAATTGTCAGTACCATAAGAATGTTTTGCATTTAATATTTCAGCATGTAGATATATAAAAAAAATCCCCTATATAAAAAAATTCGCTATATAAGGTACTTGCTGCCTTTGGAGATTTTTTTTGGATTTAAATAATAAATAAACTATAGCTCTTATTTATTAATAAAAAGACTTTTGCTGACTTCTACAATTATCCTAATGGATGTATATAAGTGTATTTTTATGTTAACGATAACAACAAACATTATTTACTTTGTACTATTTTGTAGAGTAATTGTTTTTGCCTTGTGTTACATTATAATCTTTAGAAATGTCCATCTAATATAATTAAATGTATTAATCTTGGTTTTTACCTTTGTTTATTATACTTTTGTACATTTATATTGCATATTCTGGAGGGTCTAATTCTACGTAGTTACGCCCATAGAAAACCCTAGTTAGTGATAGGGCTTTTTATGGTTACGCCACTGTCTATTGTTTAACAAATGTGATTGGGGAGCTAAATTTTCTTAACCCAAGGTCATTAAAATTTATAAAGACGGTCCTGGTCATGGAGTCAGGTTTTGAATTTGAAATTTTTCACGAGCATACATATACAAAACTCACTAACATTGAGCCTCCTTTATAATTGGCCCCATGCACTACTTGGTAGCGGGGGTGTACGACACGGCAATGTCAGCGCACAACATCTTATGTATCACATGTCCACAGACTATTTTTACGAGTACTTGTAGTCGCAAAGGCTCAGTTCCTAGCCCTGTGTTTCTAGTTTCAACAGCCAACACTGTATACTACCGTAAATAAACAGATATAACGATAATTACATTATAAAAATGATTAATTTTAATTTTTTTTTTTTTCAATTAGTAAAATATCGAATAAACGTATATTTTAATTAAAATTTTTAAATTAAAAAAAAAATGAAAATTGAAGGCTAAATCGCAAAAAAGTTGTATCGCCCCCGGGTGGGCTCGAACCACCAACCTTTCGGTTAACAGCCGAACGCGCTAGCCGATTGCGCCACGGAGGCTACTGTATATATTGTTTCCCAATAAAGGAATTTAAAGAACACATATACTATTATTATTATTTTGCTTATCAATTTACCTTAAGATGTGTAAAAAAACTGTGCGCCTTTTGATAAACCGATAAATGTGTGGTTTCCGGTGGTGCTGCCGACCGTGGGCGTATTTCCGGTGGTGGCATTTCATCATTACGTGGACTGCTCAATTCTGATGTGGATTTGCTTAAATGTCGTCCAACCATTGTTGAGGATGTTGATGTAAAATCACATGTTTCAAGTGCAGTTTCTGAAATATAAAAAAAAAGTCTGATTGATATCAATAACAAATAGTAAAAAGATTGTCAATTGCCGAAACCCGGGATCGAACCAGGGACCTTTAGATCTTCAGTCTAACGCTCTCCCAACTGAGCTATTTCGGCTCTTATATAAACTTCTCTTATTACTACATTATATAGATAGTGATAATTTATCTTATCAAATAAATCTATTTTTACAACAATTAATAAATTTAACAAATTTCAAATTAATTATCAACGAATTTAAAAATAAGAGAAAAATAGACTACTTGCCAATCAATGATAATACCAGTTTTAACTCGACTTGATCACAAATAAAACAATTGATTTAATGAGATAAAAATTATTCTTAGGTATGTTTTTTCAAAGTCGATTTGCTGGTATCTATTGTTTTTTTGGTTCTTGTTTATATTTTATTGGTTTTCTTGTCTAATTAATAATTATTAATTATCAATAATTATACAAAAAAGAAACAAATGACTGACGTATTTGTTTGTTTATTTTTTGCCACAGCTAGATTTAATTTAATTTTTTTCTTACCGAAAAATCAACTGACAGCCAGTAGCGTGGTATTGAAGAGGGAAGTTGTAATATTTTAAATATGTCTTTAAAACTACACCACTGTCTACCGTCTATACATTAACTATTATTAAATCAAGCTTTAATCGAATTATTTATTTTTTGTACATAAACAATAGTAAATAATTGAAGAAAGCCAACAAATGAGTGATTTGCTTATTTATTAAAGCTTAGGACTATGAACCTTCTTTAGACAATCGCGCGACTGTCGTCAGCGCACCCCATGGACGTACCTGACACCCGATTCAATAGGAATTACATCTAGAATAAATACATAATAATACATAAAAAAGCAGGACCGTTTTTTTAGAAATTCCACCCTTAATGGGGTTAAATAGGGAATAAAGGTTTGCTTGAGAGTTTTGTAAATTTTGAAGTTGAGAACATGAAACGTTAATAATTAAGCTGTCGATTAGAAAACTACAAACACATGTTTCATCGTTTTTGAATATTCCCTCCTTAAGGGGGATGAAATTGGCGATAACGGTTTGTGTGGGAGTTCTTTCATTTTTGAAGTTAATTGAAGTTAAAAACATGAAATATTATTATTTGGGCTTTTGATTACAAAAAGTAAAAAGTACGCGTTTTGTATATAAATTAATACATGCCTCTACTAACACGGTGTATTTTTTACAGATTCTTAATTTTACATAAATGTATAGCTCTAGATTCATAATATTATCATTAATAAAAGCAGATTGTTTTCATTAATTAATTAATGCAATTTTGATTGAAATTAAAAAGATGTAAATTATGATGATGGATTCGGTCCCCACAATGTCGTAATTTCTCAATTATTCAACAAATTGTTATTATTATCATTATTATCAGTTTTATTATTAGTAGTTTTGAGATAAGAAATATAGCTTAAAGACTGATATTTTCTAATCATAAACAACCCTCATTTTTTATGTTAAGGGATGAAGAGGGTGAATATACCTACTATGCTTTTTTAAATAACGTGCAACATGCAATATTTAAAGCACACATACATATTAATCGAATAAATATGGTGAAAAAATTAACAAAAACAATAGCAACCAGTGGCGGCTCGTGACTCAAATTAATGGGAGTGTTATTATAACACAAACAATCAAATTGGAATGTGTAGGTAGATAGGTACCTAAAAAATAAACACACAAGGGTGAAGATAAAGGTATACTGCATTCCCTCAGTGCTATACACGAACCGCTCCTGAACATCAACAATGACAACAACAATAACAATGAAGATTCTTACTGGAATGTGGATCACAGTGTTTAGACGGAATCATGTTGATTTTTCCAACTTATTTTTAACTGATAATAGAAAGAAAACAATGCTGAAAAACCACCCCTTCAAACGTTTTTTTTTTTTCTGTATAAATATATTTGTATCAATAGGAGTAAAGTGATTAATTTCAACCCAAATTTCAACTAACTAAAACTTCTACTCGATCGACATTATTAATCGGTATTATTATTACTATTATTATTGATAAGACACTAGCGATAAGATCGCCCGATTTCAGGTGACCAACAGGCATTCTTTTATTATGTTGTTATTCGTATCGTTTTCACCCCCGTAACCGTTATTGGTCGCCGTAAAAAGCCATTCACCAACTGGCTGTGGCGGCATCACTGGTGCTGGTTCACGTTGTGTATGTACGGGTTAAGGGTGGCTAGAAGTGGTGGTGGTGGTGAGATATCGATTGGCAACTCATATAACTAAATTACGACAGAAAGAGGAGCAAATTTGCCAAAAAATAACATCATTTTATTATCAGCTATCATCTAAAATTCAATAGAAGTTTTAGTTTTACATTAATCAATATCGAAATTAATTCAAATATCAACTGTGAGCAAATTGATACTGGCATAAATACAAATGTAAGGATCACGTGCTCACTGCAGGGGTAGTTTTCGTTAATACTCGTTGGTGGTGGTGGTGGTGGGGTGAAATGTAATCTAAATACGGGATTGTTGATTGGTTGAAAAGAAAAACAAAAACTTTTTAATTGAATCGTTAAATAGCAACACCTTGCTCTATGTATGTATATTTATAGGTGGAACAAAACTAACAAAATTTAAAAACATGCTGTTTGGAAAGTAGGCAACCAATTATACAAGTATGACTAAAAATTATCTGTTCATATGATAATGCGGGTTGCATACAATACGCTATACAATATATCATACAAGACTGGCAATTGGAAGTAGAAGCATAGAAAGATATACATTAATTTCATTATCATGTTTCAACTATGAAAGTGAAAGGGAGAGATGTTGTTTTGTGGTTAGAGATTATTTCTAAAGAGTTACAGAATACTGGCCTAGCTATTTAGCATGGAAAATGTGTGGGACACGTAAATTGTTTTGCCAGTTCTAAATGTTTGTTTTTTGTTACAAAAAAGGACAAAAGGTCAATTTTAGTAGGGTTTATATATATAAAAAAAATTGAAACAAGGGACAAATAAATCACAAAAATTATTATTCTTACTCTACATATATGTATAAAAATTATCTTTATTGTTAATCATTAAAAGTTCAAAAAAAAAACATAATCTAGTTACTTAGAAGCCGAAAATTTTATTTATTCTCAGGCATAATTTATCGTACATTGCGTCTTAATAATGTTTATATTGTATTGTTTATATTTGATAACACTACTGAATTATCATAGTGTTACTTGCATCAAAGTCAACTATCTGTGCAAACAAAACAAAACAAAACAAATTGATCTATAACATCTATAATACACATAATAGATATAATAACTAGAAACATTGACATATATATCTGTCTCACTCTCGACATCATTTTTGCGCATGTGTCAGAGCGCAAAGTAATCATTCGTGATGACTATTGTATAGACAGTGATTACTGCGAAAAGTATCTTTCTCTCACTCTCTCTCGTTCTTAGCTTAGATTTCCTGGTACTGATTCAAATTGCCAGTTATGTATGATTGATTAAAATAACTGATACACCCAGCTCCACCCTTTTTAAATCATCATATTTAACACTCATTCAATAAATTTCTTTAAGTAATCGTATCATGTCCACCATTTCATATATTTATTATACCTATCTATCTGTCTCTTTATCTTCCTCTTTCACGTAGACTTTTATATACATGGGTTTTCATGTAAATAAGGATCACAGCAATATAATCTCTGTATAACTCTTTCATTTAATTAAATAATTATTAAAAGAACTTGAAGAGAAACACATAAGCTATTTAATGAAGGTAAAAGCACCCTTCTATAATTTTTGAAAATATGACAAAATGACGTCAACTTATATAAATTACCCTATATTGAGTCAAAAATTACTACTTTTAAAAATTCAAAATTTAATAAATTCAAAAATATGTATTTTTTTGAAAAATTAACATCATTTCGCAAAAAAAATTGAGAATTCAGAATATTGGAAAACTTTTTACCAAAATTAGAACCTCGTAGCTCATTTGGAAGTTGGTCAAAAAACGCTCGTTTTGGAGAAGGTGCAGTTTTCAAAAAGCAACTAAACACGCAAAACGACTTACAATTAGGATGACTCTAGGATCCTTCCAACAGTGATTCTTTACGTTTTTCTCCATTTTATTCTGGAACAGGTATGAACATTTCTCATTTTTTGTAGCAATGAAGAAAAACGAAAAATATCGCTGGTAGGAGAGTCCCCGAGTCATTATTAATTATTACACAGTCGTCTTGCATGTTTGGCTCGATTTTGATCAACTTCCAAACGAGCTACGAGGTTCTAATTATCTAAAATGTTCTCTAGGGACCCTCCTATTAATTCTTGAAATATTTTTTGAATTGCTTGCCAAATAATGAGAGTTGCCATAAGAAGTATTCGTTTCCGGTGAATCACTCGGTATAATCGTAATTCACTACAGTGAATCATCCTGTATATGTGAAAAATATTTTTAAACAATTGTTTCATTAAAATCAATGCTTCGCACATATTTTCTTCAATTTTTTTATTTTGTTTTTTCATTTGTTCGTTAGACGGAAATAGTGACTGGGACGTGAATTTCATCATTAATTATTATAATAATAAAAACGGATGATATCCTCTCTCTCTCATATATGGAGATGGTCAGGTATTTTCAAATAGTTATCCAGTTTGCATACAAATTGTTCTTTTTTTTTCGATATTCAATTGTTTCATTTTTGGTATGTTTGGAGCTAGTTAAAGAATTTTTATTTTGTTATTATTATTATTATTATTATTATTTTGTTGCTAAATTCTCTATTAATACTATACCTACAATAAATTAAATGGCCTACTTTGTTTAAATTATTTTCGCTAATTTTAGTTGACTAAAAATTAATGGTGATAAGAGGACAAATTTGAAAGTAAAATGGTTCAGTTGTATTAAAATCGCTGTATTGAGTTATTTTTCTGTTATTATTGTTATTCACCTTTACGATTAAGAAAATATTTGTTAGAATTTTTATGATTTTTATCAAAATACATTTTTTATTTATTATTTGTTATTATTTTATTTTTATTATTATTATATTGATTTTGTTACAAGGCTATTATTATTATTATGTTTCCAAACAATAAAATTATAATAAATACGGAGTGATTCGATAATCATCCCGTACCTATACATATGTACATACAAAACATATTTACTTATTTTAGATCAAAGTAGGAAGTAGGGATAGATGAATGGATAGAAAACGTATGTCGTGGCTTATGCTTCATGTGATACCTGCACAAAAAATGCCGATTTTCTATCAACAGATAGACCAAATTGTTATTCCATAGTTTACTTTGATTAATAAGCTAGTCTTTCTGTTCCAAATAAAAAAAGCTGAAACTGCTTGTAGATGAAATTCTAATACGAATAGTTTTATAGAATTTTCTCACTTGACGCACAAGTAATAAGTAATTAATTAAATTAAGTAGCCAATCAGGTGCGCGTTATAATATAACGATATTGATGGTGACACCTTGGAAGCAGACCAGTTAGCATGGACTAAAAAAGACATACGCCTTAACTTATAGGTACTTTACGGCAGCTAAACAAAGAAATTGTCAATAAGTGTTGATTCTCTATGAACAGATGAGTTAAGGGAAGACGTACGTTCTTCTATTACATCGCCTACTATTATTGATAGCATTCTTTAACACTCTTTATATCTAATGCTTAAATGTATAACTTAAATTACACTCTAAAGTTATTGTAGTGCTTCGCTTCCTGCAAAATAAGTTTTAAGATGTGCATTATTCAAATTTCTTCCTGGACGCTCATGATCTAAGCTATGTTAGCCAAACACTGATTGAAACCTTCAACCAAATTTGGTTAAAAATCGTTATAAACAAATCACCCTGTATGTACATTTTCAAAAATAATAATTTTAATAGAGGGCTAATTAAATTTCAACACGTATTTGTTTTCTAGCGAATGGTATTTTAGTCAAAATAGGCGACTTGATTCGTCTTCGGTGCCGCACGTAGAGGTGGCGAGCACGTGCCTCCGGAGGAAGTCGTGGAGGTGATTCATTTTATTGTTAAAAAGACAAATATCTAGTAGGCGAAGGGCCTCTTTTTCTTGGGCCACCGGCCGCCCCACCGTCTCCTAGAGTATTATTAGTGTAGTCATCGCATTACCATTGAACGTACAAGTCGATTGTGTTTTGTTCTCAAATTTAATACTTTACAATCAGTGGTTAATTTAGTGTTTTTTTTTTGTTTTGTAATGGATAATTGGATTTTTGTAACAATTTAGGGGTGTCGAGAAGGCAAGATGTCGGCATAGCTGAAAGAATTTTCTTTGAATTCGATGTTTTTTCAATTTGAATCAAAGACGGCTGTGCTGCATCCAGCCAACTTAAACACTCCAAAAATCATCATTTAAGTGTTTTGTTTATCCATCAAATTAACACATCTCTAAATACATGGTCTTTATTCTTATTAGCATTATTATTATCATTGAATGAAATTTGTTAAAGATACCTATATCTGATAAGTGAGTAGATAAGGTTTTATCGTTATTATCATTTTTATTATTTTTTAGATTGTTTATAAATTTTTGTTGGCTTTTAACACTAAATAACTTAATCGAACAAATTTAAACAGATGCGGTGATAATTCAGCAATAAAAACGAAAAACTGGAGCAGAATAAGTAAGTCTCAAAATGTCTTCAGGATAGTCATGATTTTTGTCTAATGTGCCAGATTTATATATATCTACATATAAAATTATACAAAACTGGCAATCCAAACCATAAACAATAGTGTCATTTAGAAAAACCTTGAAATTATATAAATGTAAGCAATATACTGTGCTGGCAACTTGAAGTAGAAACATTTCTTAAATAAATCAGTGAATGTACGAACTAATCTTTTTTTTATCACTTCGTAATATAAGGAGCGTTACATGGTTTTTTTTAAAAATTTATATAAAGTGTTTAAAGTGCGATTTCTTTATAAATTTTTTTTTCAATCTATTTAGAAAAGAATGAATTTTTATATTTTTAAAGAATTTTTGTGAAATTTTGACATTTGACATGTGTTTTGTTTATTTGAATGAAATTTGGGTCATTTTTCAAACTTTGACCTTGAAAAATAAGGAAACTATAGGGAATTTTTAAATCGGACAAAAAGTCATAAATGCACCTTTCAGTGTTTTATTATAATTTATAGAAGACTTTTTTTTTAAGGCCTTTTATCATTTTGAAAAAAAATAAAAACTACATTTTCGGAACCTTTCAAAATTTGTAAAAAAAAATTCCAAAATGACCTTTAAACTTGAGCGATTTAATTGAAATTTGGCAAGCATGTGAGGTCTATCAAGTTCTATTAGTGATAGAAATTTCAATCAAATCCCTTTGGCCCTTTGAAAGTTATTTATGAAAATGTGATTTTTTGAATCGGCCTTCTACAAGAGTACCAAAATGGAGGACCAGCTGGAGGTTACAATTTTGAAAATAAACGGATCATATTTTTTTTATAGATACCCAATAAAATTCTGCTCCGTGTAGCGGCCTTCGATTTTTGATTTTTTGTTTAGAAAAAAAATGAGAATTTTTCAAAGTTGAAATTTTGTCCGGTCAACACTTTTCAAGCTCTTTTTTTGAAAAATCACCACATCCAAACGGCTAAAGATAGAAATTTAGTTCTTTCACTAAAGTCTTCTCCTGAATCTCCTCTACAAAATACATTCAAACATAGGGTTAGTTTTAATGACAAGTTTTTTAGTTATTCACCTTTATGTACCGAAAGGCACGGTTTTCCTACCATGTCAAAAATGGAGGTGGCTCATGTAGCGGTTTAACTCCTCCTAGAGTTTTCAAACGAGGCCAACCAAATTTTTTAGAGTAAAGCTCAATTAAATTACGCATGTCGTAGGCTATGTGGCATTTCTTGCAATTGACTAGAAAAAAATTGAGAATTTTTCAAATTTTAACATTCGATTGAAAATGAGATTTGACATACATTTTTTTGAAAAATCACCACATCCAAACGGCTAAAGATAGAAATTTGGTTCTTTCACTAAAGTCTTCTATTGAATCTTCTCTACAGAATACATCTAAAATTAAGGGTGGTTTTTATGACAAGTTTTTTAGTTATTCACCTTTATTTACCGAAAGGTACGGTTTTCCTACCATGTCAAAAATGGAGGTGGCTCATGTAGCGGTTTAACTCCTCCTAGAGTTTTCAAATGAGGCCAACTAAATTTTTTAGAGTGAAGCTTAATAAAATTACGCATGTCGTAGGCTATGTGGCATTTCTTGCAATTGACTAGAAAAAAATTGAGAATTTTTCAAATTTTAACATTCGATTGAAAATGAGATTTGACATACATTTTTTTGAAAAATCACCACATCCAAACGGCTAAAGATAGAAATTTGGTTCTTTCACTAAAGTCTTCTATTGAATCTTCTCTACAGAATACATTTAAAATTAAGGGTGGTTTTTATGACAAGTTTTTTAGTTATTCACCTTTATTTACCGAAAGGTACGGTTTTCCTACCATGTCAAAAATGGAGGTCGCTCATGTAGCGGCTTAACTCCTCCTAGAGTTTTCAAATGAGGCCAACTAAATTTTTTAGAGTGAAGCTCAATAAAATTACGCATGTCGTAGGCTATGTGGCATTTCTTGCAATTGATTAGAAAAAAATTGAGAATTTTTCAAATTTTAACATTCGATTGAAAATGAGATTTCACATACATTTTTTTGAAAAATCACCACATCGAAACAGTTTAAGCTAAAAATCTGAATTTTTGATAGATTATAGCCTCAAGTTTAAGCTATCAAACAGCAAAAAGAACATATTTTTATCGTTTACCGTATAGCCACAATTTGCAATTTAATGTTAAGAAACATGAAAAATCTGTAGTTTTAAATTTATTTAGTTGACATTCAAACTGTAATAACTTTTCGAAATATTAACTTTGGTCCCTAATTCTTTTTTTATCGAATAGCCCACATTTCCACGATTACAACCATATGCAACACTTTTGATTTCTCTGGCTACATTTCACCAAAAAAAATTAAAATAAAAAAATTTTAACTCTCGATTTTCAATTTAGTCAAAAGTTTCCTCTACTCTCACATTGAATTTCTATATTTCATCTCACTCCACACCATACACTATATACAAGATATAACTTACCCCTATATTAAATAGGGTTGCCATTAAGCTAGACCGATGAAAATTTCAGGAAATCTGAAGACTTACCTGTACTTGATTCTGCTAAAATTTCAGCTTTCTAGCTAAGGTCCTTTTGGCAATAATTGGGAAAAACTCACGTTTTTCAATTTTTTGGAAAAAAGGCCGTTAATTTTTGAATTTTTATGCATGTGTCTTATATCAAAAAATTGCAAAAAAATCAAGGAACACGAATCCGGTGTCAAAAGGGCCGTAACGTATACCCAAAAAATAATAATCGATTCGACAAAATTTACAATTTTGATGTATTTGTCTCTTTCTTTCACAGTTAATCGTCAATAATACTCTCTCTCTCCCACTCATAGGATTTCAAAATTGAAAGGGGATAGGCTTCGAATTTTTTGGAAAAATCTTAGGTCGTCCGATTTTGATAAGGCTGGTATCAAATGAAAGGGCTTCAAGAGGATATTCCAAATTTTGTAACCGTTTCCCACTACCCCTATTATAAGGGTTGGAAAAACAGTGAAATGTACGGAAAATGATGAATTTTGCAGGTTTTTTTAATATGATAAATATGCCCTTCAGTTTATAGGGCCGGTATTTGTACCTTTTTTAGCCCTCACCCAGCTATACATTCAAATGAAGGTTTCAACCCCATAACTTTAACCGGTTTCTTACAAAAAAGTTAGATAGATGCACTCATATTTCGGTAGTTGATTCAAATAAAAAATCATAACTACCCTTTAGGATCGAATAAAGGGGTCGTGTCACATACCGTTGGAAAGCCAATGAAAAGGGCTATTTTACAGTACTATTAACACTTAAATTAGGGTCAATGCGTTAGCTTGACAATAATTTTGCTAGTCACTTCGTAATATAAGGAGCGTTACATGGTTTTTTTTAAAAATTTATATCAAGTGTTTAAAGTGTGATTTCTTTATAAATTTTTTTTTTAATCTATTTAGAAAAGAATGAATTTTTATATTTTTAAAGAATTTTTGTAAAATTTTGACATTTGACATGTGTTTTGTTTATTTGAATGAAATTTGGGTCATTTTTCAAACGTTGACCTTGAAAAATAAGGAAACTATGGGGAATTTTTAAATCGGACAAAAAGTCATAAATGCACCTTTCAGTGTTTTATTATAATTTATAGAAGACTTTTTTTTTAAGGCCTTTTATCATTTTGAAAAAAAATAAAAACTACATTTTCGGAACCTTTCAAAATTTGTAAAAAAAAATTCCAAAATGACCTTTAAACTTGAGCGATTTAATTGAAATTTGGCAAGCATGTGAGGTCTATCAAGTTCTATTAGTGATAGAAATTTCAATCAAATCCCTTTGGCCCTTTGAAAGTTATTTATGAAAATGTGATTTTTTGAATCGGCCTTCTACAAGAGTACCAAAATGGAGGACCAGCTGGAGGTTACAATTTTGAAAATAAACGGATCATATTTTTTTTATAGATACCCAATAAAATTCTGCTCCGTGTAGCGGCCTTCGATTTTTGATTTTTTGTTTAGAAAAAAAATGAGAATTTTTCAAAGTTGAAATTTTGTCCGGTCAACACTTTTCAAGCTCTTTTTTTGAAAAATCACCACATCCAAACGGCTAAAGATAGAAATTTAGTTCTTTCACTAAAGTCTTCTCCTGAATCTCCTCTACAAAATACATTCAAACATAGGGTTAGTTTTAATGACAAGTTTTTTAGTTATTCACCTTTATGTACCGAAAGGCACGGTTTTCCTACCATGTCAAAAATGGAGGTGGCTCATGTAGCGGTTTAACTCCTCCTAGAGTTTTCAAACGAGGCCAACCAAATTTTTTAGAGTAAAGCTCAATTAAATTACGCATGTCGTAGGCTATGTGGCATTTCTTGCAATTGACTAGAAAAAAATTGAGAATTTTTCAAATTTTAACATTCGATTGAAAATGAGATTTGACATACATTTTTTTGAAAAATCACCACATCCAAACGGCTAAAGATAGAAATTTGGTTCTTTCACTAAAGTCTTCTATTGAATCTTCTCTACAGAATACATCTAAAATTAAGGGTGGTTTTTATGACAAGTTTTTTAGTTATTCACCTTTATTTACCGAAAGGTACGGTTTTCCTACCATGTCAAAAATGGAGGTGGCTCATGTAGCGGTTTAACTCCTCCTAGAGTTTTCAAATGAGGCCAACTAAATTTTTTAGAGTGAAGCTTAATAAAATTACGCATGTCGTAGGCTATGTGGCATTTCTTGCAATTGACTAGAAAAAAATTGAGAATTTTTCAAATTTTAACATTCGATTGAAAATGAGATTTGACATACATTTTTTTGAAAAATCACCACATCCAAACGGCTAAAGATAGAAATTTGGTTCTTTCACTAAAGTCTTCTATTGAATCTTCTCTACAGAATACATTTAAAATTAAGGGTGGTTTTTATGACAAGTTTTTTAGTTATTCACCTTTATTTACCGAAAGGTACGGTTTTCCTACCATGTCAAAAATGGAGGTCGCTCATGTAGCGGTTTAACTCCTCCTAGAGTTTTCAAACGAGGCCAACCAAATTTTTTAGAGTGAAGCTCAATTAAATTACGCATGTCGTAGGCTATGTGGCATTTCTTGCAATTGATTAGAAAAAAATTGAGAATTTTTCAAATTTTAACATTCGATTGAAAATGAGATTTCACATACATTTTTTTGAAAAATCACCACATCCAAACGGCTAAAGATAGAAAATTGATTCTTTCACTAAAGTCTTCTCCTGAATCTCCTCTACAAAATACATTCAAACATAGGGGTGGTTTTAATGACAAGTTTTTTAGTTATTCACCTTTATTTACTGAAAGGCACGGTTTTCCTACCATGTCAAAAATGGAGGTGGCTCATGTAGCGGTTTAACTCCTCCTAGAGTTTTCAAACGAGGCCAACCAAATTTTTTAGAGTGAAGCTCAATTAAATTACGCATGTCGTAGGCTATGTGGCATTTCTTGCAATTGACTAGAAAAAAATTGAGAATTTTTCAAATTTGAACATTTGATTGAAAATGAAATTTGACATACTTTTTTTTGAAAAATCACCACATCGAAACAGTTTAAGCTAAAAATCGGAATTTTTAATAGATTATAGCCTCAAGTTTAAGCTATTAAACAGCAAAAAAAACATATTTTTATCATTTACCGTATCGCCACAATTTGCAATTTAATGTTAAGAAACATGAAAAATCTGTAGCTTTAAATTTATTTAGTTGACATTCAAACTGTAATAACTTTTCGAAATATTAACTTTGGTCCCTAATTCTTTTTTTATCGAATAGCCCACATTTTCACGATTACAACCATATGCAACACTCTTGATTTTTCCGGCTACTTTTCACCAAAAAAAAATTAAAATAAAAAAATTTTAACTCTCGATTTTCAATTTAGTCAAAAGTTTCCTCTACTCTCACATTGAATTTCTATATTTCATCTCACTCCACACCATACACTATATACAAGATATAACTTACCCCTATATTAAATAGGGTTGCCATTAAGCTAGACCGATGAAAATTTCAGGAAATCTGAAGACCTACCTGTACTTGATCCTGCCAAAATTTCAGTTTTTTAGCTAAGGTCCTTTTGGCAATAATTGAGAAAAACTCACGTTTTTCAATTTTTTGGAAAAAAGGCCGTTAATTTTTGAGTTTTTATGCATGTGTCTTATATCAAAAAATCGCAAAAAAATCAAGCAACACGAATCCGATGTCAAAAAGGCCGTAACGTATACCCAAAAAATAATAATCGATTCGACAAAATTTAGAATTTTGTTGTATTTGTCTCTTTCTTTCACAGTTAATCGTCTATAATACTCTCTCTCTCCCACTCATAGGATTTCAAAATTGAAAGGGGCTAGGCTTCCAATTTTTTGGAAAAATCTTAGGTCGTCCGATTTTGATAAGGGTGGTATCAAATGAAAGGTCTTCAAGAGGACATTCCAAATTTTGTAACCGTTTCCCCCTTCCCCTATTATAAGGGTTGAAAAAACAGTGAAATGTACGGAAAATGATGAATTTTGCAGGTTTTTTTGATATAATAAATATGCCCTTCGGTTTATAGGGCCGGTATTTGTAGCTTTTTTAGCCCTCACCCCGCTTTATATTCCAACGAAGGTTTCAACCCCATAACTTTAACCGGTTTCTTACAAAAAAATTAAATAGATGCACTCATATTTCGGTAGTTGATTCAAATAAAAAATCATATCTGCCCTTTAGCACCGCATAAAGGGGTCGTGTCGCATGCCGTTGGAAATCCAATGAAAAGGGCTATCCAACAGTACCACTTTTATTGTTTTCGTATCTGAAATGTCCAGTCAGCAAAATAACAAATTTGAAAAATCCTAAAAAGTGCTATTATCGCAACTTTGGCAGCTTGCTATAAGGGCCCAAATCAATTGATAAGTGTCAATTTGGTACCAGTCGATCGAGAAAAACGAGACGATTACAACGGTACCAAATACTACAATATTGGGGCATTTTTCGATGCTGAAAACACAAAAACGTGAATATCTCCTAAACGAAGCGGAATTCGGCGTTAAAACGATTTTACTAAAATGCCATTTTTTCAAAACACTCATTCATTCTTAATTTTTCCTAATTTTTCGATCTGCCCTTATGCCTATAATACCTATACGGTCTTATAGAGGAGATATTGGAATATTATAAAAAAAATAAAAATTTTGATTTTTCCAATTATTAGTGCCGTTAAAAACAAAACAATTTCAAAATGTACAGTTTGTTCGCTATATACGGTACTTCTTACCCCTATTAAATAGGGTTGCCATTAAGCTAGACCGATGAAAATTTCAGAAAAATTGAAAACTTACCTGTACTTGATTCTGCCAAAATTTCAGCTTTTTAGCTAAGGTCCTTTTGGCAATAATTGAGAAAAACTCACGTTTTTCAATTTTTTGGGAAAAAGGCCGTTAATTTTTGAGTTTTTATGCATGTGTCTTATATCAAAAAATCGCAAAAAAATCAAGCAACACGAATCCGGTGTCAAAAGGACCGTAACGTATACCCAAAAAATAATAATCGATTCGACAAAATTTACAATTTTGATGTATTTGTCTCTTTCTTTCACAGTTAATCGTCTATAATACTCTCTCTCTCCCACTCATAGGATTTCAAAATTGAAAGGGGCTAGGCTATCGATTTTTTTGGAAAAATCTTAGGTCGTCCGATTTTGATAAGGGTGGTATCAAATGGAAGGGCTTCAAGAGGACATTCCAAATTTTGTAAGCGTTTCCCCCAACCCCTATTATAAGGGTTGAAAAAACAGTGAAATGTACGGAAAATGATGAATTTTGCAGGTTTTTTTGATATGATAAATATGCCCTTCGGTTTACAGGGCCGGTATTTGTACCTTTATTAGCCCTCACCCAGCTATACATTCAAATAAAGGTTTCAACCCCATAACTTTAACCGGTTTCTTACAAAAAAATTAAATAGATGCACTCATATTTCGGTAGTTGCTTCAAATAAAAAATCATATCTGCCCTTTAGTACCGCATAAAAAGGTCGTGTCGCATACCGTTGGAAAGCCAATGAAAAGGGCTATCCAACAGTACCACTTTCATTGTTGTCGTTTCTGAAATGTCCAGTCAGCAAAATAACAAATTTGAAAAATCTTAAAAAGTGCTATTATCGCAACTTTGGCAGCTTGCTAAAAGGGCCCAAATCAAATGATAAGTGTGAATTTGGTACCAGTCGATCGAGAAGAATGAGACGATTACAACGGTACCAAATACATCAACAATGGGGCATTTTTTTATGCTGAAAACACAAAAACGTGAATATCTCCTAAACGAAGCGTAATTCGGCTTTAAAACGATTTTACTAAAATGCCATTTTTTCAAAACACTCATTCATTCTTAATTTTTCCTAATTTTTCGATCTGCCCTTATGCCTATGATACCTATACGGTCTTATAGAGGAGATATTGGACTATTATAAAAAAAATAAAAATTTTGATTTTTCCAATTATTAGTGCCGTTAAAAACAAAACAATTTCAAAATGTACAGTTTGTTCGCTATATACGGTACTTCTTACCCCTATTAAATAGGGTTGCCATTAAGCTAGACCGATGAATATTTCAGAAAAATTAAAGACTTACCTCTACTTGATCCTGCCGAAATTTCAGCTTTTTAGCTAAGGTCTTTTTGGCAATAATGGGGAAAAACTCACGGTTTTCAATTTCTTGGCAAAAAGTCCGTTAATTTTTGCGTTTTTATGCATGAGTCTTATATCAAAAAATCGCAAAAAAATCGAGGAACACGAATCCGGTGTCAAAAGGGCCGTAACGTATACCCAAAAAATAATAATCGATTCGACAAAATTTACAATTTTGATGTATTTGTCTCTTTCTTTCACAGTTAATCGTCTATAATACTCTCTCTCTCCCACTCATGGGATTTCAAAATTGATAGGGGCTAGGCTATCGATTTTTTTGGAAAAATCTTAGGTCGTCCGATTTTGATAAGGGTGGTATCAAATGGAAGGGCTTCAAGAGGACATTCCAAATTTTGTAAGCGTTTCCCCCAACCCCTATTATAAGGGTTGAAAAAACAGTGAAATGTACGGAAAATGATGAATTTTGCAGGTTTTTTTGATATGATAAATATGCCCTTCGGTTTATAGGGCCAATATTTGTACTAATATTAGCCCTCACCCAGCTATACATTCAAATAAAGGTTTCAACCCCATAACTTTAACCGGTTTCATACAAAAAAATTAAATAGATGCACTCATATTTCGGTAGTTGCTTCAAATAAAAAATCATATCTGCCCTTTAGCACCGCATAAAGGGGTCGTGTCGCATACCGTTGGAAAGCCAATGAAAAGGGCTATCCAACAGTACCACTTTCATTGTTGTCGTTTTTGAAATGTCCAGTCAGCAGAATAACACACCCAAAATTCAAAATATTTAAAATTGGGTAGTTGATTCAAATTTAATTTCATATCTACCCTTAAATATTAAATAAGAGGGTTGTATCATATATCGTTGAAAAGCTAAGAAAAGGCTCTAACCATCCTATACTACGAAACGTCAAAGCGGGTCAATGCGTTAGCTTGACAATAATTTTGCTAGTAACAATATATTGACTGTTTCTAGTTCAAATTATCAGACCTGTATGTATAAGTATGTAATACAAAAAAAAAACGAACAATCAAATTGTACAAGTTGAATACACAACGCTGGTAAATAAGATAGGTACATAAAAATAATTAATAAAAATTATCTGTATACTGTAATAATAGTTTATTTTATTTTAACAAATCTGTTTAATAGTTTTGTATAAATACAGAACCGGCAATTTAAACTAAAAACAATATTGTATTTTTTCCATAGATTTGAAGGTAAGTAGTACTAGTTCAAATTGCCAGACCGGTATATACTTTTATAACAATATAAAAAAAAACAATAAAACAATATTGCGCATAAAATATAGTGTTGGCGATTCAAACTAGAAATTAACTTAATGAAACATACATAGACGCTGGCTATGTATGTTTCTAGTTCGAATTGCCACTGTGGTAGAAACATTTTTGGTGTCAGCAGGATATCACGATATTTTCGTTTGAAAATTTTTACCAAAAAAAAACAACGGAAAAACAGAAAAATAAAGCAAGCTTGATAATTAAATTAACACTTTCTCCCCGATCCTCTCTTTTTTTAACAACAAAAAATACTAACAATAAGAGTTTCTTTAATATAAAGCTCAACTATTTTTGTCTTTTTTTTGTTACTAATTATCAATTAATATTATTACTATTATCATCGAAATTGATATGTTATTATCAAAGCCTTCTAGTTAATAATACTTCTAATAAAAACAAATAATTGACAATGTTTTTTCCTTCTTATTTAATTGTAAATTTTCTAAACGGAATTTCCCAGATCAAAGTAAACTGTCTGTGTGTCTTTAAGAGAGCAAGATTTTAGAAACGTAGGCAGTAGATCGTTACTTTGATCATCGATGAAAATAAAAATGTAACGTCTTTCTAGGAATCTGAGCAAATGTTTATCATTTAGTAAATATTATGCCATACAAGGTGTCTCAAGGTATAAAATATCTCTAAAGTATAATACTCGTATAATCAGAAAAACATAGTGTCGACAATTTTATCGAAAAACCATCAATGATCTACATTTTGTTAAAATTAAAAATTGAATAAACTGATTTCGGTAACAATAAAAATACACAATGGCTCAAATAAAAAAAATCTTTAAATTAACACGCTGTACTAAATATTAATTGAACTTATAATGAAACACCCTGTATTTTTGGTGTGTTTGTGATTGTAATCTAAGAATTCTTTCTATTTGACACACACATTAGTACACATTTTTAACAAAAATTTGTGCCACAATCACATACTTAATTATATAATTAGTTAATTATAGATAGAAAGAATTAAGTCAATTTCAAATAATCCACGATTCGTACGTTGCTGTCCAATAGGAGACCGCCGTCCATGGTGGAAACTGACGGACAAATCTTCGAAATTCTTCATTACTCTTACTAGGTTCGAATAAATATTGTGAGCTCACAGCCAGATCCATTAATGGGCCTTGGTGGTTCTCTGGTACCTAAGAATAAGTTTGAAAATTAATGGAAAAAAAATTTCTCAAACAAAATCGTTATGGTTTTAGATCAAATTGCTAGACCTGTATATAAGAATGTAACAAAGCATGAAAACTGAGAAATGTAGACAATATACAGTACTGGCAATTCCCACGAGAAACAATGTCAAAAAACAACAAAAGGTAGTGTATTACTGGTTGTCTATCGTACAAAAATAAATCAAGTAAGGTATTTTGATCATAGGTAAGTTGAAATGAGTACTAAACAAAAAATTATGGTTAAACTAAATACCTTAAGATCCATTGAGAATTCCAATGGTACACGTTCCAATCCATATGCATAATAAATAAAATACGTCTTACGTCCATTCCATTTCGGACCACCATCTAATGGATACCGACTATCCAAACTCCATTCTAATAAATCAACTCCTAATACAGGGGATAATTTAATTTGTAAATGTGTTGGACCATCAACAAATAAACGTAATCTTATCAATGTATCATTAATATTAACACGTTGTAAAATCTTCATTGTTACAGGCAATGGAATATTAGGTTGTGGACCAGGTATCCAATGGGTTTTCCATAACATAGTTAATACGGGTACTAAATATGGTAAACCACAATATAGATATTTATGACAATCTTGATGATTTGGATCAATCATTTCAGCTGATAACATTTCAGGTACATATCGATCGACTGTATGTGGACTATTTATATCCATATCAGCTATCCAATAACCAGATTTTTCAGTAATGATATCACCGGATGCATTGTGAAAAGTACGCTTGGAATGCTGAAAAGTATTTACAACATAGGGAATCATACATAAGTAGTCTATGATTAAATAGAAAATAGAGTTACAAACGATAAGCGACTGACAATTTCTAATAGGCCATCTTGTTATAAAAGAAAAACAACAACAAAACTTACAGCAATCATAAAACGTTGTGGTGCTAACGATGTTGGATCTCCAGAATATGGAAAACCAAATGGTGTTAATATTAAAACAGCTATTGATATTAAAAATAATCCACTCAACAGACTAAAAATTCTCTCAATTCCTCTCACCAATAGTATTAAAGGCATCACAAAACTGAATAATAATCCAAACAATAAACTAACCATAAAGGCTATCAAATATTCAGCATGACTACCAGCTCCAGCTCGGCCCATGATTGGTATGAATAAATACAGGGCACCAATTGTTAAATAGAAATATTGAACGAAAGGTAGGCCAAAGATGCCAATATGTAGACACAACCATTTTAAAGAATCTGTAAAATGTTTATTTAGTTTTTTATATCTATTAAAGTGTACATGTTGTTTGTAATTTAATCCCTTTTTTTATTTACATACCTCGATATCGCCCGAATAGTTTCGATTTAAAAAAATTCCCTAATGCCGCTGAAAACACCCATAATAATGCAATAAAACTGGAACGTATCCTTAAAATTATACCAATAATCAATACAATCGTCCAAACTAATTGATAAGCATCATAATATAATTGAAATACTGTCCATGGTGATAATTCGATATCCTACAATGATTGGGTTTCGATTAATAATAAAAGGGAGTTGTCAATATTACCTTATGATAAATTTTAGCATGTAATAATAATACTGCCATTGAGACTAGAATTGTTGGTATCACATATAATAAAAACAACCATAACGGACGGGCATACCAGCTCATTGTACGTCCCAAATTCAATAAACATGCAGCAATAATTAATGAAGCAATAATTGAAATTAACCATGATAGAATCACGATTAATATACACCCAAATAATTTTCTACAATATTGTGATGGTTTTAAATCTACAAATAAAATTAACAACAATAGAAAAATATTTCAAGTTTATACCGGGTGATTCATCTCAAACGAAAAGTTCGTATGGCAACTCTCAGTATTTGTTTTTTTTTTTTCGTTTTTCTTAATTTTGTATTTCTTCTAGAATGAAACTGCGAAAAACGAAAAAAATCAATGTTGGGCGGGTCTCCGAGTCATTCTCAGTCGTTTTGCGCCTTTAACTCGTTTTTTGAAATCACAACCTTGTCCAAAACAAACGTTTTTTGACCAACTTCCAAATGAGCTACAAGGTTCTAGTTTCGCTAAAATGTTATCTGGAGACCCCCTTATAATTACATACTTGAAATAGTTTTCGAATCCCTCGACAAATAATGAAAGTTGTTATAGGAACTTTTCGTTTGAGGTGAATCATCCGGTATACAGGATGTCTCATCTAAATCTGGTCGATTCTTATCAAATTCCTATTAGTTGACGAGCGATTGGAACAAAATTTTAAGGATTTGTAGGGTGGTCCCTAGGGAACATTGTTAGTAAGATTAGGACCTCGTAGCTCATTTGGAAGTCAGTTACAAAACGCTCAATTCTGACGATGTCACGGTATTTAAAAACTAGCAAAGCACTCAGGATGACTTAGAATGACTCGAGGATTTTCCCAACATTACGATCTGCGAAGTTCTAATTTTCCTAAAATGATTTCAAGAAACTTCTCTGCAAGCCCTTAAAATATTTTTCGAATCGTTCGTCAACTAACAGGAGTTACATTGAATCAACCATATTTAGATCGGACGGCCTGTATACAGGATGTTTCTCGGTAAACAACACCTATTAATAGATAAAAGATAATTTTTTTTTCGATTGTAAATTAAATATGATAGGCGTGTTAAAATAAGATCGTGTTAAACAGAGAAACACCCTCTATATATAGAGATAATTGTTTTCTTCTTACTATCACTGATACGTCCAAGATTGAAATTGCCATAAATCGAATACAATGAAAATATCACAGTTGTTAAATTAATAAAATCAGCTAAATACATTGGCCAACGTACAACGAAAGCTCCAAGGAAATCAAAAAATACCAAATTCTCTCCATTATCACTATCATCACCACCATTATTCATTTGATTCATCTTTTTCTTATCAATTTCAGCTAATTGATGTCCTTGGGCCATCCCTTTAGCCAATGCTAAAATATTATCACCAGTACGTTGTAATGAGCCTAATGGAATTTGATCGATTGCATCAAATCGTGTATGATAAACATAACCATTTGCTGACCATGCAAAATCCAAACCACTCAAATTACCAAAATCACGAAAGATGCGATAATCGGTATCACCTGGTATAACACCACTTTGAAATATTTCTTGTGCCAATGATGAGGCATATGGATAAGGCACTTCTTCCGAATAAGTTTCCAATATCCACGGTTGATGTGGACCAGCTTGAAATAAAACTTCCCTACCACCAGCTCCACAAGCTTCCAAATTGATAAATGAACGAATCTCCGATGACCATCGGTGTTTTGTTATAAAACCATGTGAAGCTGGCATAAAATTTTCTTCACCACCATTGAAAAGAAAAATGATATTATTGCGAAGAATTCTAGGGGATTTCGTTAAAACACGTAAGATTTCTAACATTACAGCACAACCGGCACCATCATCACTACCACCTGGAAATTTTATGGACCATAAATTAGAAACGTGCTATACGAGGGACAACTGTATACAATTAATAAAACGTGTATTTTTTTATTCAATGCAAACCAACAAATTTATGGTGTATCATGTTAATAATGGCTCGATTATTTCGTGTTGAATGAGGGAAAATTAAAATAATAGTCTATTTTTACACTATATTTTACTTGAGGACCCACAAGATTCCAGAGGCCTCTCAACTCGAATAATTCAATATACATATCTGGCAATTCGAACATAAAGCACTAGTAAGTAATACGCTTTTATCGTTTTAATAATGTAGCATGAGAAACGGAGAAAAGTATTTTAACAATAATTGTAATCCTTGACTCGGACTTGTAAGAAATTAGAATTTATTGTAATTTGAGGGTTGTCTGTATGCAATCAAAAACGTCCTTTTTTTAATCACTCTAAACTAATCCTGTAACATTAGTTTGTTAAATCTCATTTGATTGTATCGTGTTAGACAAGGAAGGCAATCAATAGACATTTTTCGTTAAGAAAATCAAACTATCTTTCTTCTATTGTCCTCTGTGATTCGTAAAAAAAACACTACAATACAATATTAATATATGCTTCCAATTGATTTACCAGTCCGGTATAGAACAACCAAAGGAAAAAGCAAGACAACTGATAATTAGAAACATATGTTTTTCAAGGATATTAACAATAGAAATCAATAACAAGTATTATCAAGTATGCAGCATGATTCAATTGTTTCAGTCATTAAATACTGCTATCCATCAGCTCCCTCCACTCATCTGCCCTTAATAAATCAAAGCCTATTTGAAAAGATGTCTTTTTTTAAATACATGTTTGCAAGAATTGGTGTCAATTTAGGTCAATATATAGCAGTTTTTTTCATGAATACACATACTTTTAGATATCTACAGTAATGAAATTTCAAATTGGTACACAATTGGAAGATGCAAGGTTCAGTGAATCAGTATTAGACAGAGAAAAAAGATAAATAGAGAGGGGTGAGAGATCAAAATATTTAAATCTGTTTTCTGTGCACCCAACTAATGCGCATCTCTCTCTCTCTCTCTCTCTGCTCTATCTACATAGTGGATTTACTAGAATTGCCATATCTGTATGTTCACTACATACCACCCACTAGCCTATTGACTTACCTAAACTATCCATAACTGTATCAAAATGACAATTAATCAATAAACTATGTGTTGAATTAATTTTAGAACCAATTTTAACAATAACATTCTGTAGACCATGATAAACATTTGTCATACCATCTAAAAATTCTAAATTAAAAGCACCATTAACTTTTTGTATATCCAATTCAATTTGATGATTTTGATGTGAATCTTTGATGATTTCATTAATTGTTTGTTTTAATAAATTAACAGTTAAAATTTCATTTGTATAACTACCAGCTATACGTGGCCCAAGATTTGTTAAATTTTTTAACCAATTATAAGCACGTTCAGCTATAAAATTGTCTTGTTGATAATTAATATTTGTTTGTTCATCAATTATACGTAAACCATGTGGTAATTGTTTTTCAACTATTATAACTGATAAGAAAACTAAAATAATTAATGTGAATAGGCCAAGAAATTGGATTGTTGGCATTGGCCGGTGGAATTCTGATTTGATTCGACTTGCATTGTCTTCCTAAAAACAATAGATAAAAATTGTTATTATTATACAGGATGTTTCACAATAAGCGACTTGTTATAAAAAAAATAATTGATTAGAAAATGAAGAGTAGTATACCAATTTTTGCCCTTTATTTCTTTTTCTATTTCTATTTCTATCCTGCTCTATCACTACCTTTCCGTCTCTATCTCTTCTATCTTTTTTGTACTCGTTTTTACCCCCGTCCTCACTTTCTTCCTTTGTTTATTTCCTTTCATACTTGCCTTCCTTATTTTTTTAGTTAGTCAGCTTTCTCTCTTTGTTTATCTTTTTTTAGTTCTTTGTTTCTTCCTTTCTAAATATCCAACAGAAATATTAGAGGAAAAATCAACGCTTATAATAAATTTGTTTCTATTAAGGGCTCATTTACCGTGAGACATTTTGTAAAACTTCCACAATTCCACATAGTCATTCACAAAATATCGAACAGTAAACAATTATGAAATTTTATAGCAAATATTATCACTTATCATACATGTAAATTTAAACAAATATTTTAATACATATCTAATAAAAAAATTTAAGAGAATCTTTTGTTAGTCATACAACATAACCCCACATTTGTATCGTACATAACAAAAAAATTAAAATAAAAACAAATGATTCTTACCTTCATAATGATTGCACAGTCCACTATGTTCTATTTTTTATTAATGATTTGAATTAACTCTTGTGCGTTTTCAAACAAACGTTAATGATAGACACACGAACCTATTGAGCCACACTCGTTTTATTTTGTTATCATTAAGGTAAAAAAAAATTGATCTTATATAAAATAAATAATCAATACCTTATCAGTAATGGTAGTAATACATTAACATTTTTCAAGTTTTACTCATTAAAAACGAGTAGGTATAAATGATGATAATAATAATTTTTGTTCACTGATAATAGGAACATATCAAAGTCTACATGTGCGTGCACCGTGTGTGTGTGCCTACCTTAAGTCTGTATGTATACAGATGTGCGCGCATTATCCCTAGTACGTCAATAGGATTGTTACTATAGCAACACAAAATACGCCTACTTATTAGATAACCAACAATACACTTATTAGATAACCAACAATACACACAGATAACCACAACACAATAAAGGCATCTTCACACATGAATCTTATCAAACTTGATACGATATTACAAAGGAACCAAATATGTTTGTTTTATTTAGATAGCCTTCAACGCCTACTTTATATCCTTATTAATTTTTTTTACACATTATGTGTACATACATTATTGGTGAAAAAAAGTTAGAAATATATTAACATACTAAAAATGTAAACTTCAGAATGATTATAGTATTTCTTAGGAGAGATAGAAATAAATGGATTTAATTAAACACTATTAAAGATATAAAAATATAATTATAAATATATCAATAAAAGAAAATTGTTTATGTTAAAATTTAAATATGATTTATTGGAAATATATAGTAAGAAGGCCCATTAGCTCAGTTGGTTAGAGCGTCGTGCTAATAACGCGAAGGTCGCGGGTTCGATCCCCCCATGGGCCAGCCGACATTTTTTTTATTTTTTACTTGCTGCATATTTATCAACTAAAGCGTTCCATACATCCGGATATTTAGTTTGTACAAAACGTGCAATACGGCCAGCATTAGCAAATTGTTGTTGATTGCAATTAACACAATTTCTACCGATGATTTCTGGTAACGCATCTATATTTGTATAATTGTTGTGTATTAATTTAATTGGTAATTAATTCAAATTTAATTGAAATTTTGTACCTTTAATTTGACGTCCAAGGTGATCACAGGGGGCTTGATCTAAAGCACACAATAATTGTCGTTCAATATAATTAACACCATTTAATTGTTGTGCTTTTGATATTTGTGATAACGTTGATAAGAAGAAGAAAATTGATATAAAAATGGTGATTTTCGGTGATTTTTCCATATTAACGTGATGATGAATGAGAAAAGCACCACACAACTTTCGATGTAGACTGAGGGTGTTTTCCTTAAAAACTCTTGAATTTATATTCAAAACAACAATAGTCTCTCGTATACGCTTCTTGAACAATAATTACCTTTTTTCCTCTAGTTCTTGAAATAACAACGACAATTTTTTTTTAACAATAAGAAACAATAATGACAACACTTGTCGTTTACACAAGACTTTTCAAATTGTATTCAACGAAGGATAAAGAATTGATAATTTTGACTGATTGTTGAGTAACTTATGTGTTTCTCGACACGAATTCTAAACACGATAATTTGGAATTTTTCTTTATCTCTTTAGTTAAATATGAAGAAGAGAATATTTATGGAAAGAATTTATGTATTATAACTAGGCGATAAGTGTTGAAGAAGCATATAATTGTTTATACTATTTCTTCTTTCTTTATGCCCTGGTGGAAATAAATACTAGAAATCCCAATTTATTTCCATTTTCTGACTTTTTCCGAATTTTTCAGAGATAATAAGATTTTTTAGAGAAAATAAGAAATTTTCAGAATTTTCAGAGAAAATTTTCACGAGGGTGAGTATTTATTTCATATGAGATGTCTATAATAGTCTTTATGTATTTACTTTTACTTGCCATTACGGTATGTTAATAGTTTTTTCACGTAAGTGATAAATTGGAGCACAAATTATTTTCGATTATAGTTCTTTCAACGATATTTGGATCGCCGCAGGCAAGTAATTTCTACGGTTGTCCGCAAAGGGGCAAATATTGTTATTTATGATAGGCTGGCATTCCAAGCAGAATAATGGACCGTACTAGAATATTTCAAGTCTCTAGTAAAAAAATTGATAATTGTAAATATATTTTTATGAAATAAATTCAAGACAAAATTAAGAAATTCTGTTGAAATAAACCGAATAAAAGCCATTCAAAGCTAACTTTCTAATGCCTCTGTAGGTACCTTTATCAATAAGTTTCAAATTTGCTTGAAAGCAAGGGGATTATGAGTTTCTAATATTTTTCACGGAATTCTGTAGGTAAATTTTTAGTAGAATTCTTAAGTAAGGGGTAGTTTGGAAAATTAAAACGTGTCTATAATTAGTTGCTACTGTGCAAGCTTAGAGTACAGTTAGATCTTGTATGTAAACACAGATTATATACATATAAAAATGTTTTGTAGTGAAGGTGATGTCAGTGACAAAAATGAACCTGGTTGCTCCAGAAATTTTCTTTCAGAAGATGCGAAGATGATCGTCTTCAAAGTGTATCAGAATTTAAAAAAAACAGAATTTAACGAGGACAAGTCCGGTGCTATGAAAAAAACTTCTGTATTAACAGAGGTACCTGTAACAACAATACGACGTATAATAGAAACAGGTGAAAATAATCAATCTTTTGAACGAAAAACCAGATCTGATAAGGGTGTAAGCAAATTATCAAGCTCTATTTACATTGAAGAAGTAAGAGAAATAATCTATAATATGTATAAAAGTAATGACGTACCCACGTTAGATAATTTGCGTAAAATTCTTGTATCGATGGAAAAAAATTGCTCAGTCGGTTGGCTACATACTTTTTTGAAGTCAAATGGGTTTCATTTTAAAAAATTAAATAATCGACAAATAATATTAGAGTCGAAGAGAATTGTGGAATGGAGAGGGCGTTATTTGAGAGCCATACAAAGCTATCGTTCTGAAAATCGGTTTATTTGTTTCATTGATGAAACCTGGTACGATACGCACGAAACAAAGAAAAATGGTTGGGCTGATAATTCTTCCAAATGTTCCTTGAACGTTCCTGTTGGAAAAGGCAAAAGAATAATTATTCTACATGCTGGATCGGAAAATGGTTGGATCGGTCAGTGTCTCCTTTCGGCTAAAAGCATTTCTTCGTCTATGTTGGATTACCATGAAGACATGACGGCCAATTTATTTGAAAGATGGTTTGAACATCAATTATTGCCTGCACTACCTCCAAATAGTGTGATTGTATTGGATAATGCTGCCTATCATTCAAGACAAATGATAAAAATTCCTAATAGTTCTAGTACAAAGACTGAACTGCAAGAGTTTTTACTCAAAAATGATTTATATTTTGAAGAAACTTATAATAAAAAAGAGCTGCTTGAAGTTTTAAGAACAAAGACATTTGAAAAAATATATGTCATTGATAATATAGCTGCGTGTAGTGGTCACACTGTGTTACGTATACCGCCATATTATTGTATATTTAATCCGATAGAATTAATATGGGCTCAACTGAAAAGTAATATCAGAAAGAAGGACACCAGTCCCAACTTAAATCATTCAGTTGTTGATTTAATCAAACAAGAAATTGCTTCAATAACACCAATAGCGTGGAAAAAGTGTTGTGATCATATACGAAATATCGAAAATAAATACCTGCAAATTCATACATGCAATAATGAATTAATAATTAGAGTCACAGATAGTGATAGTGATAATGATGATGAAAATGAGGATTCACTGATTGTTTCTGAGTAGAATATTTTCATTTTGTATTTTCATATTAGATAATAAATTATTTTTATTTATTTTTATTATATAATAATTACTTTTTTACTGTTTTTATTTTGAGCTGCTGAAAGATTCCACAGAGAATTTATATTTCCAATGAAATCTAGATGTTTCATCCCTATTTTCAATTTTTTGAATACCGCCCTGACCAACTTTCTCCGTACGGTCGTTTACTAACCACTTTATTGGGGTTCAATTGTAAAACCAAACAAGTACTTGCCTGCGGCGATCCAAATATCGTTGAAAGAACTATACACTGTGGTTGAGAAACGAGAGAGCATCAAGTTGCCATACCGGATGTAGAACGCTATTTCGCTTGTTTTTACATTGAAATGTAGTAAAGTTACGACTTCGTGTAACAAAGCCAATGCCAACTGTGAGGGAAAATAGCGTTGCACATCCTGTATACAGGGTGATTCACCTCAAACGAAAAGTTCTTATGGCAACTCCCATTATATGACAAGCAATTTGAAAAATATTTCAAGGATTCATATGAGGATAGCTGAAGATTATCTTAGCAAAATTAGTATCTCCTAGCACAATTAGTATACAGGGTGTTTAAATTGTGATTCGTGAATTCTAATTTCCTCATTATCGTATAAATCAGGGACAAAGAAACTTCATAGAGCCCTAAAATCTCCACCACTGGCATGTGAAAATAAATTGAATTAACAGTCGTAAAGTGACCAAAATGTATGGTAAGACGTCGACAAATGCTGATTAATGTACTTCAATCATTTCTGTGATATTATCAAAAAACTAAAAAAATAAATTCTTTGACACCCTGTATTTAGAAAACAATGCGTTTGTGGACCTATGTTATTGGGAAATTTTCTCTTTGAAAGAGTCAAAGAATCACAAGTTTCATTTTCCGACACATGTTTTGCAACACCCTGTATATATGTGCTTTTTGTTACGTAGGCATGGCCAACTGCGACCTGAAATACTTTTATACACCCCGTAAGGCCACAATTTATCATGACTTACTATGATAGACACGGTGGAACATAACATTTTGTTTTTTGTTTTGTTCATAGGTGTGGAAACAAAAAATTGGCGCCGAATTCAAATCTGATACTTCATAGCAACCTGTACTAATTGATTTGTTTGTATCCTGAAAATTGTATACAAAGACAGGAAAAACTCGATACAATAAAACAGTTTCAGTTCATTGATTTGATTATACATTGTTATAAATGTAAAACGTCATCAATTAAACAACAAAGCTTCTATTTTTAAGGTCTTAAATAAACAAATAAACAAACAAACAATAGAAAAATCTGAATCTTATCACTTTAATCCATCTATTAAGATAGATAAACGAAAAAAAGAATGTCTGTATCACCAATGTTTGAAATAGTAAGTACTATACTTTTTTTATTGTTATTGCTTATTTATAATTACGTTTTTTTTGCCTTCAAATTAACAAATTTAGAAAGTTACAAAAAAAGATCTCGAATTAATTGTTAAAATATTACGAAAATCTACAGAGTTAATAATAATTTCCTGTTTTTTTTTTCCTTCTTATTTCCTCTGAATAATCATAAATTTATTACAAAATATTAAAAAAAATAACGATTGCTTTGGTATTTAGGTATAAAGTGTGTGTTTGTGTGTGTGTGTGTGTAGGTACATAATGTGTATAAGCATACGATAAATACATACACAAACTGTTTTATCAATGATCGATAAAACGAACGATAATTTGTTTGAAGTTTAGTTATAATAACAAAAGAAATATGATCGTTCATTGTTATTTTTGAATCAAGTCTGACCGTGTGTTTATGTGAATTATTCGTATATTCTTTAGATTCTTGTAATATTATTAAAAATGAATAATATTAATAACAATAATAATATCAATAATAATAATAATAATAATGAAATCATTCCAAGACATGATGGTAATATCGTTAGTGAAATCTTGAAGGTAAGAAGATTACTGTTTCTTCTCGTATAAATTAGTAAATGTTTATTCTTAATAAAAATAAAAAATATTTAGGGGAAGTTTTTCGATGTATTGATTTTTTAAATTTTTTTGGACAGTTTTGTTGTTTTTTAAGCAGTTATGACCTATGAAATTAACATTTAAATAAATCTTTCAGTTTTGAAATTTTCTTGTAAATTTTCTAATTAAATTGATTTTTTCTGATTCCAAAAATACCTAATACAAAATTTGCCCAGAGGATGGACCATTAGAAATATAAGAAAGTCTAATTGATAAAAGCTTATGACAATTGGTTTATAACCATTTTGCCTCTGAACTACCTTTGGAAAATATTTTCATTTTTCTAGGAATATCCGTTATATGGGGTAGTGCACCCTATTCCCTTATTATAAGTGTAACGATATATTTTTAATTGCATTTTTAAGTTCTTTGACAAAATCGAAGGGGACACTGATAATATGATTCATGGTCTAGTGCTGAAAGTTTTTCAGATATTTTGACTTTTAATGGAATTTTAAATTTTGCAATGGTCGATTGAAAAATCCATATCTTTGAAACTATTGCAGATGCAGGTTTAAAATTTGGAATTTAATTAATGCAAATAATATAGTAGTACATACTTTTATACTTTTAATCTTTAAAATTGTATAATTTAATTAAAAAAAGTCATCTAAAGATGAAAATTAAGAAATCTTACCTGATAAAAACGATTGTTATTTCTGATCAATATACATACATTACTGGCAATTGGTAGTAAGTTAATAAGAACAAAGGTGAAATTTTTTGTACGTTTTTCACTACTCTTCTCTAATTTTGTATCTGTATTTGTGTTAATAAGCGTTATTTCGATATCAAAAACAGTTTTGAAATAATCTTCTAAAAAGTTGATAAAGTTTCTTATGAAATTATACACAACTACAGTGCCATTTTCAGTGATACAAACTAAAAATTTGTAAATCACTTTATCAAAAATTCATTTTTTGTTTAGAAGAGGATCAATTAAATAGGTTTCGTTAGAATGCACAATAAAAAAATATTCTTAACTTAATCCAAGATTTTATTAGTTTATTTACTTATTTATTTATTTATATATTTAATAAAGCAATAACAACAGAAAATAACAATGATTATACAGATAATAAATTTAAAATATGTGCAACAATATTTAAGTTAAAATTTTCGATAAAATCAAAATAAAGATCAAGATTAAGATAGAATTATTCAAGTTTCTTGTACTCTTAGAACATGGTTTTGTTAATCGATCAAAGACATCATCATTGAGATCATATAAAGTTTGGAATTTCTCACCAGAACAATAAATTTCAAAAATATCATCCAGACAGTCTTCAACTTCATTCAATTCTCTGAAAAAATAAAATAAAAAGAAAAACTATAACGAGTGTTCGATTAAATTTCAAATCAAGTTGGCTGTGAAAATTTTGTTGCTAAAGTACAATCTAAATGACAATTATTGTTAATTTGGAATTTGAATTTTATGGATATAATTTAGCTCAATAATCAAGCATTCCTTAATTTATATTAGTAATAAACAAGCAACGGACATAGAAAGCTCTGTGTTTGTGCCCTAATATACGGCGCGCGTGTCCGGCGTTTGTCGTACGTCGGTAGCCATCCATTGGCGTGGGGGATCGTTCTAAATTTAAAATCCACAAACACTTATATTTGATTACATCGCAATTTGTGTCACATTTATTGTTTAAAAACACATCTTGAATCTCTTCAATATGCAGAGATACATTATACGTATTTATACGCAATTAAAGCTAGAATAGATTCTTGATAATTTTCTTACAAAATTAATATTTAAAAGAATAGAAAAATGCAAAGTCAATTTAACAATATCAAGTACAATTACATATTGATTAAATTAAACTTGAATATTAATTATTTAAATAAGAATTTTTTCTTTCATTCATTTCGTGAAACTTTATCAACAAAGTTAATATAAACATTGAGACAATCATCAATAAACAAATCGAAAAAAAGGAACATTACACTAGATAAAAACAATAATATCGAAATTCGTTATTTCTCCCTGATTGAGGTCTATTGTCTATTGTTGTTAATTTTCTAAAAGCCGAATATTAATAATCGTATAATAATTTTTAAATTGCCGATTACCTATCTTAAAAATCCATAAATAATGTTTCGAAAATTTCGTTCACTTTTTTGTTAATTGATTTGATATATGTAGGTATTTTTTTCTATTTTGTTTAAAATATTCCAACAGCCAGCCAACCTCACTGTGGCGCTCATGAAAAGGCAGTATAAAATCAATTAAATCAACAGATATGGAGCGCTGTGGGCCACCTGTTTATTGTGCGTGACGTCGATCTCTTACTTCAATAACTATGTTGACTGACTGTAATGTTACAAGCACGGCGAATAAACGTATAACTGTGCAGAGAGATTCAGAGCGATCGAGTTGTAACTATACAAGCGCTCACATGTGTGATAGTTCAGCGCTATGATCTCATTGCTACCGTACGGTATAAAATGTCCGTTGCTAAGTAATAAATTATACAGGATGGTCCACGATGAAAGCTCAAGGAATTTGTACTATATGTTTCTATTTCTAATTGCCAAATTGTATAGTCTCCATCACTGTGAAACAGCCTGTATTTACATGCAATAAATAACAAATAAAGAAGCTGAAAAAAAAACTAACCGACATAATTCATCCTGTGTTGTTACATCATCAAATAAATAAAACGTATCGTTTAAACAATATTGCAATTCAAGTTGAAAATTTGTTGATTCTTGTAAAATCTCTAAACATTCCCTTGTTTCTGGTCGGATGAATTTTTTCAAATTTGTCCCATTATTTTCACATAAATATTTGAAAATTTGATTAAAACCATCAATAGTGAATTGATAAATATATCGTTCTTCTTCCGGTAAACATTTTTCAATTGAATTCATTAATTTCGTAAAAGAATCACTAATTGGTACATATTGTTTTAAATAACAAAATTCATCAATATTGGTAGTTGATAAAGCTTTATCAATCTTTTCAATGAAATCTTCTAAATATTCTTCAATTATCGGTAATGTAGTCGATTTATTTTGATTTGCAACGATACAACGTTTTTGTAAAAATTTTAAATTTCTTACCAAAGGATCATAATATGACCGGCAAGGTTCAATGATTTCATCGAAGAAATCTTGAACAAACAAATGAAGATTGTGGTATTCTGGACCCGGGCAATATTCTTGCCATATATTAATTGTACAATTCTCCAATCCATCTAGATTTCTATCAAATAAAAAAATAAATATACAGGGTTATTCACGTCAGACGAAAAGTTCTTATGGTAACACCCATTAAGTATATGGTAAGTGATTTGAAAAATATTTCAAGAATATATAGGAAGTCGCCAGAGAACATTTTAGCAAAATTGGGGCCTTGTAGCTTTGTTATGATAATGTCGCGATTTCCGCTAGTTACCTACACGCTTAAACTGACTACGAATGGCTGGTAGACCACCGTAAAATTGATTTTTCCTCCTCTTCGAAACTGTTTTCCGCAAAAATGAAGAAAAAAACGTAGTGGAGATTACTTTTTTGACCAACTTCCAGATGGGCTATGAGACTCTAATTTTGCTCAAGTGTTCCTCAGGGACCCCGCTACAAATTTTTGAAATCTTTTTTGAATCACTCGCCAATTAAAGGGAGTTGCCATGAAAACTTTTCGTCTGACATGAATAGCCCTGTAAGTATGTATGTAATTTCCAAGTTTTTAGGGAGAAACAGTTCGGTCTCGATTTCCATTGGAGCTATTACCCGAGACGCCACTGTTAGATATGTGCTTTCAAACTTACCGACACCAGTCTGATTTCGTTAAGGTTCGATTGAAATCATCAATGAATTGTAAGAAACAATGATCGAAACGATCCGAATGTTGGATCATTTTCACGAAACAATCACGTGATTTATAATCATACATTTCTAATAAAAAACAAAATTGGTGTTTGTTTCTTTTCTTTTTTTGATGAAATTAAATAGACTTACTGTCGAAATTCGCCAATTGATTCTCGCAGAAGAATTCTAAAATTTCATCTAAATGTTGTTGTAAAATATCAATTAAATAATCTTCAACATTTTTTTCATAGCATGTTTGTAGTGATGATCGAATAAAATCATAAATTGGTTGTGCCAAATGTTGTTTTTTTAAACAATATTCATTACTGCCATGACCATTTCTAGATGCGAATGTTGCACGTAATTGTTTTATAGCCAAGTTGATATTGTGGAATTGTTGCTGAAAAATTAATTAATCATATGTATTAGAGGAAAATTTCGAATGAAGATAGAAAGAGCGTAGATAGTAGATTAAGTTATTTGTCTCAATAAAACCAATTGACATACGTTTTGTGTGGAGGGCGTTGTTTATTAATAAATATTTCTGTCAATCGTGTTATATGAGGATTAGATATTATAAGAATATACAGGTTGTTTTTTTAAAAGTGGTCAATTCTTATGAAACTTCTACTAGTTAGCGAGCGATTCGAAAAATATTTCAAGAATTTGTGGGGCCCTGAAGATCATTTTAGCAAAATTAGAACCTCGTAGCTAATTTCAAAGTTACTCAAAAAATGCTCGTTTCTGACAATGTTGCAATTTTCAAAAACGAGCAAAGCAGGCAAAACGACTAAGAATGACTCGTATACCCTCCCAACAATGATTTTGTTCGGTTTTCTTCATTGAATTCCAAAAAAGGCGAAACATTTCCACTTGTTCCAGAATAAAATTGACAAAAAAGAAAAAAATCAATATTCGTCCTTCTGTCCAACTTCCAAATGAGCTACGAGGTTCTAATTTTGTTAAAATTAACGACTTATTAAAAACACCCTGTAGGTATAACCCTGTTCATCAGGTAAGTTCGTGTTGTGCGAATTGCAGTGTTATATGAATTCCACCGATACAAAATTACTTAAATGTGTTCCAAGTTATGTTTGCCAGTACTGTATACTCGTGTTATATGCGTGTTATTCATATATAATTTTTGATAAATACCGAAATTTGTTCCACTTCTGTAGAAGAATTTGATGATGATGGTGATGGTGCATTTCTATCACAACGTTCCTCAATAATTTCCTGTAATTTTAATGAAACTGTTGCATCAGATTGGGCGGCACCAATACTGAAAACTGAAATTGCATTGTTTTTTTTAATTAATTAATTAATTACTAGAATCTACCCACCACTTATTACAAAAATTAGCACTAAATACATCTTTTTTTCCTGTTTTTCACTTCAAATTCTCTGAAAATTATGTAAAACTTCACACACTACGTATTAAATAATATATAACTGAAATAAATAAAACGACATTAATGTGTATGAAAAAAAAAATTGAAAAATTGTGTAACAAGACGAAAATAGACGATGAAATCGAATTGTTGTCAGTGTGTAATTTCAAAAATAAACACATACATACCTACATACATACAACACGATATTATTTGTACGGCCAGTGGCGATTTATAACACGAATAATTAATAAAGTTACTATTCACCCTATTCACACGCAAGATCGAAAGGGTCTGAATTTCACTTCCATCAGACATGAGCACATATGCGGATAACGACCAAATATCACGAGCCACCACTGTTCTGTATTTACTCTGTATGTATGCACTGGTATAGAGGATGATTTGAAAATATCATTTACAACAGATGTCATTTATTTTGCAGAAAAAATATAATTTAATTTATTAAGGGTCGATTTCACCAACTTCAGTTAAGCTTAACGAACAGTTAATAACAATCGTTGCTATTATCATAATAATCGTTTCTGTTTCTTATTTGTTCGTTAAAATTTAACAGACGTTGGTGAAACCGACCCTTAATAGATTTTTGACGAACTCTCTACACATAGGTACATAAATTGAACATTATTTTATATGTATGTACTCTATACAGGGTGATTCAAGAGGATGGGCCATTAAAGGTATACGAAGTTCCAGTTATTGAAAGTTGATGGGTATTCAACCGTTATGTCCCCACAACTTTCTTTAGTAATTATTTTCGTAATTTTATCCTTGAAATCTTTTTCAAATTGCTCGCCAAATAATGGGACTTGCCATAAGAACTTTTCGTCTGACGTGAATCACCCTGTAAGGGGCTAGTGCACCCTACTCTATTATTTTAGGTAAAAGGGTGTATTTTTAATTGCATTTTGTTTCTTTGATGAAATCTAAGAGAACTTTGATAACATGGCCCATGGTCTAGCGCTGAAAGTTTTCCAGATGCTTCAGCTTTTAGTGCAATTTTAAAATTAAAAAAAAAAAATAAAGTGAGTAATCGATGTTTGAAAATTCACAATTTTCACGTAAATTCCAAAAGTTAAAATCATTTTCTCCTATTTCTATTGTACACGGGCGCCCTAACTTGTAATAGATAGACTAAAGTACTGCCTATTTGGTTTTATTAATAAATGAATTTACTGCCATTGACCATATTTACGTGAAAAAAATTGTCTATCGAGGGTGTAACGAAATAATAAACAAAATAGAACACACTCTCCTATTTATAGTTCAAACTTTTTTTTTAATTAAATATATCGTTCATGATGCGACTGTTGGACACACCTTCCATACAATTTTTTCCGGAAATTAAATTAGAAAGATATCTATCATTGTTTATTTTTTGTATTGTTCCTTTTTTTAATTAAATTAATTGTAAATCAGTATACACGGGATGATTCATTATGATGGTCTCTGGGTAGTTTCGCTAATAATGGAGAAAGAGAGCGACATAATGACACAATGAAAAATATCCACTAATTCATATTAACTAACCCAGAGCTTGTTATTACTGTTATTAGAAGCATGATTGACCATCATAATGATAATGAATCACCCTGTATACTTATACTGATGTATACAGAAAGGAAAATATGGAGAAAGCATTGTGTGTTCACTGTATTCGCCTTTCTAGCTCTTTCTTATTTGAAAATGGTAAATATTGTGAGAAGCGAAATAAACAAATGTGCGATATACTGTTCTGGCAATAGAGGTCAGAACCTTGACACTTTTGTATTCTCATTTCCCCATTGGTACATTAGAGACCACCTCCTACTTTAATTACAATTTGTCCAATGTTTATAGTGCGATTTGCCAACATAGTAGGTTTATCAATTAAACAAAGTAAGCAAGCAAGCAGACGAAAAAACTGTTGAAAAAATTACTCATCATCATCACATCGATTAAATTAACAACGAACTTGAAACAATTGAACGCAATTGAATAAAATGAATTTAGAATAACTGCAAAATAAAGAAAGGAAAAAAAATTGGCAATGCATAGCTGTTGAAAGAAAAAAGCATTTTCAGTTTATATTTGTAAATGTACACCGGTTTTAATAAAACAATCGATCAAATAACAATCCAGTATATTAAAAATACAGACCAGGTAAACAACGATAAAAACAAAAGATCAGTCGTATTATCAGTTCAATAATTACAAGAACAATATACACAGCTAATAAGCAGCACGGCCAACGCCCGAATGCTCGATCTTCTGCGTGTGCCCAGCAGCCCAGTCCCCTTGCCGCGCTTCCGCACTCGGCCCATGTCTCGGGTTGCAGTGATTCCCCGAAACGAGGCATGGGCGACACTCTGTCGCGACTTTGCTGACATATTTATACAGGGTTATTCATAATCATGACCCATCGTTTGAAATTTTAACAAGTTTGACTTGGAGTTGATATCTCAACTCTGTAGAATGTAGAATACATATATGTATTTCTTTTGTTTTAGCCACCATTCACCTCCCATTATAAAGGTAGAAAACCCAACTTTTATCAATTATAACTCCTTACTAGTCCTTGCACCATTAATAATGAGTTAGCGGCGGGATAGGGAATTTATTCCACATTATCGCCCGATTTTTATTAGTGCACGCCATAGAGAGTATTTCTGTTAGAGAGTGATAGTACTAGTTGAGTTATAACGTGGGTGGTACGTGGTACTACTACTATCACTCTCCAGCAGCATGTTTAAGTATATCGGGAAAGTGAAATAGATTTATCCAGTCCTATGTACATAGAACAAAGAAATATCCTATACGTGACTCTCGATTTTTAGTACAATCGTAATTTGTATATTTGTATTTCACCAAGTACTTGAACCCACCTACACGTTGCGCTCATAAAAATTTAGCAAGAGAGGGGCAAAAATCAGATACAGTAGACCGCACATTTATTGCTTGTGACGTCGCTCACTCATCTTCAGTTCATTAACTATGTTGAATGATTGTAGTGTTACAATCGAAATGTGTGCAAATCCCGCTGCTAAATAATCATTTTTGTAAATCATCCTGTATAAAATATGTTTTATATTCGAAGTGGTTGCATTTGTTTATTTATCGTTTCTAGATAAAAAAATACTCGCAAGGTTAGCAGTTTGTTTATCATATCAATGAATACTGTCTCGATTCAAATGATTATTTATAGATAAGCTCCAAATTTGTAAATGATTATACAGGATGATTCACGAAAAGTTCTTATGGCAGCTCCCATTATTCGGCTAGCGATTGGAAACATACATAATTCAAGGATGTGTAAGAGGGTAGCTGAAGATTTGTTTAGCAAAATTAGAACCTTCTAGCTCATTTGGAAGTTGGTTAAAAAGCGCTCGTTTCTGACGATGCCGCAATTTTTAAAAACGATTTACAATTAGAATCTATAAGATCCTTGCAACATTGATGGTTTCTTGTTTCTCTCAATTTTATTCTGGAACTAGTGGAAATTTTTTTCTTGAATGCAATGGGGGAATACGAAACGAATCAATACTGGGAAAGTCTACGAGTCATTCTTAGTGGTTTTGCGAAATTGTCCAAAATGAGCGTTTTTTCTCCAACTTTCAAATGATCTATGAGGTTCTAGTTTTGCTAAAATGATCTTTAGGGACCTGTCTATAAATCCTTGAAATATTTTTCCAATTTCTCGTCAAATAATGAATGTTGCCATAATAACTTTTCATCCGACGTGAATCATTCTGTATTTAAACTTGAAAAATGAAAAACATTATGATATAAAATTATAAACAATTGAAGAATTTGAAGTTATTGTAGATAATAATATTAGAATTCACCAGTTAATTTTACAAATACCCAAAAAAAATCCAAATTTATTTTTGTTTATTTTTTTAATTCGACTTTTTAAATACTCAAAAGCAATTATCCAAAAAGGGAAAAAGCCATAAAACATTCCATATTCTTAAATACATTTTATTTTTAAAAGTTGTTTATTTATTCAAAAAAAAACCCATAAATTTTAAATAAAATCTAGTCATCCTAAATGTCGCTATCATTGATGAATTGATGATTCATGAAAATCAATAAATTATCGTGGAAAACCCCTGTACATTTAAGAACAAGTACATAGATGGAAAAACTTTTCTTCCTTTGAATTTCCTATTTTTCTTTGAATTATTCAGTTATTATTTTTTATTTAATAAGACACAAATTAGAAAATACTGATAAATTTTATTGAAAAAATAATTACAAAATTTAATTATTAACTTGAACGAGAAAAACGGGAAAATTACATATATAAAAAAAAACTTAAATTACTAACGTTCATTAACATTTGGCAAACATTCAAAATATATTCATCAAAACAACAAACAAAATAATGGAAAATTTTAAGAGCTAGAAGCATGTTTTGGTTCTTTTCTCATATACAGAGCAGGCAATTTCAATTAGAAACATCAGCTTATTGTAGTTTGATAATAATGGAAACATTGAAATATATTTCCAGTTCAAATTGCCAGTATTGTATAAATATTGATTTCTTTGAAAATATAATTTTTCATAATTGGCCCAAAACTGAAATATAGATAAACACTTTTTTTTAACGAAGAAAGCAGCGACAACATCTGTCATTTGTTTTCGACAACGAAAACGATGACTCCATTTAGAATACAACCGCAAGTTTTAAGAAAATATTTTCGTTAAAAATATTGCAAATAATAACAAAAATAATTGAATTGTAAATGTACATGATGAACATGGTTTTGTGACAGCATCAAAGAATTCATCATTCAATATTTGTACATCACCGTATTGATAACAATGACGTTTGAGAATACCATCAAGACAGTCTCCTAAAGTATTCAATTGTCTGGTGATTAAAATATAATAATTAATAAAAGACTCAAAGAAAAAATAATTAACAGGGGCGGCTCGTGTTTAAGTATGCGTCGTTTGTATGCGCTCTTGTTTGAAAATTGAGTCTGATTTGAATCACGAGCCGCTACTGTTCTCTTACAACTTACTTGCATAATTTCGTTTTTGTTGTTACATTACTGAATGTATCGAATAAGTCGTTTGCACAATTCTCAAATTCTGTTTTAAGATCCTTTGTTTGGCTTAATATAGATACACATTGTTGGAATTGTTGACTAGAGAGTCCTATTTAATTTTCATCAATATTATTATTATTAAAAATTTATTAATATACAGGATGTTTCCAAAAATCTCTTAAAAATGTTACAAGTTACAATTACTCATCGAGTAATAATAAAAAAACTTGAAAATTGTTAAAGACTGCTCTTGAAATCCCTAAATACAAAAACTGCCCATGTTTAGTCACGGACGTGATATAATAAGAATTTCGCATAAACACTTTACGATGACAGAGAAATAAAAAACGGTTCGCATTTAAGCGGACTGTGGACATATCACTCGATTCGGTGTGTGAAAATTGAAAATTTTCAGACGTTAATATCTCGCTTGTTTTTTGAGATATTGTGAAAAGTAAACGTGCGTTGGATAGAGACTTTCAATGTGCATGTTTTGAAGCTTTCTATTTTCGAAAAATATGATAAAATTCTGAATGGCAGAGGAAACTCTTGGACCCTGTTTTTTTTTCGTACATTTCCCTTCATATTGGCTAAAACTCTTAGCCAATATTATTGATTTTCAATAATAATTAGGTGAATTTAGATAGAAAATTGAAAGAGCTTTCCAAATTTTAAAGAATTTTCTTGATATGTTTGTTTTCCGATAACTGGAGAAAATTAAAAAAGAAATCGGACAGAGATACTATGCATAATTTTAAAAACAGAGAATCATACTCTTGTTTTTAGAAAGATGATATAAGGGGAAAGGACATGAAGCTCGCTTAAAAGAAAATTAAGTGATGGACGTTTTAAACCCTCTTTTTCACCTGTTATTTACAGCTATTAAAATTAATTAATTTGTCTCTTGATTTATATGAAAATGTCGGAAATTTTATCTACTTACACGGCCATATCATTATCATGGAAAATATTTGAAAATCTGTCTATATTTTCATTGATTAGTCGATCATGTTTGTGTTGTTGGCGTTATTGTTGTTGTGATTTAGTTCGCAGATCTGGTACATACACTTCTACAAACATGCTCGATTTTTATAAGCTTTGAAAGTAGGTAGCCGATTTTAATTGGCAGACTCTCTTTATACAAGATAAACCGTAAAACATCCTGTATAGGAATAATCAATTTTAATTAAATTAAAATAAACTTACTATCAATATTGGCACCATCATTTCGACATAAGAACTCGAATAATTCATCAACAGTACGTGTCATATAATCTTTAAAATAGGCTTCATCTTTCGGCAAACATTGTTGCATGAAATTAAAGAAATTGTGTAGTGGTACTGTTAATACTTGACGATTTATACAAATATTTTTAATATCACTCGGTTGTCTCACATTTTGACCTATTTGTCTGCCTGCCTCTGAAATATTTTGAATATGTTCCTATGTAAAAGGGAAAAAGAAATAATTATTTGTTAAAAATAAAAGATCTAAATAGGAAAGATGAAAAAAAATTAAAAATATTTACAGCAATACGCTCAATTGGTACAGGAACTGCAGCATTTTTATCACAACGGTCTTTAATAATTTGTAAATTCTTTTTTAATATATCACGATTGATTGCTTCTGGATCCAATGGCGTTTGGCAAACGATTAAATTAATTACTGGAAAAAAAAACACCAATTTTTTGGATCTTATTTTTTAGAATTATCAATTAAAAATTACCTTCGAATATTAGAAGGATTTTGATGGTTGTTGAAAATTCCATGATTTTTCGTTATTTTTTTCTTCTTTCAACAAGTCTCTCAATTCGTCGTTGTTCTAGTTGTTAGATTGATCACTGATAGAATTCAGTTCTGAAAATAAAAACGATTGGAGTAGGTATGGGACAATGATTTTTCTCCTCCTCTCGTTTCGTCCGTCTGGCACAGAAAATACACGAATAAAAGATTGCCGGCGCCGAAAATAGCTATTTTTAGTAAAAAAATGGTGGTGGCCTAATTAAATGCTGTAATGTCAAGGGTTGTTTTCAGACTTTGAGCCGGCTACACCCACGCAAATTTTCTTTCATGGACTGTTTTGTAGGGGAAATAGAGTGGGGGCTCTACAAATAGGCATGTGAATAGGTATGTCAGGAGGGGCCCCCACTTTATTTCCCCTACAAATCGTCCCTCAAAATTGGCGTGGGTGTATCCGGCTTTAATGTTGAAGGGATGTATATGTACATGAAAAATTTTCTAGTTACCAAAGAATAAAATCTAATCTAAACAAATAAACCAGCAAAAGATATCAATATTATTTTAGTTGTAGTACTTTCCGGTTCCTTTAGAAATTTCCGGTGATAATGAAATAGACCGTTATGGATTTTTATATACCTAGTTGGTTTAAATAAATAAATAAATAAATAAACCATAATTACATAGAATCGAACAATTTTGTGGAAATGCTAATGATAACATTCCACCATTCGCCAAAAAATAAGAGTTTTATACGGACTGACCATATTTAAAATCGGGTATCCTGTCTGAGATTAAACAATAGATGGTAGTCCCTGGGGAGCATTTTATCAAAATTAGTACCTCGTAGCTCATTTGAAAATCCGTCAAAAAACGCTCGTCGCTGATGATGCCGAAATATTTATCGACCAGCTGCACACTTAAAACGACTTAGAATGACTAAAGTCTATGGACTAAAGGATCGTTTCAACACTGATTCTCTCTTTCTTTTTATTTTATTCTGAAGCAAGTGGCAATCTTTTTTCACTATATCTAGAATGCTGTGGTGAGAAACAAAAGAAATCAATTTTGATGGACAATTCTAAGTCGTTTTGGGTGTGTAGCTGGTTTTTAAAATTTCAACATTGTTCAAAATGATTGTTTTTTGACCGACTTTCAAATTTTTCTAAAATGTTCTCTAGAGGCTATCCTATAAATCCTTACGATATAATTCGATGTGCTCTGTTATTTCGGTTTAAACGGAGAAATTTTAGACCCCAGGCCTCAAACTCGGTACCATCGGTATCATGAGAAACTGGAAAAAGAGTTTACAATAGTGTCCAGATTCAAATTTTTTGCAATATTTTTTTCTACATATATAAGGCCTAAATCCGTTGCACACAAACGTATTCGTTAAAGGGTTGATTTTAAATGAAATCAACCCATTTTGCGACCTCCCTTTTGACAACGAAATAAAAAAAAACAACAAAGTCATAAAAAGTGTAGAATTTCCTAGACTCAGCAATAACATATCTTTATCTGTATAGGTTCGAGAATATGAGAGAAGTATAAACACTGATAAAAAATACAGTTACAAATAATGCAATTCTCGAAAATTCTTTGAAGAATATATTTTTCTATGAATGGCCGTCGTAAATTGTAAGATGTTCTTACTGTGAGCCGTTGCCAGCTGCTAATATACCGTCGTCTTCAGCTGGATGCTAGACATATCATAAAAATATAGATGAATTTGAAAAAAGAAGTAAATACATATTGACTATTTTACTTGGGCGAACAGTTGGGCAAGAAGATTTTCGGTTCGCCTGCCCAACGGCGCCCACCCCTAGCGCCGCCACTGTATATACCAAATTTCATCAACTTTCATCAATTAAAACTTTTTATAGTCTTATTTGGTCATCTGCTTGAACCAGAAATGTACAGCGTCCGCCACTTAAATACAAATTCTTTGTATACTTAATTGTATTGTCTGTATATTATTGTGCATTATAAATATTATTATCCATAAATACAACTAATTGAGAACTTATTAATAAATGATAAATGATAACAATATCTTATCAATTTACCTATTTTTTGCAAATAAACATTGTACTTTTCTTTCCTTTATTGTTTAAATGCTTATTGAAAATGTCACGAAGTCATAAATTGAATGAAATTAGAGGTGAAGGCATCGAAATTTTGGTATATAAAAAATTAAAAGTTCTTAAACTATTTTTTAAATAAAAATTTTAATTTGATTTTTTTGCTTTTCAGAAAACATTGGATGCAAATAAATATGCAACAAAGAAAACAATTGCACAAGGCTTACTAGATGTTGCCTTATTAACAGCGAATGCTTCACAATTAAAATATGTTCTACAAGTTGGTGAAAAACATGAATTCTATGTTTTAATGTTATGTTTAATTAGTGTTTCAATTGTTTTACAAGTAAGTAGTAATATACGTTCAAAATAGATGATGGAGGAAACGTAGGTCGTTACTTTGTTCATTTTTATATCAATGACACATACACGCACAGTGGAATAAATGAATGGAGCTACGCCCTACGTTCTTTCAATTTGCTCGTTCATCTTATTAGCTTATGTTTGTGGATAGTGCCAGGAGATTATAATTATTTGATAACATCCAAGATTGCCAAATCTTGAGGCAGCAGAGGCAGCTCTCGATTTAGCGTGCGAAAATTGGCAATGTTCAAACATTGATATATCGCTTGTTCTTTAAGATATTGAATAAAGTAAACGTGCGTTAGATAGAGCATTTCAAGGTGCATTTACTAAAGTTTTCTATTTTGGAAAAATGTGATAAATTTGTGAATGGCAGCGAAAACTCTTGGACCCTGTTTTTTTTCGTACATTTTCCTTCATAACTGGCTAAAACTTAGCCAATATTATTGATTTTCAATATTTATCAGGTGACTTAGATAGAAAATTGAAAGAGCTATCCAATCTTCAAGAATTTTCCCGATTGGTTTGTTAGTTTTCCGGAAAATAAAGGAAACATAAAGCATTTCTGAACATTGATACCTACATTGCATAATTTTAAAGATAGTCATACGACACATTTTTAGAAAGCTAACTAAAAATTCAAGTTTTAGAAATTAAATGAATTTTCACAGAAAATTTGTTTTTTTTTCACCTACTTAAACCTCTTTTTCACCTATTAAAATTACTCAATGTGCTTCAAAGTTGATATGAAAATGTTGGAAATTTCTTTTTTTTTCACGACCATATCAGTCAAAAGTGGAAAATATTGTGAAAATCTCTTGGAAAATACTCTATTTAACACACGTTTACTTTTTCCAATATCTTAAGAAACAAGTGAGATGTTTGAAAACTGGCAATTTTCGCACGCGGAATCGTGAGATGTTTACTAAGGACATGATTTTCTACCATCAATTAGAACATTCTTTCGACCATAGTAAATCACCCTGTATTTGGCAAACTTATTGGTTGTTATCGAATTTTCAATTTTTTTGTATGTTATTTTGCCGCATTTTTTCTCTATTCAGGTATTGGTGGGGCTTTTATGTTTAATTCTTCATTTGATGCGAGATCTTACTGCTTATCATTTTTCGACGAATTTTCTCAATCATCTAACAACAATCTTTGCATTTGTTATGACTGTATTGAATTTAATTATTTCATGTTTTGATCCAACTATAGCATCACGTTCCACAATAATTTATGAAGCACCAAAAATTGATGATTTGTAAAAAAATAGGGCTTGTTTTCTACTGGTTTTTTTCTTCTTTTTTTCTTCTTCTTCGTTACAGTTAATCGTCGCTATACTCTTCGTTTTCATTGCCGGCCTCAATATCAATAAAAACAAAGATCATAAAGCTGCTATTATATTAAATGATTTAATATTAATTTTTATATTTATAATATCAATTATTAATATTATAATATCAGGATTTGGTATTGAATATTCAAATCAACCATTAAAATTAATTTATGATCAACAATAATTATCATAAATTTAATAAATAAAAATCTTTATCATCATCATAGGTGACTGCAGCTCTAATCTCCATAATTATCACAATCATCTTGCAAAATTACAATACAGAAAAATCCAATTTAATTGTATGGATATTAAATCATATTGCTTTGGGCTTTGTTACTGGTGCATTATTTTGTGATATAATTAAAATGAATTTTGGCTTAGATCCTGCTTTATCATTAAATGACACATTTAAGACACTCTAAGGTGGAATTACTTGTAAAATTTAATTTTCAAATTAAATTTATATTAATTCCGAAAAGTTACCTATGGAATGTTGTGTTTCCTTTTTGTTTCTATAATTTGCAAACAAAGGCAACTAAATGTCGTTTATAGGGTGGTATTCACTAAGTGTTTAGAAACTAGTCTTACCTGCAAGTGACTGTCACAGTTGCTTATTATTTGGCGAATGTTTAAAAACATATTTCAAGGATTTGTAGGGGGTCTCCACAGAGAATTTTAGCAAAATTAGAACCTCGTAGCTCATTTGGAAGTCGCGATTTTCAAAAACGAGCTAAAGAAGCAAAACAACTAAGAATGACTCGGAGACCCTCCCAATATTGATTTTTTGGTTTTTCTCCATAGCATTTTAGAGAAAATGCGAAACATTTCTGCATATTCCAGAATAAAATAGAGAAAAACGAAAGAATCAATGTTAAGAGGATCCTCGAGTCATTCTAAGTCGTTTTGTGTGTTTACTTCGTTATTGAAAATCATGATATCGTCAGAAACGAGCATTTTTTGACCATCTTACAAATGAGCTACGAGGTTCTAAATTTGCTAAAATGGTCTTTAGCTACCCTCCTCTAAATCCTTAAAATATTTTTTCGTCTTACGCGACTCAGTCGGTATAAGAAGGAGATACTCAGATAAAAATGTAAAGACGGAGACAGTAGCCATAACGTCATCTTCGAAATGAATGAAATGAGATAATCGCATGGTTTAGGTCAAGTTACCAGTGTATAAAAAGTTAGTGCATACCACCCATAGACAGAGTGTCTCAGTAAAATATCAAAGATAACTCTAGTAAGCCATAATTATTGTTATTTTTGTTTTTGTTTTTATGTCTGAAAAATCAGTGGTAACTGTTGTTTTTTAAAAAAAAAAAAACGAAAACAAAAATTAGTAACCGCTTACTATGTTGTTTTTTATTTTTATTTTCTTTTTTTTAAATGATAATCAAAAAATAAGGTGATACAAGCGATACTCTGCGTTCTGCTTGGTACAACATTGAATATAAATAAAGAAGACGATCATCCAAATGCTCAACGTGCTAATAATATTATCTTATGTATAAACATTATTTTGATGGTTGTTAATATTTTAATTAATACGTTTGAAATGAAACAGGACGATAATGGACAAACTACACCAACTCTATAGTTTTAGAATTTTATTTTTAAAGATATATATCACATTGGCAATTGTAACTAAAAGCATATTGTTAGTAGTAATGACTCTCTGAAATTTATCAATTAGGTTTCTAGTTAAATTTGCCAGCTATGTATAGAATTAATATTATTATTGTTATTATAAAAAAAATTGAATACATGTATGTATTGATTAATAAAACAAAATTTTATTATAATTCTTAAGCTGATTTAGCTGTAGCTAAATGTTCATCATAACGTTTCTTATATAAACCTTGTGGATCGTATTTTTTCGTTAAACGTTCCCAATCACGTGTTCTCTTCGTTGTTAAATGATTTATAACTTTCTCGGCAGTTTCTTTTTGTTTTTGATTACATTTTGTACATCCACTACCCAAGGCATCTGGTAAAGTTTCTGTAAATAAAATAAAAATGATTTTTTTTTCTATATTTACGATCAATTATACGTTGAAATGAATATTATGTCCCTTGGGATTAAAAGTCACTGTAATGAAGGACTAAAGTACTTACTTTACCCCCAAAAGTGTAAAAAAAAAATTACACCAGCCGGATTCGAACCTACATTATCCAGTCATACAAATGAAAATGGATAAGAATAGGTGGCAAGGAATTATAATAAAAGACTTGAGTTCGTGACGTGTCAGCAAAACTGTTATTTTTCCCATTTTTTTTTTTACGGAAATTTGAAGCATCAAGTTACGACATACGTTTTTATTTCTCGGATTTATTTCTGATTAGAAATTTTCATCGATAATTATTCTTGGAGTTAATTTTGTAATATGTTGTTCTTGTTGTTAATCAAATTCAAAGAGAGAAATCTAACAATAAGTGAAAGTTGTTGGTTTTTTGTGTAATCGTAGCCCGAAAACTATACACGACAATATTTATATATATATATATTTATACCAAAATTAAAAACTGACTTACTTTTAAGTTCTCGCCCTTCCGGTGTACATGGCCCTTCATCCATTAAACATTTAATATAATTCGTTAATACACGTTCATTATTTAATATACGATCAACATCGACATTATCATATTTTGATGTGTATTTATTTTGTGCATTAACAAATGCTATTGATAAGACAAATAAGAATAATAATGCAATCACAGATTTCATTTTTTTTTATTTCTCTTCAATAATTTCTATGTAATAAATGAAATTTTATCTGGAGAGTTTCACTTAACACTGGTCGTATACCATAAACTTGTAATTCTTCTATGGTAAGTTGTTTCTTTATATGTGGCTTAAAAGAAAGTAACAGTAGGGTGTCCCCTTTCTCTTTCGTTCTATCTTTTTATTTGTGGATTTTTTTGATTAATTAATTTATTATTAATAAAATACAAGTACTGAGAATTTGGTGTGTACGTGATTTGAATGAATTGGGGATTTTTTGTTTATGGTAGTGGTAGATTTAACCCACATTTATTCATCAGGTTGAGTAATTGGGAAAATTCCATATCTTATGATTTCTTTTTTCTATAAATTATTTTTGAAGATAATACAGACTGTCTCACAATATATAGATCCACATTACGTACGATGTATAGTGCTAGACTGGCAATAGTGGACTCTTATAAGAAAAGTCGAATTATTTTATGATTGGAGCACACAAAGGAAATTGTCCACTGTAAACTGTAAATCCCGTGAATAGAAGCAGATAATTTACAGCTTATACAAGAGCCAAACAATTCTTTAAAAACCTACGCTATTCAGTATTCACAGATTTTCCTTTGTGTGCTTCAATCATGAAGTAATTTGACTTTTCTTATAAGAGTCCACTACTGCCAGCCTACCACTATAGTTTGTAGGCGTTAATTCCCATAGTCATATCTTACTTGGACAAACTTATGCTGATACATCTATATATACGTTTATCTTTCTTTATCATGTGTACCTACAGGGTGTCTCAAGGTAAGTCGACTATTTTTATTATTATTATTATATTTCCAATACATTTTAGATCCAATGATTAAATTGAAGCGATTTTTTTTGTTTTAAATTCTCAATTTTGTAGTACCTAATTAAAAAAAAAACTGAATCAATCTAGTCTTATATTAAAAAATATAATTAAATATTTTATTATATGTATATTTATAATCACTGTATTAACACTAATTAAAAGACACAATAATTAATCATAACTACGGAAAATTTTGTTCAAAGCAAAAATCCAAATAATTCCTGAAATAACAATATGTGTGAAAATTTCAAATGGGGTACTATTGATATTTACATCAGAAATTCACCAAAATAATTAAAAGAATAATAAATTCACATCTGTTGCGTTGAATTCCCATTCCATGTGTTATTCTCATCATCACTATCATTACGATTTGATAAACGATGAATATTACCCTGTCGTCGAATTGTTGTACTCGATTCAGTACCGCCACCCCTTCGTTTTGATTGAAATCTACAATAATAAAAATTGATCATTAATTCAATAAATAATTAAATAACCAAACCTGTTTATATTATCATCATCAGTAGTTTTTCTTTTGTTATTTGATTCATTATTATCAACATTATTATCATTACCACTACCAGTGAAAATCAAACCTTTTAAATAATTGAAAATATTAACAAATGGTAAAATTAATGACCAGAATAGACTGTTGAAATCCAGATTGCGAATTGATGTTAATGGACCACTTGTATTAGCATTTGTACCACTACCAGTACTACTAATTGGTAAAATTAACAAAACTGCACTTGGTGCTAATTCCAATTCCAATAATGTCTTGTTATTCTCGTCAGGGTTTGTGAATTCTCTTCGTGGAAATGTTGTTGATAAAATATACTTATTAAATGGTAATTTGATATTATTTTGTATAAATTCATGGACATTATTTAATGTATTATCAATTTGAAAATCTTGTATTATTGATTTACCATCTGGTATACGGAATTGTAAACGTACAATATTTAAGTTAATCGTTGATTTTGATGATGATGATGATGGTAATGATTTAATTGTATTTGTTGTGGTAGAATTTGAAAATTTAGCAGCTCGTTCAGCTTTATCTTGAGCAATCTGTTCTAAAATACGTTGACGTGCCTGTTGATTTTCACGTTTCTCACGTTCACGTTCTTCGTACAATTGTTTTAATTCTTGTTCGTTTTGCCAACGTTTCAATTCTGTTACATCTTTACCAACTTTACGACGTTCAAGTTCTTTTAAGCGCTCCTCCTTCGAAAAAAAAGAACGAAACATTGTTAAATTTTAATTAAAATTTTATAACAAATATACCTCTTCTTCTTGTTTTCGTTTCTCTTCACGTTTCATCTCGATCAATTGTTTAGCTCGTTCGACTTTCTCTTCAATTTGATTTTCTTCTTGAATTTCCTCCGGTTTTTTATCATCGTCATCACTTTTGCTAGTAGATGGTGATGATGTTTCTTCATTTTTCTTTATTGTACAAACACCATTATCACACTCAACTTTATTACTTTTTTCGATATTAACGAAATTACCAGATTGTGTACTTGGACTTTTCTCAATTGATAAACCAGCTTTACGTAGAACATTATTAATACTTGTACATAAATGTTCAACATTATCACAATCTTTAATAATTTCTAATGGTGTTCCTTGTTTACCAATAAAATAAATTGATGGAATTGGTGTTTCTTTATCTAAAACAAATTTGATAATGAATATTTCTATTTAAAATCTAAAAGAAAACCTTACAAATTTCACAAAACTGTTGATGTGGCAATGTACTTGCTTCTAATTTAATCGAAACAAAATCATTACCATTTAGTTTTTCAACAACTTGTTTATCATCAATAAATCTTGTTAGTTGTGCCGATTTCTCATCTTTACCTACAAGAAAGAAACTATGGAATATAGAGAAAATAACGATAATTTTCCAGACAAACCTTCAATATAAACAACAAAAATTGCACTCTGTGTTTTTGCTTTAACAACAGCCTCTGATATACTACCTTGATACCAATTCATTTTTACAATTATTAACTTTTTAGTTATTTATTAAATGATTTCAATAATTGATATTTTTTTATTATTTTAAAAATAACAAGAATTTTGTTGAAAATGACGTTGCAATTGATCACAAAAAATAATGACACACAAGACCACCAACTGTCAACTGTGTCTATAAATAGTTAAATTCCCTAAAGCTACTGAGCTTCCTCGAATGAGTATATTTGATATCTAATTGTAGCTCCAGATATTCTTAAGGTTGAACTCCACTAGAATGAAAAAATTTAAGGTAGAACCCCACCCATCTGAATATTGATTCTGATATTGCTCTCTCAGAAAATAAAGTAATCTGTAAATGTGTTGATTCATCTCGAATAAAAAGTTCTTATTGCAACTCCCATTATTTGGAAAACGATTTGAAAATTATTTCAAGGATTTATAGAGAGGTGCCCAGAGAACATTTTAGCTAAATTAGAACCGGATAGCTTATTTACAAGTTGGTCAAAAAATTCTCGTTTTTGACGATGTCCAGATTTTCTAAAACGAACTAAACACGCAAAACGACTTAGATGGGTCGAGGATACTCCTAACAATAACCAAGTCACTCGTGGATAATACTGATAATTGCAAAAAAAAACATGGCTACCCCATTTTATTTTTTATCTCGTAAACTTAATACCAGATTTTGGTTAAACTCTTTTATCACACCCGAGTTAGCTTTAATTAGCTTCTGAAATTTTTTGGATGATGCTGAATCTTTCGTTTTGGCACCAAAAATAAAATTGCCGATATAAACGAAATTACGAAGAAATTAAGATTTTAATTTATAAATTCCACCATATTGCTCTTTAAGAAAATAAAGCAATCTTTAAACATATAAAAATATATGTATACAGGGTGTTTGGTGTAAGTATGGTGAGTTCTAAGAAACTCCTATTAGTCGACGAGCGATTCGAAAAATATTTTGAGGATTTGTAGAAGAGTGAAACATTTTAGCAAAATTAAAACCTCGTACCTCATTTCATAATTGGTCAAAAAACGATCGTTTTGGACAATGTCGCAATTTCAAAAAACGAACAAAACACCCAGAACGACTAAAAGTGACGCAGAGACCTTCACAACATTGATTTTTTTCGTTTTTCTCTATTGTATTTCAGAGAAAATACGAAATATTTTCACCTGTTCCAGAATAAAATGGAGAAAAACAAAAAAATCAATTTTGGGAGGATCCTAAAGTCATTCTAAGTCGTTTTGCGTGTTTAGTTCGTTTATTGAAAATCGCTACATCGTCAGAAACGAGTGGTTTTCGACCAACTTCCAAATGGGCTACGAGGTTCTAATTTTGCTGAAATGTTCTTTGAGGACCCTTTTACAAATCCTTAGAATATTTTTCGAATCGCTCGTCGACTAATAGGAGTTTCTTAGAACTCACCATAGTTAGACAAAACACCCTGTATGTAAAAAATGTAGTAGAACAAGCGCCATCTAACGTTTGAGAAACTTAGTATCCGCGTAAGTATTATTCAATCTTAACAATTGAAAATTAGAATGTTATTTTTCTAAATATGTAATATACTACTAATAAATGTAATCTTCAATAATAAATATACATATTTTTAATTTCTAGTTTATTAAAACTTACAACAGTAATGAATAAAGCATAATTTCTAACTAAAGCAGTAAGCACACTATCGCGGAACGGAATGGAACGGAACGGAATGGAATTGAACGGAAAAATCAAACAGTATGGTTTTAAGTTAGAGTCCACACACTACCGCGGATCGGAACAGCGCGGAATGGAAAGGAACGGAACGGAATAGCTTGGATTGCTAGTTGAGCGATACTCTACTACACATAAAATACTCTTAGAAGTAAATAATGAAAAATTAAATGTGGAAATAAGTATCTACTAGGCTGATAATTGATAATCATTCAAATATGTTAGCTTATTGTCCAATATGAACGACGAATTTTTAATTAATTTAGTTTTTCTTTTAATTTCTTCTTCTTCTACAAGCCTACAAATTCTTCGTCTGAACTGTTCATTGCAACAACTCAACAAATACTACAATACCGTACTCGTATCCTCATATAATTAGACAATTTTTTCCGCGGAATTCCGCACTAATGTGCGGAGGCTCAAAATTTCCATTCCGTTCCGTTCCATCCCATTCCGTTCCGTTCCGCGATAGTGTGCTTACTGCTTAAAGTAGACTTTTATTTGTAAAATTTTTGCTTTTTTATTTAATTACAGTCACTAAATATATATTATATGTATATTTAGTGACTGTATATTTAATTACAGTTACTAGATATATACAGTACCGCAATATCCGCCATATTGGTGCAAAAATTTATGGGGACATTTGAATTTTAAACTATAAGTTGGTTACATTGAGAGGTAGAATCACAGTGTAACCAGTGATTTCACTCCGTGTCGGCACCTTTGATCTTTTTTCCAACGAAGGTCACGTTTTGATGGAACAGATTTTCTAACCTCACTTTTACAGTATGTAAGTAAATAATTTTTGTTCAAATTAAATGATAAAAATGAATGAAAAATTGTAAATAATCGATACAGATGAAATGACTACACAGCATCCCTTTACAAAATACAATGTATTGGTAAAACAAAATCAACAAATAAACAATTGTAATGGCACTACATACTTATTTATAATGGTAGATATTACATATTTTTTAAATATTATTTTATAAATGTTGTACAATGAACAATTTTTGTCTGTTTTAGATTTCTTAAGGTCTCTGTTCGTGTATTTCAAAATATAAAATATTCGAACACGAACAGAAAGTGACAAAATACATATAGTCAAGGAGAAATTCTCTACATGGCGTACGAAAGGGCACTGTTTTCGATAATTTTTATTATAGTTTTAATAACATCTCATATATTGTACATGTTACATTAGGGACAATTTAGAAGTGCTGTTGCACAACTCCTTTTACAGTACAATTAAAAACATTTGTAAAAATTTCATGGTATTTCAAATAAAAAAGGAAAAATAGAAAAAAATAGTTTCTCATTTCTAAATTTTTAAATACCCAAGATCATTAGTGCCCCTGGGCTTTAGCCCGATGGGTAAGAGTGCCCCGGATGTCTTTTAGAAAAATAATCATTGTTTCGTTTAAAATTTGGTAACTTTCAAATGTGATTATATTTTATATTTGTTACAAGAGCACCTTAACTTATGCAATCTCTTGTACTTCTATGCTTTCACTGTTCTGTATGCATAAGCTAGTATACAATGGTTACAGACTGTTTACCTCTAAAATATCAAATGAATAATTTTATTAATTTCTTTTGGTATAAAAATTTACGGAAAAGTTTTCTATATCATTTTAATGTTATAAAATTGTATTTAGGCACTTTTTATAGTGAAATATTTAACATATGTCTTTTATTTGGTTTTAATTGTGTTTTCTCTAAGGTGAAACAAGCAATATAGAAGCCGCGCACTGTTCCTGCGCAGAAAAAACTATTAGCCGCGTTATCAGCAGAGTGAAATCACTGGTGGGTAGAATTTAAAATCAAGATATCTGACTTGATGACAGATTATTACAAATGCCGTCACCTAAAATAATTGCTTATAAGCAGCGTTGCCAAGTGCACGTTTTTCTTATAATTACCACATGATGATTGGTTTATATAGTATACAAATACTACACAAACATTAATATTACTTCCATATCATTTATCAATTTTAATTTTTCTTTTGTTTTAATTTAATTTTAATTTTGATTTTGTTATTTTAACGATTCTATTTGTCCAAGTACGGCAACCAGGCCGTCAACGCACGCACAAATGCCGCCATATTGGTGCAAGAATTTGCTTTTTCTCTCTCTAACACATTGGCCCATACAATTGCGGTACTGTGTATATCTAGTAACTGTATATTTAATAATTACACAGAGTCATCTAGTATCAATTTTTTCAACTTGTGAATTAATTGCATAGCGCAGCATGATGACGGGATTTCGCCTTGTGTTGTGCAGAAATCGTTAATTTTGAGTTATGGTAGTGTCATCTATTGAAGCTGCCCGGTGAGGCTTATGAAATAACCAAATTACCTTTTAAAGATAGTTGCCTACATTTCTTCGACGAGCTCAATCTAAATTCTTATCTTCGTGCACCTTCGCTCTAGTTTATAATTTGAATTGACGTGTATTTTGTGTGTGTGTGGGTTGATGTTTATTCAAATTTACGCAACTCATTCGATTCTTTTAATTTTAAATAAAATGTTGAGTTCGTTCAGTTAAAGATAATAATGACAACAACAACAACAACTGGAAGAAAAGGTTGTGTGGGTGTATGACCCTATTGTTGGTAAAACTGGAAATTAAAGAATATAAGCAACAAATAATAGCCGCCATATGGTCGTACGCACGCGTCGCCCAACAACATAGAAGATAGGAGGCGGTGGTTTCACAACAACACACAACAACCTCCTCCACCACCACCACCATCACCACCGTTGAGGATTTTCTTTTATTCGGTTTCCGGCCACTGTTGCGGAGAGAGGATTGTAGTTGGTGTGCTTACTTTTTATAGTGCGTCGTCGCTATAACCACCTGGTTTCTATTCGGTTGAAATTCGTACAAAATGTAGGCAAAAGTTTGAATGTTTTGTTCAATTCGTGATAGAATTTTTATAAAATTTCGAAAATTGTTTGATAAACATTTTTTGAAGGGTGGAATTTTTAATTTTTTTCCGTTGTCATATTCTATTTTTAAAAATAAAAGAACAACAACTGAGAAAAAAAGTGTGGATATCATGTTAATGGAGTTTAGGATTCTGTTGTTAATCAGTACAGAACGTGTTGTTATGTTTTTGTTGTGATTTCCGCCGGAAATAGGAAGTATGCTTTGTGGAGTACCGGAACAATTTGTAGAGATACGCTTCAATTGAAGGTTTGTATGTTTTTATTTTATTTATTTTTCTCTGATCATACAAATTTTCAATGTAAGAAATTTGCGAAATTTCATGTACAAACTTGCATTATGTGGTAAAATGGTGGCAGCGCGGAACTAAAACTTTCAATAGATCGAAACAAGGAAATTAATTATTGTATGAACAATATTTTAATTTTTGACTATAAATGTTCATATGTTTTTTGAAAAATTTCTAAAATTGTTTGCAATACATAAATAGAACAAGAGAGACGAATAGAAAGTATTAAAAATTGTCGTATTTTTCGCCCACGTTTAAATCTCCACATTTGGAATTTTTACCAACATCGAATTATTCACAGTGATTTGTTAACCTTTTTGTTGAAAAACTGAAGGATTACAAGAGGTGAAATTTAAATACAATACCATCTCCTAGATAATTATAGAGAGCTTTTTTTAAGAAATAATTGATTTTCATTTTCACTTTTTCTTTTTCGAAAAATACACTCGAATCAAGTCAAAAAAATTATTAGGAAACATGATTAGGGACGCATCAAGAATTAAATGGGCACGAGAATAGTGCCAGATTGACTTGAGTTATACAGGTTATTCTAAAATATCTCAAAAAAGGTCCTAAATTTCTTCCAGCCTCTAAAATACAAAATTTGCGGAACAGCTTATCGTTAGTGGCACATTATTGAACAGACATCAGTCCCACTAGAAATTTTATTAGGGACCATATCAGGATGTCCTCCCATACAAATAAGGTTCGGATCAGGATCCTTCAATGGAACCTGATAAAGATATAACGCAGATCAACTATCAGGTCCTTATCAGGATTAAATAATTAGGTCCTGATCTGAATTAGAATCCACATAGGAATATCCTGATCAAATCCTTAATGAAAAATGTTGGTAACAACCCCATTTAGACCTGATGGTAAATATTTTTTTATTGAACAAGGTTCTCCTGATTCTATTCAGCTCTGAAACTGCTGAGGTTTAACTTATTAAGGCAAACCATATTTTAGCCTAATAAGGTTCACATGGCACTTTAGGTTACTCTTGAGGTAAAGCTTAAAAGTTCAATTTTCGAAGTATTTTATCTTAAATAGTGAAGGGGGTGGAATTGACATTTTCTTTATTAATCTTGGATATCGGTTAAAAATATGTCCCTGAGCTGTTCCGCAAATTTTGGTTTACCCTGTAGAAAGTCGCCTTGTTGTTCGAAAGTTTGATAAATTTTAACTACTGTTTGTAAATTGATCTTTTAGGATTTATAGAATTGGTTATTGTTTACACACATGTGTTTTACATCAAATGTCATAAATTATAACTAGCACATGCTGGAAACATAAAGAAAGTAGCATATGTTGGTCAATTTCAACCCCCCAAGAGTGTTTACAGAAAAAAATTCCATTTAGCTGTAGAATCGTTTAAAGGCATCTGACTCACTTCCCTTCAAGTTTGAACTTTACCGGATTTAAAAATTTTGAAAAAATTACCAGAGTATTAGTCTAATTGTAACATTTACTTATACCAAATTTAAAAACAATTTGGTAGAAAGTTTACGAAAAAAAAGTAACAAAAACGATGGTTTTTGCTCTATTTTATTTTTTAAACCTTATACCAGATTTTGCTTAAACTTTATCACATCCGAGCTATTCTTATTAAGCTCCTGAATTTTTTGGATAACGTTGAATCTTTCGTTTCTGTACCAAAAAATAAAAAAAGTCGAAATAAGTGTATTTCATGTTAATTTTTGCTTCAAACGAAGTATACGATATAGAATCAACGACTAAAATTGGTATAAATGAAATTATTTAGCGTCAACATCCACTTTTTCTCCAAAAAAACACATTTTAAAATTTTAAATAATAAATTCCTCCAAATTGCTCTCTTAAAAAATAATGTAATCTGTAAGTGTAGTTAAGAATATATATATTTAAAAGACGTTGAGAATCAAGCGTCATCTAACGCTTGAGAAACGTGATAATCGCAGGTCTGTCTTGAGGCAAGTTCAACCTTAAAAGCAAAAATAATCCAAGAACTGACTTTTGATGAAAATGTCCCAAAAACGAAAGTAGAATTGTTAAAATCATCTCAATTTGACGATATTTCCGACCATGCAGGTCAATGTATTAAATAAGTATTGATTTCAATTTATCGATTATATCCCCAAGTCTAAACTAGGGACGTACTTATATATTTTACAAGGGTTATAATGAATTTCGTCAAAAACTTTTTCGTGTCCATATATTTCTACAACCTTTTACGTTATATTTTTATATGAAAACTTCCAAAGTTGTATAATTTATTATTATTCTTATCCGTCAACGATAAAATATCTCGTGGCTTTTTAATGAAGAAAACCGAAATTCTAAATACGGTAATTAAAAGTTTCCTCTTTGTTATTTTTCTTTTTAAGAAAATGCACTGATGAAAATTACCACGACTCATTTTTTTATGTTTTAATTAATTATCGCCGATTTATTGTTCTATCCATCATCATTATAATTAAAAGTTTTTTTTTTATTGTAATACACGATAATTAAGTGTATACAGGGTGAACCGAAATTCTCGGAACAGCTTACACAGAGATTTAAAAGCCCAACTCCTTGTAATAGTTGAAATTTAAAGACTTGAAAGTTCAATCTTTGAGGTATTATATCTTGAAAACTAAAGAGGATGTACTTTTTTTAACGTTTTTCTCATCAGTTTTTGGCAATGGTCAACAACGTGTCGCTGAGCTGTTCCGCGAATTTCAGTTCATCCTGTATAAAGTAACTGTGCAAAAATTCAAATTTCTGCCACTATTTTATATGTTAAAGCGTATTTGAACATAGAAGAGTATTGATCAATAATTATTTCAACATAAATAATTAGTTGTTTATAGTTATCGTTTTAAGGTAGGTGTGAATATTATTTTTTATATCAACACCAAAACATAATAATTATAATATTTCTTAATCAACTTTATGGAAAATCTTGTTCAAACTAGACCACTCCCCTACTGTTTCTTTTCATTATTCTGCAACATAATCGATCAAAATATCAGGCTTCTTCATTTTCTCATCAATTTATTCAGCCACCCTTTGGAATCAACTTGTGTGCTAATTTTTCTCTCATGTTGCTGTTCTTTTCGCGTAAGCCATTTATATAACAGATCGATTTACTGCAACGTTCAATAGAAACACGAAAAACAAATAGGGAAAATACAACATTTGGGTGTTTATAGGACGGCCGTTCAATGACTTTTATATTATTATTTTTATTATTTAATTTTATTGTATTAACCACTTGAAATTCTGAAATCTTCTATACGTTACCTTTCAAGTACTATTATACATTGTTGCTTATTGAGGAGTATGCAAGAGGAGAAAGAGCTTGTTGGGAGCTTGTCATAATATTTCGTGATGATGATGATGATGATGATTATTATTAATATTATTATTATGAGAAATGAATAATAATAATTTACAGTTGCTTGAAATGAAGCTATTAATGAACTTTTTAATGTTAAAATAATATTTTTTTTTGAAAAATACCACGTATTTTTGTTGAATTTACATAAAATGATTTGCTATAAATAGAATACAGTTAGATCGGAATAAATTTTCTAATAGGAGTCTCTTGGGGCGAATTTTACAGTGGCGAGTATAGTAAACATTTTCTACTGTGTTTATTTTTATTTATTTTTTGTCTTCGTATGTATAAACGTATTTAGGAGTTTTCTTTAAAATTTGGTCGTATTCTGGAGGAACTCATCAAAATCTAGCCATCCCTATTCCGATCAGCTTCCAAATGCGGTGGATTTTCGATAAATAAGGCTATAACAAGGACAAACTTACGAAATTTGTGTCTTTACACCATTCGATTTCTGATCCGAGTTGCCGCATCCGAGAAACCTTTCGAATTTTCACCTGGTCTCTAATTTCATCCGAGTTTCCGTTCGATTCGCCAAAAAGTGTTATGCTCAGTATGCTGTTTTGAGAATTTGAAGTTGAAAATATGGTGGTGGTGTGTTTTTTTCGTGTCGCTTTTATCAAATTAGGATATAAAATCGAATAGAAGAATCGGACAATGTGAAGGAACTCTAAGAAAATTTCACTTAATTATGGTGTGACAACAATGTCAGAATCAGATTCTATTTATTGAAAATAAATTTGAATAATTAAAGGCGCTAAAAATAATGTAGAAAATGGAGAAAATATCGAAGCTGGTGTTTCGAAGCTTATTGAATTTTACAATTTCCTCATCACTGTTTCATTCTAGTTTTTTTTATAGCTTTCAGCTTCTGTTTTATGTGAAGTTAGAATGATTCATCTAATCCTTACTCTACTTGATGATTTTGAATAATTCACAAGGATTCGATATACAGGGTGACAGGGTGTATCTAACACAATTACAGTACCACAGATTCTCTAAAGGAACGACTAAAGTAATAGAATAAAATTAACTTATTTTAACAACGAATGTTCAATTGCAAGTAGCCACTCATAAAATAGTGAATCAAAACAAGAACCGACAATTGTTACAATTTGTGTAGGTTTCCTACAAAGCAGATAAAGACGAGGGTTTACAAGGGATTTTGAAAAAATAGAATCTAAAAACAGCTATTTTAAAAATAAATTTCTATAAGTTTAAAGAGTTTTTTAATCCTTAGTTGTACAAGACGTTAATAATTATTGTAAATGTTCCCTAGAAATTATTACAAGTCTTATTTCTAATCCACATCTTTAGTTATTGAACATTAATCGATTTAATTTGCATTGCAATTATTTTTAGTGAGAATTATTTTGATATTTTTATCATACAATACTTGCAAATAATCCGATCAACAAGAGCCAATGATTTCATGCCATAAAAAGGGAAATATCAATGAATAGAATAAGGTAGCGGTTCTTAAGCTGTGGTCCGTGTAGCTATTATTGGGGGCCAGCGAAATTATAAAAAATTGTTGCAAACAGTTCAAGAAGGCGATAAAAGACAAGAAATGCAGAATCTATAAGATTATTGAGCCAGAAATTAGGTCTCAGGAACGACGTAAAGTGCCTAGAATTGGGATGGCGTCCACAAAAAATGTTTTCCAAGATTACGTATAAGTTTAGGAACCGCTGGAATAAGGAATTAAAGTAGATCAGTATATTCAGGATGTTTGTTAATTGGGAAAAATTATAAAATTTACAACTATTTATTCCTCATTTAAACTTAGTTTTTAGCGAATTTTTTTAAAAAAAATTAGCTAATGACGAGATCCTCACTTTTGAATTTCCGAAAAATTTTTGCACAGAAGTTCGTTTTGGAACCTCAGGAACCCATATCCACCGTTCGTTAAAATTTTTATATATATATATATATATATATATATATATATATATATATATTTATATATTTATATATATATTTATATATATATTTATATATGTATATCCACGATAACTGCCGTAAAAATACACCAATCTTAATGAAACTTGGTACAAAAATCGGTCTTTGTGATAGCTTGGATGAGTTCGTTGGCCAGACTGGTAGGGCCAACACTTTTGGAATAAGAGCTGAAGAAATGTTAAAAAAAATCATTTTCAATATTACATTTGCTTAGATTTTGATGAAAATTAAAATAACAGTAGAGCCGACCATTCTCTATGACCCAGAAAAAAAATCATCAAAATCGGTTCGTTGGTTCGCAAGAAAAATGCAAAAATCTCTTTTTTGAGTATAAGCAGTAAAATCGATTATCTCAGGTGGCTATATGTTCTGACTATTGATATTAGAAAAAAAATTGAATATCGCGGGGGGGGCAACTAATTTTGACAGTTAATATTAGACGCAAGGCCTGCTAGAGAATTACGCTTGAAAAAATCAAGCAGGCCTTGATTAGACGTATTAGACAAACAACAAACATCATTATTATTTTTTTTTTAGTGTTTCTTATTGTTTGTGGATTAAAAGTATTTTTCAATAAAAATCATAAATATTAAAATAACATCGGGGAAATGAATTTATTAGTTGATTCAATGTTATTAAAATATATTAATTGTCAGTATTATAAGAATGTTTTGCAATTAATATTTCAGTATGTAGATACATAAAAAAATTCGCTATATAAGGTACTTGCTGCCTTTGGAGATTTTTTTTTTTATTTTTTAGAAAAGCATGATTTTGATAGACAAAATATTGTATGATAAAAATATCAATGATTCTTATTAACTTATTAATTTTTAACTTCCCCGACCAGAGGGTAGGGTAGTTATTAGTTTCGGACCAAAATTTCGAATTCGAGATTTCACCAGATCTTTACGTTTTGGGGTCCCCTGAACACGTTTTTGAAGTTTTTAGCATGATGTCCGTGTGTGTGTGTGCGTCTGTCGTTTCTCCAACGATTACTCAAAAACGGCTTAACCGATTGCGTTCAAATTTGGCCAGCATCAACTATTCCGTGGACTTTCGAGTTGATTAGTTTTTGGTGCCAATCGGACAACGGGGGTGGACGGGGGAGGGGGTTGATTGAAAAAAATGTAAGATAACGTATTAATTTGATATCACCAATCGAAAGGGCATGTGCTTTTATGTCAGAAATAATACCCATCATGTGCGATATTTTTCAATCTGGCGACTTATAATGATTAAATTAATTAGATGGACAGTGATTCTTTACTAATCAAGTATGTACGCAAAAGACAAAAGAATAAGACATTAATATATCAAATACAAATCAGGATTTACGGCCGTTATCTAGCAACAAGACTGTTTCGTGAAAGATCGAGTAGGTGTAAATAATTGCGTTGTTTTTCTTTAAATTTCGGTGCTGATTTTGACATCTTTGGTTTTGTTAAAAGCTTTACTGGAATATTTGTTTAATCTTTTGTTGTGAATTTATTGTAATGGATAACATAATGAGTATCTAATAATACTTTTACTATCCATAGAGGCAGTAAGTAAACTAAAGTTTTCTATTTGTTAAGAATAAAATAACAAAATAGTAAAGATGATTATTTCCATAATTGAAAAGAAAAAAAATAAAGTTATTCTGGCGAGAATTGAACCCCGTAGCAAACAGATGTCAGGCGAGAGCGCAACCACTGTGCTTTTCGCAGAAATTTGACAATTTTCTCTTGATCGTAGAAAATTTTTTTTCTAATTAATGATTAACTACTGGGACTGATCAGTCGGGGAAGTTGCTAGGCCGGGTCTTCGATTCGACCCCTTTTCCAACTCGTTTAATCGTAGGGATGAAACTTTAATATTTATCCAACACCGTTGTATAAAGAGCAGACCGTAACTATACTGATTTTAACTCATTAAAGCACTTTATAACACACTAGTGTGTTATATCTATAACACACTACTGTGTTATAGAAATTTGCATTCCTACCGGTCGTAAATGGTATGCTTGAACCGAAAAAAGCAGGTTTTCTTTTTGGTTCAGCTCCGGATTTTGTTCCGGTCAAAATTTCGTTTTTACCGGTTTCCGGTTTAGTATTACGGTCCGAAGCCTTGAAAATAACAACAATAGGAATTTCAAATATAAAAATGTATCTGAATTGAAAACTCGATCTAAATTTGTTTGTAAAATAACTGTAAATATTTCGAGTTTCAATTTATCAAAAATCCTTGAAAGCACTTGTCTTCAACTGCTTTGTCCGAAACCTACTCAGATGTTGAAATTGTCTGTCCTTTTTAGCGAATTTTTTTAAAAAAAATTAGCTAATGACGAGATCCTCACTTTTGAATTTTCGAAAAATTTTTGCACAGAAGTTCGTTTTGGGACCTCAGGAACCCATATCCACCGTTCGTTAAAATTTTTATATATATATATATATATATATATATATATATATATATATATATATATATATATATTTATATATATATATATTTATATATGTATATCCACGATAACTGCCGTAAAAATACACCAATCTTAATGAAACTTGGTACAAAAATCGGTCTTTGGGATAGCTTGGATGAGTTCGTTGGCCAGACTGGTAGGGCCAACACTTTTGGAATAAGAGCTGAAGAAATGTTAAAAAAAATCATTTTCAATATTACATTTGCTTAGATTTTGATGAAAATTAAAATAACAGTAGAGCCGACCATTCTCTATGACCCAGAAAAAAAATCATCAAAATCGGTTCGTTGGTTCGCAAGAAAAATGCAAAAATCTCTTTTTTGAGTATAAGCAGTAAAATCGATTATCTCAGGTGGCTATGTGTTCTGACAATTGATATTAGAAAAAAAATTGAATATCGCGGGGGGTAACTAATTTTGGCAGTTAATATTAGACGCAAGGCCTGCTAGAGAATTTCGCTTGAAAAAATCACGCAGGCCTTGATTAGACGTATTAGACAAACAACAAAGTTCATTATTATTTTTTTTTTTTAGTGTTTCTTATTGTTTGTGGATTAAAAGTATTTTTCAATAAAAATCATAAATATTAAAATAACATCGGGGAAATGAATTTATTAGTTGATTCAATGTTATTAAAATATATTAATTGTCAGTATCATAAGAATGTTTTGCAATTAATATTTCAGTATGTAGATACATCAAAAAATTCGCTATATAAGGTACTTGCTGCCTTTGGAGATTTTTTTTGATTTGTTATTTTACTTACAATTGATTATTCATTGTAAAAATAAGTTAATTTTATTCTATTACTTTAGTGAGTTCCTTAGATTTATTGTTAGACAATTGGTGGTACGGAAACAAACTCTTGTTGATCAAGAGTCCAATGTTAATTTTAAAATTTCATTGCTAACGGCCCGCCATCAAGGCACACCTTATAAATTTATTTTTATTCCCTCTTGATTGTTAATAGTTTATAATTTTTATGCTTGAATCGACTTCTTAATTAATTTGTTTTCGAAACCAATTCGATGATTGATTTAATTTATTGATTTATTTTTATTTTTTTGTTTTTCAATAGAAATGCGATTTGTAATGCCTTTTGTAAATGAATGAGATTCTCTTACAAAGGAAAAAACAACCCGCATGAATCAATGTGCATCAATCAAAATAGAAGAAAACGCCCAAAAGGCACTCTTTGTATATAACCCCGTTATGTTTGAAAAATCGTTCAAACTTGTTTCTTTGCCAATAGATGTTTTTCAAGTCTGCTGCACTACTATCGTTTTTTATATATTTTTTTTCTACTATTCTCTTACTATATTGAAATGAGAATCGTTACTACACATATTTACAAACTGATCGATTATAGCACTCAATTTTAATTAATAGAAAACTTCTATTTCTGCCTTTTGTAAAAAGTAATTTCAAAAATTTGATTTTTATTTTTGTTGGTATTGATGAGCGATAGATAACACAGGCTCTAGCGACTTAATTAATTTGTGAATTATGGCCCACTAAACACTACAGTAAGGCATTTGTTTCAATAATATTGTTAATTATCCAAAACTACATGAGATCTAATTATACAATCATCATCATCATCATCATCATGATTTATTGTTGGCTATTAATGACCTGTAGAAAGCTTTAAAACAACAGTAAGCAGATAGAAAAAAGAAAAAGAAACGACAACTGTGTGTATGTAAAGCTCATCAAATGATTTTGTTATTATAATTTATGGTTATTTCTTTAACAGGCTTTATTTTTCCCTTAGTATTTGATTCATACTTTCGATTATCGAATATCTTATTATAGAGAAATAAATAGTTACTAGTTGTAGTTAGTATTAGATTTTTATGCTGCTTTGATGGGAATATCTCTGGTAAAAATCAATTTATCAACAACATCCGGTGATGTTAATAATGATAATGAGAGATATCTTGTTCTATACAGGGTGTAATCGCAATCACTTAAAATATTCAAATCTCAACATCCCTACGGTGGAATAGAGTGCAACAAGCATATTTTGAAGGGTCGAAGGAAAAATAATGTTACCGTAATGTTGTTGTCGAGTTTGATAAGAGATCATGTGCCAGTATAACTCATCGAATTTCCATTGAACTATCCACACAACTCTTCCCAACTTACATATTGAACATACACATAATACATTTGATTTGAAACTTTAAAAATAATATAATACAAACTACTGAAATTGTTCAAAACCCACATACCGGTTCTACACAGAATTACACTCTACATAGGAGGGAACAGTGCAAATTTTGGCACCTCCCGAATCTCGTTTGCAGCTTCACAAGTCGGGTCCGCAACTGTTCGACATTTCCAATATCGATCCCCTAATGTATTAGGTATAGAGAAAACGGCTCATTTTTTCGAGCTCTACACGTGGTTTGAAGATTATAAGGAATTTCGGCTACACCCTGTATAGACGGCCTTATTGAGCTTTTCAAGCAGTATTTCTCCATTCAGCTTTCTAAATTGTCAGTCAAAAATTAAGCGATTCTTTTCCAGTATTGTGGCTTAAATTCGATCAAATTTACAAGATTATTGTAGTCAAATCATAATATTGAGGGCGTGTGTTTGTAAATTGTGGTTAAACTCAATTCGTATGGAATTTTATGGAAATCTATGTTAATTTAATAACAAATTAAAATCATTTCTAACTAAAATGTTTCGATTGTATTGGTCACAAGTGTGTTGTATAATAAGACAAATTGTTAGAGAGGGACATGATTAGGTATACAGTAGGGACGGAATTTAATGTGTTCGAAATTTGTGGGAATCTGAGTAAATTATTTGGAGAATTCCGACTAAATTATCCCTTGTGTGTGTGTGTGGACCTCATTACACACATTTTGTTCAAAACTTCAATACAATATCAAGCGAGATTATAATTTTTATTCAACACTGTTGCGTAAAGAGGCCCGTAACTGTACCGATTTTAAATCAATAAAACACCTCATAACACACTAGTGTGTTATATAAATTCGCATTCCTATTGGTCGTAATGTCAGTATTATAGATATGGTGTGCTAACGCGCATGATTTTGTTTAATCACTATATGGTGATAATAAATAGTAACTTTCCATGTTATAACTAAAAATCAAGTTTTCTTTGTTCTTATTTTTTTTACTTGTCGAATAAATCTTTTTCAAAAAAATTAATTGTCTTGCGTTAGGTGTTGAATAAAATTTTGTATACTTACAACTCTTGCGTTAAGGAGCAAATAAGGCTCGAGAAAATGATTCCACTCATCTTACGCCTCATGGATATACGTTTTCTCTCGCGTCTTATTTGCCCTTTAACGCACTTGTATAAATAACTATAATTCGTAGAGTTTATAATTTATCAGCAATTTGAAATACGAATCTAATTAAAGTGGTCGGTTATAAATTTTACCAGTTCATAGTATTGTCTCTTCTACTACACATTTATAGTTAGTAACAACAAAAAAAAAATTAATATTCTGCAATATTCTGTTACCATTTAAGGTATATAAATTCAATACAGAATTTCTCTCTGTAAATTTATGTTTTGATCCGTTTAAGCTGACATAAAGAGAAATATCAGTAACGAAAGGAAAAAAGTAATTTATCTTCTTTCACAATAATGTTTATTCGCACCATGCAATCAATTAATCATAATTGTTTAATATAATCTTGTTGATTTCCCATGTTTTCCCTTTACAAATAATCATATTGGCAAACCAAACAAATATATAGTCTTTAACAAAACAACATAAAATTGAGTTTTAATATATGAATGATTTGTTTAAAAAATGTTAATTTCTAACGCCTACCTGTATTTTATTATATAATGTAGTATTTTTTAAGAATTGCTTTCGGGGAAAATAAGAATCGAAAAATTATTATATTTCTTTTTCACTCTGTTATTTTGTGTTGTCGTCATCGTTCTGACAGATTTCTTTGAATTTCATACAACAAAATTTGAATGGAAGCCCACTACTACCAACGCGAGCCGGTTCTCTCATATTATTTTTTTTTTCTTGAACGTTTATACACAATTTACATTAGAGTGTTGATTATTTTTCTTATTTTATGTAGCTCTCTGTGGGCAAAACGTGGGATTGATGCGTGGGATGGGCGTCGAAACACTCCTAGATAGTTCAAATATGTTGGACGAGATGTGTGTTTGTTTGATTGTATATGTGTGTGTGTGTGTGTATTTGTGTATTTTTTATTGTATAAATGAAATCCTCTATAACCGAATCTCGACAATCACCTGATGGCTTAAAGGCGGTGACCATCTGATTCTATTAAACAATCAAAATTGAGAGAAAGAGTTCCAGATTGGGTTTGCTTACAAAATTTTTCCGAGTGTCCCCCTCGAATTCGTGTACCGGTCCGTGGCGTAGCTACGTTTTTTTCGGCCCTCAAGCAAGAAACAGTCTTGGGCTTTCAATTTCTCTTTATGTAAATCTGAGTTAGGAATGATGTGAAAAAAATATAACTATCAGTGTACAGGTTGTACTCAAAATCACTGACAATATTCAAACCTCGCTATCTCTATGAGAAATAGAGTACAATAAATATCGGGGATAGCACGGTATTTCCTCTTGTAGTTGGCTGTGGCTTTGATAACGTAGTACGTAACTTGGTTCACAATTGATATTTCTAAAGCATTTTTCAAATGACCGAACCAAACTACAATACTACGCTATCAAAAGCACAGCCAACTGCGAGAGGATATACCGTGGTACACCCGGTATATTCTGTTGAAGAAAAAATTTGGCTAAAATTGACCAAAATTGCAACTATTACTTGATGATTGTTGGTTAAAAACTAACCTACCATCTTGCAGGTAGGTGTCAGTATAACACATCTGGGATTTCCATTGAACTACCCACAACACATTTGATTAAAAACTATAAAAATGAATTATAGAAAAAACACTACAAAAAATATTCATAATGTCTTCCTCTCTTGTTACACACAAAACTACACCCTACGTAGGAGAGAATGCTGTATGTTTCGGCAGCTCCCAAATCGTGTCTGCAGCTTCTCAAATTCGGGTTAACAACTCTTCGACATTTCCAATCGGAATTTTGGTGACACAAATCTATCTATAACATTTAAAAATAAATGCAGATAAAGGGCAAACAAGGGCTCCTACGTGTTGCTGGTTCTTGCTATACGGTAGCTACGCCATTGATACCAGTCTAGTCGATTACGCCGGCTAGACCATGTAAAGTTGAATCTTTTGATTATTAACTAATTTTTGATTAATAACTTTATTAACAGATAAGAATCTTCTTTAATATTCCCGGTCGAAAATTACAGTCTTTCTATTTGAATATTTAAAAAACACAGACTATGTACAAGTTGTTGTTTTTTTAGTCGAAAAATTCACTGTCAATACCTTCTTGTTAACTTGTCTATGTGTCCCTACCATCATCCTATAAGTACCTTGACTACTAACTAATATTTATAACTTCCACAATTTTTCATTGTATCTAATTGGAAGCTGGTAGTAATAATTACTATTCGTTGCTATGTTCGAACAATAAATCTTCAAACGTACATATGTATATGTATAGTGATTAAATATCCGTTGGAACCTGTGGGATACTCATGCAGGTAGTATTGTATAGAATTTTATTTAATTTTATTTAATAACAACAATATTGGAGACAGATAAACGGTTTTCCTTCCTGTATCTGTCATGTATTTCGAATTTCAAACAGACAACAAAAATAAAGTAATTCAAGTAAATTGAATTATGATTTTCATTGAACATATAATACGTGGACTTTTATTAAATTTGCCGGTAGTTGGAGTGTTTCTTGAGATAATTACATGGACAGTTGAGGTAAAAGTCAGTTATAAGAATGACATGTTGTTGTTGCTGGGTTTTTTCTTATTAATGTTACATTTAAATCATTTAATTTATGTCAACATTCAAATGTGTACAAGAATCAATCCAGAACTTGTACATCCTGTGTAATTATTTTGATTTATTCTTTCTTGTTTAGAGGCGAGGAAAAATCGCTTTAAAGTAGATGGGAATAATAAGTTTCTTCCGTTTTACACAAGCCACCATACTTGTATCTCCATCAATCATAAAGACACAAAAAAAAATATTAGTTGAATATTTTAGTTTACAATAAAAGTGTGAATTATTAACAGAATAAATGGTTCTATTCTTACGATTGTTTTTATTTCTGAAGAGAAAATTTATATCTTTGAAAAGTTTCAAGCACGAATTGTAAGATTTATGTGAAATTTTCCAAAAAAATCGTTTCTTTCTTCCATGAAAGTTTTCATATGATCAAAAAACGAAAATCGTAGAAATGATAAATTGTACCATAGAAAAGTGTGGTTGTTAAAGTTTTAATATAAATTTAAATTATTGAATATTAATAATAAAAATAATAAACGTAGTATTAATTTTGGTGTTGATAGTATACCTGCATAAAGACGTGAAATATAAACAGGATAAGCGTCATTGATATTCAACAAAAGCCACTTCTAATAAGGATCGAATTTTTCCAAATAGTTTTAATCTTGTCTAAGCGACTTGAATTTATAATTAACTACATACTAAATACACATAAAACTTAATTACATGCAATAATTGTAAGTTGTTGAAACTAAGATCGGGTGTCTCAAATCGATAAATTCGAATTGCTTGAAACTTGGTATGTTTAATTAATATCTAGTCACAACAAAACGTAAGTTTATACAGTTCATTAATTAGAGACTTTTGCGTGTAAGTCATCAAATATTAAATTCTATTCTGTAAGAATTTTTTCAAAATTATTCAACTGTCAGAGAGCATTGTTTCTAAACGAAATGATGTTATTATCGTAAAACCTGGTTACAAATTACATTTCATTGTATCACCACTACAGCTGTTTCTATTATTATTATTATTATTATTATACATGGCAGCCAACATGGTGGTAATTTCATTAAAAATAAATGAGATTTTTTCCCTGTGAATTGTCGACGATCATATCGCCGCCTCTATTTTGTTTTATTGCTATAAGTAAACCTGTATGAATTACAAACGTGAAATTACAAAATACATTTGAATAATTCCAAGTGGGTGATAGATATTGTTATATAGGTATTCATCAAAGACATGTCTTAATTGAGTCAACGTCTAGAATATCTTCTGTCTTTTTGATATTCTGTATAGTCTTTTTTACGTAAATACAGGGTGTTCGATCTAAATATGATTGATACTATGAAACTCCTATTAAATCGACGAGCGATTCAAAAAATATCTTAAAGATTTGTAGGAGAGTCCCTAAGGAATATTTTATCAAAATCAGAACCTCGTAGCTCATTTCAAAGTTGGTCAAAAACCGATTGTTTTGGACAATGCCGTAATTTTCAAAAACGAACTAAACAAGCAAAACGACTAAGAATGACTTTCCCAGCATTGCTTTTTTTCGTTTTGCTCCATTGTACTCCAGAGAAACTACAAAATATTTCCACCTTTTCCAGAATAAAATAGAGAAAAACGAAAAAATCACTGTTTGAGAGTCTTAAAAAAACGAGTAAAGACGAATAACGACTAAAAATAAGAGTGACTCGGAGACCCTTCCAACATTGATTTTTTCGTTTTTCTCCATTGCATTCTAGAAAAAATATGAAACATTCCCACCTTTTCGAGAATGAAATTAAGAAAAACGAAAAAAATCAACGTTGGAAGGATCCTCGAGTCACTCTAAGCCAATTGCGACACCGTTAGAAGTGAGTGTTTTTTGACCACCTTCCAAATGAGCTACGATGTTCTAATTTTGTTCTCATAAGAACTTTTCGTTTTAGGTGAATAACAGAGAACATATGTTTCTATTATTCAATTCTTCCTCTTTCTCTGTCTTGTTCACTTCATTTTCAATTTGTATTCTTCTTCAGAAATCGTCCGTTGAAAAATAGAACTTTATTACATCTTTCCTTGCTTTTTTTTAAATTTATGATGCCCAAGGAAAGGAATCCCTGGTCTAGATTCTAAAAACAGGTCAGTCACCCCTTTCAATATTAACATTTTTTTCTTGCAAAATAAAATTAATTAATTGTAGAAGGGTGCTTTTAGCTCTAAAGAATAGTCTAGGTGTTTCTCTTCAAGTTCTTGTAAAAATTATTCGATTTCAATAATAAATTAAAGAGTTCCAACGAATTTACTGCCATGGGCCATATTTACGTGAAAAAGACTGCATTATACAGTGTGTTTTTTTTGGAAAGGTCAGTAGTACGAGCTTAAATAAATAAATAAATATGGTATTGTTTTCAATGGTGACATAGTGAAAGGATTCAGTGATTAATTATTGAAATTGTAAAGACCTATGACCTTATTTTCGTATAATACCAATTAAGATTAGATCTTTAATTTTCTCAAACTATAATCTTTATAAATTTGGCGAAATTCATCACGATTCTCTTTAATGATCTCTAGCTGGGAATAACGATTGAAACACTCTTTGTTTAGTAAATAAATTAGTAGTTGTTGATATTTTAGTTTTTGTTCAACTTATTCAATTAAGAAATAGAAGAGTGAAATGAGTATTTTTTCCCATGTTTCTACTGTAGGTTGGTGGACCAGTACACGATAGAAAGCAGGGCAACGAACCGTTATTTTTTTCGTTCCGGTTTTCGTGCTGGTCAGTACAAAAAATTTGATGGGTTCGGTTCCGGTTTTCGTTCCTGCGAAATTAAGGTGTTTTTTTTCGATTTTCGGTTTTCAGTTCAGTTCCAAGTGATTAATTTTCAAATTTCTAAATAGAAACAATTTATTAATAACAATAACAACACAAACACGGTCTACTTAAAAACGAATTTCACAACAGATTTTGAAAATATTTTCCATTTTAATGATATGGTCGTGAAGTATGAAGTAGATAAGATTTCGGATATTTCCATATCAAGCAAGAGGCAAATTAATTAATTTAAAAGCTCTAAATTATAGCTAGAAAACGAGTTTCAAATTTACCGGGAAACTCACTTAATTTTCAAAATTGGATTTTAAGTGAGTTTCGTGTCTTTTCCTCTTACATAAGTTTTCTATATAAATAAAATTATGCAAGGCATCAATGTTGCTTTTTTTCTTCAAATTTTCTTCAGTTATCTGAAAACTAACAACCCTATTGGGAAAATTCTTGAAGATTTGGAGAGCTCTTTCAATTTGCCATCTAAATTAGTTTGATAATTATTGAAAATCAATAATATTGGCCAAGTTATAAAGAAGAATGTACAGAAAAAACAGGGTCCAAAAGTTATCTCTACTATTCATAATTTTGTCAATTTTTTTCAAAATACAAAGCTTTAGAACACGCACCTTGAAATGCTCTATCCAACGCACGTTTACTTTTTACAATATCTTTAAAAACAAGCGAGTAATCGATGTTTGAGATTGATAATTTACAAACGCCGAATCTAGTAATAAGTCCGGAATACTCTTAAGTCCCCTGAAATATTGCTGACTCAGTTACTTGACAGGAAGGAAACGGAAGATGAAGAGAAAGATAGAGAGAAAGATCATGTTAAATGGTACGCTTGAACCGAAAAAAAGACACGGTTTTTGTTTTCGGTTCAGTTCCGCTTTGATGCCCTGATTAAAAGAGTGAAATGAGTATTTTTACTCATGTTTCCATTGTAGGCTACCGGACCGTATACGATAGAAAATGAACTAAATTGAAATCAATTTCGGAGAACTTTAAAAATTTTACGCCCCACATATGTAGGTATACCTACGCTAAAATTAATTAAATCATCTGTTTTATGTTAAGAAATAAACGAAGAGAAAAGCGAATAAAACATCCACAACCAACTCCACCTACTTTATTGAATCTTAATCAATCGTTGTATATAGTCTGGATCAAGAATTGGAATAATTATAGTCCGTGTCAGAAATAATTAATTTACCGCCATAAGATATCGAAGAGATCGATAAAATTCAGTAGCTGTGATTAAAATTTAAGCAACTTGTTTTTCATTGCCTAATTTATCTCACATTTTCCTCTCATTGTTGTTGTTGGTGTTGTTGTACAGTCAAGTGCGGAAAAAAATTATTTTCCTCTCATTGTTGTTGTACAGTCAAGTGCGGAAAAATTTTAACAATGAGGATTGTATGGTGTAAACCAGACTTTCGTTTGGTTATTTATGGTTCAACTTCAACGGCTACTAATCGCTAAAACAGGTAAAGCAATGAAGCAGGTTCGGTTCATACCCAATACCAGCAATGGTGGAAGAACGGTTCAATCTATGTAAAACAAGCCAAAATTTTCACCAAGACTCGTTAAAAATTTTACACACTTGACTGTACAACTGGTGCACTTCTATTCTTCCCTCGACCTCTTCATGTTAGTTTCACTCATTTCGTCCATGAATGTGTCATTTACTTTTGTCATTTCATGTTCATGTTTAACAGTTTTATGTGGTGGAAAGCAGGTCGTTTGTTGTTGATTTATATGGAAAAGCACGTATAATAACAACAACAACAACAACAACAACAACAACAACACAAATACGTTTTAAAGTTGTGGGAATTGATACAAATTCATGTGGGCTTACTTCTTCTAGTTGTATCTTGTGGGTTGTGTAGAAACTGTTTTATTGCATTGATCTTATATTTGTATCTTAAATGGTAAGGAAACGTTAATAGAATGAATGAAAACAGACAATTTAACGATATTTTCGAAAAGTAACCGATTTTTTTCGATTTTACCAGTAAAACAATTATACTCCTATAATCATTTATATTGTCTAGACTTATTGCAATTATATGGAATGATACAATAGTATTCTATAATCAGGGCCGGTCATCTGTATATGGGGGCCCGGGTGCAAATATAACATTTGAGGCCCCTCGAAGATAAAATATTATATATATATATATATATATAGAGATTGTCCCATAAGACGCGCTCTTGCTCCTTAAGGTCAGATAGAAGATGGAATTCTAGGACGAAAAGTCTTGTACCATTTTTTTATCTGACTCACAGGTAATTAGTAATTAATTAAATATGGTAGCCAATCAGGTGCTCTCTTTGTTTGAATAGCTATCGCGCCAGCCTGCTGACTGATTCGCTTCCCATGTTCTACCGTTAAAACTCTTTTCTTCTCTCTTTTTATTACTATAGCGACCACCTGATTGGCTACTTAATTTAATTAATAATTAATTACCTGTGCGTCAGATAAGAATGTGGTACAGGACTTTTCCTCTTAGAATTTCACCCTCTATATGCCCCTAAGGAGCAAGGGCGCGACTTACGGGACACCCTGTACATAAAATTAATATTAAAAATTCATTCAAAAATAATAATTAACAACAAAATAAAAGTACAGAATTAATTAAATTGGTACTTACAGAGATGAATTTGAACTACACAACTTTCCCACTAGAAAACAAATGCTATACTGAAAACAATTAGGGGTTGGTTGTTCGGTGCCCATTCAACATGGTTATAAAATAAACAGATTGATAGATTTATTAGAAAAATGTTTCAAGACTAAAAATAACAAATAATCATAAAAATAACATAGGATATTGAAATTCGACGAATTCTACAAACAAAAAAAGAACAAAAACTATTGAATGTCTAACAATTAAAATTTTCCTCGTGGTCAAAACTAAATAAATAATTATTCAAAAAAATATTGAAGGTTTTGTACAAGAAGTTTGTGTTTCCCGGGGCCCCCCTGAATCGGGGGCCCGGGTGCATTGCACCCACTGCACCCCCCAGTTGACCGGCCCTGTCTATAATACACCCACATTGGCTTTTGTGTTAAACACAAACAATAATTATAATAATAATAATCATAAATGAATAGTGAACAATTAGTGGTTTCTAGTTTGAATACAAAAGAATTGAATTGGCGAACATGTAAAGAATTTGTTTTGTCTACTATTTACTTTTTCAAAAAATGTTCTTTTAAATTTACAAACTTACCGAGTTTCTACCACACCACAATATTTCAATAATGTCATCATTGAGTTACAAATTGAAGCGACTCATTCTACATTTTTACAACAAGCAACTCTCCCCGAGTGTCACAAGCCCGATTTTGTGCTCATTGTGAGGGAATAAAAAGTAAAGATGAGCAGATTTCGATGTTCAAAATTCGGGACTGTATAGGTACCTATATGGTGCTTTTTTAAAATGTTTCAACAATTTGTAGGATGGTCCCCAGAGAACCTTTTCGGCAAAATTCGAATCTCATAGCTCAGTGGAAAATTGGTCAAAAAACGCTTGCTTCTGACGACTGAGAATGATTTGAAAACCCTTCCAACAATGATTTTTTTTGTTTTTCTCTGTTCCATTCTAGGACGAACATTTTCATTTGTTCCATAATAAAATGGAGAAAAACGAAAAAAATCAATGTTGGGAGGATCCTCGAGTCATTCTTACGATTAGTCATTTTAAGTGTTTGATTACTTTTTGATCTTGTCCAAGAACAAGTATTTCTTTGACCAACTTCCAAATGAGCTACGAGGTTCTAAATCAATCTAAAACAAATCTCTGAAATATTTTTCGCATCGTTCGGCAAACAATGTCTGTCAGTGAAAGTCTAAACTGCTATTGTGAGCTGTGGACGAAAATTCCGATTGGGGAGGTGTAAATTCAGGAATGAGGAAATGAACTACCGCACTACAATTTTTCAAAAATAAACTTTTACGCTCTCATTATTTTTCGAGACATCAGTACGAGCAAATGCTATAAATTCTGGACCAAAAAATGAGTTGCAAAACATCGGGGCAGGACTAAATATTCAGGACTGTTCGGGGAATTTCGGGACGTATGGTCATCTTAAAATTAACAAAAGACAAGGGAAAATGTTTTTAAGACTGTTTTGCTCTTATAGTAATAAAGCCGGCTACACACACGAGAATTTTGCTGGACCTCCACTCTATTTCTCCTACAAATCGTCCCTAAAAATTGGCGTGTGTGTAGCCGACTTATATCGCCGAGACTTTGATGTGTTACTACAACAAGACAAAACAATGATATAATCGTAGGGGGACACCTGGGACACGTTCCTTATACCATATTTCCATGTCATGAATTATTTAGTTTGGGGCAACTTTTGATGTTTGTATAATTGAATTAGAAAGATCAAAGCTTTTATAGAAAACTTGAATAGATTTAGAACCTTTGGTTTTTTTTATTTCTTCATTTCAGATTATAAATTTCACGAGTCTCCTTGTAACCCACTGAAGAAGAATAAACTAATAAGCATTAAAATTTATAGTGAGAAAAAATTATGAAAATTTCGATAAGTACAAGTTTTGTTGAATTTTCTTGAAAGCATAAATTTAGTATCGTATACAAACTTTCCGTTAGCTGTTATTTGATAAACTGTAGGTATATAGATAAGGGTTGTAAGCATAGGGGAGTTCACTTTATATAAATCGAATTTTGATAATGTTATGAATTTTCCCATTATAAAAACACACTTAAAGGTGGCTGCATGGAAGCTTTAAAATGCAGGTGCCTGATTAATTTGTTTTGAAAGACTACAATGAAATGTTTAGTTCATGTTTTATCTGTTTGGAGAGGTTGAAATTTTTATTTAGTTTTATGGCCTTGAAGTGGTCATTTAGAAGAAGCAAAAAAGTTGCGATTGAGAATCATAACCAGCCTACGAGATCCTAAATTCCATTATAGTGACAAAACATATGTTGATATCAGAATAATCGACATATGTTATTGTTTTTGATAATCACACAGGCATAAAGAAAGAAAAAATCAAACAATACAAGTATAAATTTTTATTAGTTTTCCATAGAAGTGAACCTTCCATATTCTATTACATATCGATATTGATAATGATTTATTAGTTTTGTAAAGTTGGTAGAAGTAGCGAATCAAAGATTGAATATAATCAAGAATAATGAAAAAAACATAAATCACCTCTACAGTAGCGGTAATTTGAAGAGTTACATAGAGAGATATCAGTGCTTTAACGGTTCGTATATGAATTGTAAAAAGATATTCTCAAAAATGTTTGTTTAATGTCTCATACAAAACAATCAAAATAGTTTTTATTTATTTAAGTGTGGATAAAGCGCTTAAGTGACGTTTTAAGTGGTAGTACGGTGTTAATATTTTCTCCATGAACTTCAATGAGTTGTGCCTTTGTTGTATGTGTGTGGGGACGTTGATGGTATTTCCACTTCGACACAGTCTCTTGTAGTTGTTGTTGTTGGTAGGTATATAAAATAAATTTCAATCGAATACAATACATAATCTATAATTCATATGTGGAAATACTATGAGTAAAACAAGATGAAGAAAAAAAACCACCAACTCCAACCATCAGAATGGTACTCGTTATCGTTCCGATTTATATCGTTTCTATCGTATGATATCACCCACTATGGTAACATCATAAAACTACCCTTGAAATGAATTCGATTATGTTAAATAGAAAATAATAACAACATAACTGCCGCCCAAGAACAATAGTCTGACGAAACCATCTTTTAACGTTTGCCTGTTTTTCCTTTCATTTCGGCAAAAAAATTGTTTTTAATTGTCGAATCGTTTAAAGAATCTTGTTGCGTGACAGCCACTTAATTTATTCTTAAAATGATCTTTTAGATGCCACAACTTGATAATATTCATGTCATCATTTTTTCTATCACTTTTCTTATTTTATTTCGTATTTAATTAAAACAATACCAAATGTATCGTTTGCGGTAGGTTAACCCGTTTCCTTTTCACCCGTTTTCGTTTCGTTGTTGTTATTATTTATTTATTTTCGGTTTGGTCGTTTAAATGAGCTGACGTATACATAAATAATGATCTTTAAATTAATGCAAGCTTATTTGAAAGCTTGCATTAACTGCAGTCATGAATGGATTTATTACTCATATAGTAAATGTACTATAAGAATGCGGTATTTTTCTTTTTATAATTGCAATTATGTCGTCATTGTTTTATGATCATTTGTCAATAATTAACAATAAAACTTGTAGAAAAATAGGTAACCGCTTAGAGATTGTAGACATTGAAAATCAATCATCGTGTTTATTGCACGAGCTCTATAAAGGCCGATCCACACACGGAGATATATCTTATAAGACGGTCTCATGGTACGGTGCAATGATATATATCTATCTCTGTCGGTATCATGTATAGACAAAGCTAGATATATATCACTGTACCGTACCATGAGACCGTCTTACTAAGATATATCTCCGTGTGTGGATCGGCCTTAAAGCGAGTTTTCCAAAACGACATTGATGACTTATAAACAGGGCTTAGAACCATTATTTTTTTTGTTTCGGTTTTCGTTCCTGTAAAAATAACAGTTTTTTTAAAATTCACCCTAAAAGTTACAACCTTCAAGACCTATTTAAAGGGTAACTACTTTAAATACAGAAAAAACCAAACAGACAACTTTTATTTTGTAATTTTCTTCTAGCAGACGAATTTTTATGGTGAATGTTTAACCAGGTGGTAGAAAATCGCAAAATACATAAAAAATGGCATGTAATCGTCTATAAATTCAACCCCTAACAAGGGATGAAAACGTGGCTTATATCTTTTGATAGCCCTAGTGAATCTACAGGGTGTACCAAACAGCTTGGTGGCACGTTGTTGAGCAGATAGCAGGGAATATGGAGAAAATACTTAAAAAAATCTATCTTAATTTCGTAGACATTGGATGGACATTTTTTAAATTTGGCAACATTCAGTTAACCTTAATAATGCTAAGGTGTCCAATTATCTTGTATCCAAGGAAATAAAAATAAAAATAATTCGCTATGTTGCCACATATTTTTTCAGGTGAAATCAGCCCAAAATCCTTTCTTGATAAATGACACTTCGGGCAAAATATATAAACTAATCATAACTGCTCAGAATGATTATTTAACTGACCCTCAGAGATCTATGAGCCAAGTTCTTCTTGATAATTACAATTAAAGAATTTAAAGGATCAATTTTTGAGGTCTTTTATCCTGAAAACTAAAGAAGATGAATTTGTTCTAGCATTTTTTTATTGGTCTTTGGCATCGGTTAACAACATGACTCAAGAGCTGTTCCGTGAATTTTGGTTCACCTTGTATATCAAGAGGTTTTATACCAAATAAAATTTTAAGCCTTTACAGAGATATTTAAAAAAAACACCCTGATTTTACAGGGGTAAATTTAACCCCCAATATCTCCTTTAGACTTGAGTATGAACATAGACGACAAAATACTCATCCCTTAGAATAAAATAAAAGTATGTCAAAAAGCATCGTAATCAAGAGTTTCGACTTCGGGTGGTTTACTTGCAAGTTCGTGTTAAGTGCCCTATGGTTGACTCATTTCTAAAGAGGGGGAAAAAAGAGATCAAAATAACAAAAGAGAAAGATCATGTTAATGGGTATACTTGAACCGAAAAAAAAAACGCTTTTTATTTTCAGTTGAGCTCTAGATTTCGTTCAGGCCAAAATTTCGTTTTTTCCGGTTTCCGGTCCAGGTTTAGTTCGAAGCCTTATTTATAAAAACAATGAAATTCCATTGCGGTTGGTATCACTGACAATTGTTTTGTCAATTGTTTTCCTATACAATAAGAGTCATGTTATGTCATATTATATTACTAACATTACCATCTACGGATAGATACAGAGTCATTTATTGAAATGGTGTTTTTTTAGGTCATCCTTTTTTTTTAAATAAAAACAGTTTTTATTTAATTTACATAATTGTTAAAGAGTATCGGATAACTTTTTAAGCAATCTGATCTTTGATAGTTTGATCATTTTACAATCAATCAAAATTCGGTTCGATTGATTCGACCTCAAGATAACATTTAAATAATGACTCGAATAGCCATAATGAGTGTATTAAATTAAAAACAAAAAAAACAAAGTTCAAAATCGAGATAGAGACGAGTTAGAAAAAAAAGTGAGTCTTACTATTTAATCAATCATAATTTTTTTTAATTGTGGGTATTAGCTGTCGAATGAGAAAGGTAGATAAGTACAGTTCATTCGAATATCTAGTGCACTGACGGAAATTATAAATCATCAGTAATTTTTTTAAAATTTCAATATTTTTTCTTAATCGGGTTAAATTTCGGGGAATTTGCCTCAAAAACCTAAGTTTCGCAAATTTCCACTATCAATACTGTGAAATTGGGTTACCTTCTCTCATATTAATCATCTCATTCCCAATTTATTTCTTTTGTACTGATTCCAATCGAAATTGCACGTTTTCCAACAAACAACAAAGTTTGATGTCTCTAGGCGATCACTTGAATTTAAACCTTTAAACTTCCTTATTACTATACCACCACTACTAATCATTAGTATTATCTGGATGATAAAGAAATTTCTATATTTGTTAAGAAGTGGTTTACTGGAACACTTATTGTAAGCTTCTAACATAGTCTTATGATGAAAACTTCTATTGAAGTGCACTTAAAATGTCAATAATACTTTGCAATATTGATTGTTGCATAAATAAGGATTCTACTCGGGAGTGGTATTTCCATAAGCTTGTCTTTACAATTATTTTCACACGGTAAATATTGGGTGAATATAATAATGAATACCAAATCCCTTTTGCTTCTCAATTCTAATAGTATTATTTCTACATTATACGTCAATTGAAATTTTTAAAATGATTATTCAATTCGGTAAAGTGAAAAGTTGTATTCTTATAAATTTTAAACTATACTATGTAAATACAGTAACGGCATTCTCAATCCGTCCACTTTATGAAACAGTGACAACCCGCACCATATAATTATGGTTATTACTAATCGCACGCGCTTTATTATTGGTCAAAATTCGATGGTGGGAGTTATTGCTATTTCACAAAGCAATTTTTCAGTAATTTAACCGATACATATGGAGCTACTTTGATTATTTTGTGAGTATTATTATTAAAGTTAGGGATAGTAAACTCGCCTTAATATTTCGTGATATTGTCGCTCTACAAACGTACGCCTGTTCTATGACAAATTGTTCTGTCTCTTTTCAAATATTGGCGATTCGATCATGTCTTCTTCGTTCTTTGCTCCCCACTGGTAGATATCTTGTGGTGGTGGATTTGAAATTGATTACAATCGACCGCCTGAGTTTTTGTTGTATCGTAACGAAGTCATGTTAAAGCCACAAGCGGTTGATTCTATTGTTACTATATAGGTAAAGAATTGGTTGAGCAGTAGAATGCACAACACAGGTTAGAGCATCGCGCTTACTTTGATTGTAGTATAAGACGGTGACGTCATCACTCTCTATAGGCAGTGAAATCCCTAAGTCAAATTATTATTAATTTTCTAGGATACCCAATATGGTATGAAAATTGAGAATACTAAATTCGTCTTGAATCCTATAAAGTGTAACAACTTTTAACTTGATCGTAGTAGATTTTAGATAGAAATTGATAACAATTTGTGTATAGTTTTCAACTATTCGTTGAGAATATCGGAGAATCAAAGCAATGATGATGATGATGATGATGATGATGATGGTTGAAAATAGTAAAGACTTGCAACTATAACAAAAGTCGCCCATTACAATTCCTGTCGTCAGAACACGTCTCGCATACATTGACTTTTTGTGTTTATATCTTATCGATGTATGTATGAGTGTGTGTTTCAGTTCGATTACTGGCTGCTGAGAGACATGTCCAAATAAAGACCTAGAAAGAACGTGTCCATGTTTATCATTTTACTTTTTCTTCTACTACAACTGCTCTCCTCTAACATTCATTTTTGTTTAATTGCATTTTTAATTCTTGATATTTTTCAAAATCTGGATTACAATGCATTGCGATTGTTGTTGTAGAACACTGAAAAACTGAAGAGATTTTTTAGGCTTGTCTGAAATGTAACACTCAGGATCGTTTTTTCGCTCCATTAAAACAGCAAACCGGTAGAATTGCACTTGTAAACAATGAACATTTCCAAATATCTTGACGATGTGAGACGAAAAAAGAATCGATGCAACGAAATAAAGAATGCAACCACACGTACCTACAACAAGAACAGTGTTGTAATGGAAAAAATGGAATTAAACAAGATTTCGATCTATTATCTGATCGTTTTAAAATTGCATAGTTCAAACGCTGTAGAATATGTAAAAACTCCATTCCGTCTCCCAAATGAACCCAGTGGTGGGAAATAAGATACGCCCATGTATGTAGTTTTAGAAATGAACAAAATCATTCCCAGTTATGATGTTGGATATTTTTTGTCCGATGAAAAATTAAGGAGCCATCAAAGTTTTCCCGTCAAGAAAATCCCTCGTGATGGCCATCACGAGAGCTTTGGAAAACTTTCCTGTATTTCCCCAATAATAATAATATTAATAATAAAAAACTTTGATGTTAGTAGTGTTGATATGTATGTTCAATATTTCAACAAAAACAACAAAGTACAGTGCGGATATTTCGATAATATCCGTAACAAAATGGTTTTTTGAACGGTGGGTGGTCCAACCATTTAATTCGTGACCTAGCGGGTGGTTTCGACTTTTTCATCAATTACAACTCATTCATCGGAGTTCACAAAGACTGGACAAAGAGTCAGTTGGCGTATTCATGTCTACAACAGCAACAACAAGTACGTTTTTTTTGCTCGATCTCGATCTAGACTTCCTCAATTTTATCGCCAATAAAGAGAATTGGGAGGTGGAAAGATGGGGATTAATAACTTGATTTGTATAGAATACAATGTTAGTTTTTATTTTTCAAATAAGACGTACAGGAATTTCGTTGAAAGAATACATGCACAAATTGTAATTAAATTAAAATCACCAATTAACATTACAGTTTTATTGGAATCAACAATGAAAACTAGATTTTTATTTCGTTTTAAAATATATTTGGTTATCAATTTCAGTTGTTTACTATCTATTAAATTGTGACTAATATCTAAATTTTTTAATTGCGGTAAATAGATGTGATAATCAATAGTAATTAGAAGATTATTAGAAATAATTAGACTTTTTAATTTATTCAAATATTTCAAATCGTTCCATGGAAATACTCGAATTTGATTTTGATCTAAATTTAGAAATTCTAAATTTTGTAAATTTACAAAACTACCATCTTCAATTAGAAAAATATCATTACGACACAAAATTAATTTTATTAAATTCAACAATTGCCTAAAATCATCACTTCGAATCACATTATAATCACTATCTGTAATTGTTAATATTTCTAATGTTGGTAAATTATTGAAATTAATTGAAAAATCTTGTTGTTGTATAATTAGAGTTGTTAATGATGTTAATGTTGATAAAGCATCTCGAGTGAATGTAATCTGGTTGTTAATTAATGTTAAATGTTGTAAATTTGGACAAATTCCGAAGAATTCCCGTGTTATTATTGGATGAAATTTAGAATTAATTATACGTAAATCTATTAAATTGTTGATACAAAAATCACTATTATCGATAACAGAAATGTATAAATTTGTTAATTGTAATACAGGAAGTTGTGTGAAATTTTTAAATAGTGATAGAGATAAATATCCATGTTTTAGATCGTTTTCAATCGTTGAAAAATTTTTGGTTTCTATCGGTGTAAAATCTCGATCAAATGCTACAATTTTCAACTCCTCTTGATTACAACTAATTTGTGAAAATATTGTTATTAATATAAAATAATAAATAATCCTGTAATAAATTATTAATTAGAATAATAATTGGAATTATGATTGGTACTTACATTGTATTATGTATTGGGTAAAGCTATGTCACTGGTTTTGAATCGAATACAATAATGATGGAATGGTTTATAAATATTCAATGTTGATAAAAGTTCATAGTTGATGTCATTTGGATCGGGGTCTATAAATTTGTTAGAGGCAAGACTGAAAATAAAAAACCGATAAAAGAGTAACGTCGAAGATAAATTCTATGAAAATTCGATGAAGAGTATTACTGAAACAATTATAAAAACTTGTAATTAATATTAAAAAAAATAAATTAACAGGTTTGTTACAATAAAATCGAATCTAATTACTGTAGTACAGGTATTATTTTTAATTTAATTTTGATTCGATTTTAATTTGTTGGATTTCTCAATTTTCAAAATCTAATAAGTTAGCACCGGGATCGTGAATTTATTTTAGTTTGTCGCTTGATTATCGTCAGCGCACGCCATGGACATACGTTGTTCTCGATTTTTACTATACCATAATCGTCACTTGTACTTGAAACGAACTACTCGCTGCGCTTATGAAAATATAGCAAAAGGGGGCAAAAATCAGGAACAGTAGACTACCTGTTTATTGTTTGCAATTCCATAGTAGTTTCTTCGAACGGTTTCAATTTTTTTAAGCATTTTTCTATGTTAAACCATTCATCAAAGGAAATCATCGTAACGAAAGCTTCAGCTCAAAAAAAAGAGCGCCGAAACTTTCGTTATACAGGGTGTTTGATCTAAATATGGTCGATTTTATGCAACTCCGATTAGTCGACGAGCGATTCGAAAAATATTTTAAGGATTTGTACGAGGGTCTTTAGAGAACATTTCAGCAAAATTAGAACCTCGTAACTCGTTTAGAATTTGGTCAAAAAACGCTCGCTTCTGAAACGCAAAACGACTCATGATTTTTTGTATTTTTCTCCATTTTATTTTGGAACAGATGGAAATATTTCGTATTTTCTCTCGAATACAATGGAGAAAAACGAAAAAAAAAAATCGGTTTTGGGAAGATCTTCGAGTCATTCTTAATTGTTTTACGTGTTTAGTTCGTTTTTGAAAATTGCGACATTGACCAACTTGCAAATGAGCTACAAGGTTCTAATTTTGCTAAAATGTTCCCTAGGTACTCTCCTACAAATCCTTAAAATATTTTTCGAATCGCTTATCAACTAATAGGAGTTTCATAGAATCAAGCACATTTAGATCAAACACCCTGTAAATACGTTAAAGATGTACAAAATCGAAATGAAAACAGAAACCCAAAATTTTGCGAAACTTCAGCAGTTGAGAAACTGGGAGCGGAGGTCCGTTATACCACTAAACAATATTATAATGTTATATATCTAGCTGGCTTATAACTCGAAACAAGTGGCTTGAATTTCGTCATTATCTGTTGTTTCTGCTTAGAATTGCCTGTGCAGTATTTGATCTATCTTGGATAGATTCATAGATTGTCAGATATTCCTATCTATTTCCGCAATAATTTTGTATCGCATATTCTTAGTTTTACATCAAAACAGTTCAATTTTATAGATAAGAGAAAAATTTAGTTTTCTAAAGTTCACCAACGGAAAAGTTGTTGAAAATAAAACGAAATGTGTGTGTGTGAATTATTCAACAACTAGATGTGTGCATATCGTAAGTTTTTACATTTCTTCGTTCCGCTTTATTTCTTTTTCAAAAATAATTTTACGATTTTAGTTGGAGAATCGTTACCGTTCATTTCGGCTCTGATTCTATTTGATAAAAATCATGTTTCTATACAGTAAATACTCAATTTTCTCCACCGTATACGTTTAAATTGTCCACAATCATTTAGAGAGTCGATACCTAATTATTAAAAGTAAGCGAACAAAATGAATCTAATGATTGATTCAGTTGCATTAACGGTTTTTGTATTTACTCAGAAAATGTCGAACCGTCTTTCCTCACTTCTATTTTATTCCGATAAATGTTGACGATATTTCACCCAAATACACCTCGTTTTTCTTATAAAACACTCCCATTTACACTAGATGGAATCACATATAAAGACATATAAGGAGATACTTCTGTGCTATTACAATGCAAATCAGTACGTATTCAATTTGGGTGTTCATTTTTCGTTTCTGAATTTAAAATTTTTTGGTAGTTTATATTTAAAATAATTGCCGAATAGTTGAGGAGAAACATTTGGAATGTAGGCGTCGTTATGAATATTATATGAAGCTATTTTTTTATTCTCTTCTCCAGCACTTTGAAAGACCATATGGTTATAATATTGGATAAAAAACAGATCAGTCATTCAAGAAATATTTTAATTATAAATCATGACAGCCATAATCAATAACTATTAACGTTTATTCTATAATTATTGTCTAATGTTTGAATATCTTTAGCACGTATCTTAACTCTTAATTGAATACACAATGAACTATAAATTTCCAGTTTAAATATACGTATTTCGTTCCATTTATATTCTACTATAGGACAATTTCTTGGTTCAATAATTAACAAATCGGTATTGATAAATTCCGTCGATAACAGCTACGTCTCCATCCATCCCAACCACGGAAACCCAATTCACCATGGACACGTTTTGCACATTTCGAATCATCACTAATATCTTCATTTAATAAATCTACAAAATTTTCGTGTTGATTAAATCTCTATAACATAACTAATTGTGGTGATTTCCAAATGAAATACCTTCACATTTAATGTTACATTTCCCACCGGGTCGTTCAAACGTACACCATTCTTTACTGTTAATCTACAACATTTTTCAAATTCTCTAACAACTTCCTGTGCTTGTATATATATATATATATATATATATATATATATATATATATATATATATATATATATATATATATATATATATATGTATATATATACATATATATACATATATATATATATATATATATATATATTTTATATACAGGGTATCGATTCTAAATATGAAACTTCTATTAGTTGTAGAGTGATTCGAAAAGTATTTTAAGGGTAGTGTCTGGAGATCATTTTAGCAAAATTAGAACCTCGTAGCTAATTTGGAAATTTTTCAAAAACCGCTCGTTTCTAACTGTGTCGTCATCTTCAAAAACTTGCAACACACTTAAAGTGACTCAAGGATCCTCTCGACATTGATTTTTTCGTTATTTTTTCAAAGGATTCTTTAACAGGTAGAAATGTCTCCCAATTTTCATAGAATGCAAAGGAGTCAAATGAAAAAAAAATCAATGTTAAGAGGGTTTTCGAGTCATTCTTAGTAGTTTTACGTGTTTATAAAAATTATGATCTCGTCCAAATGAGCTATGAGCCTCTAATTTTGCTCCGGTTAGCCCCTACAAATCCTTGAATTATTTTTCGAGTCGTCAACTGATAGAAGTTTCATAGTATCGACCATACTTATAATCGGCACCCTGTATACAGGATGTTTTTTTATAGCGGTAAATTCTTATGAAACTCCTATTAGTTGGCGAGCGATCCGAAAAATATTTCAAGGACTTGTAGGCTAAGCCCTGGAGACAATTTTAACAAAATTAGAACCTCTTAGAACATTTCGAGGTTGGCCAAAAACGCTCGTTTCTGACAATGTCGCAATTTTCAAAACGTTCCAACAGTTATTTTTTCTTTTTCCTCCATATTATTCTGAAATAGATGGAAATGTTTCGCATTTTCTCCATAATGCAATGGAGAAAAACGAAAAAAAATCACTATTTGGAGGGTCAACGGCTTATTCTCAATCGTTTTTCGTGATTTTTACTCGTTTTTGAAAATTGCGACATTGTCCAAAACGATCGTGTTTTTACCAACTTTCAAATAAGCTACGAGGTTCTAATTTAACTAAAATAGTCTCCAGGGTCTCTCTTACAAATTATTGAAATATTTTTCGAGTTTCATAAGAATTGACCACTTTAACAAACGACTCTGTATGCTTTTTTAATGATTACCTGAAACAATCCAAGGCTTTTACCACCATTGGCGCGATTCGTCAATTTTGATGTATCTTTACCGCTTTCACTTTCAATCAGACAAACCCCTGGAAATATAACAAAGTGAAAAAAAATCTCCAAAGGCAGCAAGTACCTTATATAGCGAATTTTTTTTATGTACAATCTACATACTGAAATATTAATTGCAAAACATTCTTATGATACTGACAATTAATATATTTTAATAACATTGAATCAACTAATAAATTCATTTCCCCGATGTTATTTTAATATTTATGATTTTTATTGAAAAATACTTTTAATCCACAAACAATAAGAAACACTAAAAAAAAAAATAATAATGAAGTTTGTTGTTTGTCTAATACGTCTAATCAAGGCCTGCTTGATTTTTTCAAGCGAAATTCTCTAGCAGGCCTTGCGTCTAATATTAACTGTCAAAATTAGTTGCCCCCCCGCGATATTCAATTTTTTTTCTAATATCAATAGTCAGAACATATAGCCACCTGAGATAATCGATTTTACTGCTTATACTCAAAAAAGAGATTTTTGCATTTTTCTTGCGAACCAACGAACCGATTTTGATGATTTTTTTTCTGGGTCATAGAGAATGGTCGGCTCTACTGTTATTTTAATTTTCATCAAAATCTAAGCAAATGTAATATTGAAAATGATTTTTTTTAACATTTCTTCAGCTCTTATTCCAAAAGTGTTGGCCCTACCAGTCTGGCCAACGAACTCATCCAAGCTATCACAAAGACCGATTTTTGTACCAAGTTTCATTAAGATTGGTGTATTTTTACGGCAGTTATCGTGGATATACATATATAAATATATATATAAATATATATATAAATATATATATAAATATATATATATATATATATATATATAAAAATTTTAACGAACGGTGGATATGGGTTCCTGAGGTTACAAAACGAACTTCTGTGCAAAAATTTTTCGGAAATTCAAAAGTGAGGATCTCGTCATTAGCTAATTTTTTTTAAAAAAATTCGCTAAAAACAACAATATAACAAATACAATTTCTTGCAAAAGGTAGACGATAAGAATAGATGATTTTTCTGTTGGAGATAGATTTTTGCACTCTTTTTCTGTAGATGATAATCAGATCACGTCTTAAATACACGCCCTACGTGTACGTGCTCAACTTGGTGGAAACTGTTCAGATTATCGAATGAAAAGTTATGTATTGTTGAATAGTGTTTCACGTAAAAACAATTCGCTTATCAATCGTTTAACGTGTTAATTATTCTTGATAATCTTCAAAAAGTTGCATTTTTCTTGATCGAAATCAACTTTAATGGTTAAATATACAGTGCCGGCAATTTAAAGCAAAATCACATCAATGTTCATTCTCAAACGGGAAAGTGAAAGAGATATTTCCTCCCTAAATTAGTCATAACATATCTGACTGGCGATTTGAACTAGAAACACTATAATAATTTGTTTATGACATGACTTAAACTGCTTGAAAATTAACACAATAGTGAGATAAACGTACCTCAGTGATTCTAAATGAAATTGCTACGTTTGTTTATTGATAAACTACAAGCAATGTACATATTTTCGAATTGAATTTGAGAATTTGCCTTATCTGTTATTATCATTAGTTATGATTTCTTTTCGGTGGATTTGTTATCAAATGTGTCGGAGAAAGTTCAAATTATGTTTGTGATCATCGGCTGTGTAGGGTACTTTTAAATGGAACACTGTGTATTGCATTTTAATTTTTTCTTTGGGGTCAGTAATAACCCCAAATTTTGGGCCCTCTTCTCATCATTACCGCTATGATGTTTGTATAATTATAAAACAAAGTAAAGATAATTAATAATAATAATGATGATGATGATAATAATAGAATTAATAGATTACATAGAAACAGATCAGTACAAATATTTCTTTTACGTAATTAATGAATTAAGTAAACATTAAAATTCAATATCAATGCAAATAATGGTCAAGGTTGTAATGTCTCGTTTAAAAATTACAATTCGATTTCGTATATATTTGGCTATTATTAATTCAATATTAAATAATTTCAACTATATATGAAGATTCATTAAAATTAGAGAATCTCGTTTTAATTGACTTACAATGTCCAACGAAACTCCGTGGAAATCCCTGTTTGATGAGTTCTTCAGTCAAACCACATCTTGTGTAAACTTTCGTTACAGCACTTTGAATTAATAAAATCAATATTGTAATCAGAATGATTCTCATTATAGATGATTGAGATTGCTGCCACTGAACAAAGCTCATCAAAAATTGATAACGCGGTTTTTGGTTTATGTGTGTGTGTGTGTGTGTGTGTGTGTATGTTTATACAAGTAAATTAAACAATAGTTAGTTAAGAATGATGTGTGATGTTCACAAAATAATAATAACAACTGTATTTTATGTTTGTTGTGTCGTGTGTAGGTGATTATTAGAACTTGATTTTATAATATTTGACCCGAGAAAGAAGCAACAATTTATTATAAATAAAAGCAGGAAATTAGAGGTGTTTTTATTTTGATAATTCTGCGAAACCAATCAAAAATATCTTTATTATATTGTGAATGCTAATTATTTATGGATGATATATTTTATTGGAGAATCGTGACTTTGTAGTATCGTTTAAATAATTTAATTGTTGGGAAATATTTCGTATTTTTTCTTTGAGTTTTTTGTATTACAAATAAGATAGATTTTCATCCATGATTATTTTTATCATTTTGTAGCGTTATTAGTTTCAACTGGTTTATCTTCAATATAACGCCAGCAATATGAGAATATTTGATTGATCGTCTTTCGAAAACGAAGAAGAATAGATAAATGGGAGTCGGATGTTTGCATTTTTATCAAAAATTTTGTAGATCTTTGTTATTTATTGATCATCCCTTATTAGGGGTTGATGTTATAGAATTTGAGTCCTAAATCGTCTATTTTTACCAAGAACTTGAAACATAAAGAAATCCACTTTCTGTAGATTTTTTCCTGTTCTTTTTTTAATCTAAATGTCAAGAAATCAGTTTTGATTGAATTTTGCTCTCAAATTGTTGAAAGACCCTACTTTTGCGTTAAGATCTCAACTTTTCGTCTGAGAAAATGTTCACAAAAAGTCAAAAATTTCTTCAATTTTCTGTAAATTCGATTCTAGACAACTTTTTCGAATGTCCTTTGGTATGACGATTAAAATCGTCTAAATGGAAAAAATGGATCGTAACCGACGAGGGCTCATTCCGTTCTTCATGCGTCCCTGTTGTTGAACGATGTGATAAGAGAAAAATAAATTTCCACATGAATTATGATAGCAGATAGATCGATAGGTGGTGATATTTATTCTTTCTCCATCAATGTGTCACATAATCTTCACTAAATATAAATCACAAGAATGGATAATAGAGAAATGCAATCGTAATAAAATAACCATTACACTAAATTCTCTGTTTTCCGGTTACATAATACAGAATTTTATCTAATTAGCATAATTTTCTAATTAAATTCGAAATGATAAAGAATTTGGATTTGTCTATAAATTTATATAAAATTCGTGGATATTTATCTTTGAAAATGAAAATTTATTACGATTCTAGTTTGTGTTGTATTTTTATACTACTACCTTTAATGGGCACGTGAATATTGTTAGTTGAATCAAACAACAGAAACTGAAACGATCTCTTTTACCTTATCAGACCGTATAATACAAAATTAAAATGAGTATAGATAGTTCTATATCTGTTCAAAAATAAATAGATACAATTGAAAAGAAATCTATATAATACTCAATTTCTATGTTATTTATTTTATAATACATGTATATAAATGTATGTATGTATATAGAGAATAAACAACAAAAGACAACAAGTAATATGTACTTGTGTCGAAAGTCTCTTATTACTTGAAACTTTAAAAGAGAAGAGAACCAGTCCTTATGTGTTTCGCCTATCCTATCCTATACATAGATGTGTGGTGGTTTGTTTCAGTCTCTGCATAAATGAATTTCTATTTAAACGAACAATGAATATTTATTGTCCGTTTTATTGTCAGTTATACATGTATATAGGTACATACACATAGGTATTCTCATTTCTTCTATTTGAAATGAAATGCGGATTCATTTAAATTATGCCATCGTTTAACAATAATGCAAAATGGAAAATGATGCTTGTAGTGATGGATTCTTTTTTAAATTTATAATAATTTCAATTCGTTTTTCCTTCATCTATACAAGTTTTATAAATAGATACATTATATGTATTGAAAGACATATTTATAATGTCCATCAATGTCTATCGATCAGTAGTGGTATTATTTCAAATATGAACTTGTACAAACCTGTCCTATGTTTTTAGTAAATAATAAAAACTTATCTCGTCTATATTAGGTAATTACAAAAATTGTTTGTTTTAAGAAATAAGAAAATATTTCTTTCTTTTGTATTATAAAACAAAGCTGTCTTCTATTATGAACAGTTTCATTTATTTTGTGTGTGAAAAGGGAACAGTTTCAGGCTGTTCATATTTAAATCTGCATGTTGAATCGTTTTGTCAACCCTTACAACTTTAGAGTTATTATTTGAGCTTATAATGCTTAGGTTATTAGTCTTGTTCTATATATACAGGGTAATTCAACAAATTTTTGCTAACAAGATTTTTATTCGTCACCAATTCGCAGATTCTCGTTCATTTTTCCAATTTCTTTTTGTATTCTCCTATTATTTGGCAAGCGATTAAAAAAATATTTCAAGGATTTATAGGAGGGTAGCTGAAGAGCATTTTAGCAAAATTTGAACTTTGTAGCTCTTTTGGAAGTTTCTCAATAAACGTTCGTTCTAGATAAGGTCATTATTTTGAAAAACGAGCTAAGCACTTAAAACGACTTACAATTAGAATAACTCCAAAGTCTCTTAACATTGATTTTTTTCGTTTCTCTTGATTTTATTCTGGAATAACTGGAAATGTTTCGCAATGCTGGGAGAGTGTCCGAGTCATTCTTATTGTTAGTCATTTTGCTTCTTAAGCTCGTTTTTGACAAGGTCCTAATTTTGTTAAAATGACCTCTCCCATAAATTCTCCAAATAATGAGAAGAACTTTTCGTATGATGTGAATCACCCTGTATAAATCTCTGGTTCTAGTACATAGTAAAACATGTTAATACCCCCATTTTTCTTTGTCTTTTATATCTTTAAATATATTTTAAAATATTAACTGTAGAGAATATTTCCAATGTAATTTATGCAATAATATTTCTTGTTTTTTCCTCTCTAATGCAAATTTAATTGAGTTGTGAAATATAATAAAACATTACTCTTGAGGCTGTAATGTTATAGAAGACCTTCATTCATTAATATTATAATTGCCCACACTTCTTATCTTTGTATTAGTTAACATGTTGAATTATCAACTTTTAATTAGAGATATAATTAAAAAAAAAGTTTTTATGACCATTTACAGTAACAAGGAGTGTGTTATACAGTTCTGGCAGATGAAAGTCGAAACACTAGGCTAAGGGTGCGAGAAAGGAAGCATATTTTAAGATTCATTGGGGGTACCAACTTGTAAATGGGTTAAGAATCCCTACACTGGATAATATAGAAGTTTGTTCGCCAATCAGACCACGTATAAGATAGTCCTTATCAAATAAGTCAATTGGTATTATTTTCCCCGGCCTAAAGTTTTGGTAGAAATTCTTACGTTGTAATATCCTTATTAGGTTTATTTAGGTTAAAGTCGTAGATTCGTAATTGTATAATGTAAATTTTATATGGTAATGTCAAATAAAATTCGAATTTTATTTTTAAATCGATAAACAAACCATGTTTTAAAATTCAATTTACTGGCAATTCAACAATTGTTAGTGTTGTTTGATTTAATTCTAATGCGTTTATTTAACCAAATATGGAGGGTGAGAATGGGAACATTAAGCTCTAAATCGTTCAGTAGACAAACCGAAACACAATAAAAATACAACTAAGTATAAGAAATCTGGAACACATTGTATTTGGAACGAGTCCAGAATAAATGAAAAATTTGTTGGTTTTGTTTCTTGTTTCAGGATGTGGTGGTGGTTGTTGCTATCACTAGTTTGGTGGTGGTGTGGCAGTACTGCCATTCCAACATCTGGACCAGATCCTTGGAAATGTCCGAAGATCTCTAAACAGCCAATAGTTGAATGCAGTTGTGATATGCCACATACATTACGTTGTACCGGTGATAAGACAGCAATGTCTATAATTGGTAATTTTTTTTTCTTCTTAAAACAAATCAATAATTTTCAACAATATTGTTTGATTTTAGGAAAGACATTGCGATCATTTAGCACCGCTTATGTATCACTGCTTGATTGTACAGTGCAAAATGTCAGTATAATAACCGAACCATTACTTGATGGTGTAGCTTTACATGGTCTAGTCATTTCATCTGGTGAATTGAAAGAAATCTATCCAGATGCCTTTCGAAAATTAGCAGCTCCATTACAAGCCTTAGGCTTACCGAATAATCAGTTAACAAGTGTACCGATACAGGCTTTACAATCATTACCCGAATTGGATCGATTAGATTTATCCAGTAATAAAATGAAGAGTCTAGATGATGGCTCCTTCAAGGTACATACAGTAGTGGGAAAAAATATAAAAAATCCATGATTCTTCTCAATTATTGAAACACAAAAATAGAGAGAACCAAGTATCATTTGATTCTAAATATGTACATAATAAGAACTACGACATTATTATTCTCCATGTAATTTTCCCACATATTGATATTTTTTTACTAATAGTGTTTCTGTAGTGCAAATGCTAAAAATTTCCGTTATATATCCGCTTGAAAAGGTGCGGAAACAGAGCTTTAAGATCATGCGAAATTTCCGCAATTGCGGAACCAGAAACGGAGATCCGTAACATCACTACTTCACATAAAATTTTATACTTTTTTCAATACCGTTTTTGAAAATTCACTCTTATCTCACGTACCATTAAATATAATCAAATGATACTTATCCATGAAATGATATCACACTAAATACATATGTAAAATGATAAATAAATTTTGGTTCTTTTTATTTTTGTTTTTCATGTCTTTTTTCAGTACTATACAATCTCTCACAAAATCATCGATTATAAAACTAACAAATGGTATTTTTACAGGGTCTACGCAACTTATCTTTTATCGATCTAAGCGATAATGCATTGATGAAGATTTCGCCAAATACTTTTGATAATTTACCACAATTGAGGATTTTACGTTTACGTGGTAATCATTTATCATTATCAATAATATCAAAATTGAATCCATTACGTACAGTTGAAGAAATTGATCTATCTGGTAATAATTTAATTGGTCCATTAGGATCGAAGACATTCCCAAAAATGGATAATTTACACGATTTACAATTATCACACAATTCATTAAGTAGTATAAAAATGAACGCATTATATGGTTTAACAAAATTAACATCATTATCATTACAACATAATCAGATTGATGTTATTGAAGATCATGCGTTTAAAAATCTAATAAATCTAGTCAATTTAGATTTAGCACATAATCGTATTGTTGCTGTATCTGGACAATCTTTAGCCCATTTAATTCATTTAAATGATTTAGATTTACGACATAATTTCTTGCGTGCATTAACAGCTGATTTAATCCAACCTTTGAAAAGTTTGAAGAATTTAAAATTGGACGATAACGATATATCGATTGTAGCTAGTGATGCATTAAAGAATACAACAATTTTGAAGCATCTAACATTATCGGAGAATCCATTAAATTGTGATTGTAGTCTAATTGAATTTGCTATATGGTTAAATAATTCGAGCTTATCAAATGATGATAAATCGAGTGTTGTTTGTATGACACCACCATCATTAGAGAATGGTATCTTAGTGGATGTTCCTATTGAGAATTTATTATGCGGTGAAGATGAGGATACAGTAATGGCACCATTATCATCATCATCATCAACAACACCATACAAATCGAAAATAAATTTAAATAGTTTCCATTATGATGGTAATCTAATTAAATTACAATTTAATGTTGAAGATGAAGCTGCCCCATATACGTGTGATGCAATTTTTGTTTATGAGGAAGAAGCCGAAGAAGAAGTTTTAGTTGAAACAAATCCATTGAAATGTAACAGTTCTGATTTACCAAATCCGAAAATTCTTAATGTTACCATACCAAATTCAATACAATTACAACAACAACACCGCTATCGTTATTGTATTGTATTGTTTGAATCAGGACATACGGATGATGTGTCGTTGATTCTAGGTTGTTCTGATGTCATACCATTAATACAAAATTCGAGAACAATACAACAACAATCGAAGAATAATTATTTAATTAATAATAAAGAGAAATATCCGAAAATTCTGGCAATACAAGCGAATCTCACCAGTTATGGTAGTATAAAAATCGATATAAAAATCTATCCGATTTTGTCAGATTTTTGTGAAATTAATATCGCTATATTAGAACAAAATACTTTATTAACACAACGTCGGATCAATTGTACAAATCCACGCTATGTATTTGTTGGTTTAAATCATTTTGGACCGTATCGTGTATGTGCAAATATTTTACGAAAAAATCAAACAACAACAACAACAATAAAACCACGTTGTGTTACTGTATTTAAACATAATGAACAACGTAATTTTACAACATTAGATATAATCTTTGTTACAATCTTTTTAATTCTATGTATTATTGTTATTGGTTTAATATTGGGTGTTAGGAGGGTTTTATTAAAACCAAAATTACAAACACATCAGTGTTTTATGCCACCGGATAATGAACAATTACAACACCAACAACACAATCGATATGTTAAATTACAAGCTACAACAAAATTATAATTTATTCTTTGTTTATTGTTTGGTTTAAATTAATTGTGCCATATTTTTTCTTGTAAATAGATACCTCTAACAGTCGATAGATAGTTATACAGGGTATGTCTTGATGATGGGTCATTAGAAGGATAAGAAGTTTTAATCAATGAAAGTTGATGAAATTTTCTTTGGAGATATTTTTCCACGTGAACTAGCTCTAGAAAATATTTTCGTTGTTCTAAAAAACCCCCGTTATATGGGGTAGCATACCTACCCTAGCGCTTTTATTTTAAATAGAAAGGTATATTTTTTATTGAATTTTTGAATACTATGATTAATTCCAATGGCTCTTTGGTAATATGACTTGGCCCCCCGCAAAATTTTAGTTTGAGCGCTTGTATAAAATATTATTTTAATATTTGCGTGGAGTTATACTTTTTCTTATAATAAATAAAAGTTGGGCCTTTGGAATTCAAAAATGCAAAAAGAAATATCCTGTTCAATTTAAAATAGAAAAGTACGGTGCTAAAACAACGAAAGTATTTTCTAGAAATAGTCCAGGAGGGAAAAGGATTCGGTCAAAATTTTGTGAATTTCCATTATTTAGAACATCTTATCATTCTAATGGCCGATTATCGCTATCGACGCTATTTCACCTTACAGTTGACCATGCATTTGGTTATGTAGAACCAATCCTGCTTATTTTTCAGCTCAACGCTGTCTAACAGGCCTGAATTGCTTCTTTTGAGAAAATTCCAATTATGGCCGATTTATCGCTAGTTAACACCACTTGAAAAGAAATAGCTAGTATTTTTATCTTTGTTTTACTCATACTGCGTAGTTGAACTGTCATAAGTTAGGACAATAAAATAAAGATAGAAATACTAAATATTTCTTTTCAAGTGTTACTAACTAGCGCCAATGTGGCCAAAATTGGCATTTTCTCAAGAGCTTGCGTCTTATTATCAAAAGCATCGCCAACTGCGAAGTGAAATAACATTGCATATCTTGTCCAAGGTGGTCCTTTGTGTCTGTAAAATTGAAGGAGCTCTATTTTTGTTCTACTAGTCTTGATTTTATGGGGGAGTACACCCCAAATTCTTATTATTGAAAATTTAAAATTTACATAAGCTTCTCCACAAATCTGAACTTGATTTATACGCTTGTTAAACAGACTTAAAGAATCACCTGTATCTGTTATATTTTTTTTTTGTTTATTTGTTATTATCGCATATTGTAAGATGGTGCCAATTATATTAATTTTAATGGATTAATTAATAAATTAAAACACCACTCACACATCACATTATTATTATTATTATTATTATTATTATTATTATTATTATTATTGTTAGCATCTCAATTTTACTGAGATTTACAGTCATGTATATAAGAAACTAAAAAAAAATAATTTGTAATTCTTTTGGTTAATTATTACATCTGATTAGAATTAGTGCTAATCAAAGAATGCCGTGAATGATTAAACTACGCATTATGTTCTATTTACCGCCTATTTTAAATAAAAATGATTCTAATCGGGTTCTATGTAAGATTAATTTATAGTTTTATTAATTCGGTTACAATTAATTGTGTATGTTTAAATTAATTAACATTTTGTAGATATTGATTAATTAATGCTTGTTTGTAATTTTGTTATCTTTATTTTTATATATATATATAGTATTTATGCACTGCCTTGTACAATAAAAATCATTAGGAAAATGTGCCTCTTAATTAGCCTTTAATTATTTTTATTTTTTATCAAGAATAGCCTTCCAGTTCTGACTAAATCAACGTATTGACAAAAGGAAATAAATTTATCAAAATTGAAGATAAGTGAATTCCGTTTTTTTTTTTGTCTATTTTCGTGTCATTTGCAGTTTGTTGTAATAATCATCATGTTGTACTTGATTTTTTTTGGAATTTGTTTAAATTTCCTACCAATCGATGGGAGATTTTTCAAAACCAACATTACAGGTAGGTATAGTTTGTCAAATTTTCTAAGTATAAAAGAATAAAGTCAATTTAATCGCCCTATTACTCTAAAAGTAGACGATTCGTATTTTAAGGACTTATAAATTTGCTAGATTTTACTCTTTAGTTCCTAGTTAGTCCTTTGATCTCACTCTTTATACGAAAATTTTCAGATTTCTCCAAATGTAAAGTGTACTATTCACGTACTGGCAGTATATATCGTGACTTTTTCGAAATCACCAACCAACACTATGAAAACGGCAGTCTATTCGATTTCCATTTCTCTGTGATGGCAGCTAGTGATGCACACATCTTGCTAGCACCATCAGAGAAATTCGAAAAAGGCGATCCAGTATACGAAATTGTCATCGGTGCTGGTGGTAATACGTTCTGTGATATACGTCGAATGCAAAAATCGGCCGTTATGGCAACGGCACGAATTAAAGGACTCTTAAACAGTCTCGACGTACAATCGTTTTGGATCCATATCAGTAAAGGTTTGGGAAAATTTTTTAGTTGTAGTTTCGATTTTTTTTTGTATACAATTTCCATCTAGATGGAATCATCGAAGTTGGTAAAGAGGGTGAGGAATTAGCGTTCATCTCCTGGACGGATCCAGATCCGTTGCCGTTGAAAGTTTTCAGTTTCAGTACATGGCCAGGCGTTGAAGCCAAATGGTATTTTGATTGTCCACGAGATACGACAAATTCTATTGTAAGATATTTGATTCAATTTTAAAAATTAATCTCTATCTAATTAATACAAATAAAGCGAATAGAGAGACCTTTAACGCCAGTTGAGAAATTACGAAGGAATTATTTATTATCTTATGATCCGTTCGTACGGCCAGTTTATAATTTATCGAAAATTACAACAGTCGAAATCATTTTAGCTACAACTAAAGTCTCGTTGGTAATTTAGAATTAAAGAGATTAGAACATTTTTTTGAAATTGCTTTGATTTCAGAACGAGCACAAATCAATTTTCCACTTTGCCGGAATTATTTCTTTGGTAATTCGTTTAAAAAAATTATCAATTCTTTTATTTTTGATTTTGGGCAAATTTTAGGCTTGGCACGACGAGAAACTCCACTGGAAACCCGCTGATTATAACGGACTCGATCAACTTCACGCAACATCGAGCGATATCTGGACACCGCATTTATTTCTGTTCAAGTACACAAACCTTAGAATCTAAAATTTTCCTATAAGTACCTAACAATAATTAAAATTCTAGTATGGCTAATATTGAACAAGACATCTTGGATAATACAATGATGATTGTTAATTCGACTGGATCAGTTTTATGGAAAACAGGTCTAAATCTTCAATCTTGGTGCAATCCGGAAGATCTGGGCCGATGGCCGCACGATGAACACACTTGTGAATTATTATTGGGTTTTTTTAGAGATTTTAAATATTTACAATTGATTTTCAATAGCAATAAGAGTCTTTTCGTGCGTCTATATCCGTGTGAATTGAATCTTTATGTGTAAATTGACAAATTACAGGATACTCCATACAGTAGCCAATGGACAATTATGGAAGTCGATCATTTCTGGAATCCAGGCTGGATGAATACATCGGATCGGATCAATAATTTCGATTTACCAGCATTGAGTTTAAAATTTCGTATCAAACGTATCTCTAGTGCGTACACAATTCTATTATTTACACCATTTTTAGGTTCGATTCACATTCTATATGATGATCATTAATACAGATTTAATTAGTTTCCTTTTAATTGTAGTAATTGTAATTTCTCTACTATTAACATTCTGGATTTCACCTTTCAATTCATTGAAAATCTCTCTAGCTTGTTTACAACTGGTCTTATCATCGGTCGTATTGATTGGAATCGGTTTAATCTTACCTGTACATTCACGAATTGTGCCAAATTTAGGTAAGTTTACAATAAAAAAAAAAATGATGTACTAGCGTGTCATAAAGTAACATTACACCGGGTGAGTCACCTACAACGAAAATTTCTTATAGAAACTCCCATTATTTGACGAGCAATTCGAAAAATATTTCAAGGACTAACAGGGATTAGCTGGAGATCATTTTAGAAAAATTAGAACTCCGTAGCTCATTTTTAAAGTGGTCAGAAAACGCTCCTTACTGATGATGTGGCAATTTTTAAGAACTGACTAAACACGCGAATCGACTTAGAATGACTTAAGGATTATTTTTTTTTTAAATTTTATTCTGGAATAGGTGAGCATGTTTTACATTTATTTTAGAATGCAATGGAGAAAAACGGAAAAATTGCTATTGGGAGGGTCTAAGTCATTTTGTGTGTTTTTTTTTTGAAAATCGCAACCTTGTCCGAAACGAACGTTTTTTGGCCAACTTCCAAATGAGCTACAATGTTCTAATTTTGCTATAATGTTCTCTGTGATTCCTCCTATAAATCTTTGAAATATTTTTCGAATCACTCTCCAAATAATGGGAGTTGCCATAAAAACTTTTCGTCTTACGTGACTTATCCGGTATCGGTAAGTTTGAGGACTCTAAAGATTCACTTTATCGGACTGAGAACCATAATATTTACTTATGGTACTGAGTACCAAAATGAGATTTATTAGACTAAAATCAAACAGAAAAACGGGTAGACTTTTTATGTATAAATAAAATTAGTCTTTTTGAGTTTTTCTTTAATTTTGACTTGAAATTTTGTATGTTAGACGATCCTTGTAACATAAAACATAAATAATTATAACAAATGTTTACATGTTATATAAATTTTTTTACAGTTTTACTGTATAGTTATTCATTAATTGCTGGTGTAATTTGTATAATTATCGAGATTATCGTTATCAATATATGTCGTTTACAACAAATTGGAAAGCTACCAAAATGTATTGTGAATTTGTTAGTTTCATCAGTAGTAAAGTTTTTGTTGTGTTTACCTGAATTAGAGGTTTGATTTTATATTTACATATTTGTATATTTCAAATTAAAATTGATATAATTTTTTTATAGTTGACTGATCGATATGGAAATTTGAACGAGTCTCATGTTAAATTAATCGATAATCAACAAACTTTATGGATTTTATTAGGTATAGCTTTGGATAGAGCATCATTTCTTATTTATTTAGGCATTTCTATTTACGCCTTCTGTTTGACTTATTAATTGTGAGTTTTGCTATAAGATTCATGCATCATTATACTAATCAGTGATTAGTATACCTCTAATATAAGCTTTAATAGAATACTAATAATAATTAATATGATAATGATTTATTATTAAATGTACTTACATTAATGTTTCAGAAGTGCAACAATCATATAGATGAAATAAAGTATAATTGTAACAATTTTTGTGTAAAATAGTATTCTCCAAAAGTCCGTATCAAAAGTCTTTTATGTTAATTGATTAATTGAACTACGATGTGAATATACTTAACTATTAATGAATATTCTAATCAATAAATATTAATATTAGGTATATTTGAATAAAGTGTAACAACTAAGAGAAGTTTAGAATCTTGTGTGGAATAAGAACCCACAATCTTTGGTTTTGTACAGTGGCGATTAAAAAAAATAGACCACCTCTTGTGTGACTGTGTAAAACAGGCTTTTGAGGGTGGTCTTCACAATGTAACAAAATCTTAACAGATCAGAATTTGGGTAGAAACATAATTTTTATCTATAAAATTGTACAAAATTTAAAAGAGTAAAATTTTTGACATGTTCCAAAATTTTCCTCTTCACTTCAGAATTTAGTTGAAGTGTTCTAAAATAAATCTTTGTAGCATGCATCGTGAAATGCCAAATTCAACACTACTTACGAAATTTCAATATCTCAGAAAACAAGCGAGATATCGATGATTAAAGATTGGTATTTTTTGAACACCGAATCGGGAATTGACTACTGCAAGCCCTTAACTATATTTATTTTAATGAAAGAGGTAAATTTATTTTACACTGAAATTATCAACAAAAAGCTAGTTGTTCTGAATTTTCTACTAATGTCCTGAATTGTCAATATCACCCTAGACCAGGGGTTCTCAAACTATGGTACATGTACCACTGGTGGTACATTTCATGGATTATGATGGTACAATTTTTGATGCAAAGAAAAAGCAAACCAAAATTTTGTCTAATTTTATATGAAATTTTTCCATTATTAAGGCTATTTGGAAGTGAACCTCGTTTTATTGTCTGAAAAAGTGACAATTTTTAATCATCGATTTCTCGGTTATTTTTTGAGATATTCAAACGCTGGGACCAGCGTTGAATTGGGCATTTCACCGTGCACACGACAGACTTTTCCATTTTGGGAAATTTTCACTAAATTTCAAAGTGCAGAGGAAAATGTCGGAGCATGTCAAAAAATTCAATACAACGTATTATCTACAATTTTAAAGATAAAAAATCGTACAACAGCTTATTTGAAAGCTTATTCATGTGCAAAGGGCATATATGTAGAACCCCAAAACTCAAATTTTTGAATATCAAAAAAGTTATTGAACAAAAATTAAAAAAAAATTTCCAACTTTTTCATTTTCTCTCAATAACTTTTTGCATTTTCAAAAATTGGAATTTTGGGGTTCCATATGCTCTTCGACCATGAATAAGCTTTCAAATAAGCTGCTGTACGATCTTTTAAATTTAAAATTAAAAGATACCTAATACATTGTATTGAATTTTTTCAATATGCAATATTTTCGGAAGTGAAAAAGAAAATTGAAATTTGAAGCCTGTCGTCCAATGCAGTTGACTTTTGTCTAATATGCATGCAAGTTTTATTAAATTATTTTCACTTTACAAGAAGTTGTGTGACCCAACTTAACTACTTTTTAGGACAAAAATCATGCTATTTCCGGATATTTTGATAATATAATCTGTTTTCCGTGGAAAATCGGCTGCCCCCCATGAAGAATAAAATTTGTGATCGATTAAGGTATTTTGGAGGTCCATATCTCTACCCGTTTACAAATGACACGACCTAGGAGTTCGCTAATTGAATCTCCACGTAATTGTAGGATTTCAAAATCAAGCTCTCGAATCCCCTTAACATTACATTCTAATCAGAAAATCCTTTTGTTGGTAATGGTACATAAAATTTCTATCTTCAATTTATGTGGTACAAAATTTAAAAAGTTTGAGAACTCCTGCCCTAGACTCAACAAAGCTTAAATTTTTCTTCTTCGAATTTTTTAGCTTAATAATGTAACTAATATCTCTTAAAGAATTATTTACCTTCAAGCTGTATGTAAGTCATTAAGTAATAAATTAATGAGTAGAGGGGCCTTTTTGTTGCTGAGGAGGCTCTGAGACTTTCAGTTAGATTTATATTGCTTGAAAATAAACGTTGAAATGCGAACGTAGTGCGGAACTTCAGCTACTCTTGAATCCAAAATGACAACATGTGCTAATATACGACCTATGTTTCAGTTTCAAGACAGGTACTTTGTTGGAAAATAATAACAAATTTACTTAACTTGTTGAAAATTAACAATTAGAACCGATTAAATCTTCACAACTAGGTTTACCAATTTAAATGGTTAATCAGCCTGAAAAATGGTCATATGAAACATCAAATTAAAGAAAAAACACAATCAAATATTACTTACGGTGTTAATTAAGAAGCTAACCAATAATGCACCAAAACACACAATTAATTAATTAATTTACTGTTCGGTTCGTTGTAGAAATTGTAAAAGTTTCATTAGTACGGAAATCATTGATTCCGCCCAAAAATTGAATTGATTGATAAGTGATTAAATTCTTCAAGCATTTTAACAGAAATACATAATCTTCAATACACAATTTGATACGTTTATGGCAATGTTCATTATATTTCAGCAATTGTAACCAATCATCAAGCATCGAAAATTGCAATTTCAACAAACTTATCAATGCGAAGAGAAAAAATGCAAATAAACACTCTATAAGTACTTCCAACATACAGATTAAAGAATCATAAATGTAAAATAGCTGTGAATCATCACTATTAACGAATTTCACTGAGAAAAAAATCGCCATCCCTGTTATGATAAGACGTGTAAACGTTTTAATCAAAAAGAATTCGAGTTGTGTTCGATATTTGCGTTGGTCCGGCCAGAATTCATTAATGCTATTTATTAGAATTTCGCCAACAGTTCGGTTAAAGACTTTGTTGAAGGGCTAAAATTTGGGAATAATTTAGATTCGTTTGTAAATGTTTTAAAAATATAAAATTAACAAACATGTAATTACCGTAAGCTCTAATATCTTAGAGAATAGAAATATGTTGAGATTTTGGTAAAAAAATTGTACCATCGACACTAACAAGAATATTACAACACTATAACTTTTCAATGGATGTAAACCAAGAATTTCCATCGAGTATAAGCCCAAATTGAATAAATTTTGATAAACACACATCTTGTAGAGTAGGTGTCTCAAGACTGAATAATCCTAATGTATATCGTTTATCACTAGTTATAAATACGTTTGATTAATTAATAATAAGACTGATAGGTGGTACAAAGAAGGCTTTGAGTTGTGTTGTTTTTTTTTATCCATTTTCTACCCCTTGACGAGAATTTAATTTTTTCTATAATTACAAAAAGACGAAAAGAAGAAGTCAAAGCATCGAATAATTTATTTATAAAACATTGCTTGTAATTAAATTTTGTAATATTTATAACCGGAAATGGACGGTTTATAATAGTTCAAAGGAATTAATAACTTTGATTTTCCGTTCTCTTTCTTCTATTCTTAATGTGTAGGTAATAGAAATATTTAAATCGTCTTTATTAGGGAAAATTAACAAGTTCTGATAATAAGTGAGATTATTGTGTTGATCAATGGATAATACAGCAAATCACATTTTGTAATCAAAGGTAAGATACTTCCACAGCTCAAAAAATGAACACTCCAAAAAGGGCGTACCTACTCACCACTTTTCGCAAGACCTTATTGTCATACTTTATCAGTTTTAACCCCTACAACCAATTTGTGATTACAAAAAGGACGAAATCGAAGAGGGACACTTGGGACTTGAGTCGTAAAACTCGTTTTTCGCATTTTACCCCAAAATAATCAAATTAATCCCTCATAGAACATGGCAATATAGTTTGATCAATAGTTAGTAAATCTTGCAGGATGAATATGGACGAAACAAGCGAGTATTTTTAAAAATTATTAATTAATTATTATTATTTTAAACACTTATCGTACGTATTTTAGATCTACTAGTGATTCGAATAATAAGAAATCGTGGTGCGATTTAATTAAAATTTTAACTTATGATCAATTAGTGGTATTGAAGCGAATCTTCAATCATGGAAACAACAATGCTTTAAAGAAAGACGAATTTATTGAAGCATTTGTGACGATTTTAAATCAACCGAAAATCGAAATAGAATTGTTATTTAAAGAAATTACCAAAAATTCCAACCGATTAGAAATAGCATGGTTTGATTTTCTAGATTTCTTAACAAAAGATTTTCATCACGATAATCCAGCAGAGATTTCTTTAATTTACGATAATATCCAACAAGTACCACATGTTAAAGTATTAAAAATTTACATTTTTTTACGTTATTTATTTTTTAAAATTTATTTATTTGTAGAATGAAACAATTGTTAAGATTGTTTTAATCGAAACCGAACGTTATTTTTGTTATGTATTAATATCGAAATATGGCCGTATCGGTCTATATGATGGTAATTTGAATTTCTTAACAACTTATCATTTAATAATGACACGTAATGATATTGGACGAAGTGAAGAGGAACGCAGGCGACGTAATTGTTGGGTAACCGATGCCGTCTTCTGTGCAGAAATTCAAATGTTGTTTGTTACAAATTCAACGAGAAGTGTGACAATTTATGATGCTGCTGGACTTAAACATGTACCATTATGGTTGATCTTGACTACACCCAATATTATTGAAGTCAGTATAAATTATGAAATAAAGACAGTGGCGGAACTACAGTACAGCAAAAGGGAGTCGTACTGGGAGGCCCGGAAGAGCTGAGAGCTAAGATCCTGTCTTTTTATAAAATAATTTGTAAACGTGCTGGTGATCATCTCCTTCAGTTCTACCTGCGATACTAATTTCTTCAAGAAAAAAGAATATTTTAATAACAGTAAAACATTCTTTAATCCATTTTTTATTTTATTATTTCATTTCAATTAAAAGTTGCCAAAGAGGCGAGCTGAATATTGCTGGGGGGGGCCAAATTTTGAAGTTCCGCCACTGAATAAAGCAGGGCTTCGAACCGTTATTGTTTTTTTATTGTTCCGATTTTCGTTCCAGTAAAAATAACGGTTTTCTCGGTTTTAGTTTCAAATTATTAATTTCAATTTTTTTAAGTTTTACCCCAAAATGTCCAAACCCTAAGAGCTATTTACTGGATAACTGTTTCAAATACTATCTATAACTTCAACTTCCCAATAAGAGATAAAAACGCGGCTTATATCCTTTGATAGCCCTAGCGAATCTCTATTATCTAGTTTTTAAACCACTAAATAGTATAGAGCCATTCCAGAGATATTTGAAAAAACTAATTTTGCAAGGGTAATTTTAATCTCCAATATCTCCCTTAAGTATGAGCAGGAAAGACAAAATTTGGAGTTCCGACCTCGGACGGTTTACTTATAATTTAGCAGCGGGATTTGCCCGCATTTGCGTGCAGTTGACTTCAGTGCTCTGAACTATTTTATATGTAAGTGCTCTCTAATCGTACTCGTTCTATAACATCACACATCACATATGTCCATTGCGTGTGCTGACGATTATCGTGCGACAATCTAAAATTAATTCACGATTCCGCTGTTAACTTATAAGAGTATTTTAAATGGTCTGGAGTATTCCGGTTCGAAGCCCTGAAATAAATTTGTACAGTTTTAATTATTTGTGTGCTTATTATAGGCGCTCTATTGTAGTGTTGATGATAAAAATGGACGAATCGTATTATATATGGGCGATAATACTGGTAGAATTTCCAGTTTGAATTTTTTGCAACCCAAAAATGGGTTATTACAACAGAAATTTAGTGATAAGATCAATTTATTTTATTGGGCGGTATAATTTCAAATTATTTTTCTATAAGTACTCTCTCAAATGGTAATCAGTAAAATTTTAGCAATTATTAAACGAGAAAGATTACGTCCAGTATAAAATTATTGGAATTTTCCATAAAGATTCCGTGAAAAATATCCAATATTTCAATGATAATAAAACACTAATTAGTTGTAGTAATGATCCGGAAGCTGCACTAGTCGTCAAATATATGAATTTTAGAAATCAACTTTTGAAATTTAAAATAAATAAAGTGGAAATTCTTGATAAATTTTCCGTGAAAATTTCTTTTATCTTTATAGTTTTTAGGGGTGTAATTGTTTTGCATTCAATCATCGACTTTGCGTTATCATAACAGGTAGTGAAGATGGTATGATTCGTATTTGGAATTCAACGAAATCTACACGACCTTTGATGATTTTAAATGGGAATCATAGAGGAATTATTGACGTGAAAATCTTGGAAAATCAACAATTATTTTTAACGTGTTCACGGAACGCTGTACAATTCTTTTGGGCGCTGGAACGAGAACGTATGTCGTAGCTTACGTTCTCATTCCATCGCATATACATGATGGAAACTGTTTCTAATGTTTCGTTTTATAGGTTTTAAAATTGTGGGATTTAAAAGAATATCAATGCTTACAAACAATCAACATGCAATTTCCGCCATTTAAAATATTGGGGAAAGAAATCGAATGGGGTAGTGAATGTATTTATCCAGGACCAAAACGTCAATGTGATCGAAACTGGAACATTTGGGAACGCTCACCAATTTTAATAGTTTGTTGTAATTATCTGGCTTGTGTTAAACTTAAATTTCACAATAGAGAAGATAGTTTAGAATCACCAATTTTGACACCACCACCATTACAAAATAGCGTTTTAATACCAAAATTTTGGAAAACTAACCATACTAATATCGATCTAAATTTTAACAACAGTAACATAAATGGTGGGAAAATTGGAAAACAACGCCTTAATGATTTGAATTTCATTATAAATAAGACTTTTACAAATGAAAATTTAAATCCTGATCGGATCAATTACAAAATAGCCTGTTTAGAGCGTAAAAAATCACAAGTAATCTTACAATTCTACCAAGAATTTCTAGAATCAATTAATGTTTCTTTAATGGTTTCAGATACGAAAATTTGTGGAACAAGGTGCACCCTATCTAGCTCTTGAATTAACCGAAATCGATGAGATCCAATTAACACCAAATCTGCCAATACCTGAAAGGAAAAGTGTTAAAATTATGGTGGAAACATTGAGAAAAATGTTGGAGGATGCCAATTATAGAGATGTTGTGTTCTCTGAAACATCAAGTTCTAGTCGATCACCCAGGTCGTCTAGAAGCAGTATTGTAGAGTTTCCCTATTGAAATCGTATTCTGAACTGTTAAAGATAATATATAATAATAATATTAAAATGTTTATTGCTTGGAAAATAAATAAATTTGAAAAGTTTTCATGAGTTATACCTATTTCTTTTAAGAAATATTGAAATAGTATTTTATAGAAGGTGGGTAGCCCAAGCTAAAATCTGGGGCGGGGGAGCAAAATTTCAAGTTATGCCACTGTGTTTTGTTCGAATTGAAAATAAATAAATAGTCCCAGTATCGGGGACATTTCGTTTGAGCTGCCCTGTATATTAATTCTAGTGTGAAATCTAGTAACTTTATCTAGATAAAGTTGTCTTATTTTGTTTAGTTGGCAATGATCGACGCGGTGATTTTTTGGCGCCAACGTAGCAACTCCCGTTTATTGTGATTCAATCCATATTTTTTGCCATAAAAAAATTATAATTATCAACAAATCTAAATTACATCGTATTATAATCATATTTTTAATAATTAATTAAATAATAATAGTGTGGTAGTTTTCGATAAAAATAAGGTTATGTTATTGTGACAGTGATTGTGTAAATGCGCAATTGAGATTAGTGCAACAATATTTTCCATTGATTTTTTTTTTGGTTTATTTTATCGCCATCTAATTGTATTGTAATGTTTCGATAAGATTCTTATTAAATTAATTAAATTTAACTTTATTTAATTGTTGTAGATTAACCATAAATTTGATGGAAATTGAATTGAAATAATATCGAGAATTCCCGCCTTCTGTAGGCGTTGTCAAAAAAATTTATTGTATATGGTCGTGTATACAGATGATTTGAGGTCATTCAAGGCAATTTCCATTATTTTTTTATTGAAAATTTAGAAGAGAAAATATACAACTTTCAAAATTATTGATTTTAATTAAAGAATAATAAAAAAAAAAATGTTCTCCGACGACGCCAATAAAGATAATTTGTCGAAACGGCACAAAGAGATTTGTAATAAATTATGTTTGGATGTTGAAACTATTAATAGCTCATGGGAGAATTTCCAAGCTATCAATTCCCGGATCACATTAGAGGTATTCACTGTTGTTTTATTTATTTTAACAAATAGGAGAATCGCGAATGAGAAGGACTTTCGGACTTTGTGGCTTTAACAAAGAGTATACGAGAAGCGTAAAACCAATTACTTTAATCATTTATAAGGCTTTTTGGGGTGTGTAAGGTGTGATAAGAGCACAATAATATCATCGCATCAATTATATACTAGCTACAATAAAAAAAGTACAAAAAGTTCATGCTCACTTTTGCCTTAATTTGGGAACGCTTCTCATCCAGGCTATAAAAATTCACATACAATTGAAAGTTAGCGAATTATCGAGAATTCTAAATAATTACAGGGTGATCCCCAACATTGGATCGGTTGTGCAATTTATGAGGCTTGCTGGAGGCTCGTTGTTCTAAATCAACAACATCCATCGATAAATCTGACAAATCTATTAAGGCATTGTAATATGAGGTAAATTTGCTTATAATATTAATAAAATCTTAAATTTATAAACACATTATTTTATAGTTTATCGCAATTTTTCAACAACATCAAAACATGGGCAACAATGGCAAATTTACCTGATGTTTTCAAACAGAAAATCAAAAATCTTGAAGATTCATATGCTGTAACTTACAATGTTTTCAATGATTATCAACCATTATTTTTGAAGATCTTTAAAGCACCAAGAGTACAAGAGATCGATCAATCGAAACATCGTAATCGTAAACAAAAGTAAACAATTATAATTTATTTAAATTAATAATTAACAATAAATTTTTGAATTATAGAAATGTGCCTTGTACACCGTTAAAAATCTTCGAATTCTGTTGGACATTATTTATAACAATCAAACGTGAAGAAACAACATATAATAAAGATCTAGTTGCATCCTTACATGTATTAATTGTTATATTAGATTGGGCATTTAAGAATACATTTTTAGCAGATCGTCGTGATTTATTAAACCATGAATTTGTCGGTTTACCAGTAAATTGGTTAGATAATGATTTTATTGTACCAGATGAAGCACCATGTATTATAAATTTATTGTGTTCAAATGAACATATTATCACTGATATTAAATATATAAAAGAATATCCATTTAAGAATTCAATCAAGAAATACTTCGATCGTGGTATATTAATTAGTAATAATGATGAAAAAAATGATATATTTGATGTATCAGTATTTGAGAGAAATTTAAAAAGTATTAGTAATACATACGAGATGAATTTCCATAAAGATGATCTTGATGAAAGAATATTCTTAGGTAAGAAATCTCGAAACAGCTGTTTATTTAAAAAAAAAAGCAGGTGTTGTTTATAAACAGCTGATTATTTTTACCTGCCTTAAAGCCAGATGTTATCAAAAACTAACCACCTGTTCGTTTTTCTTTCTTTTTCCACATCGTTTCAACAATTATAGCGGAATATCGTAGGAAATTATTGGAGAGAGATCAGAATCGTAATACGAATCCATCATTAACAGCATCACCACAGGATGGCGGTGAGTTTTTTTTTGAAAAACCTACAAATCACCTTAGTAATTTGTGTTTTGTTATTTATTTATTTTTATTTTACAGCTGACAGTCCGAATTCGGCTGAAATTAAAAAAGAAATGGTAAAATCTTGCAATTCTCCCTGTTTTAATTCAATTAAACTTTGTTACAATTGTAGGTGAATCAGGCTCGTTTAACACCATTAAGTGGACGTAAATATTTGAGTCCACGGGATAGTCATGATCGAAATTCGTTTGTATCACCTAATGAGAATATAACAAAGTTGAATGCTTTGTTGAATGGTAGAAAAGGGGTACCTAGTGAAGCATTAGTGCAATTATTTGAGTAAGTTTTTACAATTTTTACTAAAGTAATTATTGTTTTATCGATTTGTTTAGATCATGTTCGAAGAATCCAATTCAAAACATTAAAAATATCGTAACGAAATTGAGTAATCGTTTTGTACAAGCACACAATCAGGAACAAACCGAAATGGCAAATAAACAAGCACAGATGGGTGTTGTATTGTTTTATAAATTTATTGAAAGTATCTTACAAAATGAGAAACAAATCAAAGATAAAGATGCAATATCGGTGTGTGGTGTTTTTTTTTATTGTTTTAAGTTTAAATAATTTTTTAAATTTTACAGGCAATTGTAGAGAATGATATTTTTTACGAGTGTATTTTTGCATGTTCATTAGAAATCGTCATTTATTCACATAATACAACAAAGAAATTCCCATGGATTTTAGACGTTTTACAAGTACAACCTTATAATTTTGTTAAAGTTATTGAATTAATTATTCGATCAAAAGATCAATTATCTAGAAATATTATCAAACATTTGAGTATTGTAAGTTTGATTTTTTTTTTAATAATTTTAATACAATTTACAATTGTAATTCTTTTTAGATGGAAGAGACTTTATTATCATCGTTAGTATGGAAATCGGATAGTTTAATATGGGAAGCTATTGATATGTCAGGCTTAGATATACCTAAATTTGAAGAAACTGCACTACCAACACAATTACAAAATGATAATCAAAACTCAACATTACGAAAAATCTTAAATACAGACTCAAGTATTTTAATTGATTTCATTTATAATTATTGTGTTAATTATGATTTTATTATAGAACAAGTGCCTCCATCACCAGGTCCATCAGCAACGGATCGTTTTCTATCGCCAGTAGCACGATCTGATCGACAACAATCAATTTTACCAAAAGCTTCACATTTAGGTGAAATATCTAACTTTTTATTATTAAATAAGATGAATAACTATTTTTTTTTTTGTAGTGATTTTAGATAAGAATGGTTTTGCAAAAGTGATACCGGTGGTTAGTTCAGAAACAACACCACCACCACCACCAACATTACCACCACCGCAATCATCACCAAATGAAACAATCAATAATAAACCGAAACGTACTGGTGGATTGTCGATTATTTTCAGAAAGGTAAATTTCTTGAACTACCCCTGGAATGTTTTTCGTTAAGGCCATGGACCAATATTTTTTACGAAAAACAGAAATGTTTAAATGCGCGATACAGGCCCCTAGCTAGGGGAGCGAAGTAGAGCTAGGTCCTACCTTAAAACTCCAAAGTGTAAGAATATTTAAATTTGAAGCAGTAATTACAATTAAACAACAAAATTAAGATTTTTAAGATAGGTAGTGGAAACATTAGGATTTCTGTAGGTCAAACAAAGATTGAAATAACAGCCCAAAGGAGCCTTTATTAAATTATTGCTGTCACAAGTCTTTTTCAAGAAGATTTAAATTTGATTCTGAGATACAAATTACTATGTTGATTATTTTTTTATGGAAATTTAATTATACCATGTGCCCCACTTAATTAATTAATTACTTTATGTGAGGATTCTTGTCGCCCCTCACACATGAGTTGTGGCTTGTTCCCCACTGTACCTCGGCCTTTATGGCATTTTGTACACCCTTCAAAACGCCTGATTTGGGTTAGCTGTCTTCCCCCAATAGTCACCTCTTTTTAATAAAGTTCTTTTCATTTATTCGGGAAGGATATATCCCCCACCCAGATACCATGTTCTGAGATCCTTCAATGCCTCACAGTAGCATAAGATATGATGCGAAGTTTCATCTTCCACTTCACCGGCCTTACATATTTCCTCAGTGTACAGTGATCAGTAAACAGTTCTGTGATCTGTCTTAGTTGTCTCCTGCTTAGTTTTAGGAGTTCTTTAGGTCTTCTACGGTTTGAGTGTAGAGTTTGTGTTTTTGTTCAATTTTTTTTATGACCCCTTTAGTGTCCACATAAGAAATTCCGCATGAGGGTCCAGGTCCAATTAAAGCTGTTTTGGTGGCATTTTTTGCTAAGCAATCAGCCTTCTCATTTCCTTCGAACCCTTGATGAGCTATTTTCAAAAACGAACTAAACACGCATAACGACTTAGAATAACTCTAGGATCCCTCCAACATGTTTTTTTTTTTCGTTTTTCTGGAATAAGTGGGTATGTTTCGCATTTTTTCTAGAATACAATTGAGAAAAACGAAAAATAATCATAAGTCGTTTTGCGTGTTCAGCTCGTTTTTGAAAATCGCGACCTTGTCCTAAACGAGTATTTTTTGAGCAACTTCCAATTGAGCTACGAAGTTCTAATTTTGCTAAAATGATCTCCAGGAACTGCCCCACAAATCCTTGAAATGTTTCGGAATTGCTCGCTAAATAATAGGAGCTGTCATAGTTACACACGGTATATAAGGAATTCTACTGGCTTTCCAAATCTTTTAAGAAATTTCTGGATGGGCTTGTTAGTTTTCCAAAATGTAAATAAAAACGGGCACTTTTCTTTGCACAGTTTTAAAGATGGCCAAGCGGATGATTGCTTGTTCGAAAGCTTATCTATGTGGGGGAAAAGTGATGTTGGTGGAAAATCCAATTTTTTAAAATTTTGGGAAAGCTCATTTGTTGTTTTTATTTATTAAAAATAATTGTTTCGTAATAGAGTTGTCTAAAGATAAAAAATTTGTCGGAAAAACTTATTTATTTCCCTGTGAAAATTGGAGATACAAGGATTTCTCGTTTTTCGTTTCTACATCTTAAAAAGCAATTCCCTTCTTTCGTAAAAAGTAATGGTCGACAGCTTTAATCTTAACATTACTCTTACCGTTTGTTTTTATCGATTATAGTTTTACAATTTGGCTGGTGAACGTTTACAACATCTATGCAATCAATTGCAAATTGACGATGTGAAGATTAAACGTCAAATGTGGACAGCATTCGAGGAGAGTGTCCGTAGTAATAAATGTCAATTAATCAAAGATCGTGATTTAGATCAATTATTAATGTGTGCTGTTTATATGATATGTAAATTAAATCAATCATATAAACGTGATTTTGCTGAAATTATGAAGAGTTACCGTAATCAACCGCAAGCAACCAGTGATATTTATCGACAAGTTTTATTACAAAAGAAACGTACAGAGATTATCGGTAAAAATTTAATTTTTGATAAAAAAATTTTTTCCTTAATGTTTGTTTTCTAGATGGTGAATTGATTGAAACACCAGAAGAACGTGGCGATTTAATAAAATTTTATAACACTGTTGCTATAAATACGTTAAAACGATTTGCTGAAAAATTCGTTCGTGGTAATGATACAAATAATGAATTATTATTAAGTCCATTACCAACATTTTCACGACAAATTATATCACCTGGCGTTCAAATACGCAATAATGTATTTGTTAAACCATTAGAAAGTCCAACAACGAATTTTGGTAATGGTAAAACGTTTAATTATTATTTTAATAGAAGTCCATCGAAAGATCTACGTGATATTAATAAAGCAATCAATGGTGTACAAGGGAAACGTTTATTAATTGAAAATGAGGCTGATATGCCGAGTAGTAAACGTGTATCGAATAGAAAATTGCAATCGTTGATTGAAGAACGGCGAAATCAAAATACGGAATAATTCTTTTTTTTTAGTTTTGTTTTATTATTATTATTAGCTTAACACTTATGATGGAACTGACTTGAAATTAATTTATAATTGGAATTTTAGGATTTTTAATATGATGCTTAAGTAATTTTTCCTCATTTTTTTTCTCTATTTTATTTTTTCTTTGTATAGTTCGTATAGTGTTCGTAAAATTAATCATTTTAATCTTGTTCCTTCCCCTTCAAATAGAAAATATATTTGTATAATATTTAATGAATTGTGTGGATGTAATTTTTCAAAAAATTTGCTCTTTCAATTGTGTATAATTTTGTTTTTAACTTTTAATTATACGATAATTAATACAAATTATGTAAGTGATTACCCTTTTGCTCGTCCTTATTCAATTTGTAGGAATAGAGAAGAGAATATGATTCATTCCAGTTGTAATTAATTGATCAATAGGGCAAAGGAAGGAATTGTAGACGAGAGGAAATGCGAGAATTCCTTTTGAATAAATGAATTTTGATGGTATTACCGCCGTCGTCGTCGTCTATGAATCATAAAGTTCAAGTGAGTGAATAATTGGTTGCCTATTGCTTATTTTCATCAATTTATCTGCAAAAATTGTATTTTCTCCGAATTTTCTAATTGAGAGCTCTAAAGATATGAATCAGAGTTTTTCCTATGATTGGCTTTGTTATCAGAAAGATTTACTTTGAGTCATCCGTGGTTTCTATGAAATCATGAATTTCGTTCGATATCAATAAAGATTGCGATTAGAGAGGAGAAATCTGGATCAGAGGCGGCATATTTATTTTTATTTAATTATTTAAATATATACTGAAATGGTTTAGATAATAGGTCGGCCGGACTTTGTTATCTTATTTATATAAGTTTTTATCAAATATTTACAATGGTATTTATATTTAGAATTTAAAAATTTTACAAAATATTTACCATTAGAAGATTCTATTTCTATTGAATTGTTATTTACTGATGGTCCTTTAAAAATATTATTTATAGCTGTATACAATAAATACATGTTTTAGATGTGTGTGTAAGAGGAGGAGGGTGGTTTTAGTTTTATTTTCCCCCTTGAAAAATTTAGGGACGCAAGCGCACTGATACAGACGCGCCCTAAGCTAGAGACGAGCACCTGTTACATTCTTCATTGTTCATCGAGAAGCCGGCCGGCTTAAAACACAAAACAAATTTGGTATAATTGAAGCTATTTTATATTATTTTAGTGAAATAATATTGAAAAGAACAGTGAATTATAATTAATTCCGAAGTAAAAATGTCTGAAACAACAGCAGCAGAGCCTGTCGCCAATTCAGCCCCTGAAGAACAGCAAAAAACTGAACCAACTGGTACAGTCGCAGCCACTGATGATAATAAAGAAGTCAAAGAGAATGGTACTGGTGAAACAGCATCACCAACAACTGCCACAACCACCGAAAATGCTACTGAAGAAAAAGAACAACCGAAAGAGATGCGAGCCGTTATATTGACTGGATTCGGTGGTTTGAAGACGGTTAAGATTTTGAAGAAACCCGAACCGACCCCTGGTGAAGGTGAAGTCCTCATCCGGGTGAAAGCTTGGTAAGCTTATATGTTTTCTTATTTTTTTTAAAAAAAGATACAGATTCGCATATGCATTTTCAACGGACGAAAACGACAGTTTTCGGGGATAAAAAATGGCCGGAAATTCCATACTTTACCATATGCCATATGTTTCGTTCATTCGGTCTAACAATAATAATAAGGGGAGGCTCCGTTTTCTATACACTTCTATTTTCGATCAAATCAAGAAAAAGAAACTGAAAAGTTTCGCAATTTCTCTTCTAATTAACTATAAAACACACAACAACAATAATTAATTAAGAGATTAATTATAAAGAAACTGACAACGAGTCTAATTCTTTTAATTAATCCGTTAAGAAAACATTCTTAAAATTCCAACAATTGTCTTAATTATTCTAGTATGAAACGACGACAAAAAAAAAATACAACAAGATCAAAACTATGACGAAAATCGAATATGCCTGCTAGACTTCAATAGTTGAACAGTAGGGGTGGCAGTCAATTGAATTTCTTTCACCAACCCCTTTGTCTGCCATTCTGTCTCTTCCATTTGTGTTGGTTTTATTAGGTGGCAAATTCGATGATTAAATCAGCATTCTTCTTTAGTATTGCAAAAAATAAACTACCCATAGGATTTATGGTTGGTTTCATTTCTAATATTTTAGTAACACATTTCTCTCATTACTTTTATTTTATCAACCCCGAAACGTTCTTGTAATCTAAATTTAAAATTTACCAAGGCTTCCAACTGGAACTGAACCGAAATTTCGCCCGGAACAAAACCCGGAGCTGAATCGAAAACAAAATTGGTTCTTATGGTTCAAGTTCAAACATACCATTTAACACGGTCTTTTGCCCTTTTTTTCTTTTCATCTCTTCTTCCTTCCCTGCTCCGGTGATTTTTGGTATTATAGGTAGTTTATTTTATTTGCGTGTTTTGTCGTTTGTGTCCATACTCAAGTTTAAAAGGGAGATATTGCGGGTTCAAGTTACCCCTGCAAAATTAGTTTTTTCAAATATCTTTGGAACGGTTCAATACTTTTTTAGTGATTTAAAAACTAAATAATGTAGATTCCCTATATAGGGATATCAAAAGTTGTAAACTGAGCTTACGACCCTTATTGAGGATTAAAGTTATAAACGATTATTTGCCATTTTTTATGATATTTTGCAATTTTCTACCCCATGGTTAAACATATCAACATGAATATTCTTCTACTAATAGAAAATTACAGAATAAAAGTTACCAGTTCCGGTTTTTTCCTGTATTTAAAATAGTTACCCTGTAAATATCTCTTAGGGATTATACATTTTGGGGTAAAATTTGAAGATTTGAAAATTAATCATTTTAAATTGAACTGAAAACCGAAAAAACCGTTATTTTTGCAGGAAGGAAAACCGGAATCGAACCGATAAATATTTTTTTAATTGAAACCGGAACAAAAAAATAACGGTTCGTAGCCCCGAAATTTACAAAACAAAATAGACAGGATAGAAATACAAAAAAAAACAAGGAAACAAATCATTTCCGGTTAATACTTTCCGCTAATTTCACCTTTTCCCCCTATATTTAACAACAACAAAAATAACTTTTTTGTTGGTCATCATAATGATAATCATTAAATTAGTGAAGCGTTTGTTTATAATTTTTACGAGACACTTTAGTAGACAAGTAGAACGAAAGGAAATCTCGCTGTATTGATTGTTGAATTGTCAAAAAAAAAATACTTTATCGAGTGAGTCACGTAAGACGTAAACTTCTTATGGCAACTCCCATTATTTGGAGATTGCAAGGACTTGTAGGAGAGCAGATGCAGAACATGTGAGCAAAATTAGAACCGAGTAGCTCATTAAGAAGTTGATCAAAAAACACTCGTTTCTGACGATGTCGCGATTTTCAAAAATGAACTAAACGCGCAAAACGACTAAGAATGACTCGAGGATCCTCCCACATTTTGTGTCTAGTTCGTTTTTTAAAATCCCCACCCTGCCCAAAAGAAACGTTGTTTCGGTTGTTTGACTAAATTCTAAATGAGCTATGAGGTTCTAATTTTGCTAAAGTAATCTCTGATGTCCATCCTACAAATCCTTGAAATATTTTTCGAATCACTCGCCAAATAATTTTCGTATTACGTGACACCCCGTATAATTCTCCCACGTTATTGTTAATAATTTTATTATTTATTGCGAGAAATATTTATAATGAAAAAAATTTATAGACAAAAATATTTCGAAATAACAACAACAGTGTATCGGATGTCCGATTCGAGACGGACTTCCAAGTGTATTGAGGAAATCACGTTCTAACTGGGACATCCTGTAGAATTTCTAAAATACGTAAATATTTCAAAATCACAAATACTTGTTTCTACATGCATGTAGAATGCATTGTGTGTACGTATAGATAAAAGCATTGACGTTTATCTGATAATCACCCAAATGGTTTTGGTTGTATGGATGACTCAAATGCAGGAAAAGGGAATAAAATTATTGTCAGATAGCATTCGTAATTGTTGAATCTATAATTAAAAAATTACAATTACAATAATGCCCCTTTTGCCCTGCTAATTTCAATCTACCCTCATCTCTCCCTTAAAGTAGAAAAAGTACTAGAAATTGAAAAGTTACTACTACATACATGTCAACTCTACTGCTGTGATAATTATGATAAACATAAAATTAAAATTACGAAATATCATGTGTTTTTTTATCGTTTCTTCTTCATTAAATTTACCAGCATCATGAGAATATTATTGTTTATATAGAGACAGTATAATTATAAAAAATTGTTGTTTTTCTTTAATAAAAAAAAGAAAACTTGCAAAATTCTTATCACTTTAGTCATTCTCAATTAAGGTTACTTGTTGTCGGAGAGACAAAGTGAAAGATAATTCGATTGTTTCTAAATTATCTCCACTGTATCCCACCCTTAATTGTTTTATTTCAATTATCAACCCCTTGCATTGATGGCGTAATAAATTTAAATTCAACTTAATTAATAAAATTAACCCAAAAGTGATGTACAAGATGTCCATTTACAATATCGACAATAAGTGGAGTTTAGGGAGACTAAAAAAGTACGGCTTATAACAAACAGTAAAGTGTCACTCAACTAACTTTTTATTGTTAAATGTAGACTAGGAGTTTAAGTGAAACATAAAATTGCTTCAAAATATTTAAAGACATTCAAATTTTATTTATTTATCGACGATAGGTTAATTAACAACAATGTTTAATAATTACAGTAGATGATAGATAAGAGGTTACTCAAAACGTTTCTCTTGTCGTTGATAATTCTTAATTATCTACATAGATACAGTGTAATCTGTCTAAAGTAATAATATATGTTGTGATTTCTTCATGTTGTTGTCCTTGTGTGTATTATAAGTAGTAATTAAACCTGAAAATTTCTCAATTTATTCTCACTATTTATCCATAATTATTACAATTACTCAGATGTTTATACTTTTGGCACAAATAAAAAATTTTGCCCTAAAAGAATCACGAAAAAAAAACATCTGTTTGCCATTAAATTGATTAGGGTTATTTACCAAATTACTACTACTATTACTATTAATAATAAACGAAAATACTAACAATAAATGGAAGAATTTCTAAAATAAAATTACCAATAAAGTAAAATATGCACATCTGGCTTAAAGATTTAATATTTAACATATAGAGAGAAGACTAAAATTAGGCCATGTTTTCTAATTATCAAAACGTGTTTATTACAACAATTTCCCGTGTTGTTATTATTTATGTTATTTACTTGAAGATCATTTAACTCTGTGTTTATAGTAATATTTTAATATTTTGCTAATTTTATAAAAAAAGTATACCCGCGTATTTTTTTGTACACATTTGGCGATATGAACTGGAAATATAAATGATAGTATAGGGTGGTTTGTTGTTTAATTTCCTCTAGTGTTTCTAGTTGTTATTGCCATACCTGTAGATCTTTAATTATAAATTTTCAAGCGTGAGAAAACTACAGGTAGAAGGTTGAAATCCCAACAATAGGTCTTCGCCAAAGAAGAATACATAGATGATATGCATGAATTAATTGTGTTAAAACATAAATTATAATCAGTTGTATACATAGTTTGTTGTTGTTATTGAGGGAAAGGGAACCAGAATTTGAATAATTTTTAATTATGTTGTTGATATCATTGGTATTCTAGTGATTCATAAATAGATAAATTATTGCGTCTCAATTTTTTTTTATTAATCATTGATAAAACAACGAATGAATGAATAATTAGATTTGTTATGCATTTAATAGGTTTCATATTGTTTTCGTTGTTGTTATTGTTATAAATGTTATAATACCACTATTATTATTATTATTATTATTATCCATTTGTGAGAGGTTCTTCCCAGACCCTCTCATCCGAGCCGTGGTTCGTACCCCACTGTACCCCGGCCTTTTGTGCACTCGTTAGTTCTCCTATTTTGGGTTAAGTGTCTTCCCCCAGTAGTCCCGTTCTTTTAATAAAGTCCAGGATACTGTTTAGGGGAGTACTTTTTATTTCCTCCGGAGAGACATATTCCCCTCCCAGGTACCACGCTCTGAGATCCTTTAAGGCCTCACAGTAACATAGGATATGAAGGGAAGTTTCATTTTCCTCTTCACAGGCCCTACATGTTGGGTCTTTTTCAATCCCAATGTTATTGAGATGCTTCCTCAGTCCACAGTGTCCAGTAAGCAGTCCTGTGGTCTGTCTTAGTTGCCTCCTATTAAGTTTTAGGAGTTCTTTGAATCGTCTACGGTTTGAAACATCCAGAAATGTCTTTGACAGAACCATCCCTGGTGATTCCTCCCAGTAGAGTTGGTGATTTCGTTCTAATGCGTCTCATATGGCCCTTTTAGCGTCCGCATAAGCGATCCCGCATGAAGGTCCAGGTCCAATTAGAGCTGTTTTGGCGGCATTCTTTGCTAAGCAATCCGCCTTCTCATTTCCTTCAAACCCTTGATGAGCCGGCACCCATGTCAAGGTAACCTTGTTATGTTCTGCCAGCTCCTCAAGTGCATCGAAGCATTCCAGCACCAGTCTGGATTTTATTTCTACAGCCCTCAGTGACGTAAGCACGGATTGGCTGTCAGTTTTGATGTGGATACTTCTATTTCTATAGTTTCTCCACAACATGACCTGCACACAGGTCATTACTGCTATTAGTTCCGCCTGGAATATGGAGCAATGGTTTCCCAGCGCAAGGGAAATTGCTTCCTCGCGCCTGGGCCCCACTACCCCTATTCCTGCGTTCACGGTCGTCTTGGAGCCGTCTGTGTACCAAACGACTCCCCCTCGATCCGTATTTCTTATCTCGTTCATCGTTCCTTCCCCTTCCAGTATTTCTACTTTGAACTTCCTGTTGAATCGATGAACTGGATTAATTCTGTCAGACAGCATTCCCAAAACGGGAATGCTGTCTCTTTTTCGATGGATCTCGGTATGGGATCCTTTAATAACGGACTCCCTCCCTAGCCCATTTGTTTTCAGTCGATAAGAAGCAGCCGTTGCTTCCGCCTCCACCAATAAGTGTAGAGGACTGAGCCCCAGCATTACTTCCATCGCCGCTGTTGGGGTAGTTGACATCGCCCCCGTAATACTTATGCAGGCCATTCTCTGTATCCTGCGTAGCTTTTGCATGTTCCCACTGGTGGTAGCTCTATGCCACCATACCAATGCGGAATATGTAATCACTGGAATCACAACTTTGGTGTACATCCAGTGTATCAACCTCGGTTGTAATCTCCATTTTTTTTCCAACCAAGCTTCTACAGGCCCATAGAGCTCTTATGGCTTTGTTGGAGATCTTCTCTATGTGTGATTTGAAGGTTAATCGGGCATCTAATACGACGCCCAGATATTTCACCTCAGCACACGTCTGTAGACTTTGCCCGTTCAGTATAAGTCCCTGCAAATCGAGGTTTCTTTTGCGGGTGAACGGTAGTATAGAGGTCTTGTTAGGATTTACCGTTAGCCCCTCTTTTCTGCACCATTCCTCAACGGTATGAAGGGCGGACTGCATCACCTCTGATACAGTCCGTCCCGTCCTCCCGCTGATTAGAATGGCTACGTCATCCGCGTATCCTATCGCGTAGTATCCCCTCCTCTCTAGCACCCGCAGCAGGTCATCCACCACCAAGCTCCACAGAAGGGGGTGACAGAACCCCCCCCCCCCTGCGGGCAACCTCCGGCGGCCGACACCCCTACTACAGTATTTCCCAGTGAGGAAGTGATTCGTCTGCTTCTTAGCACATGGTCGATCCACTCGCTTAACTGACGAGGAATTCCCCGGCTTTCCACAGCTAATTTAATTGATTCAAAGGACGTGTTATCAAACGCTCCTTCGATGTCTAAGAAGGCACTAAGCATAACCTGTTGGTTGTCCAGAACCTTCTCCGCCCGGTAAACTAGCCTACTAATGGCCAGCTCACAGGATTTTCCCTTCTGGTAGGCATATTGGTTTTGGTGTAGCGGCTTCGCCGCTAATACCTCGTCCCTGATATACCTGTCAACCAGTTTCTCCATAGTTTTTAGGAGAAACGATGATAAACTTATAGGCCTGAAGGATTTGGCCAGTACGTATGTTTCACGTCCCGGCTTAGGTATAAATACCACCCTCACTTGCCTCCATCTTTTGGGTATAATACCACAAAATTATAACTAATTAAATTGAGAGCTAAAACGAATTTGCATATTTCTACAAATGCTCCCGTGTATTGACCACTACAGTATACTTTATTACTGGTTTTTATACTTATACAGGGTCTTTTTTAAGCAAAATTAGAACCTCGTAGCTCATTTTAAATTGGTCAAAAACGCCTGTTGCTGGCGATTTTCAAAAACTCGAGGATTTTTTTTCCTTTTCCTTCATTGTATTCTGGAACAGGTGGAATTGTTCCGCATTTAACCTAAAATACTATAGAGAAAAACGAAAATGATGTTGGGGAGGATCTTACAATAAGTCGTTTTGTAGTTCGTTTTTGAAAATCGCTACATTGTTCTAAACCGGTCTTTTTTGATCGGCTTCCAAATGAGCTACGGGGTTCTAATTGTGCAAAAATTATCTCCAAGGACTACCATAAAAGTACTTGAAATATTGTAAACATTGACCTTATTTTAAGACACCCGGTGTGTATACTTTCAAGTTAAGTCTACTGGTACAAATTAAGTGTCTAATCGCTTAATTAAGAGTACAGTTGTATTGTGGGGTTAAATTGCAATTCGTCCTATTTTGGCCCTTAATTAAGATTGCATATTTCATTAATGACTTGAGAGTGACTTTAAATTGATTTAATGCAGTAATTATGAGTAGTTCAGATATCTTATACTACTTTAATTTTTTTAATTTGTAAAAAAAATAATAAAAAAAGACTTCACTATATTTTTGTGTGTTTTGTTGTTAATATTGGCCAGTTTTTATAAAAATTAATTGACTTTTAATGATCCTCATTATTATTGCTGTTGATAATAACTACTTTCTACTCTAGGTATAGAGTTTACGGTTAACTTTTAATAGACTTTATAAATATCCATTACAAAGGTACATATAAATTTTATAACTAATTCAATGATTATACAGGATGTTCATCAAACTAACTGAGCAATTCGAGATGGATTTCAAAAATTTCAAGAATATTTTCGCAATATTAGCTCATTTGGAAATCGGTTAAAAAGGCTCGTTTTTGATAATTTTCAAAAAATTCTACACACATCATATGACTTAGAATGACTCGAAAATTTTCCCAACATTTTTTTCTTCGTTCTCGATTGTATTCTAGAATAGATCGAAAAGTCTCGCATTTTTCCCACAATGCTATGGAGAAAAACGAAAAGAATCAATGCTGAGAGGATCTTTTTGTCATTCTTACGCAAAACTTTGAAAAAATATTGATTTGGTTCCGGTTTCTTTCCTACCAGAAAAAGGGTTTTTTCAGTTGAGTTCCAACTAATAAATTTTTAAATTCACCCGAAAAGGTACAACCCTTAGCAGCTATTTTACAGGAAAAATACAGAAGAACTCACAAACTAGGAGAAGAATTTTCATGCTCATATGTTTAACCATAAAAATGACATATAAATTATATAATCCTCTACAACCTCAACTCCTAACGAGAGATAACAACTCGGTTTACACCTTTTTATAGTTCTAGAGAATCTATATCAACTAGTTTTTAAACCACTAAAAATATAGAGCCTTTACAGGGATATTTGAAAAAAACCTTATTTTGCGAGGGTAACTTTAACTCTCAATATCTCCCTTAAACCTGAGTATGAGCGGGAATGGCAAAATACGCATTCTTTTAAACAGAATAAGCCAAAAATCATAGAAATCATAGAATTCACTTGCAAGAGGAGATAAAAAGGGAAGAAGATAGTATTGAGTGGTATTCTTCAACAAAAAAAGCTCCGGATTTAGTTCCGGCCAAAAATTCGTGTGTAGCTTGTTTTCGAAAATCGCGACATTGTCCAATTTGAGTGTTTTTTTGAACAACTTTTAAATGAGATACAATGTTGTAATTCTACTAGAATGATCTCTAGGGGCGCTCCTGTAAATCCTTAAAATTTGAATCGCTCTATTAGTTTAGTGGAAACAACTACATTGTATACTCCCAGTCTGGACACCCTGTATTTCTATTCCTATTGTATTGCCTATTAAATCTACCGGAAATGTATAAAATTCCGACCATGGAGACAATCCGATTATAACATTTCCATTTTGAAACGATAATACTGAAAGCATCATCATCATATGTATGTATGGATTTGTGTAGATCGAAAATAAAATAAAAATTTTGATGTATGCTCCTTTATACACAGTCGGCAATTGGAATTAAAAACATAAAATTTTAAATATTTCTAGTTAGATTGCCAGCATGATATATTGTAAGTAAATACAAACTTTAACCATATGTTCCTTACAAGGATCCACTGTTTTTTCATCTTTTCGTTAAACTTTCGATGGGAATTTTTAATGAACGACAAAGGAATGTGGTCGAATTTCGAAACGTAAACAACAATGTTTTTATTGTTTTTAAACCAAAGTAGTTAAGAAATTAGATGAAGGGAAATGTGAATTCTTACATAAAATTTACTACCCTAATAATGAGCGTTAACTGCCTTTAGATTAGATAAAATTATACCAAAAGGGTGGTCTTTTTCAATACAACGAAACACAAACACTCTTTCTGATACTTGTATTTTGTGAATATTTATAGATTGTTTACGGGGAAAATTACACAATGTTCGTAGAATAAATTGTAACAGAAATTTGATTGTTGTGTTTCTATTTTTAGAAGAAAAATTTCTCTTTTATAAATACGATAATAGTTCGAATAACGTGCTAAAATTAAATTTATTATTAACCCCTTGTTCTTGTTCATGTTTCAATAATAAGTAGCCGACAATAATAAAATTTTCAAAGCAATTTCACGATGGAATAACATGTCTGTATACTTATATATACACGCATTCTATTTATATTTTATTTCTATTACTTATAGTTGTTTTTTATATAAAAAATATCCCCTTGGATATTAACAACCCTTTGTCATTTATTAAAAATGTCAACTTTCCATATAGACAATCATAAATAAGACCCGTGGCCGTAATCAATCAAACAACAATTTTAGGGGTGGATTTTTGTGATTATTCATCAAAAAAAACATCCCTATACGGTTTTGTACATACAGGGTGCCCCAGGGGTACGTGCAAGCTCGATAACTCCGTTGTTATAAGACATATCGACTTGCGGTTTTTTTTTAAACAGTAGCTACAGACATTCTGTACAACTTAAAATTATTTTCGTTCTTTTAACTACCTCTCTTATAGAGGGTAGTGCACCCTACTCTCTTATTTTAAATGGAATGGTATATTTTTTATTACATTTTTGAATTCTTTGATGAAATCGAAGGATACTTTGATAACATGACCCATGGTCTAGCGCTGAAAGATTTTCAGATATTTTGACTTTTCATGAAATTTTAAAATTTGCAGTGTTTGATTGAAAAATTCATATTTTTGAAGCTATAGCATTTAAATTGTTGAAACTTCAAATTTATGTTGTCCAAATAATGTAGTTTTTATCAATGTAAACAGAATTCAATTATCTTTCACTGTTTAGCTAAAATAAATTTTTCTGTCAGACAATTTTCAAACTCTAATATCTTGCTTATTTCAAATGGAACATCATATTTTTCTTTATATGGTTGGATAGAGAATAAAAAATGCATCAAACTATATTAACATTCCCTATCTTTGATAATTTTTCAGTTATTCAGAATTGTCAATTTCGTTCAATCACCTCCCTTGAAGCAAAATGTAATACTTCTAGTCGCCTATGCCAAAATAATTCAACTATAATAAAATGCATAGAAGGCTTAGCAAAATGACAAAACATCACAAATGACGTTAATATTGAATATTTTACCTGTATTTTTACAACTTTAGGACATCCTACATACACAAAAAGCAAATGAAATAAATATTGATTTAATTAATTATCAATTTCTTCCATTTTATTTCATTGAGATAGTCCAAATTTAATTAATTAATTTCATCTTAATTGTGACAATTGAATTGGAGGTTGTTTTGCAAAGTCTTCTATGTTTTACATTTTCTTTCAGGAAAGAAAATTAGACGAAATTGAAAATTCTGAATAACTGAAAAATTATCAAAGATAGGTATAGGGAATGGTAATACAGTTCGATGCAGAATTTTTTTCTCTGTTTAACCGTATAAAGAGAAATATGGGGTTCCATTTAAAATAAGCAAGTTATTATAGTTTGAAAATTGCCTGCAAGAAAAATTCATTTCAGCCAAACGCTGAAAGATAATTAAATGCTCTACAGTTTCATAGAAAGTACGTTATTTGTACTATTAGAATTCTAAATTTTAACATTTTAAATGCAATAGTTTCTATGTTGTGAATTTTTTATTTAAGCACTGCAAAATTAAAAATTTCATGAAAAGTCAAAATATCTGAAAAACTTTCAGTGCTAGACCATGATTCATGTTATCAAAGTCCCCTTCGATTTCATCAAAGATATCAAAAATGTAATAAAAAATATACCATTCCATTTAAAATAAGGGTGTAGGGTGCACTACCCCCTATAAGGGGGGTAGTTCAAATAACGAAAATAATTTTAAGTTGTACAGAATGTCCATGGATACTGTAAGAAAAAAACCGCAAGTCGATATGTCTTCTAGCAACGGAATTATGAAGCTGCACGTACCCCTGGGGCACCCTGTATATGCTTTCTCTCTGTAATATTATTTTTTGTTGAATTTACAAGAATTCTATTTCTAAGGAAATTGTTGGGTGAATTTCATATTTGCTAGACATGTAATATGGCGCCGTCTGTACAGGAAGTACATTTACCCCTATCACATTTGGCTGGCTAGGGTAGGCAGACAAGGGTAAAAATAGCAAAATAGAGTGTGCCAAATGTGTCGCCTATTATACCACCACCATAAATAGCTAAACTAGAAAAAAATCTTGTTATTCTTTGATAGAACATTCCAATAATCTTTAATATAATAATAAAGGAGGATTTCTGTCATGGCAAATCAAAGATTTATTCGCGTACTTCCCTTGAAAATAGTCTATACATACTTGTTATTTATATGCCACCATTGTGGATGACTGGACATGAATGTTTCATTCACACGAAAAGTGAATTTGGAACAAGGCCAGAAAGAAGAACAAGACAGAATCCAACAAGTGCTCAAGATGGGAAACTTCGATTCTATTACATTCTAAATTGATTTTCAGTCCCACAATTAATTAAATAACAAAATAATAATAATGGAGAGATCGAGAAACGAGTTGATATTCCAATGGTTAGAATAGTATATTATGCAAAGAGATTATAATGACTATGAATTCATGAGTATGAAGATTTCGACACGAGCCGAAAGCGTGTCGGAATCATACGAGTGCATTCATGGTCATTATAGTAATTCGCATCAAACTCCTAATAATTGGCGAACGATTCGAAAAATATTTCAAGGATTTATAGGAGGCTCTTATTAAGAGATCATTTTAGCAAAATTAAAACCTTGTAGCTCATTTGGAAGTTGGTCAAAAACCGCTCGTTTCGGATAAAAAACGAGCTAAACACGCAAAACGACTAATAATGACTCGAAGACCCTCCAAATATTTTTTTCGCGTTTTTCTCCATTGCATTTAAAAAAAATCCGCATCATTTTATAAAATGGAGAAAAACAAAAAATGTCAATTTTGGGAGGGCCCCAAGTCATTTTTAGTCCTTTAACGTGTATAACTAATTTTTGAATATCGAGACCTCGACAGAAACGAGCGATTTTTGACCAACTTCAAAATGAGCTACGCGGTTCTAATTTTGCTAAAATAATCTCTATTCACCCTCCTATAAATCCTTGAATAGTTTTTCGAATCGCTCGCTAACTAATACGAGTTTCATATGAATTGTCTACTTTTAGAGCAACAGCGTGGTATTTTTGTGTAAAAAGATATAATTGAGAATCTATTGAGATGTTGAATTTACTATAACTGTTATCAAAAATTCAACAACTTACGTATCCATGGACGTATCCATGGTTACCAGCTGAAATATTGAGTTACTATTGGTTAGTGTGATCATAAAAAATTAAAAACTCATGTATTAATGGTTACCATATGAAATACTGCGCTGCTATTGGTTAGATTAGTAGTAAAGTAATGAAACTGTATTGTAATGATTATCATTACAATACAGTAATGTAGTAAACATAGAAATCATAGAATCGATCAATTACAGCATGGGAATAGAAAAAATATCTAAGCCAATTTATATTCTTCTGTGTGTTCCTTCAAAGTTAAACTTCAATGCGGGTTTCAATATGGCTTTTTTCGTACTAGTTATTTCATTCTGTAACCAAGGGAGGCTTATATTGTTAAACTTATTTAAATGCCCCTATTCAACTAAAAGAGAAACTGGTAATTTCGCCCCTATTCTCTACTAGATTTCCCATTTATGTACATTTCAATATTAATTGATGATTTATTTAAAATATACTTCGCTCTTTGTCTTAATTATATGAAACGTGTAGGATTATATAGAGACTAACAGTAAATCCGAGAGGTTTTGTTTAATTATTCAGTATTTTTAGGATTTTTTTTCAAGTTTTCAGCATGTCTTGTATATTTTCAGTGTTGTATTTGTTGAAAAGCTCATTTTCAGTATCATTTATTTTCATTGTTGTGATAGCTATAGTTGTTTTTTAATGTCAAATCAACAAGAATAATGTTATTTCTGATAAATATTTAAACAATATGAAAATAAACAAAAAGATAACTTTTGTCCTGTAATTGTTTTTGATAATTAATTTTAATTAGACTCTTTGTTATTATCATTATCATAATATGTATTTTGCCATTAAAGTGCAGTTTCTTTTCATATATTTCATTAATTTCAGTTATCAGTTATCATAAAATTATCGTTTTGAATCTTGAAATCATCTTTGGCATAATTGTGGAGTAGTCTGCTTGCTCTCACTCTCACACACATTCATAAAATTGTTGTCTGCCGTATAACTCAAAAAATAACGATAGAGAAGTGAGGAGAGGGTCAATGGAATTGTCTTCCAAGCCACCAATTTGTACTAATTAACTTATTCTATAATAATCATTATTGTATTTTATCAAAACGAGAAAAAAAAACACGTCCGTCTCGCAAACAGGAAATAACTGAAATTGTTTCATCAATTCTTCTAAACTTCCTTTCATTTCTTCACAGTTTTCTTTTTCCATCAACTTTGATTATTTAATTATTATAAAGAAATTCTTTGTATATTACCGTATTAATATGTTGTTGTTGATGACTTATGTTTTATTTTTAGTATCGTTATCAATTTGACAGTATGTTTATAAGTGAGAAGATCTTTTGTATATAAATTCCGCAAATAAATTTAAACAGTAATTGTAAACAATAACAAAAACAAATTGTGTGTATTAAGGGTGGAATCGTGGGTTTAAATGGAAAAACAACGTGAAATTTAACATATGTCGTCAAGTCTATGGCAAGTAAGGGAGAATATTTGTTGTGAAAAAATAGAAACGACTATTATTCGAAACATCTTGCCTCAGGACTAATTAAGAGAAACATTAAAACTAGCAATGTTAGCCCTCGGTGTGTAAATTGGGTCTTTTAAGGAACAGTGAAAATTTTAAATTTCAATTTCTCTCCAATAAATGGAGGTAAGCTTTCGGCTACCCTCCCTGAAAATTATTGGTAGTCATGGGGACTAATGTACCAAAAGGCATTCTGATAGTCCACCTGAAAAGTCTGACGGATGCAAATCTTGTCCGTTCCCTAAAAGGGTCAGTTTACATACAGCATTAGTATTTAGCAAAAATTGATTTTTCAGCTCAATGCTGTCTTGACCACATTGGTGCTAGTTACCATAGCATGAAAAGGAATATATCATATAACAAGGGACTAAAGTGCGGCATTTCGTCCCGAGATTGTAAATTTATTGCCCTCGAGGCGAAAGTTCTGAGGGTAATAAGCCGCTCGATGGACGAAAAGAAGCACTTTAGCCCCGAGTTATATTCGCTATTTTTTGTACGTTCGGAAATATCTGAGTATGAAGTTCAAAAATTTTGAGATTGATAATTTGCCAAATATTTATCATTTCTACATTTTTGAAGTGCTATTTAAAATCACCATAGTTACTGCTTCAATAATATGGTAAAATAATAGCAACTGATAATGTAAGAAAAATATTTGATAATTTTTTGACATTTGTCTATCTTTCATTATATGCCTAGAGAAATAATGATTATGTCCCTAGGGAGAAAAAGTGATACTTTAGTCCCTATAACGAGGGACTAAAGCATCCACTTCAGTCCCGAAAGTGCGAAAACGTTCACTTTGTACCAAATCATTTCAATTCCGTATACTCATTACCTGTCTGAATGCGCAAAATATTCCCCATTTTCAGGTACCTACTGAATAATACTTTTTGCACCCCTTGGAAGTGCATAGTTTGAACTACAAAACAGTACATTTTTTTTTAATGTTTATTGAAGAGTTACGATTTTTTTACAATACCCCGTTTATTGTCAGTTTTTGACTTTACTTCAATTTTTATTATTTTAAACTTTCAACTTTGACTACTACTTTGCCATAATGGTAGACACTTCGAGAAGTTACCAGGAATTTTTCGAGATTTTTTTGAGTCTCTAAACGTTTGAAAATTCGCCTGTTCCTTAAAAGACCCAGTTTTACATACCGTGCCTGGAAAAATTTAATTTACACATGAAGGGTTACTGCAAAAGATTTACAAGTCTCATAAATGCGTTAGATCATTAAATATTGGGTATTTGAGCCTGGATTTCAGCTCTAAAATGCTACTTCTCATGTATTTAATAAGCTTCATTTGATAAAAACAAAGCCAGGTTCACGAATCTCGTCAACACATTGAATCCTTTGATGAACCGTACAATTAAGTTCGACTATAGGATGCCTTAAATGTACGGTAAAAAAGCCTTTCAAATCTCATCAAATTACATGAAAAACTTCGTTTGACATGATCTGGCGCCGTTTACCCTGAATTTTGATTGAAAACACACGATAACGATGATATACACAGTAAAAGCAATTCGTACAGATTTATAGAATGAGGTATCAAAAGACAACATTTATATTTCACAAAATAATCATCTCAAGTGCGGTATCCCTTGTCATAATTTTGTTTATAAAACCATCCCCCTATAAAGCAACAGGGTGATTAACATCGTATGAAAAGTTCTTATAGCATCTCACATAATTTAGCCGGGTATGTGGAGATTATTTTAGTAAAATTAGAGCCTCGTAGCTCATTTGTCAGTTGTCAAAAACGCTCGTTTTGAACGAAGTCATGATTTCCGAAAAAAGCTAAACACAGCCAAAATGACTTGAAGACTCTTTCAACATTGATTTGTTTCGTTTTACTCCATTGCATTCTATGAAAACTAAGAAACGGAATGCATTGAAGAAAAACGAAAAAAATCAATGTTGGGAGAATCTTTGAGTCACTCTTCTAAGGGTATGGTGTAGTGTAGAGTTTCAATTCACGCACGCAACCAATTAAAATATTTTTCCAGGGGACAACAAACCTGTAGTTTTCTTCGGGAGAGTGTTAATAGATGAAGTAATGATGTTTTTATTATAAATTTAATGCCGATCGTTGAGGGGGTGTCACATAACTTGAGAACGATTTAAGGTACAATAATGGGGTAAGCTGCATTCGATTCCAAATTTCAAATTACATGGGTCGACAGGAAATTTTCTTTAAAAAAATTGCTGTCCTTTATAAAATTGAAAAGTAATATTTTTTTAAAAAACCTAAAGTAAAAACGAAACATGGCAGTTTTTCAGAATTCTTTTCCTATCCCCCCACCGAAACGAGGTGGCCTTTTAAATATTGTTTTTTGACCAATCCCAAATCAGCTACGAAGTTCTAATTTTGCTAAAATGGTCTCCAGGAACCTCACTACAAATCCTAAAAATATTTTTCGAATGTTGATGGATTGCTTTTACTGTATGTTTATTTACAGTTAATCATAATATGACCGGATGTTACAATCTACAATAGTACCACTAGCACTCAATATTAGATTACTTTCTTCTTTTATGGTTCTGAATTAATTTATTATTACGACTATCATTTATTATTATCATCAACATCATCATCATCATCATCGAAGAAGTAGTAAAAGGAGAATAAAAAATAGATGATCTGTTGTTGTCTTCTCGATTATTACTTTGTGATCATAATCTTATTATTGATTATTTGAAAATAAAAATAATAATAATGAAGAATACAAAATTGCATGTAAATTTACTGAAAAATTAAACCACATGAAGGCCACATTCCACATTTGATCGTGAGAAGAAATTTCAATCACATTATTTGTTTGGTTTATCTATTTATTTATTAAAAATTAATAAATATTATCATGTCTCGAATATATGCAAGATAATTTCTTCAATATGATTGGAAATGATAAATTGTAATTGTAGTTATTTTTCAAATCAATTCTGTTTTTAATTCGAATTGCCAATACAGTATATTATTGATAATTTGATACAAAATACAAATACATTAAAATACCATTAATCCATTTTTGTATTTGTATTGTGGTGTTTTAGTACAATGATTCCCTAACATTATTATGCTTATTACAACTAGTAGTAGTAGTAACAGCATTTTTAATATTATGTACACGTGTCTAACGTATATTTTCCAAGCACGTTCCTCTATTGACAGTAGTTTGTGCAGGAATCAATAATAATGATAATGCTGATGGTATAGTATGTTGATAATAAATCGTGCTTTCAAGAGATATAGCAACTAGTAGATGAGGACAGCAGGTGGATTATTTTTATATTTGTTCGATTTCACTTTTATTTTCAATATATACAACACTAAATTTAGGACCATTTCGGGTAACAGCAGTAGACTTTCACAGAATTTTAATATGATTCCAATTAAATAATTTATATATAAAATAACATAGTAGTAGCATGAATTTCGACCTAGTTATCTTTAACAGGTATCATTGGTTTCACAAGAAAGTGACCGACTCTTGAGCGAGCTGTATCACGTTTTTCGGTTCTTGTAAATCTGACTGTATCTCTACTAAGAGTAAAACTACCCGCTTAAGAGAGAATGATTGAACATTATCTGTCTTCCCAAATCTAGACGACCTCCCACAAAAACCTAATTTACACAGTCCCACAAAAAATGGTCACTTTCTTATGAAACCAGGTACAACCATTGGTTTCACAAGTAAGTGACCGATTCTTGAGCGGGGTATATCACGTTTTTCAGTTCTTGTTAAACTGGCTGCAGTAAGGGTAGGAAGCTAGGAAGGTGGAGTTGTCCACCATAACAAGTTTGTAAAACTAATAGACGCTTAACAGAGAATGATTGAAAATCTTTCATCCCAAATCCAGGCCAACAAGTTTCAAAAATATTTACTAAATATTACAAGTTTCAGTCGGTTGATTTGTTTTTTCAAAATAAATCTATTTCTGTTTGATTAAAACAATATTCAGATATATTAGTCTGCAGATAAGGAAATATTAATAAAAATTTATTAGAAAGCTCGAAATAGAACCGTGTTTATTAAATTCTTTCTAGTCTCGATTGATTATTGAACAAATTCCAAATTATACTGCATTTTCTTTAATTCGAGCAGCTTGACTAGAAACAACAATGATCCATTCAGTCGTTTCTGATTTTTAGATTTCTTGTTGTGAACCGATTTCTTTTCGATTTAGCGGAAATTTATAGGAAAATCGTTGAAAAATTGTTACAACAAATCTTTCAATAACATCCTTACAAGACAAATCGTAAATGTTAGAAAATTTAAACTCATAATTGTCTTGTATCAAAATTAATAATAAAAATAAAATACACAACGCACTATTTGTTTTTAGAGCATCGATGATTAAAGAACATGATAACCTTTAAATTCCAGTTGTGTACCCTTTTAAAAATGATTTAAAATTTAAAAGAAAAACACAATTCGATTAAATGCTTCTTATTTATTATTCTTTTAATAACAGAGTATATTTGATGCGCGTTTTTATTTCACTTTACAACCAATCTTTAATGAACAATTTTTTAGGTAAACTCAGGGTAAATAAACAAGATTTTAACATTAAATTTTTATGAAATTCCAACAAAATTAATGGTGTTATAGAAATGATTTATATCCACGTAATATCATAGTGAAAAGCAGACATGTAACTTAATTATTTTTTTGAAATAAATTGAAATTTTGTACCAGAAAAATATAATTTATCAACTGTATAGATGATAAATTGACGATAAAAAGAAAACAACAATAACAATAAATGTTGTTGTCAATCAGTTCAACGTAGAATAAAATTGATGCGATTGCAGCTTTGTCAAAATAATTTCTTATCAAGCTTTTTAATGATAATGTTGTTCATTAACGCACACCATAATGATACTGTATGGGAACATTGTTTGTGTCGTTGAAATGTTTATATGAAGGTCGAAAGGCCAGATCTTTCTTATTATAATGATGATGATGATGATGTGATCTTATCATGAAACAATGATAGAGCCGCCGTTCTGTTAAACAGAGAAATGATAATATTTTAAAATTAATACAAGAAAAAAGAAATTTAATAGGAGGTCAAGCGTTAATTCTAACTGGTCTGGTAGCTAATCACATGGATACGATTATTATTTTTAATATAACAGAGATATTGTTGTTGTTGTTGTTGTTTTTCTGGATTGAATGGACAATTTCACACCGGCCTTGATTAATGGTAATTGCATATGAAAAATTACAGTACGTATATTGTTCATTAAAACAACTGTGTGTTTCAATAATGGTCGTTCTCAAATGGACCATGACGTGAAAGTAATCACCAGATTCGTGTTTCTTTTTGTATACAATTCTGTTTTATACAATTCTAATTGAAACAACAAGTAGGATATCTCTATAATATTTCGCTATCTTTCCACATAGGAACAAGACTTAAGTTTATTGAACTTGACGTTATTGAAATCGATATTAATAAACAAAATGTGGGGAAGAAGAAAAAAAAAACGTGAAACTAGTCTAGTTTATTGTTTGTTTTTTTACCATTCTTCTTTCTATCAATATTTAATAATTGCTTTTTTTTTGGCTTACAGTGGTTTGAACTTCCAAGATTTGATGGTACGCCAAGGTGCAATTGATTCACCACCGAAATGTCCATTCATTTTGGGTTTCGAATGTGCCGGTGAAATCGAACAAGTCGGCGAAGGTGTCGAAGGATTCAAGGTAAACGAAAAATAAACGTTATTTAACTAAATATAGTTATACATACATATACATACACCACAGGATATGTTCGATTTAAACAAGATGGAATATTTAGACTGTGACCCTGTTTGAGGGATTTTCTTTCCTCTTTTTTTTTTTGGAAAAAAATCTGTTATTCATCAACGAATTTATTTCTGGTGTGCTGTGGTTTTCTCATCTCTCACCATAATTCTTGTGAGATTTATCGAAATTAGAACACGAGAAAAATAATTATTTTGAAGCCACAAAGTAACAAATTTAATTGCAATCGTACGTTATTATTTCGGTACAAGATACTTTTTCTTATATTTCAATTTTGTTGTGTTTTCTTCCGTCTTGTTCCAATATTGATTTTCTCTTATCGATAATAATCTCGAAATTCATCTCATTTTGGAGTATTTACCTCTCCAATCAGGAGAACTTTGAAGACCCTACGTTAACACTGTTTGTTAACCTAACCAATTAGCCCAAGTTTAGGTTACTTGTGGAAAGACATTCGCCATTTTGTCAAAAAACTGTTTTGGTTTGCAAGATCATTATATCGAATGTAAACAGAGATGAAAATCTAAATCTAAGATTCGTTTGAAACTTTTGTTAGTTGGCGAGCGATTCGAAAAATATTTCAAGGATTTATAGGAGGATACCTAAAGAATATTTTATCAAAATTGTAACCCCGTAGCTCATTTAAAGTTGGTCAAAAATTGGTCGTTTCTGACAGTGCCGCGATTTTCAAAAACGAGTTATACACGTTAAACGACTTAGAATGACTCTGAGATCCTCCTAACATTGATTTTTTTTTAAATAATAATAATTAATAGCCTAAGTTATGAAAGAAAATGAAAAAAGCATGCTCCAATTTTACTTTAATTAAGAATTTCCAGAAATTTTCCCAAAAACAGAAGCGACATTTTAAAAAACAAGTCAGAAATCTTATATCTTTTGAAGCACTAAAGAGAAAAGGTGTGTACACTTTTTATTCTTTTGATCGTGAAATGGGCCCTTTAATTGGGCTCTGAGCTGCAGCCCATAAAGACATTATCTAAATCTGTCCCTGTCTCCAATTTAACACAGGCTCTCATTTCTTGCAAGCCTTCAATAATGTAAATCACAAAGAAATCGTTTCAAGTGTCCCTCGTAGATTTTGTTCTTCTTTATAAATATTAATTTCTGCAAATATACGAAATTTAGATTTGAGGAATTCAACTGTGGGACATTTGGGGTGATTTCTTCATTGTCGTCATTTGTGTGTTGTAATCTTGAATGGTTTAACGTGCTCTAAATCACGTAGATTTCCAATAGTTATCAGAAGAAATATTTACATAACGCCATTTTTTTTTGTTATCAATCGATTGATTTCTCTACGGGTGTTGTTGTTTTTTTGTCGTTAATTTGAAACTAATTGAATTATCACACACAAAAGAACACTTCAAATATGAGAGGTTTTTTTATTGAAATTATTAGGGTAAGAGGATTTTTACAACTACCCTCTTACGTCTACAGTCGTTTGTATAGGAAGCTAAAAACTAGAATCGATATTGGAAATTTTCATGACAATGAGAGGAGGGAAACTACAAAGTCGAATTATACGTAGCTTTATTCATAACTACGAAGTTACGTTATCAAATAATAAGCTGGAGGTTAGCAATTGATTTTTTTGAACATGTAAGAAGACGCAAAACCTCTTTGATTCTCAGGAACTAAATGTTAATCTAACCAGAGAAACTATTAGCAATGTATTAGAGTTTCTGCACGACGAAATTCCCATCTTGTTACTTCCTAAATCATTTATAAAACTCGATAAAACTCTCTTTCACCCTTTTTCTTCTCCTTCGTCCTCATCATCATCATCTATCTTTAAAGTTTAAAAGTATGCAGTAAAAATTGGTGGTTGAAAGCTATTTTTTTCATGACTTTTCGCCTAGTAACACCACATTTCACCTCAAAATCAATTTTGTTCTATAGACTACTGAAATGATAATTTTAATTTCTGTTTATTTTTCTTAGGTTGGCGATCGTGTAGTAGCATTGCCTGAATTTAAAGCATGGGCTGAATTAGTTACCGTCCCAGCGAAATATGTGTTCAAATTACCAGATGGCATCGCCCATTTGGATGCTGCCGCCATTACAATGAATTATGTTGTTGCATATATTCTTTTATTTGAAATGGCTGGTTTAACAAAAGGCAAATCGATTTTGGTACATTCAGTTGGTGGCGGTGTGGTAAGTGTTCATTTTTTCTTCATTAATTTACAAAATTAAATTGTTAAACGAGACGCCTATGTTGTGGCGTCGTCGTCGCCGCCGCCGCCGTCATCGACATCGTTCTTGTTGTTGTCGCCGAACCGCTTTCTCCTGTCGCACAGCAACAGGTTGCGGGTGTTTGTACTATCGTTGTGTGGAGTTTTGCGTTTGTGTCACTGGCGCCGCGACGCCAGTTAACCGGCGTCTCATGGTCTGGCTTTCTGTTTTTAAAGAGATTTCTGGCTGTATATATTGATCACAAAGAGGAAGGGGCGCGTCCAGACGCTGTTTTATCTATTATATTGCGATTGATTTTAGAAAAATTGTTTGAAAATTTTTCGAGATAAATCGTACACAATTGATCTTGACCTAGACTTCTAGCCTTGATAAGAAAACAAACAATAAAACTATACATATTTATAGTCGTTAAACAAACGCATTAACAATAGTGAGTCACTTTTATAGTGTAGTATTTTCCTCTTTGTAATCCAGAAATTATATTGCGATTAGAAAGTGAAATTAAGGAAAACGTTTGAAAATATTTGTCCTATTTTTAGATTTATCATAAATAAATGTGTTTTTTTCCACATTCCATCCGATTTATCTTAAGTGTATTAATTCGGTTTTGCAAGAGCAACAATGTTTGACCTCTAAGTGAGGTCAGGGTTACTGCGAAACTTTCCCTTTTTTCATGACGCGACGGTCCTCAACCCCACACAAACACACACACACATAGACACCACGAACAAGCCCGAATTTCTCGTGTCTAGATCAATGCAGTTTCAGCCCTATCTCCTACACAACTTCCAAAGGAAGGTTAGCGCCTTAGGAACAACAAGCAGATCAAGTAGATAGGGTAGAAGAAGTAGAGAAAGATAACAGCATTGGGTGGGTAATTCTGGATAGGCAAACGATCCACGAGAATTGTGGTGATGGTGCGGCTAGACGCCGACGATAATGATGATGACGACGATGTCGACGTCGACTACACAAATTATTGATCGGCTAGCGACGCCACACGCACGCAACTTCAAACCACCCCTCATTGCGACGACCAGGGCCGTAATTCGTGTATGACGATAAAAAAAGGGATGTTAAGGGAGAGAGAGAGAGAGGAAATGTTCGTTAACTTGTCGCGTATAGATACACGCACCCCGTCATGATCATGTGCTTATCTCAACTTTTCGAGATATTTAATAATTGCGACTAGAATAATTTTAAGGAACAAATTTTTTTGCAAAGATTAAAAATTATTGTTTACTCAAAAAAAAATCAAAATATCAATAACATAGGGGTTGAAACTTAATAGAATTCCCAGCAGTTGAAATATTCTTAATATTGGCAATTTTCTTCTCAATATGAAAACATCGAATAATTCTTAACAGGGAAGAAAAACAGGATTGTATTTAATGAAAATTTTCCAAATTATCTATCTATGAATTAACTTGTATCTGTTGAGAAACAAATTTAATTTAATTTATCCATCATGTCTATTCAAATAAGCACTCGAATACCGACAATAGAAACGTTCAATTTCCTGTCTTGTATTTGTAGTAATAATAATTTAAGAGAGCCTCCCTTTGTCTCATTCTTTAGACCATCAAAACTACAATGGATTTGTTCCGAGAACTTGAGTCCGGCTCTGTCTCTCACAGCCAGACTACATAAAGAAATTAGTTTATTAACGTTAAACTTTCAATTAAATAAATAGACAAGATTATTGTGTTTGTTTAAAGATAAAGACAGGAATCAAGCTATGATTGTATGGAACAAGTCAATTGAGTAGCTCTGGCGTGGACAGTAGCGTACCTAGATGGTGGCGAGGGGGGCGGTCAAATACTGCACCCCTGTGCCTTATGATAATGATAATACTTTAATTACCTTATTTTTGCTTCTATTTAATTCTGACGAGTACTAAATACGGACAGATTTTGCTAACAAAAATTCAGTTAATTAGCATATAAAGAGTGAAACTTCATGGGCGGCAATTCTATAATCGATAACTGGACGAGACTTGAAAATGAAATTTCAAGGACGCGTCACGTTTATCAGATACATTTCGTTACATGAGAGAGATACATGTAACGTAGAGAGAAGGAGATAGAGCTATACATTCCAACGACATGAGAGTGGAGCAAAAGAGAGCGACGTATACATATGTACATAATGATACAAAATAAGATAGTGTCGTGAGCTGTTCTCTCTTTCTCTGTGTCTCACACTAAATCTCTCTTATTCTTTATTTTCACTTTTAACTATAGACTGAATTTCGCCGTCCCTTCTGGCCTCAAATACTACGCCACTGGGCGTGAAATAAACACGAGCGGACGAGAGGGAAGAAAAAAGCGGTATTTTATGGGGAAAATTCAGGAATATTTCAGCAACTTGTAGGTGCATATGGCATTAACATAGGGCGCGGTTTTCTATATAAATATCACAACAAGTATTGATTCAAAACTGATGGACTATAAATATACGAATCCAGGGCTTGTCTGGTGTGATTTTTTTTTTGTCCTTTCTCATCCCCTTTTCCCAGTTTAGCAGCCCTTATTGAAGCTCTTTCTTATTAATTTCCCAGGGCCAGGCTGTTGTACAATTAGCAAAAACTGTTCCTGATGTGACAATATTCGGTGTTTGTTCAAAAGGCAAACATGAAGCATTAAAAACTGCCAATTCACCAATCGATCATCTGTTGGAGCGCGGCAGTGATTATCCAAGTGAAATACGTAAAATCTCCCCAGATGGTGTTGATATTGTATTGGATTGTTTATGTGGGGAGGAATGTAATAAAGGATATAATTTATTGAAACCAATGGGTAGATATATATTGTATGGATCATCAAATGTTGTTACTGGTGAAACAAAGAGCTTCTTCAGTGCGGCCCGCTCAGTAAGGAAAAAATTGAATTCATTCCTGGTATTTTTCATTTATTTTTTAAAGATTTTTTAACGTTTTTTTTTTTATTATTATTTCAAACAATCTTTTTATTATCAAAATAGAATCAGTAATTTTGATTAATTTGTTCTTGTTGGCACTCCAGTGGTGGCAAGTCGATAAAGTATCACCATTGAAATTGTTCGATGAGAACAAAACATTATCCGGTTTCAATTTACGCCGTCTGATGTACCAACAGAATGGATCAGAACATGTCGGCAAAGCCATCCAGAAGATCTTTGAATTGTTCTTGGACAATAAGATTAAACCACAAATCGACTCTACATGGGCTTTAGAAGATGTACACACAAAATAATTAAAATTTTGAATTTGTTTGTTAATTATTTACGTAAAATTTTTTAGGTAGCTGAAGCTATGCAAAAGATGCACGATCGTAAAAATGTTGGCAAGATCATTTTAGATCCGAGTATGGAACCGAAACCGAAACCAGCGACGCCAGCTAAAGGTAAAAGTAAGGAGGATAAAAAGAAACAATCGTCTGAAGAGAAGAAAGAGAATGATGAGAAGAAAGACGATGAGAAGAAGGATGAGAAGAAAGATGAACAACAATTAACTAACGGCGATTCGGCTGGGGATTCGGGTAAATAATAGTTATTTATTCAACACCGTTGTATAAAGAGGCCGTAACTATACCAATTTTCAACCAATAAAGCACCCTATATCACACTAGTGTGTTATAGAAATTTGCATTCCTATTGGTCGTGATGTCAGTATTATAGATATGGTGTACTAACGCGCATGATTTTGTATAACCACGGTATAGTGATAAATGATTTAATTCAATTTTAATTGCAGATTCCAAGGGTAAGGAGAACTCGAGCTGAATCAATCATCACACATAATCCACTACGATTCGTAGAAATATTTTATCAAAACAATTCTTTTTATTGAAACAAATAGATTTTTCTTTTATTAATTTATATTTTAATCATTTTTGTTCGTACATATATATTTTTTTAAATTTACACAATATTAACCGTAATATGTAGTCCTTTTTACCATTATTAATAATAAAATTATTTTGTTGGAAACTCGGATCTCAACAAATTTTTTATTATTATTTATAAAATTAAAAAAAAACTGTGTTGTTATTTTTTATTTTAATTCTAAATACAAAGATAGGGTTGCAATTTTATTTACCAAATTTGATTTGTTTTGCTTTTTCTTTAGAACGGTGCTAAATATTTTTTTCCCCCGAGAAACTCAAAAACAAATTTAATCAGTAACACATATCTAAGTGTGTGTGTGATTTCAGACCAAAAATCAACTAACCACTCAAATTTACAAACAAAAAAAATATTTAGATAGCCTTTTTTACAAACTATTTTTTCATGCTTATAATCATCGAACAACAAATTCGAATCTTTTAAATCGAAGAATTTAATATAATCTACTTCTATTATTCTATCCTTATTAATTCAACTTAAATGAATTGCTATCAATAGAAATGGAAATAAAGGAAAAATTGTACGCATATCAGTCGAAATTTGTTTGTCTTTCATAGAAGAAAATCGACCTTTTTTGGGTTGTAGATGCTTTGCATTTTTCGTGAAATTTAATTAAAAATAAAAATATAACAAAAATTGATTGTTTAAATCGAATGGAAATTCATTCTAGTTACAAGTTGCTTATGAGATTTTTTAACAAAATATTCTATTATTTTTAATTCAAAAAATTAATGTCTGTAGTAATGTTTATAATTAATATATAATATAATATAATTTTAAATATATGTAAATTTTTGTGTGCGATATATTTTTCATATTATAATGATAATATTGAGATAAAGCGAAATATGTAATGATGGCGCTAAAAAGAAAAGAAAATTAACAAGAAACACATTAGTTTAGATTTTTATGTGTTTTTATCAATTCTCTTCTTCACTAATTTAAGTATAAATATAACATGTAATTATCTGATGATGGATTAATTAACATAATTAATTTAATTTCTCTCTTAAACAAATACAAAATGTATAATCTTTATTATTTGAATAAGCTAAAAGATGATTATATATTATTGCTATTTACTGCTTATATTATATATAAATGTAAGACTGATGTGTTAACGCTATGCATATTGTTCGTTTGAAAGCCTGTATAATAAATTGTATGATTGCCCAAAATTTCTATCTTTATACCTTTACCAATTTCACAAAATTTCTGACAACCTGTACAGGGCTGCTGTTGTAAATATGCCGAATTCCTCTAAAACTTACTAGTTGGCGAGTGATTGGAAAAATATTTCAAAAACTTGTAGGCTAATCCCTGGAGAAAATTTTAGCAAAATTAGAAGCTCGTAGCTTTTCAAAAACGATCAAAGCACGCAAATCGACTGAGGATGTCGCGAGCTTAAAAAAAATGACTCAGGGATACTCCCAACATTTGTCAACATTTTCATCCTGGTCGGTGTAGGATTAGGTTGTGATATTCACCCCCTAAACATAATTTTTTAGAAAAATCCAAAAAAAAGGTATCTGCTACTTACTCTCTTTCAACCGGCATTAGTTTCGTCAAAATCCAATGTATAAGACCGCTCTTCATCATTTTTCATCCTGAATATAATTCCATTTGTCCCATTCGATTATTCCAACTGCAAGTATGTGAAATTTGAAAAGTACCCCCTTAGACCCCAAAATTTGAGCGATAATTTCACCCCCAGGATATGTTTTTCAGTGGATAAAAAACATGCATCTCTTAGATTTTAACAGAGAACAACATATCCAAATTTCATTAAAATCGGAGGGGGACACCAGGGAAGGTTCTTCCCTTGTTAGTCGTTTGAGTATCCACAAACGAGCGACTTTTTACTAACTTCAAAATCAGCTACGTGGCTCTAATTTTGGTAAAATTACAGTCACTAAATATATACAGTACCGCAAATGACCGCCATTTTGGATCAAAATTTATGGGGACATTTGAATTTTAAACTATAACTTGGTGACATTGAGAAGTAGAATTTAAAATCAAGATATCTGACTCCATGACAGATTATTACAAATGCCGTCATCTACATTTTAGTATTTTGATGATTTTGTATTTTTGACGATTTAGTAATTTAGATGATTATATGGATATAATTATTGTATTGAATACTTAAGCCCTGATGAAGTGGTAGAGTCCACCACGAAACGTTGGCTGTAAGCAGGGGCGGATGGGGCCACCGGGAGTTCGGGAATTTTCCCGGTGGGCCGCTATCGAAAAAATGGAAGGCCCTCACTAACGATTTGGCTGACAGTATATTTTAAAGGTGTTTTTTTTTTTTTGGAATATATGTATATGTATAATAATAAGCAATAAATATTTTTTTATCACATTATCCTAATTTAAAGAAAAAATAAAACCCGCATTTTATGACTACATTAGAAATACGATGGTATGATTTATAGTTTTCAATGCTCATTTCTAATTATCCTTCAATTAAACATGTGCGCACGTGTTATAATATAATATTACCTATAGAGAACCTGCGTGACTTTAAAAATCGACACTAGCGTCCATGGTGGCGAAAGTTAGCATTTATTGTGTGAGATGATGTAAATTTTATACTGGACTAGAGGAACTGAAGAATGATAAATTGCGCTAGTTAGGACGAAAATTTTCATTGTTTTTAAAATAATAATTGTTATGAAAATCAGTTTGCTTGTTGGGAACGCTTTATTTCAAACAATTTTAAGATAATTGATATTATTGTAGACAAAAAATAAATAAATACAATAATCAAATAACCATTACCAAGTCTAGGAAAACTGTTGGAGACTCCTTATCTTATCATCATTTTTATTACTATTCTTTTAATTTAAATAAATAAATAGGTAGTTATTACATCTCGCAATCTGTCAATTTTTCCACAAATTATAGATCTTTTGTTTAATATTTTTACAACTGTTCCGAAAATACAAATATTAAATAAAAGATCTATAATTTGTGGAAAAACTGATTAAAAGATTTAATAAGTGTTGATTTAAATTAAAAAATATTTCCACATTTGAGAATGGACAATAAAATATTTAATTTTATTTTTCATCATTGGTTATTTTCAATATTTTTGTTGTAAAATAATTTGTCGCTATTGCTTGATCTTGAGCTGATGTTATTAATACTTCATCAGTTTCGCCTTTTAATTCACCATTTTTTGAATATTGCTATGTGAATTTTTTATCAACGTGTTGTTTTTTCGTTTCACGTAAGAATTGTCCATGTAAAATTTTATTTTGCAAACATCTTCCTTTTCGTTAATTAATCCATCTTTTATTTTATCATTATTATAATTATTCATATTGTTATTTTAGTTCAACAAACGTTCTACGTATAACATTTATTTGTTTTTATTAATGTTGAATTTTTCTCCGAAATTTTAAGTTTAAGTACATACAACAAAACAGAAGTCTTCTAAGAATTTTTCCCCCCTCAATAATTTGCTAAGTACGAAGCAGCAGAAAATACTGCTACGGAGCAGTAGTTTTTAGTGCCTGCTTGTTTAATACTCTATTGTATTGGATATAAAATAAAATAATTAGAAAGAATTTTTAAAAAATGTCTAATGTTATTATTATTAAAAGTGGTTTCCAAAAAATTAATATTTCTGATTTACGATTGTCATCTGAAAAAAAAGGTCAAAATTTATGTGAAAGTAAGCATGTAAGAAGTGTTGAAGAGTGGAAATCTGAACATAATAGTTTAATAAAAGCTAAGGTTATTCGTCAAACTAATATTAAACAACATTTTGATGTTACTATTGACGTAAGTTGTTATTTAATTATTATTATTTTCTAATGACTCTTTGATAAAGCTTCACTTTATTTGTTCAACAATGTTTTAGGTTGACATCAATCGAAACGTAGTTGATCGAGCATGTAATTGTCCAGCTGGATTGGCCAAAAATTGTAAGCATATAGCTGCTGTTATTCATTTCATAAATTTTGAAACAGTTAAATCTAAAACTAGTCAACGTTGTCAATGGAATATTCCTTCAGTATCTAAGGATAATGAAGAATATTCTAAAGGACGTAAGGTTAGTGAATTGATTCCAAGAAAAGAATATGATAAGCAATATAAACCCGTGGATTTAGTTGATTTAAATTTTTCGTGTCCGTTAAGTGACATGCTAAAATCTATAAAACTGACTGAATCGACCAAAGTAGCAAATGGAATTATCAGAGATCTAGTTAATTCTGCAATTGATAGTACATGTGCTCAAAAGTGTTTGAATTTATTTATACATTTTTACAATTCTCATACAAGCTTCCAAATATATTCAAGTAGTATTTTATTTAAGGAAATTTTCCATGAAGTTTTTTATATGAATAATGTAACTGATTCATGTGATAATTTAGCTAATATTTGTGTTGGTACACTAGGGCAATCAGAGTGTAAAGAATGGCATAATGAACGTGCAATAAGAGTTTCAGCTAGTACCGCTCACTCAATTAAAACTCGTAAATCTAAATTTCAAGAATTGGCCGATTCTATGATATCAGAAAAAAAAATGAAAGGAAAAGGACTTAAAAATGTATTGTATGGTATTAAAAATGAAAATAAAGCTCGGGAATTCTATAAAAAAATAAGTGGAAATGATGTAGAAGAATGTGGTCTTGTTATTCATTCTCAGCAACCATGGTTGTGTGCTAGTCCGGATGGAGTGGTTGTTGTAGGTAGTACACCTATTAAAGTTTTAGAAATAAAATGTCCTATTACTGTGCAAAATAAACCAACAGCTAATAAGAAAGGACAACTAAGACATCCGTATTTGAAATTTAACGAAGATAAGACAGTGTATTTGCAAAAATCACATGCTTATTATACACAGTGTCAAATATTAATGTATTGTACTGGTCTTACTGAATGTGATTTTTTCATTTTTTTTCCGAATTCAGAATATATTTTAATTACGATACCACGCGATGAAGGTTTTTTATCACAATGTATTTCGAAATTGCAAAATTTTTACGTCAATAATTATATTGAGAAGTTAATTTTCAAATACGGTCTTTAAATTTTTAAATCAATTCATTAATGTAAAATCAAATGCGAATAAAAATTTCGAGAAAATTATCTTATTTCTCTGTTACTTGTTTAAAAATAGACTTTTGTAAGTTTACTAATACACAACACATATGAACTATATCATCAATGTATGGCAAAAGATCAACAGTTATTTTATCAAGGATTCTGTAAAACTTGATTCTTGCAATACATCTTTCGACATGAATTCTTACACTTGCAATATTATAAGTTTCTTCTATTTCTTCTTCATTCAAATGTCCATCATGTAAAAATGGGGGTGTAACAATTACAGCATTAGGCACATCAAGAGAGTTTTTTATGCCAGGAAAACCTTTATCTGCCATCACCTCATCACCTGGCTCTAGTAGTTTCAAAAAGTTGCTATCATTGGTTATAAATGGATCACTTGATCTCCCACAGTAGCACTCAGATTTAAATGAGATCATTCCTGAAGGTGTTATTCCTACTAAGAATTTTACTGTGTATCCTGATTTGTAATCAGAATACATATGATTTCGTATTCGCACGAGACCAGGTTGTTCACATTTTATTTCTGTACAGTCTATAATAACTCTACAATTCGGATAATGTATCTTAAATGCTGGTGGCATAGTTTCTTGTATATCCTCTTTACTAGGCCAGAAAATAAAGTTTTTTGTCTTTTGTGCTACTATTGATAGTACATTATGAAAGATTCTCGAAACACATGTTGGATCTACATCAAAAAACGTAGCAATGCCATCAAAAGCTAAACCTGTCTTGATTTTGATTAAAAAAATCAATAATCTGTTTTCAAGACTTATTTTTTGATATTTAATAGGTGGCAGCATATGCAACAATAATTTAAAAACTTCTGGTCTCACTCCAGTTAAGCTCAGAAGTTGTTTATCAGTTTTTACCGAATTATATCCACAAAATCCAGGTAAAAAAATTGGTGTATCAGGTCCATTGCTCTTATTTTTTGTAACTATATCGGTTCTTAAAATTTTATTTGATGGTATTGTTGCTTGAGTCGAAACACTATTTGATTCACGATCAAAGTCACATGAAAAAATAAAATTGATGTTATTATGTTCAAATGATACTGTTTGCACTGATTTATCGTGTTTATTTCGGGTTGTATTTATGTTTATTGCAAACTGCATATCCTCACATAACTTATTTACTGATTCTTGTTCATTATTGGTAATAGTTGAGGTTTCAGATGCTAATTTTCTTTTTTTCCAACGATTGAAGCGATCCAAATCATTAACTGAAGAAGTTTTTCGTTTGTGTTCAGTTGGGAAAATGGTTGGGTTATATGCTGGGTGACGAGGATCTTCAGATTTGTTACCACCAACAAAATGTTCACTACATATTCTTGAATTACTAGTGGGTTGCCACGCTGTACCGTCTGAACTAAAGATATAATAAAGTTAATATAATAATGAAAAAAGATTATTTTATATTTAACGCATATCAAACTTACTTTACACGATTTACAGCTTGTATCCATTTTTTTCGCCGTTCTAATAAATGTGGTTTTGACGGAAAAGAATAAAATTTTATATTTAAATTTGTTTTAGCATAAGTATTATGGCATAATACTACACAGCATCCTGTGTTACCAGATCTTGGTGTTTTATCAATATTATTATTCATTATCACTTATCACTCAGGAAAAAATCAAATAATTGTTAACGAGTTTGAATTTAAATTTATGGTTACAAATAGCTAATGATCACACATAAACTTATACGATTGCCGAAAGAGGCGCCACCCGTCTTTATGCAGGTTCTCTATAGTACCTACTCAATTCGACCATTTCATCTGTGAACTTCCTTATCGGCATCGACATGGAGAAAAAAATCGAGACACAATAAAATAAAGAGATAACACAATACATTATACGGATTTTGCAAGAATTGGTGTTTTTTTTTTATACAGGATGTTTGGTCTAAGTATGATGAGTTCTAAGAAACTCCTATTAGTCGATGAGCGATTCGAAAAATATTTTGAGGATTTGTAGAAGAGTCCCTAGGAACCATTTTAGCAAAATTAGAACCTCGTAGCTCATTTCAAAATTGGTAAAAAACGATCGTTTTGGACAATTTAGCAATTTTAAAAACCGAACAAAACATGCAGAACGACTAAAAATGACTCAGAGACTTTCCCAAAATTGATTTTTTTCGTTTTTCTCCATTGTATTCCAAAGAAAATACGAAATATTTCCACCTGTTCCAGAATAATATGGAGAAAAACGAAAAAAATCAATTTTGGGAGGATCCTAAAGTCATTCTAAGTCGTTTTGCGTGCTTAGTTAGTTTTTGAAAATCACTACATCGTCAGAAATGAGCGTTTTTTGACCAACTTTCAAATGAGCTATGAGGCTCTAATTTTGCTGACATGTTCTTTAAGGACGCTCCTACAAATCCTTAAAATATTTTTTTAGTCGCTCGTCGACTAATAGGAGTTTCTTAGAACTCACCATTCTTAGACCAAACACCCTGTATACACATTGCAACTGCTTATTTAAATTTTCAAAGAATGAAGGGGGTAAATGCTCAACGTCTCGATCATCTCTAGACTTACGCTTCAAATTTCTCAGGTAGCATGTGAAAGATCCTTCTCTACACTTCGATAAATTAAAAATCGTTTAAGAAGTACCCTATCAGAAAATCGGCTCGAAGCATTCATGATTATGAATGCAGAAAATTTATTATTAAATAAGATAGAGAATGACGATATTATTGATAAATTGGCTAATATATACCACTTCATTATTAAAACAAGAATTAATATATTAATTATTACTCGATATATTTTTTATTACCTTCTTTATGTCTTTTTAAATTTTTTTTTGTACGTCTATTATTTTATTATTCACATCTGTAACACTTTTGATAGTGTACTTAATAATACTTCTCAAGATAATATTTAAAACTTCATTAGTAACTTAGGAACTAAGGATGGATATAATAAACCATTGCCATTAAATACCCTAGTGGGCCGCTGACATTATTTTCCCGGGCCGCTTTATAGAACCCCATCCGCCCCTGGCTGTAAGTGTATTAGCTTGAATTTGGTTTAAAAATGAATAAAGATTAGTCTGATTTCTCGAAAAATTGTTTATTTGATTAATAGTTGTTTATTTCAATGTTGTGTCTGTTTTATATAGTATACAAACATTACTATACTCGGTACAAGATAGTAATTGAATTTTTCGCTTGACAGAAAAGTTACTAAACGTATCGGTAGTGGCGCGAAATTTCAAATTATATAGAAATTATTATGTACCACAAGAATTTGATTTTTTGATCTATTTTACCATGATTAAGTGAATAAAACAATCATTTTATTCAAAATGATTGATAAAAAAAATAAAAATAATGGATAAAAATAAATAAAACCAACAACGACAATACAAAATGATTTATAAATAATCAAAATAATCAATAAAAATCGAAAAGAATCAATAAATAATTATACATTGATTAAAAAAATCAATATGAGCACAGCAAACAGCATATAACTTACCGATTGCAAATAATTATTGAAAATAATTCCAAACTTTTCTAATGTTTACATCACGTGACCACCACAAAAGTCACTAGAAGATTGTGTACCAATCTAACGCTTTTAAAATTTCCATATTTTGACAGATACAATTAGGGAATTTTATTTTGTTAGGTTCGTGTCAAGATTCAATTACTATCTTGTACCTGGTATACACAAATATTAATATTACTTCCATATCATTCATCAATTTTAATTTTTCTTTTGTTTTAATTAAATTTTAATTTTGATTTTGTCATTTTAATAATTCTATTTGTCCAAGTACGGCAACCAGGATCAAAAATTTGCTTTTTCTTTCTCTAACACATTGGCCCATACAATTGCGATACTGTGTATATTTAGTGACTGTAGGTAAAATCATCTCTAAGCACCCTCTATAAATCCTTGTAATATTTTTCGAACCGCTCACAAACTAATACTAATAAGGGTTCCATATGAATTATCTACTTTTAGAACAACAAGGCGGTATTATTCGAATAGCTCCTCAACAATTATCATGCAAAATTATTACAAACATTGCCATAAATGAATGTTAGGAAAAAAATAATTCAATTTAAAATAAAATTTTAATGACAATAAATTCCAGATAAGGCTACAAATAGTCTTCTTTAACCTATAATCTATAATTTGACAGTTAGTAATGTGTATATACCGTTTCCACTAACGAAGGGTCCATCATCAAATCATCATAATGTAAATAATTAGAAATGATACATTATTTGTAACGACTATAATATTATTAATAATTATCTACTTGTTGATTGGTTTAAGTTTCTCCAATGAAATTTATAGTATAATTAATATTAATAATAAATATGAGAGCTACAAATAGCATATTTATAACCTACAAAATTCGTTAATGTACGCTTGATGTACGCCTTGTCAGTTTTGGTGTTTTATAAATGAATTTTTCTCTTTAATAATTAATGGAAACGATGGAATTATGCCGATTGTGTCACTTAAAAATATATCCAAATTTTCACAAGAACTTATTTACCGATAAAAGAAATGACTTAGAAATTTTGGATGTCATCGAAATATTAACAGGACTAAAAGTAAGTTTTACTGTTATTGCTCTTATTGTTGGTAATTCATACAAAATTGTATAATTTGCTTGTAGATAAACGAAAGTGATCCATTCCCAAAGGTAATCTGTTGCGGATGTTATGAACGATTGGTAAGTTTCTATAGATTCCGTGAATTAGTCATCAAAGCCGATCAGAAATATCACGAAGAATTCGACATTATAAATAAACCATTTATTTTAAAAAGTTCAATTGATATAGGTAAAATCTTAACGTAAAGTATCACTAATATAATTGATCAATTTTGATTGTAGTTGATGTTAAGGGTGAGTTGAATGAAAACGACATAAATTCAAATGATAATGATGTTCATGAAGATGTTGCTGACGATGCTGCTGCTGATGCTCATAACGATGATAGTAATAGTGTTGAAGAACCAAATTTAATTGAGGTGCAAGTTAAAAACGTCGAAAAAAAGAAGAGAATCACTAAGTCCAAACCGACATTAATGAAGTTGTTGGATGATGCAAAAGCTAAAGAAACTGCAAATTTGCCTGCATTATGTATAATAAAAACTGAAGATCTTACAACAACTGTTGAGAATGCTGAAAATAATCAACAATCAACGATTACAATTGAAGAGAATGTCAAAAAAGAAACCCTTAAAATTCAAGATAAAGATAGTGATATATCAAAGAAATGTGAAGAATGTGGATTAAAAACAGCACAATCGCATGGATTATGTAGAGATTGCGAGAAGAAAAAGGCTTTAAGTCTATTAGCTGAACCAACATCAACAGAGGATCGTACATGTAATCAATGTGGTAAAATTTTCGTTTCGTCTAATAATTTAAGGCGACATTTGAAAAATGTACATGATGGTTTGAAAATGTATTTGTGTTATGTATGTGGTCAAAGTTTTACCACCAATGATACGTTACAAAGACATTTAAAAACACACAACGGCGAGAAAACACACCAATGTAATTATTGTGGTAAATGTTTTCTAACAAAATGCTATTTAAATAAGCATTTAAAGATACATCGTACAGAAAGTTTGTATGCTTGCCATATATGTGATCGGGCATTCAAACAGAAATCGTATTTGACTACACATTTAAATGTACATTTCGATAAGAAACGCTATAATTGTATGATATGTAGTAAGCGATTTTCGCATAAATCAAATTTTAATACACATATGAGAGTACATAATGGTGAGAAACGTTTCAAATGTGAATATTGTGGCAAACGATTTTTAGTTAAATGCAATTTAAAGAAACATCTAGAAGTGCACAACAAATAACTAAATTTGTAGTATATTGAATCTAATAAACGATTTTGATATCACGTTTTCTTATTGATAACGAACAGAAACTCAAAGGTGCACGTCATAATTTCCTTAAATTGGTAAATGTACAAATACGGGAAAAATTGGGGCTTTGTGCACGTTACTTTATACAATTTTCAATCTATATGCGGCTTAATATATTATATGAACAATAATAATAACATTTATGTAGTAGGTACAATCATTAAAAATAAAGCCGAATCAATAATCTGAGCGTTTTTTTAGTAATCTACCAAAAATAGCAATTACCTCACCCAACCATATAGATTTAAAAATAAATGATTCCGGCCCTGGAATTATTCATTCATGACCTCGTTCGGTGATGTTGGTGCGCCTGTGTCCGCATTCATGAGAATTCCGCAGAATATTTTCGTATAGTTTTATTTTGTATACAACAATCATAGGTATTGTTTTGATATATTTTTGATAAAAAATGGAGAAACCTATTGTGAATCCTGTGAGTATTTCGAAATTAAAATGTTTTAAAATAAAATAAAATTATATTTAATCTAATTGTAGGATTTGCCGTATTCGGGTGAGATTCCCGGTGGATTATTTCAAGGGAAAATGATTCGTATTCAGGGTGTTGTCCATAGAGATGCTGATAGGTTTTGCACCATTCTACAATTATTGATCTAATGATTGAATCTATGATGTTTTAGATTTAATATAAATTTACAAACTGGTCCGAATGCTAAACCTAGAGATGATACAGGCTTACATATTTCTGTACGTATGAAGCAAGCATATATCGCGAGAAACAGTTATCAGGATGGTAGTTGGGGTGATGAGCAAGGTAAGGGAAGTCTACCAATTGGTCCTGGACAACAATACGAGATTTTAGTGTTGTGTGACGCCAATGATTACAAGGTATTGTGTTTTTTTTTGTTGTATTAATTAAGTAATCAGTTTTTAATTATATGAAATTAATGACATCATCATCCTCATTTATAAAATTGTGTAATTTTGATTAATACCAATTGCTTCACTAATAACAATAATTGCAAATTTGACAAGTTTATAACCTCTTCTTTCAAAAATTGTCAATTTTGACAGTTAACACTTGTTTAGTTGGCAGAATTGCAGCGGTTAAATTTAAATTTCTAACCCTCTATCTGTCTCCCCTAGTTGTGTTAATTTACAGTATTTTATTTTTTGTACGATATTATATCGTTTTATAACGGTATTTTTGCTATCAGGGTTACATTATACGTTCCTCGTCTGATCAGTGATCAGTGATCATATATACAAATACGAATGAAATGTTGATATTTGAGCTTAAAATTAAGAAAAAAATACAAATTCCTGTTTTTTATTTTTTTTCACTTACATGTAGTTGTTAAAGGGGTAAAAATTATGTCAACATAGCCTTATCTTTTCAATGATGTATTAAACTCGGTATTAAACCTTTAATACATACGATATTTATTGTATTATACAGCTGTATTTTACACACTTACATCACTGGTCTTCCCCAATATTATAGATTGCCGTCAATGGTCAACATTACTGCGAATTCCCTTATCGCATCCCAAGGGATCGTATCAGTCATCTATTGATCGATGGTGATACAGCAATTACGCTGATATCATTCGAAGGTCAAGTCGTTGATGATTCTTCCGGACGTAAGAGTGCAGTTGGTGTTGAACATGGTGGTGCGCCACCAACGGCACCACCACCCCAAGGATACGGTCCACCACCAACCGGACAACAAGGATATGGTCCACCACCACCAGGACAACAAGGGTATGGTCCACCACCACCACAAGGTTATGGACCGCCGCCACCAACGCAAGGGTACGGTCCACCGCCGCCAGGTGCGTATGGACCTCCGCCACCAGGTGGATATGGACCACCACCACCACCGGGGGTAAGTAGTTAAGACAAGAGCATGAGTTTTCATTGTAATTTTCATTAATTTTAATTTACACAATTCATGACATTTTTAATGTGTTTTTTTCTCTTGATTTCCTCACTTTATTAATAAGACTAATACTTTGGTTCATTTATTTTTGATTTATAGTGCTGGGCATAATTTTAAGTTAACGCTTCTATTATTGTTTGATGTTGTAGAATACTTCTATTACGAAATTATAGCTCTGTACTGAAGATTCCTCGCTTTATTTTGTGATAGCCTCTGATCAATTTCAATGCACTGGTTCTATAGTTATTGTGGATCCAACGACCTGTTTCCTCTTTTCACTTCTTCATTATTAGCTTGCTTTGCAGGGCTTCCTCTCTGTCATAAGAATTTTTTCCAAAAAACGCGCTCCAAATGAAATACTTTTTTGATTAAGACCCTGTTGACTTGATTGAAGTTCTCATAAAATGCTACAAGTCCCGCACTATACAGTTTTTTTTGTTGCTTTTGGCTTTCCTTTGATTCTTTTAGTATTGTCAATGCTTATAATTTGTTTAAAAATTGATTAATTAGCAACAACAATCTGGATTGGATCATTTCTTAGAATCAGCTCAATCAGTATTAGCTGATGCTATAGCTAGTGGTACTGCACAGAAACTATTAAGTGGTTTCTTACATTCTGATCAAAAACAACAAGGTTATGCACCACAGAATGCAGTGAGTTCTTCTATCAACCAAACTTTTAAACAACAATATAGAAATATACTTTTAGCAATATGGGATTTATCCTTCATTACCTAACCAACAACAATATCAACAACAAAGGCCTACGGATGATTTCCGTATGCCACAATACGGTGGTGAAGGCTCTGTAGGTGGTCTAGGAAGTGTTGGTTCGTTCTTATCAAATTTGGCTAGTCAAGTTCTAACACCACAATCACAGGTTTGATAATTATTGTCAATTAATTGAATTTTTTTATTAAATTTGTTGATTATAGGATGGACGTGGTGGTCAGGGCCAATACAATCAATATCGACACTAAAACTTGTATTATTGGTAAATGTTCTTTTTTTATAGGGTTTTAAGCTTTTGTATCGTTTATGTTGTAGTCTCATTAATTGTTAGGTTGTGGACTAATTTTAGAAATAATAAGAGAAAAAACACTAAAATGTCATGAAATTTGTGTAAAATATCGTTGCTATCAATGCTCTCTGTTATTATTAAAGAATTTAGTACCTCAAATTTATTTGGTGCTAATAAAAATTAAATTAAAAATGTAACAATTTTAATAACAAATAAATTTATTTTTTCGCCAAATTTCAGTTGAAGGTAACGCCATCGGCTGTACCAATACCACCTTTACCGCATCAAAATACACCGTTGTACCCGCAAATTCCGAATCCATCATCCAATAATCCACCATATCCACCACCGAGATACCCTAATCCACCAGCATATCCATCCCAACCACCGCCAAGGTATCCTAATCCACCAGCATATCCACCACAACCACCACCAATATACCCTAATCCACCAGCATATCCATCATACCCTTTACATTCACAAAATCCATCTTATCCGCATATTAGCGATAAAAAATTGAAAAAGAGACAATTGAAGAAGGCATTGAAGTACGGCCTACCCTTGGCTGGGGTGGGTTTGGGCACTTATGCTTTGGCATCGAGCTTAAGCCATCATCACCATCATTACAGTAGGAGTAGCTCGTCAAGCAGTAGCAGCAGTGATTCCGATTAGACTGATTTCAATCATAGTAATCTTATTGTAAACACGATTAAATTCAATAAATAAAATTGATTTTTTTTGTGAGGGGGTGTAAGAATTTTCAAATTGCCGCCATTGTACAGAAGCGCCACCACATTCACCGATTTCTCTCTCTCTTACACAAAGATTGTATTAAGGATTCGGACAATATCTAGTGAACGTTTCCACCCATGCTCGCCGTCAGACAGCTGATCGTGACATATTCTACATGTATAGTTCGAGACACTTTATTTCTTGACGTTTAATTCTTTCGGAAAATAAAAACTTGGAAAGCTTATCGTGTTTTTTTTTGTTTGTAAAAATAATTCGCCACCGAGTTGGTAAGATAAAAACTAAATTTTGATAGGGTTGTATAGATGAAAATTGTAGATTTCTATACAACCATACATAGTGTTAACGATTTAGTGAAGTATTTGTGAGAAAATAGAAGAAAAAATAAACATACACATATACATAGAGAGAGAGACGAATAACAGTCGACGAAAAAATGGTGAAGCCATCACCATTAAATCCACTCTCATATTTAATTGATAGACAATATAATGAGAATATTGTGATTAAAAATCAGATCTTCAAGCAACGTCTAGCCAATGCAAGGAATTTGTTTCGAAAAGATCTACTAGCCCATTATGGATGTGTTAATGCCATTGAATTCTCCAACGAAGGGGACCTGCTCATTTCAGGTAAAATTCGACAATTTAAACAAAACACATAAAAATAATAAATCAGAAGAAGAAAAAATCGAATAATAGGTTGTATTGCAATAATATTGAGCAACATTTTTTATTTTTTTCTTCCCATTAAATGCAAGGACGCAAGCTTGAGAAACACCCATCTATTTTTCTTCAATTTTCCCTTCATTATATAATCATATACAATGTATTACAAATAATTCTTCAAATTAATTATAATTAAAAAACGGTGAAATAAGGGATGGAGCTTAGATGCACCACAGAACGTTGGATTTTTATCATTCCTCTCCACGAACCGGTCTTCAGATCTATTTACAATTTTCCAGCATTTCATGTTGTAGTTTTCTTCATGAAATTCTATTTTAAAATCAAAAATGCCACTCGATTCTTCTATCAATAACGAGAAAATTAACCACAAAAAAAAAATAGAGTAGGCTGCGGTTTTTTCTTTTGTTCGAACAGAAAAAAAAACAATAGACTATCAATTTCAAAACAAATGAAATAATTGTATTTGATCTAATTTAAAAAATGCCTAAAGAATTTGATTAAGACTATTTGATAAGAAAACAAAAGTGAAATATCGAAAATAGGTGACGTATTCATTTTAATAAAACAATCGATTATTATTCATTACTATTTTTTTTATCTAATTGATAATTCCTGTTGTTTATTGTTCAATAAAATTCTCTAAATTTTCTCCATTTCTATACAAACAAGGAATTATGGTGTCCGTCAAAGTGATAAAATCCGATGAATTGTTCGTGTTTATTATCCTGTACCACAGGTTACTGTGATTGCTCTAAATTGATATTTCTATTTCTCTTTTGCATTAAAAATATTCTCTCTATCTCTGTTTATTATTATTTTTATTAATTATTATTGTTTATATCAATAATTAAATAGAATTATTGTTTAAATAGAATTATTATTTTTTTTATTGAATCTATACAAGGTGAACTTGAAAAATTCTTCCTCTTTCACTCATCGGTTTTATTTTAATATTTCTTGAATAGATGGCATTAGTTGTTTTAAAGTAAAAATCGGCGCTATATTTGAATTATGATTTTTTTATTGTTGTTTCTAGGTGGTGATGATAGAAGAGTTTTATTATGGTGTGTACCAGAAGCGATGTTCGGCCGTCGACCACCTGTTGTAATGGAAACAAACCATAACAGTAACATATTTTGTTTAGGTTTCGATTCTGGTAATACCAAGATTTTTTCTGGTGGTAATGATGATCAAGTTATTATACACGATGCTATAACGTATGTTGTTTGTTTATTTTTTGTATTTAAAAAATTTTAATTTGTAAAACGATATTTTATTGTGATTCCTAGTGGAAATTTAGTGGGGAAATTGCCGCACAAGAAACCCGTCTATGGTTTAAGTTTGAATCCACAGAATGATTATGTTATAGCAACAGCCGGTGATGATGGTCGGATATTATTGTTTGATGTTCGTGAATCGCCAAATTCAGGTATAATATCAAATTTTATAATTGATATAACGATGATAAAACGAAAATTATAGATGCTGTTTGTTTGGCTAAGAAGAAAACTGGCTTCCATTCGGTTATGTTCAATCCAACAAATCCTAGATGGTTAACAACAGCGAATTCCGATGAAGGTATAGCACTGTGGGACTGTCGGAAACCGAAGGAGTATAACATTATAAATTTCATTTTATTTAAAAAATATCTAACTTTTTTTAAATAAAGGCTTTTAATACATTATGATGCAAACGCCGGCCCAATTAGTGGTATTAGTGCATGCTTCAATTCAGATGGCACAAGAGTGTTAGCATTAAGACGTCGTTTACCACCGGTCCTTTATGCTACACAACGTGAAAATGCAATTTGTCAATTCTACCATCCACAATATTACAATTCCTGTACAATGAAAACTTGTTGTTTTGCCGGCGATAATGATGAATATGTTCTAAGTGGCTCGGATGATTTCAATTTGTATATGTGGCGCATACCTGAAAATGACTGTAATTCTTTTTTTTTTGGCATTTATTTTTAACGATAATTAATAATTTTTATAGCAATTGAATGGGGTCGATCACATCTAATTTTACATGGCCATAGATCGATTGTAAATCAAGTACGTTATAATAAAACAAATAATATGATTGCATCATCTGGTGTTGAAAAAATGGTTAAATTATGGAGTACCTTATCGATTGGTACATGGAAAGGTTCATTAATTAAAGAACATACAGATTTGGCACGTACAGTTTATTCACATGAAGATTATATTTATTTAGTTGGACATAGTGGTGAACGTATATCGCATGATTATAGTGATCATTCGACACAAGAAGATTCAAAAATGATGGCATTCTTTGATTCATTAATACAACGTGAAATTGAAGGATGGGAAACATCAGAGAATTCCGATTATAGTGACAGTGATAGTGATGATCACGAACGGGTTAGTTTTTATTTTATTTAATTTAAATATACCGGGTGACAATGAAAACAGGCTACAAACTAAAACTTAGTTGTCAGTACATTTTTTCCAAATTCACAAGATTGCTTTTACAATTGTGCAGATTTTGAAATGTTGATAATAGTTAAGCCGCTTCCGGTTTGACTGGAAATGGACCTATATTTTTTATTTTAAATAGCCCCTCATATATTTTTTGCTTTTTTACTATTATACAAAAGATTAGCTTTCCAGGGATGTATAACAAATGAGGGCTTAAAACGAAAAAATGCCTGAAAATAGTAAAAGATATTTCAAACTAGGCAGCCATGATTTAAGGGCAGAACAACTGAATATGTAATTGAAACTATAGCTTGCCCATTAGCACCCTAAAATTTGTATCCTAACTAGTTATAAATGCTCAACAACAGATTTTGTTGGATTTATGATCAATTGTCAGTTTTTGATATTTTCTAGCATAAAAGAGTTCATTTTTACTCAAGAACCAAAATAGGAACATATACTTGTGTTCCTGTTTATATTATACTACTATTAAAGTTCCATATGATTATTTTGTATTTTCGCTTTCAAATTCTCTCTCTGAACGAATAAACATAAATTAATTGTCTTCCACTCCTGTGAGATTCAAAGCAAATTTGAAGAGCACAGGGGTCTTTTAAGCCAATAAACATTGAATATTTTAAACAGTAACCATAAATATTGATAAAGTTGTTCTATTGTTATTACTATCAAACACTAGGTAATTTGTCTTTTGTCTTATTTAGTTGTTTTGACTAATTTGGACAATCTTCTGCCATTTTCAGGCATTTTCCGTTTTAAATCCCTACTTGTTGTACATCCCTGGAAAGATAATCTTTAGTACAATAATAATAATAAAGCAAAAAATATATAGGTCGCTATTTAAAATACGAAATATAGATTCACTTCCAGTTAAACTGGAAGTGGCTTAACTATTTTTGACACCTGAAAATTTGCGCAATTGTACCATAAAGCAATCCTGTGAATTTGGAAAAAAGTGTATTGACAACTAACAAAGTTATAGCTTGTATCCTGTTTTCATTGTCACCCGGTATAATAATTAATTAGGTAATTAATTAATAAATAATAGAATTTGCAGAGTATTTTAAATGAAATGTTTTCAAATTGTAAACTACCACTGGATGATCATAAGAAATATAAAACGAACCGTATAGCACAATTGATAGCAAAGAAACGTTCACGTTTAGCCAGAATGGCACACGAGAAATCTTCCAGTTCTATTCAAGGGTAAGTAAATAATATTAAATTAAAATTAAATCGAATTAATATTCTTATATGAATAGAAATTATTTGAAAGAGAAGAATAAAAAGAAGAAAACAGCACAGAAGACAGCAAAATTCAAAAAACACAACGGTATCAATAAAAAATCATTAACAAATCGACATTTCGATAAAGAGAGACATAGATCAACAATAAATGAACGACATAATAATAATAATAGCAAATTACGTAAATATCGTACAAGACAAAGTATAAAAGATGAATTATTATATGAAAGTAATAGTAGTAGTAGTAGTAGTAGTAGTACATCGAATAATTCATTCGATGCACCCAGTACTAGTACAGGTATAACAAGTTCAAATAATTCAGTTTATCGTTTAATTGAACAGGACTCTGATGAAGATTTACCATCAAATAGCCATAATAACAACAATAATATTAATAACAGTAACGATAATAGTAATCTTAATAATTGTATAGAGAGTAATAGTAATAATGATGATGATGATGAAGAAGAAGAAGAAGAGAATAATTTTGTAAATATACTACCAACACCCTTAAATGGTACACATGATATGTACATAAATGTATTAGAAATGACCAGTTCAAATGGTAATGTTGTTACAATAAGGAATGAAGAATACAATCGTGCTTCCACAACAACAACAAATAATAATAATGATAATGATATTGATGATTGTAATACGATAGCAGCATCCACATCCAACAACAAACGTCGCCTGCGATGTTTTAATAATAATAGTAATAATAGTTTTTATGGTGATACAGAGAGTGATAGTGATTATGAATTTGATTATTGTACGCCTATTAAAAAACGACGTACAATTAGTGCATCAGACAGTGGTTGTGGTACAAGCGGACCATGTTCTAGTACCAGTCCTTATCCATATAATCATAATACTAATAATAAAAGAAATTTTAATAGTAACCATAATAATAACAACAACAACAACAACAACCACCAGGAGTGTTCTAATAATAATAATAACAATAATTTATATAATAATAATGATCATAGTTCAGATGATGAAATTAATTATGAGAAATTCAAGAAACGTATCAATAAAGCTAGAATGAATATTAGAAAACAAATTGCTGGTGCTGATTCGGATTCGAATTGAATTTTTCATAATTCACTAATGAAATCCAATAATTATTTTTTTTTTCTTGTGTTTATTATAGTTTCTATATTAACATGTGAAAAAGCCCTTTCTTTTTTTTTGTTTGTTTATAATTTCGTTTCTTTTGATTATCAAAGGATAGAACGGAAATGTTTCAACGGAAAACTGTGATAACTTTGTGATAAAAATTTTGAATCACCGGTTGAAACATTTAACCACCATCACCAGGTCAGGTATTCCCAGTAAACAACACAATCTTTATCCTATAATTTGATTAAATTTTAAATATATAGAAATTTGATGATGATAATAATGCAGAATGGAAGAAAGACAGGGCTTTTTTGTGTGCAAATTTACGATTTTTGTTGTAAAATTCTAGTAGTAGACTGATTTGTTCTGTTTTAATAATGAAATATTCGATCTAAATTGTTCATCAAACAAAAATCTGATCGGGTATTATATAAATTGCATGTTCGGAGCGATTTTATTTCCTTTGAAAAGTATCCGTAAATTACAAGAAATAAATAATTAATCTCTAGTTATAGAATTTACTATTTACAATTATTATCTTTTTTTTCTTTTGATGATGATTATTATTATATTTAATTGTATAAATATTTGGTGTTTGATTTATGAATAAGGTAAGTTCCCCACTCCGATTAAAGATAAGTCAGATTTCCTGTCTAGAAATTTTTAAATTGAAAAAAAAACAAATCCTTACCATACGACACAGGAAATTGTTTCTCCACAAATAGAGACATAAATCTTGCGTCTTTTGAATTGATAACTTATTTGAATACATAACAAGAAACAAAGAAGATATACAATGCATTATTATTGGTGTTTGATTTTTGTTATTTATTTAAAAAATATCTGGTGTTTCAATTTAGATTTAACATTCCCAATTATCTACACCGATCCATATGAATATAACAAAATTCAAATGAATCGAACCAGTTATTTCGGTTATACACTAATACTTTATCCTGGTAGTAACATAGACAGTCCATGGTGAGTCAAATTTATTTGTTTATTGTGTGCTTTATTGATTAATAACAAAATTTTGCTGAAGGATCCAAATTGGAGCACCTAGGGGGAACAGTCCTCGGGTTAAATTCAAAAGTCCCGGTGCAGTCTTCCGTTGCGGCATCGCCCAAAGTTGTACTTTAATCGACCTAGATATCGGTATGTATTTCTTATAATTAATCTATTTTAATAATCATTATTTTTTCGTAGAAAAACCACTACAGCGTCATTATTTAAATGTCCTCGACTACGCCTGGATTGGTGGCTCAATGGATATCAATTATAAACACGGTCGGATTGTTGTAAGTTATATTGTTTCCATTCTTTTATATTATTATCTTAAACAAACAAAATTCCTTTTTAAGACTTGCGGTTATCGGTGGGTGAATTATGTACAAAGATATAACGATTATCGTGTCCTTGGTGCTTGCTATTCATCGCATATTAATGATACGATTCCAATAAAACTACTCCCACTATTACGCACACAAGAAAGTAATAATAATGATTCATTTTTGTGTTATTTTAAAAATTAATCGTTTTTATTATACTATTTCAGATAGAGATGTGTACGCTCCACAAGGATCAAAAGGTGCTGTCTATGATTATGGCCAAGGACAGGCTGGATTCTCCATTAACATGCCTCCTGTATTTATAATTTATAATAAAATATTGTTAGGAAAATAACCGGAAATTTTACAGGACGAGAAAGAGGTCTTGTTAGGGGCTCCTGGTGTCTTCAACTGGCATGGTAGTTCGATACTTTGTAAAGATCTAGAAGAAGAAACACCATTCGCTAGTAAATTACAATTACCGAAAAAGAAGAGACGACCACCTCGCCAACCTGGTGATTTCCTTGATTTCGCCGATTTTAATGTGGCCAGTGGACGTTTAACAACACAAGTTCTATCATTTTCACTATTAGGATATTCAGTAACATCAGGGAAATTCTATAATCAGAACGAATTATTATATGTTAGTAGTGCACCAAAATCACAAAATTATAAAGGTGAAGTCTTAATACACAAATTCTATAAAGAATCAGATAAAGCAATGAATATAATTGAATCGAAACAAGGACAACAAGTTGGTGAATATTTCGGTAATTCATTAACTAGTGGTGATATCAATAATGATGGTTTAGATGATTTAATTGTCGGCGCACCGTTTTTCAATTCAAAGAAATATAATGAAGGTAAAATTTATGTATATTTAGGTAATATGAAACGACGTTTACAAATACCGGAACAAGGTGGTGTTATTATTGGTAAACAAACTGGTGGACAATTTGGTACAACTGTACAATATTTAGGTGATTTAGATAATGATGGTTATGGTGATATAGCTGTTGCTGCACCATTTGAAGAAGACTACAGTGGTGTTGTGTATATTTATCGGGGTACAACACGTGGCTTAGACACTAGTGCATCACAACGTATAGTCGGTAGTGATATATCACCGAAAATACGTGGATTTGGTATAAGCATCTCTAGAACAGCCGATATTGACGCCAATGATTATCCCGGTATAATTCTACAGTCTTTTAACAATTTATTTAATTAATAACTTGCTTCATTTAAATATAGATGTTGCTATTGGTGCTTACAAATCCGGACATGCTGTCCTATTACGAACATCACCAACTGTTATCATTTATCATTCAATTATATCACAAATTAATCACCTAGATCTTGATGATAAATCATTCCAAATACAAGCGTGTATACGATCGAGTTATCACAAATACGAAGATGTATTACAGATTGAGCGTATTATAATTGTTGACGAACAATTAGGACGAGCTACAATCGATAAGGATACATCAAATAAAACGATTTATTTAATACAAGCTTATGAGATTTGTGATAATATTACCATAAATTTAAAAGTAAGTATGATTGTTAAAAATGATCATTTTTTTAATATTTGTGATTATAGGCGAAAATCATCAACAGATATATACCAATCACAATTTCATTATCAACGAAATTAATCACAAAACAAATTCCAAAGCAGCCAATTTTGATCGGTGAGAAAATCGATGGAATTGATCGTTTCTGCCCAAGATGTCCAATCTATGATCGATACAGATCGAGTCGTACTGAAACCTTATCGATACCATTCTCTTTAGATTGTGGTGATGATAATATCTGTGATACATACCTTGAATTCCAACCGAGATTTCCTCAATTACAGTAAATTCTATCTAAATTTTAATCCTTTATAATTATTAAGAAGTTGTTTTAAATTGTAGAGACAATACATTTATTGTTGGTTCCAGTTCGAATACTTCATTGGAGATTTATGTGAAGAATACAGGTGAACATGCTTATTTAACACAAGTTCTTGTTAATCTACCACAAGCAATCAATTTCCAACTAATACCAACATTTTGTATTGAACAAAATATGAACAGTATCCTATGTTCCATTGATAATCCATTATATCGTGATAAAGAGAAAGTAATTTTATTAACATTAGATATGAACAATGTGAATACTGGTGAATATGAAGATTCATTAAATATAACAACAATCATATCAACAACTAGTCGAAATCATAATAATGAATCGATTAAAATGATTGATTTGATTTTAAAACGACAAGCTGATATAACAATTAATGGTAAATCAGATAAACAAAGTTATACGATTGGTAATTCAACAAATGGTAAATCGAATTTTACACAAACATATCAAATACAAAAATTCGGTATTAGTCCAATCGATGAGATTTTAATTAAAATCAATATACCACATTCAATACAATTAAATGATGATGATAACAAGAAGAAAAATGTGAAATTTCTATCGTTATATCCACCAATTGGTCTCTTAGCCGGACAACCGATTATTTGTAAGAGTAATTTCAGTTATATTGTTGAAACTAATAATAATAATGACGGTAATAATATAATTGATGATACGAATCAATCAACGACAATAACAACACGAAAAATTCGCCAAATAACCCATGAAAATTTGATAATACAAGATAACGAATTTAGTGAAAATCGTACATTTTATATTAATTGTAGTATGGCGCATATTATCTGTTCGGAAATTATCTGTAATGGAGGTCCTATAATATCAACACAAAGTATTGGTATTGTTGATATGCGAATGGTGTTCGATAGTACTACAATTAAAGGTTAATCTCCCAATCGTAACTTATCATTTAGGAACGGACATTTTATACCGATAAGATCATAGCGTTGAACTATCACACATGTAAGCGCTCTGCAATTACAACTTGATCTCTCTACATAATTTCACGTTAATTCGATGTTCTTGTAACACTACAATCAGTCAACGTAGTTATTGAAGTAAGAGATCGACCCCACATACAACAAACAAGCGGTCGATATTTTCTCTTTTTATACAGGTGTCCCTGTAGAGCGCTCAGATGTGTAATAGTTCAACACTATGTCCATTTGTTCGTGCCTAAGTTATCATAAATCAATAATAAACATAATTTTAGAATTGATGCAATATAAGGATATTGTCTTGTATACAACAGAAGCTTCAATAAAAATCCTACGACCGAATAATTTTATCCAAAGCGGTGATCGTCCAGACTTTACAACAATCACTAGCATCTTTATTGGTGATGTTATAAAACCAACTATAGCAACATGGATTATTATTGTATCAGTAATTATAGGACTTCTTTTACTATTATTACTAGTATTAGCATTAATTAAAGTGAGTTATTTTTTTCCCGGATAAGTGTTGATAGGTAATAATAACGAAATTGTATTGTAGATTGGTTTCTTTAAACGGACTACTAAACAAGAATTAGAACAGTTAAAACAGGAGATGGAACAACACGAAGACAATCAACAATCAACGATTGAAGATAATCTCATACAAGAAACAGAGAATGAGTAGGATTCTTATGTGTGTATATAAAAATATAAAATTATTCTTGAATAACATCCTGGAATGAATTAAACATCTCCTCTAATTCAGCCGAATCTTCTTGTTCTTTCATCTTTTTGACAGGTGGCGCTTCGATTTCTTTATCATCTTCACCATCATCAACCTCAGATTGCTCTAGTGTCTTTTTAAAGCACACTTCTTCAGTTTCTCTAACATTACCATTAGTAACAACTTCCTGCTTTGTTTCATTGATTTTTGCTGGATCTTCGCCTGATAAAATCTCACAGATCTCTTCATTATTATCCTCCAAATTATTCTCATTACTTGTTTGTATAACAATATCGCTTAGAATTTGTATTTTTCCATCATTCGATTCTGTTGGTTTACTAACGTCTAGAATTTCTAATGATGGACAAATGGGATGCGTTATTTTCTCTACCAGTGATAAACCTTCATTACAAATCGAAGATAATTTATGATTATTCAAATTAAAATTGAACAATTCGATAATTAAATGTAATGAAATCGATAATTTTGGATTGTTATTTTTTAAAATTTCAATTAAAATCCGATATAAACCGTATTGACATCGATTACTTTGATTGTATGGCGGTGATGAACGACTGGTTTTGATATCGAATAAGATTTTAACAACGGAATTCACAATTTCCTAAAAAATACGACAATTATTATCCAAATACAGGCGTCAATTATCGAAAAATACTTGTAATAATTTATGATCGGTTATAACTTTAATACAACTCTGTAGAGTTTTCAATGAATTCAAACAAGTTGTCTCTTGAATTGATTCTTCAAATTTACTCAGCTGCCTAAAAATTAATCATGGTATTTATTAAATATATACAGGGTCTTTTTTTAAAGATGGTCAAATCGAACAAAACTTCTAATTGTGAAGCGATTCGAAAAATATTACAAGCATTTGTAGGGCAGTTCTTGGAGATCATCTTACCAAAATTAAAACCTCGTAGCTCATTTCAAAAGTTGGCCAAAACACAATCGTTTTGGACAATGTCGCAATTTTCCCCGTGATTTTTTTCGCTTTTCTCCATTGCATTCCACAGAAAATGCGAAACATTTCCAGAATAAAATGAAGAAAAGGGAAAAACACTTTTGGGAAGATCTACGAATGATTCTGTCGTTTCGCTTGCTTTGCTCAGTTTTGAAAATCGCGACAAAACGAGTTTTTTTAGCAACTTCCAAATGAGCTACGAGGTTCTAATATTGCTAAAACGATCTCCAGGGCGCCTCCTACAAATCCTTGAAATATTTTCCGAATCACTTGACAACTATTAGGAGTTTTACTCGAATTAACCATTGTTAAAAAATGACCCTATAAAATTTCAACTTACTTATCAACAATTTTATCACCACCACATCCTTTCGTTTTGTGTTTTTTAGTAATGTTGAGTACTACAGTTTGTTTCGCCGGGAAACAATTTTTCATCAGGATCGGTATTAAATTTTTAAAATGCTTCTCATTACAATTCGTTAAAGCAATCCAATCGCTTATTGTTTGATGGCAAACTTTACGATATAATCTATATGTATATATAAAAAAAACTGCTATAAAAATTCTATTGATCGGGAAAACAACTTACAAATTGTATTTATAACAATCACAAGTTTCTGCTCGTTTCAAGACATTCACTAATAGCTTCGTTAGAGCATGAGAGAACGGTAATAGACTTGATAAATACCTAAAATTAACCGAAATTGATTAATTATTCCTACAATAACAGTGTGATTACCCGATAGTTAATCCACGATATAGTTTGAATAATTGAACTTGGATTTTATTCAAACAGAATCCTAATGTGTTCATTTCAATCGATAAATCCGGTTGATTTAAACACACATGCGGTGTTAAACCTCTATTGATTACATCAACTAGATATTTTGGTATTATTTGTTTAGGTGCTGGATATTTTTTCCTGAAATTCAATTAAATTAATCTAAAAAAAAACCTTATTAATAATACAAAAATTACAATAACATTGTATTTAAACAGACTAAACAGTTAATAATTCGTTGTGTTGTCAATTCTAATATTTGTCCACTATTATAATCAATTGGTGGTGGATTAAATTTGATTGTTTCACAATTAATTCTATCATAAACTGCAATTTCATTGATACTTTCAAATAATACATCATATAATATATGGATAGTTGCACATAATTGATTCGTTTGTGTTAAGAAATTTGTTGTATAGTTGATACTTTCAATACCAGCACCACCAATCTACGAAATTCTAATTAATTTTTGATCTCTATACTTTCATTTATTTATTAATTAATTAATGATAATAATACTCAACTTGTTGATAATAGAATAAACACAATGCTGTTTGTTTTATAATATTCTCATTGGATTCATGTAAACATTTCAATAGAAATGGTTCGATTTTTTGTTTATGATTACCAAACCATGTTGAATAATGTTGCATACATTGTCCTAAACAAGTTAGAATAGCGCTTGTTCCTAGATTGAATGTTGGATTTAAACATACTTTCAATATATCTAATAAATGGTCTGATATTAATTTTTTATTGAAATTCTTCACATTCTGCGTTGTTTGTATGATTTTTGCTAGAAAATTTCAAGACAGTTATTTTTAATTTCAAACTTGTACAATAATTGTTTCTTATTGTTTTATAAACTTACTTATTGTTTCTAATTTAATTTCCTTCATACGATCTTGTTCATTGTTTACAATACAATAAGCAATCCAATTTGAAACATTTTCTGTTAATACATTTACAGAACATTGATCTAATAGATTATTGATTAATTGTAAGCCTTTCAAACGTGTCTTATTATTATTTAATAATTGATTTATTGTTGAAATTATAATTTTTTCACCATTATCATTTTGTAGGTTATATTGTAAGATATTTAAGATTGATAATAATGAATCTTCACGTGTTGATAAAATCAAATCTTTTAGATATTCTACTTGTAGTGGCATTATTGTTATTACACAGAAAATAATAAATTTTATAAAAAAATTACGTTTAATTTTATGAAATTAAAACAAAGCATGTGAGATTTTTTGTAGGTTAGGAACACCATCGAACCATCGACTTGGATGTACTAGACTGCTAATGTGGGTAGAAATTTGTAGCCACCATGCGCACTAATATTTTTTGAGACTAATCTGTTGTTTCTATCCAACAATGCAACAGCTGTATTTTCTGTCTTTGTCAACTTATCCGCCACAATGTTTTACGCTGGCGGAAGTGGCGGATACTCAGTCAAATTGAAGGATAGATAGTGATAAGTAGTTAGCTAAAAAGAGTACGACTAACTTTCGAGGTAATTCGAAGTTAGTTACATTATAATCCAATACAAAACATAGGACATTAGCTATCTATTCCCTTCCAATATCTTTGCATCGAACACGTGCTTAAATAAAAGTGTGCGAAAAGTGCGAGGACTCGAGCTGGTGCTCGAACAATCTATATACTACGTATCCCAAGAATGGCAAACCTTTATAGAACAATAATATTATAAAATTATGACGAATAAAAATATTGGAAATAATTAATTTAAAAAAAAAATCAAATTGTTGTACAATAAATAATAAATAAATGAATATTGTCTATGATAAATATTATATTTATATTTCATTATTTTACAGTTGGCATCATGTTGGCATGATATATGATATGATGACGTCACGCCGGTTAATTAACTGTCCATTTCAAAATTATAAACAAAACAAAATCGTTGAAAATTAAAATCAAATTCAAGAGAAATAGACGAAATATTTTATTTTCAGCAAAAGAAAAACAACATTTAAAGTATTTTTTTATAAGTTATTAATTATCATTTTAATTACTTTTTTCAATTATAAAAAAAATATATATGTATATGTTTAAATTTTTAGGTTATTTTGAATCGTATATGTTGTACAAGCAAGTTGTTTAAAACAATTTGTATATTAAAATATGTCTGGAAATATAAGAGAAATGATTGAAATAGAGAAACGTCGTATATACGAAGACAAAAAGAAATTAAACTTAATTAAAATTAATGACGAACAGGTATAAGTTTCAAAATTCACCACCTAATTCTAATTATAAATAATAAGTGTTCAAATATCCATACAATAAGGACCCTTTAATTTTATTAATACGTTCAAATTGCTGAGATTACACCTTTTTATACTTTCTTGAAGTACTACTTATGCTGCCCTTCACATCTATTATCAATTATAAAATTGATTAGATCGACACAATACTTATAAGACAACAGTATTTGAGATAATTTAAAATCAAAATTATTAATAATACATAATACCTAACTTTCTATTGGATATTTAAAATCATTTATTTTCGTTAAAAAAAAATGGTTGTATTTACTCGATTACGACACCATTTTTTGGATTATTTTATTTTTACCCCTGTACATACATTAGACTAGGAGTGTCTTATTTTCCGACCTTGTTTACTATTGATTTTCTTTGGAAAGCCAACATGACGGCATAAAATTGGTGTACGAGGTGGTGTTGGTGGTAGTGACGACAAAGGTGGTGGTGGTTGTGTGGTGGCAGTGGTGTTGGTGATGATGTCTGTTATTTGATCCTTAAATCTTCCCTTACATGTACCTTTATATTAACATATACAACCAACCTTTTAATTTTCAATGAAAACTATAATGAATTTTATTTCATGTAAATTAAATCATGATTGTTGGAATTTTTAGTTTGATAATTGTGATAAACAACAACAAAAACAACAGAACAATAATCGACAACAATCATTACGAGAATCGAATCAAGAAAATAAAGAAAATGTGCAATTTTTAAACTTGCCAAAAGATCCACCAATATTAAATAAAGTAAGTAAACTAATTGGAACAGTTTTTTTTTTGTTGTTTTAAAAAACTGAGCTTTAGCTTGCTGCTTTGATTATTTGTTTATTTTTTGATTTATTTTTCAAATTTTAGAATCTTCCATTAATTGATCGACTTGAATTAGATAATAATTATAATAATAATAATGCTAATCATAATGAAGGTGCTTTAGAAGAACGTAAGCAAGCTTTTGTCAATAAATTAATTCATTCAGAAAATCCATTAATTATAAAATCGGTAAGCATGTGTGAAATTTTTTGTTTGTGTGTCTTTAACAAAATCAAATTTAATTATTACCATATCTTAAATGATGAACTAACAGATTTATTTGGGGACAAAAATAATACTCGTACATGAAGATTAAGAAAATTCAGATTGTAGATAATAAGTAAATATTATGTCTGACTCATTTTCATTTATTGTACATTGACTTTATCTCTAATTGTTTTCTTAGATTGGTAATTGATTATAAAATCGAAGATAATCAAATATTTACAAAACAAAATCTAGAATCATTACGAATCTCTTCGTTTTCGTGTATTATCATTAACTAGGAATACATTTTTGTAACAATTCAATAGTAATAATAGTATAGCGGTAGTATCATTAAGGGTGGGCCCTTTGATCTGTTTATTTATGTATGTGTTTATGCTTCGATCAAACAAATTATTCACCAATATTTTGTATAAAGGGTGAAGCTAATGGAACAATAATCTAAATAATTATTTTCGTTCTTTTTTTTCAAATTTATTGTTTGTAGGATGATATTAAAAATAAAATGTTACGTTATGGCGAATACAGTCCAAATAATCCACAATTGAGGGTAACAGCTGCCCCATATTTAGGATTTGGTGAATATGAACAAAGACGTAATCATTATTTACAAAAACAAAAAGCCGATTATTTAGAACATTTAACAAAGGTAATTTAGTAGTGTTTTTGTTTTTGTTTAATTATATAGATGATAAATAAACAAATTTAGAGATTAGTATAGGGTAGTTGCAAAAATCGTAGTATTTTTACAGACAAATCAACAATTTGAACATTGTAATAATAAAAATAGAATTTTGATTGACACTAAAACGACCCGATGTGGGTCAACAAAAGCGGTACAAACTGATATACAAAATATCCATACACGATTAGTAAGTAAATATTCTGCAAAAAAAAACAATAATAAAAAAACACAAATTTATGTAAATATTGAAAAGGGGATGAATAGCAGCATGTTCTTTTAATACCTACACACAATTTATTAGTTTGATCCAGCACTAATTCGGGCTTTAATTATAAAAATAAAGAGTAAACCAATACTTTACATACTAATAAATTTTATTATCTCGTAATTCCAACGAGATTTATATAGGAGCACTAATTGTATTTGTTTTGAGTCTTTTTCATTTAAATATATAATAAATAACGCCTTTGCTTTATAAATAATTGCATGCTTTTAATTATTATAATTTTATAAATTGAATTTATTAATTGTTGTATCTATTTTAGGTTCAATATGAGTTGGATTCATATAATAATTGTAAAAGTGAATCTACTACTATTAATACAGATCATTCATTAAAAAAATCATCTAGATTAGATCAACGGTTAACTAGTGCTCAAAATGCCTTATTAAAACCTAAAATGGATAAACCAAAGAGTATATTATCGAATCGAAGGACAGGCGGTGGAAGTCCACGTGGTAATATTGATAAATTTTTTGTGTTAATTAATTATAGATTCTGTCTTTTTTAATAATAATAATTTAGAACGTCACCTGTCCGAAATGAAACACACATATACGCCTAGCTTTTTAGACGGTTTCAGTTATCAAGATCCAGCTGAAGAACTAGAACGTGTAAGTGTTTTAAATTAACGCTTTATTTTTGTTTTGTTATTGTTGACTTAATGAAAGTATAAAATAGGAACGATTGAAACGTGAAGCATACCAGCGTGAGTTACGTCTTCAAATTGAGGAGAAACGTCGTTTACAAGCGATGCGTGAAGAACAGGAACGTCATGAACAAGAATTAGAGAATCGACGTCTTGAACAACAATTATTACGAATGCAAGAGGAACAGATGATTGAAGAACAACGTAGGAATCGTAGAGATGAGGTTTGTATTAAAATTATCAATTAAATTAGATTAATGTGTGTGTGTTGGGGGGGCGTTTACTAATTAATGATAAATATTGGGGCGCTATGGTGTTGTGGTGTTTGGTGTTTCAGATGAGACGACATAGTGAAGATCTTTTGCGACGTAAACATGAACTACAGACACGTCATTTGTATAGGAAACATACAGATTCAGAGAGTAGTGTGTCGAATCTATTAAAAAACACCAATGTTGCCTCAGCATCCACAAAAGCATTGTCCCATTATTCGCCCCCTGTAACACGCCGTAATCCATATTCTTTTAATATACCATCCACATCTGTGTTCTCTGAACCACCACCATCTAAATATAATATGAATCGTTATGATACATATTATCGTAAAGATACGTTAAATCGAATGGATTCATTATATCCATATGAGACAACAACATTTCCACGTTATCATAATAAATATAACAATATGTTCAATCGTTATGATTCTTTAAATAGAATAGATACATTACAGTATCAAGATACGTTAAATAAATTAGAAACATTAAGTATTAAAGATAATTTGAGTAATATACAGCGTAGGCATAGTGCAACACAACAGGATCTCAGTATGTTGAGGAAAAGTCCAAAATTACAAAGACGAAGCAATTCGAGTCGTTTTGATGATACACTTCCAATACCAGTATTGAAAGCACATTCACCAGTTGCCAAAGAATTGAAGAATTCGATTCCATTTAATTCAAGTAGTAGACAGACTAGTTCAGATGCTGTTAGAAAATTAGAAGATAAATGGCAGGTAATATTTTAATTTTTTTAAATGTGGTCAATTCTTATTAACTTGTATTAGTTGGTGAGCAATTCGAAAAATATTTCAAGGATTTGTAGGAGACCATCTTAGCAAAATTAGTACCTCGTAGCTCATTTCGAAATTGGTCAAAAAACGCTAGTTTCTGACAATGTTGCTATTTTCTAAAACTATTCAAAGATGTAAAATCTATATACATATATAAAAATCTCGTGTCACAGTGTTTGTTACCGTACTCCTCCGAAACGGCTTGACCAATTCTCATGAAATTTTTGATGTATATTTGGTAGGTATGAAAATAGGTCGTAAGGTATATTTTATCCCTCTAGGTCATTAGGGTCTTCGTATACTGAAGATTTTTTTTTTCAATTTTTTGGCATCAAAAAATGCTTATAACCCCAAATTTTCACCATCCTACATTTATCCCGTAATTTTTTAATGACGATATTGGTATTTTTGTATGAAGAATTTATAACTTTTTTATTTATAAAAATTTTGAAAAACGCCGAGACAGGTAATTTTTTATTTTGAAATTAATTAAGTAGGACGGAGCCAAAACGGCTCTACCAGTTACCATTGCGAACAACTGCCATCATCAACAATCTTTTTAAATGGCAACCCCTACTTTCTATTGCATTTTCGGGTAGGGCATATTTTTCTGCGCTTAGAGATGTAAAAATAGTAGGGGGTTACACATAAGAAGATTCTGAAGAAAAAAATTATTAAAGTTTGCAAGATTTTCTGTCATCATTATATCCATGCATCAGCATGATATACAGAAAACACTACACCATTGAAAAAGCATTGCAAGCATTGATTTATTACTGGATCAAATAGGCATATATTGACAATTTGTCAAAATTATCAGAAAATATGGCGGACCTAAATGTCAAAAATTAACTTGTAAATCTTAAAGATGGTTACTTCTGGAGGGAGAGTAGGAAGTATGGTTGAAGTATATGCGATCTATTTAATAGTTTGCATGCAGCTAAAACTTCCAATTTCATTTAAATTTGCAATTTTCTTTGACAATTTAATCTGCCATGTTTGCCAATAATTTTGTCAAAATTCTACATACGCCTACTGAATTCAACTATAAATCAATGTTTATTCAAAGGTGTTGAGTTTTTCGTATACTATGCTGATGCAAGGATATAGTGATGGCAGAAAATCTTGGAAACTTTAATAATTTTTTTATCGAAATTTTTTTATCTAACACCCTACCATTTTCACATGTCTAAACGCAGAAAAATATGCCCTACCCGAAAATGTAATCAAAAATAGGGGTTGCTATTTAAAAAAATTGTTGATGATGGCAGTTCTTTGCAATGGTAACTGGTAGAGCCGTTTGGGCTCTGGCCCACTTAATTAATTTAAAAATAAAAAGTTACCTGTCTCGGCGTTTTTCAAAATTCTCATAAATAAAAAAGTTATGGCGATTTTGCCTTACTTTTGACTCACCCTGTATAAACAAAAATGAATTCCTGAGTTTGTTGGTAACAACATTAACAAAGAAAGGATAGACCATTTTGGCTAATTAATTTTTTTAAATATAAAAGAAAGTGCAAATGAGGTCTTAAAGTAGCACTGCGAATGTATCTACTGAAGATGAACGAGAAGTCGCGCGAGAACAGCGCTGCGTTAGTAAGGTCTTACTCCGTAGTTTTCAAACATAAGGGTAAAAAGAGGCGGCCCTGAAACGGCTCGGTTGGCAATGAGAAATCGTCGAGCTAATTGCACAGATGAACAATGAGATAATCTTCGACGTGCAAGAGCAGCGTTTCTATACGATTGCACAGCTAATTACAGCTCACATGCTTTCGTTTGCATTGGTCAAATGGATGTCGTTTGTGAGCATTGTGGCGCATTACAATACTTAAAGGAAAATTCAAAGGTGAGGAAGTTCTCATTGCGAGGATTCAGATGATTCTAACTGATATACCTTTTGAGTTTAAACAAATTCAATTTCCGATTCGTCTTGCATTCAGCAATATAAGTGTAATCCATGCAGTAAAATAATAAATTAAGTTTAGCTAAATAGTATAACTTCATTAATTGATTGTTAGGCGGTACAACGTTCGCCGGGTCAGCTAGTAACTTATAAGACTCTTTTTTTTTGTTTTTCTCCATTTTATTCCGGAACAGGTAGGAATGTTTTATATTCTCTCCATAATTCAATGGAGGAAGAAAAAACACTATTGGGAGGCTTTACGAGTCATTCTTAGTCGTTTTGCGTGTTTCGCTCGTTTTTGAAATTGCGATATTGTTTTTGACGAATTTCGAAATGAGGATTTAATTTTGGTAAAATGGTCTCCAGCTAAGTTTCGTAAGAATTGACCACATTTAAAAAAAATCCTGTATAAAATAAAAAAAATCAAAATAATCCTAAATAAAACGAATTTTTAATAGATTCCAGCAGTACAAAAGAATATTATTAATCATGGAGATCCACTAAGAGATGGACAAAATAGGAGTATATTAACCCAATTGGGTGCTATTAGGATGCAATTACAACAAGAACAGTTAAGAATGGATGAAAGTTTACGTAAACGAAATATAACACAATCCAAGGCTGTTGATTTTCATTAAATGATAAACTCAAAAAAAAACAATGATAATAAACATTTTACATCGAGTTAAAAATATTATAATAAATTAAATAGTTATTTTATATATATACATATATGAATTGTTAGAGTTCATCTTTATATTTATATAATTAATTAAAAATAGAACTAGCATCGTTATGTACAATTGTTTTATTTTACCCTACAATTGAAAATTTAAATAAACCGCAAATTTCCTCAATTTTCATTGGACAAAATTACAAACAACCAATCAAATTAGACGAAAATTGCAACTATGAAAACAAATTAAAGTTCAAAAAATCCGCCAATTTTCTCTGTTATTTTTTCAACAGTTTCTAATCGACGTAATCGACCAATTAGAAACAGTCCCCGATAGCTAATGCCAATTGTATAAAAATAAAATAGAAATTTTCTATAAGAATTCTATCAAAAAACAATGGTTTTCTTTGCGAAAACACAAAAGAATACATATGTATATCCATTATATTAATAAGAATTTTTCTATACCATCTTAATTACATACCTTTATTTTAAAAATTTAAATAGACCGCATATTTACTTGTCAGTGATGAACCAATCAGAAATGAATTATTACATGACAACGCACAGTGACAACGACAATTGCCAACTATATAAAATAAAATTCTTGTCCCTTTAAAAGAGATTCAAAAGATAAATTGTTGGTTTTTCCTGTGGAAAAACCAGTGAAAAATTATGGCATCAGCTAGTAGTACAAGTGCTCGATCACTATTTGCTGATTCAAAGATGCGTTTAGCTGATCGTGTACAAGTTAATGTTAATAATATCTCATCTTTAGCAAGACAAATTACTAGAGGTTCAAAAAGTAATGAGGTATACAAAATATTGTTTTATTTTTATATAAAATTATCAAAATTTGTTTAAAATTATCAGATTTTAATGCATTCAGCTAGAAATTTCGCCGTACAAGAACATGCAATGGAGAATAGTGAGAATAATTTGAAGAAGATGCAATTGATTTGTATCCATTTAGGTTATCAACAAGAATCTATGTTGAAATCAGCACAACAACTTGAAGAAGTTAAAGAACAGGTGTGCGCTATGCAACGATAAGGAGATAAGATAAAAGATAAATATTTAATTATAATAATAAAAATTATTAGAAGACATTTCGGTTTGTTTTGTTGGTAGTTGATTGCACATCACAGTGTAAACAGTGATTTCACTCTGCTGATAACGCGGCCAACAGTTTTTTCTGCGCAGGAACAGTGCGCGGCTTCTATATTGCTTGTTTCACCTTAGAGAAAACACAATTAAAACCAAATAAAAGACATATGTTAAATATTTCACTATAAAAAGTGCCTAAATACAATTTTATAACATTAAAATGATATAGAAAACTTTTCCGTAAATTTTTATACCAAAAGAAATTAATAAAATTATTCATTTGATATTTTAGAGGTAAACAGTCTGTAACCATTGTATACTAGCTTATGCATACAGAACAGTGAAAGCATAGAAGTACAAGAGATTGCATAAGTTAAGGTGCTCTTGTAACAAATATAAAATATAATCACATTTGAAAGTTACCAAATTTTAAACGAAACAATGATTATTTTTCTAAAAGACATCCGGGGCACTCTTACCCATCGGGCTAAAGCCCAGGGGCACTAATGATCTTGGGTATTTAAAAATTTAGAAATGAGAAACTATTTTTTCTATTTTTCCTTTTTTATTTGAAATACCATGAAATTTTTACAAATGTTTTTAATTGTACTGTAAAAGGAGTTGTGCAACAGCACTTCTAAATTGTCCCTAATGTAACATGTACAATATATGAGATGTTATTAAAACTATAATAAAAATTATCGAAAACAGTGCCCTTTCGTACGCCATGTAGAGAATTTCTCCTTGACTATATGTATTTTGTCACTTTCTGTTCGTGTTCGAATATTTTATATTTTGAAATACACGAACAGAGACCTTAAGCAATCTAAAACAGACAAAAATTGTTCGTTGTACAACATTTATAAAATAATATTTAAAAAATATGTAATATCTAGGTACCATTATAAATAAGTATGTAGTGCCATTACAATTGTCTATTTGTTGATTTTGTTTTACCAATACATTGTATTTTGTAAAGGGATGCTGTGTAGTCACTTCATCTGTATCGATTATTTACAATTTTTCATTCATTTTTATCATTTAATTTGCTCAAAAATTATTTACTTACATACTGTAAAAGTGAGGTTAGAAAATCTGTTCCATCAAAACGTGACCTTCGTTGGAAAAAAGATCAAAGGTGCGGACACGGAGTGAAATCACTGGTTACACTGTGTTGCACATAACCCCACTTATCTAAACGAGTGACGTTTGATGTAGAATTGTTTAAAAAATTTAAACCGATTATAATTACTTTTAAATGGTAAGATTATCATTAATATTATTAAGATTTCATTAAATTTCCATAAGTAAATTATGATTTTTTGTAGAGAAGTCATAAAATATGTCACTGCTACGGAATTTACGTTGTTTCACAACAATAAAAAATTGGAATTTTCATCAGAAACGTTATCAACAAACTGAAACTAAACCTTTAATAACAAACGATCAATATACGATTTTTGGTAATATTAATTTATATTCAGATCGTATAGCAGTCCATGATAGAATTGGTCAATATACTTATGCGAATTTATTCAAATCAGCTAAACTATTATCGAATGAAATATTGAAGAAAATTCATAGTAAAGAACAAGGCAGAGTATTATTCTTATGTGATAATGAAGCTGATTATGTTATAACATTATGGGCGATTTGGATGGCTGGACATATAGGTAGGTTCCTTTATTTTTGTTTATCTGTGTATGCAGGGCCGGCATTAGCGAATCTAGTGCCGTAAGCGAGTTTTTCGGCGCCCCTTTATGAATGATAATTACGTCAAATCATACATTATAAGTTATATACAGGGTGTTTTTTTAGCAAAATTAGAACCTCCTAGCTCAGTTGGTTAAAAAATGCTCGTTCCTGAGGACGTCGCGATTTTAAAAAACCAACTAAACAGGCAATTTTTTATCCTAGAACAGGTTTCGCATCTTCTTTAAAATGCAATAGAGAAAAACGAAAAAAAAAATCACTGTAATGTTTTTGCGTACTTTGCTCGTTTTTGAAAATTCCAACATTGTCCAAAATGATCGTCTTTTGACCAACTTCAAAATGAGCTACCAGATCCTAATTTTACTAAATTATTCTGCAGGGAGCACTCTAAAAATCCTAAAAGAGTTTCATACAAATTTGGCATATTTACAGCGGGAACCTTGCATCTACAATTTTCTTATGGCGCCCGTTGCAATCGTCCAATCAGACCCCTCCAAAAGCCGCCACTGTGTATTTGTATAAGAACTTAATTAACCTTGCCTAATATGTTATAATATAATTTTTGATAATAAATCATATGATATGATAGATTAAATCAACAATCTATGCAGATGATAATTTGAATTAGAGACATTCATTGTTGATAATGTTGTTATCTTTTCAGCTGTTCCATTGAATTCGAAACATCCAAAAAATCTTCTATTGTATTATACGAATGATACGAATGCAAATCTATTTATAACAACACAAAAATATGCAGATTTGTTACAAAAAATAGCGAAAACCACAAATACAGCTATGCATGTATTAGATGATCAATTAAAATTGGATACAATACAAATGGAGACAATAAAATCTGATGATTCGTTAACATTACCATTACCATTATCGTTTTATACAAATAATGATGCCTTAATTTTATATACGAGCGGTACAACTGGTAGTCCAAAAGGTGTTGTTTTAACACATAATAATATTAATTATCAAATGAGTACATTAATAGAATCATGGAAATGGACTAGTAATGATTGTATCTTACATACATTACCATTAAATCATGTACATGGTATAATAAATGCATTATTATGTCCATTAGCTATCGGTGCACAAATTGAATTATTGCCGAAATTTGATTCAAACACTGTATGGAAATATTTACTTGCTATTGATATAAAATCAGATAATTCAAAGAAAATTAATGTTTTCATGGCTGTACCGACAATCTATTCAAAATTGATAGAATCATATGAAAGTTTATTTGGTCAAGATCAAAAGATGGTAACATATATACGACAATATTTGAAAACAAAAGTACGCTTGATGGTGAGTGGTTCAGCACCATTACCAACACCAATATTTGAAAAATGGTTTGAAATTTCTGGTCATCAATTATTAGAACGTTATGGTATGACAGAAACTGGTATGGTATTATCAAACAATTATGATGGTCAAAGAGAACCCGGTTATGTCGGTTTACCATTACCTGGTGTTTCAATAAAATTAGCTGAAAATATCGATGATAACAATTATCAAACATTATTAAGTTGTAATAATCAGAATAAACAAATTATAACAAATAATTATACAAATCAAACTGATACAGTTACTGGTGATTTATTGGTAAAAAGTAATGGTTTATTTAGAACGTATTATAAACGAAATACAAAAAATGATTTTACCAACGATGGTTATTTTAAAACTGGCGATATATGCTTATATGATGTTGTTAAGAATAAATTTCAAATACTTGGCCGTAAAAGTGCCGATATTATTAAATCAGGCGGCTATAAAATTAGTGCATTACAAATTGAAACTGCAATCTTATCAAATCCTGATATAAAAGAATGTGTTGTTGTAGGTGTTCCAGATAGTCAATATGGTGAAAAAATTGTTGCAATTATTGTTAAATCAAATAGTGATCAATCAATAACATTAGAACAGATGAATGAATATTTGAAAACTTTAATTCCAACATATTCATTGCCACGACAATTGGAAATTGTTGACGAAATACCACGTAATGCTATGGGAAAAGTTAATAAACGTGAAATAATTAAAAATATGTTTAATTAATTAATGAAGACTGAATTGCATTTTCAATACTGTAGGTTATAATCGTTTTGCTTTTTGTATACTTTTAAATATGTACGTAAAATAAAATAGTTGGACAATTTCAAATTAACCGCCCATATTGCGGGTTGATTTTTTCCACACCAGAGGGCACTAGTCACGATCACATGAATATTCTGTTGGTAATTCTGATTGCGCATTAATTTGCCAAGATAACTTGATTTAAATTTGCTTACGCAAATGTATAAATTACAGCTCCTTTATAAATACTAGCTGACTCGTCCACCATATTGGAGCCCAGTTAGACGCGCTAAACTTAAAGTACACGGAGTTCAAGCGAGTGATGACTTAATTTTTTTTTAACCAATTACATATATATAATTATGTATACCGCACAGTACTTTTACGAGAGCAATAGGTAGCACAACTTAAAAACTTGTGGCATTTCCAAAATAAGTACCATAATATTTTAGGTATTATTTCAGAGATCAGGGCACAAACACTAATTTAGAGCAAAAGGTTTTGTAGCGAAAATGTAACATACTTTGGAATAATTCGCTCTATTTTCCTAATGGATCTGAAATATTTCAAGGGTGTTTTTTTTAAACAATGCATTTCCTTTCATTCCAGAAAAGTGAATTCCATGTCTTTGCTCCAATTTTACACGAGTAACAAAATAAAATTTAGATAGGTATGTGGTTTAAATTCAACAATAATAAATTTAGACAATAATCTATTTATTATTTATTTCATACATTTGCGAGTCAACACTTTTATGAATACATACATATTTCTAAAACGAGTAACAAAAGAGTGAAAAACAATTTATCTACTTATGATTTTTTTTCCATACAGAGGCCGATCCATGGCCAGAGGTTTTCTTATTCCTTGCAATTTCATAATTTTTTATCCCCAGACCTCTTACAATAATGTAACGATCTAGTAGATATTTTACCAGGTTACAACAAGAAGGTAAGGCTTCTCTGTATTGACTTTTAAGTGACCCAAAAATGTCTTCGAAACGGGTGGAACAATCTAATAGATTTTTCATATTTTTTTGTACAAGTTTTTCAGCACTTTCAAAGAAAGTAAATATTATGGGAGATACATATTTAAGACCACCTTGATCTAGACAATTTGTAAGAACTGCTTCTTTTCTTTCTTCATTCCTTATTGTCAAAAGTACATCTTTACAAGATCGACACAGTACCTTTCCTTGTTTTTCTAAAACGTTATTGGCACAGCTTCCTGCTATGTGAAAAATATTTGCCTTCTCATTTTCATTAAACCTGATGTCTAACTGTTCATTAATATCTGATTCTGCTAAGTTATTTCCATTATCATGAGGACCTATATGAAAAATACATACTTTTAAAATGAAAAGTGTAAGAAAATAATTACCTGCCTATGTGAGAATAGTCCAAAAGTTGTTGGTCACTATCTGTACTATAGCTTGTGTTTTTTATATCAGACATAAACTGAGAAACACAAATAAGTTTTATGGCTCTTAAACACTCCAGAGCACTTGGTTTCATTCCACATTTCCTGCGGATTTGTGAAAATACATTTTCAAGGCCATCTTGGCTTAGTCGAGAACCAAGCAAAAATTTATATCCGTTGCTAAAACAGCGTTTTGCTGTATCCAAAAAAGACAGTGAAGTCAAAATGGATCCTGTATTTAAAGGCTTCCAACCTTTTCCAATTACAGTGCCTTCAATTACTTTCATAAAATAATTTAAAAATTCTTCTTTTTTCTTAAAATTGTTGGAAGTGATGGCTTTTTTGCGGGTTCTGGAATTTACTAAATCAAACCACTGCCGCAATAACCTTATGAACCAAGCCAATGTTAAAGCTTCTGGTGGAATTTTTTTTTGGATAACTGCCGTTTCCAAGGCTGCAGCAGTTGTTAATGAAATAAACCTCATTGCATTGCCGACATGCATTTTTGAAAAGTGACCTGGGGTCATTATATCTTCTGTGAGATGATGTAAAGAACGAAGTCCCTTTCCAGTGTTTATTTCCATATCCCATAGGATTTTGATATATGTGGCATTTACTATATTAGAGGGCAAATGTTCCTCATTCACTATTTCAGGAGGCAGGTAAATTGCTGAATTCTGGAGAGCACTTTTCCAATTTTTTAGCAGATGAGGTGCATCAGCTTCAACATTTATTCTAGTGTCACAGCAACCAAAGCTGAATATTCTTTCACTTTTTGTTACACTTACACCAACAGAGGCCCATAGAGCCTTATTGTTACTACCCATATCCGAAGATACATTTAATACTTTTAATCCAATAGATTTAGAAGCTTCAATAACATTTACAATCAAGTTTTTCATATCATTTCCACTTGTACTGAGCCCAGTTATATGACAGGCCACCATTTGTTTCCAAGGTGTATTAAGACCACGGAGAACAACAGCCGTAAGATGATTTCCAATTTTTGTTACATCTCCAAGAGTAACTTTGCCAATAAAACATTTCTTTGACTTGTCAAAATCTAGATTACCACAAATTTCCATTTCATCGACCATTAGCGAACAATCTCTTTCAATTTCTGTCATTGATTCCACTTTTTTAACAAGTAAATTTAGCACAGATGTCAACAAACCAAACTAAACGGTTACAGCAGATATTCTTTTGTTCAGTGTGCTATATGATGGGGATGGATATCCAGTGCTATTTAAAAAAATGTATCCATTTTTGCCAAGACCAAATCTAAGTTTTAACCCCCTTAAAATTTCTTCATTACTCCACTTCTTAATCATTTTTCTGTCCTTTGTAAGGTTTTCAAATTGTTCTTTTGAAATGAATGTTCCTATTGCATTTTCCATACTCCTCATTTCATTTTCTAATTTATAAATTTTTTCCTTCAAGATCTGATTTTCATTTACTAAATCATCACTCAGTTTTTCCTAAAATTTTGTGTTTGCAATATTTGTAATTTCACTGTAATCTTTATTATAATACGCACCTGATTATTAGGTTGAGCTAAATTATAGGTAATTTCTTCATTTACAGTTGATTCAAATTCATTTATTTTCTGTCGTTTTTTATGTGGTTTATTATCTGTCGCAACATCCTCAACAGTTTCCGCTTCTCTCTGCAAAACATAGTAATAAATAAAAATATAAATCTACATGTACCTAATCGGGTTTTTATACTTTGTATGTGCTTTTTCTTGTCACATCTAACAATTTAGGAGGATTTGTGATCTTAAAAACAGTTGGAACTGCATTGGGTTTTAGATGTTTTTTTCCATCACTTCGATTTTTTTCAATCTGGCTGGCCTCAAAATGTTCCTAAAAATAGACAATACTTTAATTTGCTTACTTCCACTCAATCATACCTAGCAACTTACAGAACACAAACGATCATTTTGGGTTGGATTCCATTCTTTTCGCCGGCAATTTATCAACCACTGCTTTCTCCTTCCTGGATCGGCAGGGAATCTATAAAAATCAACATTCAATCAATAAATATATCATTTTAGCAAATACATGCCATATTAGCGAGAAAATAGAACATTTTATTTTGTTAATTTGTATTTAACCTTGATTTATGATGCATAAAAAGAAAGGTTAGAATTTACAGCAACACTCGATTTTTGTTAAAACTTATATTTAGGTACTTACCTGTAAAATCGGAAACCATTTCTAGAATGATTCGAGCAGTTGGGGGCCGAACAACCCGTCATTACGATAATTATCCGCACAAGAACATGCACTATTCTATTTCGACCGTGGTGTGACAAGGCGCGATTGGGCTCCGAAATGGCGGACGAGTCAGCTGTCTTATATAGAGTAGCTATAGTATAAATCATCAAATTATTGATATTTTTTTCTTGATCGGTATAAGTACCTAAATAAAATATTTCAGTTGATTTGTTAATTAAATCTGTGGTGCTTTTGTTTGATTGATCGGAACATAAAGATTGTTTATCACTAATTCAATTTCCCTATTTCTGAACGCAGTCCAAGAGCAATTTGGCATGATGACCAATGTGGCGGGCTCAAAGTTCCTGTTGTGAAACTGGTTTTTATTTTAATGTTGGTGATGATGATGATATATAAAATTTAATTTAGTAAAAATATTTTTGTAGACAATTAGATGACTTTTGTACTATTTAAAATAATAATGCACCATTTGTGATAATAGTAACAATAAGGATAGTTGTGTTTTTAATTTTTGATTTTCAAAAATAATATCAACATGACAACAGAAGAGAAATTCAATGCAGCTGTAAATGTAATTCGAAGTTTACCGAAAAATGGTAAATATATTTTTTATTTTTGATATTTTTACATTAATTTATTGAACATTGTATATTAGGTAATCAGAACATTATTAAAATTCCAGATGTACGATTTTTTTCATCAATTTCTTTTCAAAAATCGTACAATCTGAAATATTTTACCAATTCATTATACTTTTATGCAGATAGATTTTTGTTGTGTAAATAGGTTCACAGTTCAAGGCTGTTTTTAATTATCATTTGATCAATTATCGTTAATTGAAATAATGATTCTACCAATATTTTTGAGTACGTATATAATATAACAGGAAGTGTACCACAACATCAATTATTGGAGAAAGTGCAAGAAAAAGATTATATAATCATTTACTGGCACATTAATTCCTGTTTTCTTAAATTGCCTTTTTCTCTTTTGACGTCTAATAATAGATTTATTTCGCTACGAGAAACAGTTTCGAAATGGCTGTAAAAATTAGTAAAATTAATCTTTTCAAATTCGATTTTCTAAATTTGCAAATTCTGGAGAACATCGAAACATTATTGATACCAATTCGCATATAATTTTGTTGTATCATTCTAATATTTTGTTTTGCTTCCTTTGAATGCCCCAAAAAGGACCATATCAACCTAGCAATGACTTGATGTTGAAATTCTATGGTTATTATAAACAGGCAACAGAAGGTCCATGTACTGGTCGTCGGCCAGCTTTTTATGATTTGGTAGGACGTGCAAAATATGATGCATGGAAACGTTTAGGGAATATGTCAAGATCCGAAGCGATGGCTAAATATGTTGATGAATTACATAGGTATTATATATACTATTAATATTATTATCATATATATTGAAATTATTTATTTCTATTTCAGTATCATTGAGACTATGAGTTATTCGGATAAAGTAGCCAGTTTTCTTGAAGCACCTACAAATGAATTAGATTCGATCAATGCAAATGATTTAGAATTGATTGCTGGTGATGTTATTGATCGATTTAGATCACATCCAAATTCACCATTTGGTAAATTATTTAATTTCATTCATGAAGAAAATCTCATAAGTCGAGAGTCGAAAATTTGTTTGATACGTGCAAGATTTGTTCTCATCGGGTCAAGAAATTGCAATGATAGGGTGAAATTATTGCCTCTATGTCTACCTCTTAGAGTATTTGAACGGAAAAATAATTAAGTGGTGGATGTTGTAGAGCCATATAAAGAGGAGATATTTACTAGTCTTAATTAGTTGCTAAATATAAATATAAATATTTTGAAAAATACTTCAAAGATATTTATAGGAGGGTCTTCAGAGACTATTTTAGCAAAATTAGAACCTTGTAGCTCATTTAGAAGTCGGTTAAAAAACGCTCGTTTTGGATAAAGTCATGCTTTTGAAAAACGAGCTACATACATACTCAAAACGATTAATAAGAGTGACTCGAGGACCCTTCCAACATTAATTTTTTTCTCTCCATTGCATCATAGAAAAAATGCCGAGACATTTTCTCCCGCTCCAGAATAAAATGGAGCAAAACAAAAAAATCAATGTTGGGAGGAGCTTGGAGATATTATAACGATAGGTAGTTTAACGTGTATAACTCGAGCGTTTTATGACCAACTTCTAAATGAGATACGAGGTTCTAATTTTGCTAAAATGATCCCTAGACACCCTCCTATAAATTCTTCAAAGATTTTTCGAATCGCTCGCCAACTAACAAGATTTAAACACGAATCGTTTACATTTAGATTTTCGTCCCTGTATACTATGAAAAATTATTATTTTGTTTAATAACCCCCATTTTAACTCAATTTTTGAATACCTTCCCATGCAAATTAACAAGGTAATTTTTAAGAAAGAGGGTTTTTATGCAATATCTTTTTTCAATCTTTAAGATATTATGAAAGAAAATCATTTAATTATTGAACTTTTTCAGCATCACGAGAAGCTTCACCAACACGTACTAACGAAACAACAACAATATCACCAATAAATCCATCAGAACAATTTTCTGATCACAGTGACGATGATGATGAGTATATTGATACAATTGAAGTAAATCCAATTTTAATTTAATATACCTTAATTAATAACAAAAAAATGTTTTAATTTTAAATTTGCAGTATCCAGAGACTAGAAGATATTATGATTTACCTAATGGTACAGCACATGTATCAAGAATACGACAAAAATCATCTCAATCATCAAATCATACGGATATCTCTATTGAGATAACAAAGGCTGTGCAACATTTACAAACAGACATTGAAAAATTATCAACGAAAATTACAATGTTGGAACGTACAAATAATACGAAACAATTAAATCGAAATACTGGTATTTCATTCCAATTGTTTATATTAATGATTGTATGGCCATTTGTGGCAAATTTTATAATGAATCGTTATGTATTTAATAGGAGAAACTAGTTAGTTGAAATCGTTTCTATATTTCGGGCAACTTACAATAAAACGGTGTCTTAATTTTATCGACTTCAGAATTTAAACAATTCTAAATTGCATTTATGCTAATTTTTCTATTATGGCTGGGTTATTTTATTTTAAATAAAATTGTTATCTGTAAGTTAATTATCGTTTATTTAAAAATATGAAGACAAATTAGAAAAATCAACAGATTAAAATTAGTTTTTTAAAACAAAGTTAATGGTATAAATATAAAAGATTAAAATGAATAATATTCAAAGTGCCGGATTATCTTGAAAATCATAATTTCGTCGTATTGGACTTTCAACCTCTTTTATAGATGAATAAATTTTTGTACCAGGTGTTGAAGTATATTTTGTTCCTCGTGATAATCTTGTACTACGTCGTACTGGTGTGATTACAAATTTCTTATCAACATTATCAATATTACGATTCTTTAATGTACGTTCTTTAACAGCAAATTGTATAATACTTGATTTGAATACATTCCGTGCATCTTTTATAATACGTTGACGTTCATGATTACTATTAATTTGTTGTTTTGTTGGTGTTATATTTAAAAGACTAAATTTCTGTAATAAATTCTCCAATGACTCATCAACGGAACGTATCTCAGCACCTTGAATTATAGCATTTTGATAACATTCAACAGCTGTTGTTATATTGCCACGTGATTGTTCAATTAACGCCCTTAATTCCCAATAATCAGGTTCTTTATGTAATTTATTATATTTCTGTTCAATTAGATGTAACCAAATTTCGCATTGTTCAACCGGATAGCCATCAGTTAATAAATTTTGTAGATCGATTAAGATTTCTTTTGAAATATTCTCCAAATTCTCGTCTATCTCATCATTAATAACAATTTCAATATTTTCTTTATTTTCATCATCATCATTAATTTGTTGATTTTGTTGCAGATCTCTATCAATTCCAAAACATTTCAAATGTTGGAAATCATTCATAGTTCTACCACGTTTTTCCAACCATTCAGCTAAACGTTTTTGTAAATTATATGGTGCTGGGGTTGATGTGAATCCAAATAATGTATTTCGATTATTCTTAATATTAATTGTTGCTGGTGTTTTATTATTGATAACACTGCGGCGTTGATAAGCTGACGGTGTTTTAAATGTTAAATTGTGTTCTTCAACAACTGGTGATATTTGTGGTGGTGCTGCCATTTTTTTCTTCTCCATATTTCGAATTTCTTCAAATGATTGTGCTTTATCAATTCGTTTAAAACATTCTTCTGGTTTATCATTGATACGTTTACCGTTCTTTCGATCGATGTGTTGAGCTGATAATGATCGTCTAATTGGTTTTTGTTTAACGGTTTTTACGGTTAGATTCTTTGGAGGATTCGTCTTTTGTTGTTGTTGTTGTAAATCTTTAATTTTTGTCTTTTTAGATGCCTGTTCTATATTCTGTTTGATATAATCGATTTTCTTTGCTTTCGCAACTGGTAATTTTGTTGATGATAAGAATTGTTGTGAATGGTGGAACATACTTGTATTACTAGTGCTGACATGATGCTTGCCTTTGTCCACATTTAATTTCTTACCATTTTTACTGTTATCATTAATCACCATCGATTTTTCTCCATGAATAGATTGTAGTTTTCTACAAGACGTACCATTCTCTTGTTGACGACTATCATTATTTCTATGTTGTACTGGTGTTGTAGTCTTTTTATCACCAAATTGATTAATATATGATTTTAATTTATGATCCAACAAATTACCATCTTTACTCGATTTTATTGTTGTCAATTTATTTAAATTTTGTATGCCCAATTCTTTTGCTAATAATGGATCAGCTTTCAATAGGCGTATACGACTTGTTAAAGTTTCACGAACTGGTGGTAATGGTTGTTTTCTTCTAATTGATGGTTTCCTAAATAGACCATTGTCTTCTTTATTTTCCATATTATTGATAAAATAATTAATTTAAAATTTAAACAAAATTTAAGAAAATTAACAAGAACACAAACACAGATAGATATTTAAAACGTCTATAAAAGTCAAATTCAAATCATCAACCGTTTTTTTAGAAAGAAATACACGATCAAGCCATTGTTAAGATACGTATAAGTCTATCTCTATTTAGGACACAGTATGTTTTAGTGCGCATGTGAGAGATTGGATAACCAATCACAAAACATACAAGTTTTATACAGTATGATCTATCTAAATGGACTTTAACTGTGTAATTTTATTGTAATATAGAGTATGCAACACAAAATACACATTCATACACGAAATTTAAAAATCAATTAGATTCATATTTACACTTACCTGACCATTACATAAACACACATACGCAAATCTTACAAGTAGCTAAAAAGTACCTAAAACATTTTTTTACATATTGACTACCTACAATCTACTGGGAAAAGTACCTAACAGGTACTTTTAACGTTTTAACGTTTTAACGTTTGTTTGCAGTTGCCTATTATTTTAGTCTACGTTTCGACTTTAATTGTAAAATTGGGAATTCCCATATCCTGAGTTTAAATTTCAATTAATAAAAAAAAGTTTGCATACACGTAGATCACGAGCTAAAAAAATGTGGTACTTACTACTTATTGTTAGCTGCATCTCTGCCCCTGTCCAAAGTGTTTAGCTCAATTTTTGAAATCTGTAACATTGTCCAAAATGATGATTTCCGGGGCCCCTTGAAATATTAATTAAATTTCTCGTCATCTAATAGAAATTTTATAAGCATAGATCATGTAGAACAAACATCCGATATTTACACGTCTAGTAATTTTTCAGTTAAATAAAAACTCAATTAGATTCGTGTATGGATGACTTTAGCCCTATGTTGTTTGTATTGTAGCGCTACAAATAGTTATTTCAGTCTGTTGTGCGCATGCGTTTTAAGAATTCTGTCAAACGACGTCAACATTTGACATTTGATAATAGTAAGTGGTGTGGTGAGGTGATGTGTAACAATATTAACAACATACATTTAATAAAATCGCCATTGTGGAAAAGTCCAATATAGAAGACACACGTGTTTGTGTTCCTCTTTGGATACATCTTGTGTTGTGTGTTTATTTTTTTTTCGGATTTTCTTTTTCCGTTTATTTTTTTGCTCGACAAAAAAAATTATGTTTATAAGTGCCATAGAGGCAATTAATTCAGATTCAAATAGTAAAGACGAAGCCATGCCAGCTATATTAAGTAGTAGTAGTAGTAGTAACTTTAAAAGTAATAATACGTAAGTAAATAATTAATAAATAAGAATTTTAATCAGAAAATTTAATAAATAAGGTTATATCTGATATCTACAAGATGAAACAGCACTGCCGCCATCTTGTATTTAATGCGATTATTTTTATTATGATTATTTTCCAATTAAAACTAAATTAGATAAATGTTCAAAGAAAAAAAGAAAGACATAGAGTAATCATGGGTGTAATTTCCATTAAAACAGCATGGATTTATTGCATCCCAAAAACTGAAAGATAAGAATTAATTCTTTCTAGAATATCCTTTGTTATTTCAACATCACATCATAATATAGTCGACCATATAAAATAACTGTCTATATTGTTTTAAGAAATTTCATTCACTATTTAGTTGGTTGTTTGTTTATTTGATAAACCTATACTTATTTGACCTAGTACTTTTCCATTTGATTTCAAATTGTCATAATAGTTATAATAATTGCTGAATGTTTATCACAATATTTTTGTTTATATATCGATATAATAAAAAAAATATTACATTTAGAAGAGAGAGATAGATTAGCGAGATAAAAATACATTTTTGCCTATAGCAGGGTATATTAAAACGGTCAATTTTTTCTTATTGAGGCTCAGTTCGAGATTACCACTCTTGTTCTGCGTATCGATGATTTATTATTAAAATAGAATAATGGCTCCTATTAGTATTATTGAACCAATTCTTAATATTAATAAGCAAGTATTTTGAGTTTTATTATTATATTTTTAATTAATTGGTTTTTTTATTATTTTTTAGCAATATGTTGAGTAGTAAACGTTCATCAACAACAATAACTTCATCTTCAACTACCGGTGCCGGTGACACCAATTGTTACAACATGTCTTTGGGCGCCGGGCCTCTGTGGTGGTCCTGATGCCCCTGGGGAGACCAGGGGCCAGTCGCCGCCACCATTGCGACTAATTTTCCGTACTGCCCGTCAACCTTGGGATGCTGTGTTGCGTGGTCGTACATTATTTGTGGCATTACCACCACATGTACTACCGGAGGGTTCCCGTGAGGCATTTGTGGCATTACTTGAAGCTGCTGAAGAACAATTAAACTGCGAACATGTCATTGTTGTATGTATTAATCAATTATCATTAATTATTTTATTATTATTATTATTGTTTGTATTAGGTATTTTCATCAGATCGTCCAGATCGACAAGTTTTGATAAGAACATTCATGTTCTTGGGATTTGCAGTACTATCACCAACTTCACCACTATTGCCGCCAACTTTATCCTCCGGATACGTGTGCATGTTGTATAATATTGAGTAATCGACCCCCAGAACAGCCTCGGATCCCTTTTGTTTATCCATCTATTAATAAGCTTTCTATTCTATAGAATTTATCTTGTATTTAAAGTTAAAATTTAAAGTCGTTGATGGAAAAAAGACTATTAGTTATGGTTTATGTTCGATATTGTGTGTCATATATGGCCTATTATAGTTTTAAAGTTTTCTCTAACTATAGTTTTTTGTTTGTTTTGTTTTTGTAAGTTTAGATGTTTTGCAATTTTAGCTAACTAGTATTGTGGATAAACAAAAGAGACGATTGGATGTAATTCCAGTTGAAATTAGTTTATACAGGTAGTACGGAATACTTGTCCCCTTATTCTATATTTAAAAACATATGTAAAAAATTCCAAAAAAAATAATAAAATGTTTGAGAAAAATCCCAAAAAAATATTGTAGTTTAATCTCACTTATTAACAATTTTAAAATACTTTTATTTAGTGTATTTAAATAGGCCCACTTATGATTAAAATTGACTAATTTTGTTTTTCTTCCCTTTGAATATTTTGTCTTAATTATTAATTTAGGTGTGTCATTCTGTTTTTGATTCATTCCATCATTCAATTTTAATCAAGTGAATAAAATCATTATTTTGAATATATTTTGTATTAATAATAATAAAAATACCAAACATTTAAAATCCAATTTAAATTTAGAACAACTAAAACGCAATAACCATAAACATACGTCATTGTGATCTGTGTTATTTACGTTGAGCAACATAAATGAGAGCTTATCAGTAAATATAAATACGAATTTATAATAAAGACACGTGGTTTAATTGTTTCTAATTATTATAAAAAAATCTTAATTACAAGATAAGTTTAATTGTAGATAAAGTGGAGTTATAGCTATTGTTTTGGTAACAAAATTATTTTATATTTAATAACATTGAATTTTTATTTAAAATTGGCATACGATTGAAATACGTCAATGTACTTAACAGCGGCTTCATATAAAAATCTAAATTGCACCTGAAATAAAACTGTTTACAAATAAAGATGATACAATAAACAATAAAATACTTCATCATGTATGAATTGGCGACGATTTTGGCGTATTGTACGGACAGCATGGCAAACATCACAATTCTGTTCCAATTTCATTTTTTCAATTATGAAACACATAGCAACGTAAATTCCACAGGCTGTAGCACCATCACTAGAACACATTCAATTGAATTTTTTCATGAATAAATACCGTGTGTCCCACTTAACTGTGACTAGTTATGATGATAGGCCTCGTTGTTTAGCGAGCGATTCTAAAAAATATTTCAACGATTTGTAGGGTGGTCCCTGGAGATCATTTTAGCAAAATTAGAACCTCCTAGTTTATTTGAAGTTGGTCAAAAAGACTCGTTTTTGACAAGATTATAATTTTCAAAAACGATCTACACGGTAAACGATCAAGAATGATTCTAAGACCATATCAACATTAATTTTTTTCGTTTTTTTCCATTGCACTTTAGAAAAAATGCGAAATATTCCCACCTATTCCAGAATAAAATTATGAAAAACGAAAAAAATCAATGTTGGGAAGATTCTCGAGTCATTCTAAGTCGTTTTGCGTGTTTAGTTCGTGATTGAAAACTTCTAAATGAGCTACGAGGTTCTAATTTTGCTAAAATCATCTTCAGCTACCACCTACCCTCCTAAAAATCCTTGAAATATTTTACGAATCGCTTGCTAAATAATGAGAGTAGCCATAAGATTTGGCCATACTTAAGTGGGATACACGGTATACATACAATTGGCAATTTGAAATAATGTTTTAATTCAAATTGCCAGTTCTGTATAATGTAAAGTGAGTAGGAAATTACTAGCAGGTAATCACAACTTTCTCCGATCGTCTGCATAACAAATCGGATTCATCCCAAAATGCTAGGAAATCATCGATTGATTTCGGTAGTTTTTGTTTCGGTGGCCAATTTTTCATCGAAATTAAATCAACAATAATTGGTGTTGTATCATTTAAGCGTTTATTGTTGATATGAATTGTTATAACATCATAACAATCAATTGAACGAACATTTATGTGTTTCAGGTGTACGAAATCGACTGGTTGAATTTCTGGATTCTCTTTCGTTGGCCAAAATTCACAGCAAGTCTACAATTTGGATAATTAAAAAAAAATTCATAATAGTATATTAAAAAACTAGTTTCAGAAGTCGACAATTCCTGCACGAGACCCAGTTTAAAAAATGAGCGTCCCAGAGCGAGTTTTTTAATGGTCGAGCACAGGAATTGACTTCTGATACGAGTTCTTTATACCATTTTTTCTATTTTGCACCCTTTTGTACCCTTATTTAATAAAAATTGAGCTTTTGAAATTTAGGGAATTTCGCGGCAGTTGGTATTAACTAGAGCGACACTTTAAAATTGTTCGATTGTTTTATCTTCTGCACTTCCTCGATTGTTTATATTCAAATTCAGAAACAATCACAAATGTGAGTGGCAATAATAATAGGAGTGCGTTAACAGGTATTAAAGCACTTCTTTTGTTATATTAACAAGGCTATTAAAGGCGCAAAATAGAAAAAAATTATAATAAGAAAAAATACTTTATCGTTAGTATCGATTGTGTTAAGTGATACAATCACAGTAACATTATTCTCAATGATTAATCGCCAAAAATCACCAACAGTATTCGGTAGTGGTTGTTGTGTAACAATGAAACGTCCAGGACTTCGGAAGGCATCAACTTTAACAGCATTTATATACGATGATGTTTCATCATTGACCGGATAACGGGTCAGATACACTCTGCCTTGGATTTCTGTCAATAAAATAATGTCAATTGATATACGAATTACACCCAACTCTTTTTTACACGGCTTTTTTTTACACGATTTTGAAATAACACGGTTAATTTATTGTTCTTACATAACTCCCAAATTTTTTTTTCAATTCTAATTTTGTTAGTGTAATCAGAAGTCGGTCGGTTTATGCTCACACATGTGTTAGTGACTTGGTCTGCATCATGGTTTGTACAGAGGCAGCCAAAAAAGAGACCACTTTGCGTGAGGCTGTGTAAGTCAGGCTAACGAAGGTCTGTACAATATCTGGCAGGTCAGAATTGGGAAAGAAACATATTCAACTAAAAATTGTAGGTGGAAATAAAGGTGTTCTTTATTTACAGAGTCTTACATAACCGCACTCTTCTTCCCTTTGGCATGGAGAAAGCTTGGTTTACACAAATAAAAGAACGGGTATTTCTAGTTCAGGAATCGTCACATTTTCCATACACCTAGCTGTACTTATGGACTGAATTATGAGTTATGTACATATATCAATTTTATTTTTATTTTTTGTAATAAAAACGAATTGTTTTTGTGTTATAAATATGTACTACTATTTTTTTTTTGGAAAATATTTAGTTTTTTCATCTTACACGATTTTTTAAAATTGTGGAACATATCCCCATATTTGCCATATGTTGCATGTATTTTTTTGCACGGATTTCTAACGAAACGTATCTATCATGTAAAAAAAGACTTGGGTGTCTAGCATGAATGCAGATTTTACCTGGTGTGATTTCTTGGATGCGATTCTTTGCTTCAACAATTGGTGGTGCCTCATCTATTTGACTCACCGTATTCATTGCCTGATCTTGCCATGATGTTCTTTCTAGATAGTTCATTTGTATTTGAATTTTGTTCTCTTTTAATAACCGATCTACTATTGTTTCAATTTCATTGCATGGTATACTTGTGTGCATTCCAACTAAACATTCTAAAATCACTAAATGTGCTAATTTGTATTGTTCGAAATTATCGACAAGATTCGATCGTTGGCTACGTATCATTTCTAATATATTCAAGACATCGATGGCACCTTCACGGGCTGCCATTCGTAATGCTATATCGCATAGAATGATTGTACCAGTCCGGCCGACACCGGCGCTAAATAAAAGAAATTAGTTGTACTATAATAGGATTCATTACAGTATAGTTTTGTTACCTGCAATGTACGACAACTGGTGATCGTGAGTTGTTGGGTATTTTTAGCATTTCCTGTAAGAATGGTACTAGATTTCTTGAATACAATGGTACGCCATGATCCGGCCACGTCATAAAATGTAATTGTTTCACCTTAAAAATATAATTATTTAAAAGAAATTGATAGAGTTGGAATTCTTCAACATATTTACTTTACGTTGTTCATTGTCTTTACTTATTTGAAATTCTCGCATTTCATAATCTGCAAGTACTCTATTGGAGAGATATTGTATGTGGATATCTTCGAATTGTAATTGTTCGTTAATATCAGGCCAATATTTTTCAACTTTTTTCTAAAGTATAAAATAGAAAAAATGTGTATTTTTGATCGATTATAATAATTAAAGAAAGAGTAATTTGTATACTTTGCCATTCTCGTAGACATTAGCCAACATCACAATATATTCAGAATTCTTTTGCCAAATCATACGCCAAAAATCATAAAGTGTATTCGATTTGGGTCCTTGAGTGGCGATATAGGCCCTTGCTACTTTATAGCCCTAAAGTTTGATAAAAATAGGCATGAGGAAAATAAATAAATGAATAAATATATTATGTAAGTACAAGGTGAAATCGAATTGCCTTTAAACACGCATACCTCACTATCTCTACGTGGTATAGAGTATGTACAATCAACATATTTTGAAGGGCCAAAAGGAACCAATTTTTTTTCAGAAATTGACCAAAACTGCAACTACTATTTGATAATCGCTGGTTAAGTACTACCCTATCGTAATTTTGTTGTCGAGAGTTGGTAAGAAAGGAATCCGGATAACACATCTCGAGTTTCCTTTTCATTGAACTACCCACAAGTCTTAATAAGATATTTATTGAACACAACACATACTTTAAACTCACCCTGTATGATTATAAAGACTCTATGTAGCAGGGAACACTGCACGTTTTGGGACTTTCCGAATAGCGCCCATAGCTGGGTCTGCAGCTGTTTGACATTTCCGATCGGCACTGAATGCACTAACTGTTTTGTATAGTCCCACAAAAATATGAATAGATGAGTGGTATTAAATCTGTTGACTATATACAATTATTTATCCTTAAGATTGTTCTATTCCAGTGCCTCCAAGAATGTTGGGGAAATTTTCAAAGCCTTCCTTCTCAAAACGGGGTTATATTTAATAAATATAACCCCCGGTTAACCGCCCTAATAGATTATACAAATCGATTTAGTTTTTCGGGTCCTACACGAGATTTAAAGGAATTTCGATTTCACCCTGTATAATCGAAACTTACATCAATATAATTAGCATTTATATAATCAGAATATTGATCTCCATGGATCTTATCAAGGATAACTCTCGAATGATCATCTAAAGAATAGAATTTAGAAAAAAATATTAAATATTATGGAATATTTGATAATACTGACATGAAATTAGATTATTGTAGCGATTCTTCGATTTGTTAACTTTTAATTCGCCATAACTACAACTCTTTACTTTGCCACGTGGGAATAACTGGGAAAAAATTACATTTAGTCATGAATTTTTATAAATACAGGGCGTCGCAACTATTTATAGGCGGGGAGTACTCGCTACTAATCCCTTATTTAGCAGAATGGGAGAATTGTTATAAAAACTTGAAAATAGATGAACACTTTTGACTTTTGAAAATTCTACTATCAATTGAGCACAGAAATAGTGTTTTCCGTTTTTTTAAATAATTTTTCTTTGCAAAATGAAAAAATTCAAAATATTAAGGAGGCTCAATAATTGGATGACACTTAAACCACAACAATAGTAACGCTGAAAAAGTTGGTAAGGAGAAAGAAAATTTGAAATTTTAAACTAGCAAATAAGTAAAAATTATCAATAAACGTTGAAATTTTGAACTTTAACTGATCGTATCAAGTGGTGCTCGAAAGAAATATCATTTATAACTAAAACTCAAATTTCGCAACTTTTTCCTCGAAATTTTATAATTAAATCATATGAGGTGTAAAAGTACCTATGGCACTTTTACTTGCTACATGCGTCTTTCAAGTTTTTATAACAATTACTTTATTCTTCTCGTAAATAAGAGAATAATTGAGACACCCTGTATTAGAAAAGTATGTAGGGAAGAAATTACAGCATGTTGTCGTTCCAATTCACCATTCTCAATAGATCTTTTCACATAATCTTCAAAGTCGGTAATTTTGATTCGTTTACTATATTTCCACTCCTTCATCAACATTTCAGGATTATTTTCTTTCGACTATCACAAAAATTTTGATTAGTATACATATAAATACAGGGTTGCTGTGGTAAATATAACAAATTCGTCTGAAACTCCTATTAGTTGGCGGGAGATTCGAATAATAGTTAAAGGATCTTTAGGGTGGTTCCCAAAAAAATTGGTGTAATCAAATCTAACTCTTGAATATGCAGCAAGGTCCACGAGTCTTATTCAACTCTCAAAAGTATTAAAGTTTTCTAATATGTTCGTAACATTTGCAGTCCGAGATTGACCGTGAAACATTGAAACGCAAAAATCCTTCGCCTCCTTGTGTCCATCATTGTTTCTCCCATTAGTTTTTAGTTTAGTATCAACTTCAAAACCAGTGTGTTCCTTAACCGTCGATCCGGGAACCGATATGGGCTCGCAAAAGAATTTTACACATCTCAAAAAGGAATATTTTCTTACCCACGACACATTATTTAAGAATAAATTACGAGGATCCACGAGTCATTTCAAGTCATTTTACGTGTACAGCTGACTGGTGAAAATTTCGACATTGCCGGAAAGAAGTCGTTTTTGACCAACTTGCAAATGAGCTACGTGGTCCTACTTTTGCTAAATTGTTCTTTGGGGACTACACAAAAAATCCATAAAGTATAATTCGGATCGTCCGCCAACTAATAGGAGTTTCATACGAATTTAGTATATTTACAGCAGCAACCTTGTATTTGCAGCATCTTACTTTTTAATTAAAGAATTGTATTTTATGATAGAATTGAAATATTTACCGGCTTTTTTTCAACTGGTATTATAGGCTTTTGTGCAACAATCGGCTTAATATCTGGAGTATGGGTCAGTTGTAAATCATCATCATCGCTTTTTTCATCTAGAAATTATCAAAAATTCTGTTACGATTTCGTCAATCTAAACTTCAGATCTCATGACGAAATCCGCAATTTTAGATATATTTTTCAATCATATCTTACCTGTTTCTTTTTTATTAACCATAAATCTTTGCTTCAAACTATCGAGATTCGATTGGAGCGATTTCCGTTTACTGTAAATCAAATTTAAAACAAGCCCTCTCTTTAATCATTGTAATTCACGCCGGACGAAAAGTTTTTATAGCAACTCCAATTTTTTGGCGAACGATTCAAAAATATCTCTAAGATTTCTAATAGGGTCTTTAAAGAACATTTAGCAAAATTAGTACCTTGTAGCTCACTTCAAAGTTGGACAAAAAATTTTGTTTTGGACAAGGTCGCGATTTCCAAAAATAAGATAAAGAGCCTTTGAACATTGTTTTTTTTTTCGTTTTTCTCCATTGCATTCTAGAAAAAATGCAAAACATTCCCACCTATTCCAGAATAAAATTAAGAAAAACGAAAAAAAAATCAGTTTTGTTAGTATGTTCGAGTCGTTTTGCGTGTTTAATTCGTTTTTGAAAATCGCGACATCTTCAGAAACGAGTGCTTTTTGATAAACTTCCAAATGAGCTACGAGGTTCTAATGTTGCTAGAATATTCTCTAGAGATCCTCCTGTAAAGTCTTAAAATATTTTTCGAATCGCTCGGTAAATAATGGAGTTATCATAAGAATTGTATTTCCATAAATGGCATAATTGTAAAAATGGTGGATGCGCCGGGTTAACAATATTACTTACGTTACGATAAAAACTATGATCAATATTAGTATCAAACACAATAATATCGATACGATTATCTGTATTTTATCGACACCTTCGATATCCACAATAGTTGGTACAACTTCCGAGTAAATTCTTGATCGCAATTTATTCTTGTATTGATTGATTAAAATCACTGTAATTGTGTACTGTTGTGTACTAATTAATAGATCACTTTTCGAGTCTTCTTTAATGAGAAATTCTTCATCATTTTTTGTTATAATATGTTCAGTAATAATACGATGAATTTCTAAATCCATCTCAGGCATCCTATCAAGTATACGTCGTTCGATATTCGAATGATTTCCATTTGAAATCAATATTTTAACAGATGAGTTCACCAATTCTGGCTGTTTTGCATGGTAAATCTTTAGTTTTATTGTAGAATTAATAAAATCAATTTGTAGATTTGATCTTAAACTAGGTATAGGTGGTGGACTTGTATCGATTATCGTAACATAATCGCTCTCCAAACTATTTTTCGATGTCATCCTGACTCTATATTGGCTCATTGTCATAATTGGTGATTCAATCTATAAAAAAAAAATAATTACAAAATTTTAATTTGAATTTATTATAATAGACCTGATACGAGTAAGATGAATTGTATTGGTCTTTATTGTAGGAGATCTTTGCAGTAATTGGTGCTATTTGCGGATTCTCTAACTGTATCAAAAAAGTCGTCAATTGTCCGCTTGTAAAATTCGGATGCTTCCACGATACGATCAAATGATCATCAACAGTCCAATTTAGCGTTAAACCATAAGGTGGATCAGGCTCTACAAAATTACATTATTATCATTGAAATTTACCAGAATAAGATCCATACTTTCGATTTTTAAATATTTTTCAATCCTCTTTATTTGACTGTAATCAACCGGTTCGATGTTTCTAGCTGAAATCTACTAATTCACACGAAAATAATCGTTTATTTCTCTATAAATTCTTTACATACACACCTGAAATGAGTAGTCTTTGTACAATTGTAAATTATCGAATGTTATACAATAATAATCCGGCCAAAATCGACATTGATTTGTTGATTTCTTGATAATCTCTGTCTGTTGTGTTATCCATCGTCGATACCCTTTAAAAAATGCAACAATTAAGAAATCTTGGAAGATTCCAGTCGGCGGATATGGTTCTTTTAAACGTAAAGAAATCGATGTTGTATCCGTTTCATAAATCGATTCATCGAAATAATTATAAGGTCCTAGAATTTATTTTTTGAATAATTTTACAACAAAACTATAATGAAAATTATTACTTTGTTCTTTTGTCGTGAATGTAGTGATCGGTTCGAATTTTCGACATTGATTTCGACAAAAATAAATGTCAAAATAATAAGTTGAATATGGTAATAAATTTGAAACATTCACATCGAATCTATAATCTAATTGGTCTTTATTTCGTGTTGAATTAGTACACCATTCATTGATACAAGAACCGTTCAATTTCATTGTTAGTTTACCATGAATTAATTTACAATCAGCTGGTGGATTGAATTTTATTTGTACACTATTTGTTGTCGGTGTAATCCTTAGAATATTTGGTAATTCTTCTTTCGTTACAATTTCTGATTCTTCAGTATCGATCTGTATATCTTGGTAATCACCGATTAATAGTGTAACAGCCGCAATTTTTATGATATACTTCGAATATGGTTGTAGATCATTTATTTTAATTGTTGTAGTATTCACTTTAATTGTCGATATTTGTGTTGGTTTATTCGTTGGATTATTGCAGCCTTTAGACAGAATATACTTCAACAAAAAAATGATGATTATAGAATGTTTGTTTATTAATTATTTTATTATAAATCTACCTCACAAATTATTTGATAATAACGAATATTACCACGTTCGTATTTCGGTTTATTCCATTGTAATTCGATTGTTGTCGATGTCTTTGATAGTATCGTTAAATCAGTGATTTGACTAGGTTCTGTAGGTTTTTTAAAAAAAATTTAAATAGACAGTAATTAAACAATTATTTAAGAAAACTTACGTCCTTCTAATGTTTTAAAAACAACAATTAACGGTGCAATATTACCACAATTCTCAATTAAAATCCGATAATCGGAAAACGGTTGTAGATTATCAGCCAAGTATGTGTTGGTTTCTAATCTTATGGTTTCAATTCTTCTACTGATTGTAATTCGACAACTTTGCATCTTACAACTAGTTTTATCCGGCTGGAATATTTAAAATAGTATTGTATTTTGCTTCCAACCGTTATTTTTTTGTTACGGTTCAATTAAAAAAAAATATGGGTTCAGTTCCGGTTTCGTTCTTGCACTAATTACGTTTTTTTTGCAAAATCAGTCAAATTAATTAATTTTAATAGCTGTGAATGACAAGTTCTAAATGCTTGTTAAATCACTTAATTTTCAAAATTTATTTTTAAACGAGCTTCATGTCCTTTACCTTTAAAAAAAATTGCTCCAGTTATCGGAAAACTAACACAGAAAGCTAGAAAGCTAAAAAGCTAGAAAGCTTTTTCAATTTTTTATCTAAGTTTTAGCCTGTTATGAAAGAAAATGTACGAAAAAACAGGGTCCAAGAGCTTCCTCTGCCAAAGATAGAAGAAATGAAAACAAAAAAAAGAGAGAAAAAGATCGTATTAAATGGTATAACTGAACCGAAAAAAACACGGTTTTTTTTCCGGTTTTCAGTTCGGTTCCGGTACGAAGCTCTGGTATTTTGTGACAATACCTCGTGTCCGCTCTAAATATGGACAATTTTAACGAAACTCCTAGTAGTTGGTGGACGATTCGAATAATACTTTGAGGATTTGTAGGCTGGACCCTAGAGAACATTTTAACAAAATTAGAACCACGTAGCTCATTTTTAAGTCGGTCAAAAAATGATCGTTTTGGACAATATCGCAATTATTAAAAACGAACTAAACATGCAAAACGACTAAGAATGCCTCGGAGTCCTTCCGCACATTGATTTTTTTTGTTTTTCTCCATTGTATTCCAGAGAAAATACAAAATATTTTCACCTGTTCCAGGTTAAAATGGCGAAAAATGGAAAAATCAATTTTAATAGAATCCTAGAGTCATTTTAAGTCGATTTACGTGTTTAGCTCGTTTTTGAAAATTGCGACATTGTCCAAAACGATCGCTTTTTGACAAAATTCCAAATGAGCTACGAGGTTCTAATTTTGCGGAAATATTCTCTGGGGTCCACCCTAAAAATTCTTAAAGTATTACTCGAATCACTCACCAACTACTAGGAGTTTCGTTCAAATGGTCCATATTTAGAGCGGACACCCGGTATAATAGAGACTTACTAAGATCTCAATGGTTGCCGATACATTGCTTGGAATGACTTGGATATTGTCTTCCGTAATTTCTAAGAAAAATCAATAATAAATCATTTTGTTGTAGATTTGAATCAAAATTTACCTCGACAGATTGTTTTACATGTAGTCTCACGAACATAACTATCATCATCTGTATATTCGTTGAATTCATCGAGTAATACCGATCGTATCGAATATTTCGTATCTGATTGTAAATCATCGATAAGTATCGAATGTGTATCACCGAAATCGAATCGTTGAATTTTCAACCATTCTTTACCATTATCAGTAGAATTCTAAAAAAATCTCAATAAATCAAATTAATAAACGATGGTTTTTTTGTCGAATTACCCGATACTGTATTTCATAGTATTTAGGTTCATTTTTTTCATAAACATCTGAAAGTAATGTGAAATCGTCTTGTTGTACCGTACATGAATTGTAAGAGATATCTTGAATTATTGGTGGATTTTTCAAGATAGCTCCAGCATCGGCTGTAATTTTTATTATTAAATGATTTTCAAACTACAGGGTGTCCCGTAAGTCGCACATTTCCCGCTAAGGGGCAGTTAGGGGATGAAATTCTAAGACAAAAACTCCTCTACTATTTTTTCATTTGACGCACAGGTAATTAGTAATTAATTAAATGAAGTAGCCAATCAGGTGCTTTCTTTGTTTGAATGGTTGTCGCGCCAGCTTGCTTAATGGCACGTTTCCCACGTTCTACCGTCAAGACTCTTTCCTTCTCTCTTTTTATCGCTATATCGAGCAGCTGATTGGTTAGATGATTTAATTAATAACTAATGAAAAATGAAACAATGGTACAGGACTTTTCACCTTAGAATTTCATCCCCTATCTGCCCCTTAGCAGGAAATGCGCGACTTACGGGACATCCTGTAGATTAGATTAAATTGTAAAATTACGTATATCGCAACGTTCCCCTTTGAAACCTTGTGTACACAACGTACAACTACCATCGATTGTGTTACAATTACTTAGACAATTACCGCAAGATTTCTGACAGTTAACTCCATATTTACCATAACGACAAGCTACAATTTGATGTTGTAATTAAAGGGCTTTCGGACATACCTACCTACTCGATTGAGCGTGCGAAAATTGTCAATTTCCAAACAGCGATATCTCGCTTGTTTTTTAAGATATTGGGAAAAGTAAACGTGCGTTTTATGGAGCATTTCAAGGTCCATGACGCCTATCTGCTAGGAAATCCGTTTCGAGTTAGACCATGTTTGTGTTTATTGTTATTGTGATTAGTTCGCAGTGTGCCAGATAGATGGTGTGGTCATTATTGTCTCTTTACGGTGTTTAAGAATTCAACGCTGCCGGACGTTATATAAATGAGACCACGTCTCCTTATATCATTTTCAAACCCTATTCAATAGAAGCAGGAGGTGTAGTCTCATTTATAAATCTGAATGACGCCTGGCAACGTTGATTTCCTGATAGATTTTCAAAATATTTTCCACCTATAATGATAAAATTTCCAACATTTTCATAATAATAATGTTAAATAATATGTGAAAAGGGGGGTAAAAATTTTCCCTGAAACTCATTTAATTTTCAAAATTGGATTTTAAGCGAGCCTCATAACCATTCCTCTTATACATCAGCTTTCTAAAAACAAGAGTATGATTCTCGATGTTTAAAATTATGCATGGTATCAATGTTGGAAAATGTTTTAAACTTTCTTCATTTTCCGGAAAACTAACAAGCCTATTGGGAAAAATTTTGAAGATTCGAAAATTCCTTTCAATTTTCTATCTAATTGTAAGTCATTTGATAAATATGGACTAAGCATTAGCCACTTATGAAGGAAAATGTACGAAAGAAACAGAGTGCAAGAGTTTTCTCTGCCATTCAGAATTTTATCATAATTTTTCAAAATAAAAAGCTTTAAAATATGCAGCTTGAAATTCTCTATCTAACATTACGTTACGTTTTTTGATATCTTAAAAAACAAGCGAGATATCGATGTTTGAAGATTGACAATTTTCGGACGCCGAATCGGGTAATACATCCGGAAGACCCTTAACAATAAAGATGCATGGAGAACGTAAGTCGTTAAAATTCAGCAATTTCAGCAAAAAGCTGCGCCCTACGTTCTCATTTCATCGTTTTGTTATTGTTCATATCTTACAAGTGTCACAATTATTGCCATAAAATCCTGCTGAACAACTACAGATTGGACGTCCGATATTATCATTTTGACAATATTTCGTTGCGTAACATGTACGATAATAAAGTATATTGCATGGGAAACATTCATTGCCTATTGTTGGATATTTTGCACTAATTGAACAATTATTTTCTGTAAAATTGTAAATTAATCTTTATGCGAATACAAATTGAAATTATTTAATTTTACCAGAAAAACTATCGAAAATATCCACTGTATTTAGAATCTCATCAGTTTCGCTGATACGTTGACATCCTACATTGTCTTGTCCATTCATTCTTATCAAATTAAATTCTAAAACAGTATTGTTTCTTTTCTATTATGTGAATGTTGAATAAATTATGAAATTTTACCATTATCTAAACACATTTTGAAACCATCAATAGCCCAAAAATGTTCAGTGAAGGAGTCTCGTGCTATTGTTTGTACATTTAATTGAACCTTTCTAAATTGTACATGGTGTTTTTCGTATTTGATCTCATGCCACCCTTTAGACTGAAATTAATTAATTAATTTTTACAAAAATTATTTGAAGTCCAGAAAAATAAACCCAACGCGAAAAATGGTAATCATTGTGTACATTTTTTCTCGATAAGAACCACAACTTTCCCTCTATTTTTCTCGATACTTTAACAAAAAAAAAGTTAACTGGATAGATGGATTAGCTGGAATTCGTCACGTTGACATGTTCTCCAAGTAAGCATTGGAGTAGGAACAAATCGACTATAATGCTTATAATGGCCGTATAAAGAACAGCATGGTGTGTAGATTTCTCAGGAAAAGCGTAACGATTGAGGATTGTCACGATGACGAATTGAGGCTAACAATCTTTATAATTTTGACCATATTGTCCGAAAAAAGGAGCTAAAAGTAGGTCAAAATGACTATTTAGTAGCTAATTTGTTCGTTTTTCGTCAAAATACGTCGATCTAGCCTTATTTTAGCTCGTTTTAGTGGATTTTCTTGTAGTCATTCTTGTACTTGTTACATAGTTTAAGGGATAGAACTATACATCTTGTTAGATTCAGTTTCGGAGAAATGCTAACTTTTAATGGCCAATTTTTTGCTTGTTTTCCGAGATATTGAAAAGCATCATGCATAATTGGAAAGAGCAGACTCGGCCTTAAGTCTTGCTTGAGCAAGGCTCTAACAGGGCCGTAGCCAAAACAATTTATTAGGACGGGCAAAGGATATTTTATGTCGGGCAGGATTTTGATCGCACATACATTATTAATAGGATGTTATCAAATTTCAGAGCGGCCAAAACACTTTCTACCGTAGGCATTGCGCCCCCCCCCCCACCGCCTAGCTACGGCCCCGGGCTCTAACCTCAAGTACAAGTCCCGTATTATAATTTGTACTTCGGCAATTCCCGCTGGAGATCAAGATTGATGGAGGGTAGAGAATTTAGGGAATTCTAGTTACTTTTGTCGGCATTGCGTTTTTTTCTGGCGCGCATGTGCAAATCCAATGTCAAATGAACAAGTGCTCAAGCACGTTTCAAGATAGCTAGAATACAACCTTGAGCTCAAGCATCGATTGTACCTTGATGTTTATAGAACACAAATGGGCTGCTTACTGAAGTATCGACAGCGTCTCAAGCACGGATTATAAATTAATATAAATACGAAAATTACTCACTTCCGGTTTGTAGATTTCTTTATAATACGTTTTATCCGATTCCTCTTCGACTAATGATAAATGTAATTCACATGTATCGCACATTGCAACATACATTGATGCACAGAATGTTGTTGATTGATCCAACGTAATAAAAGGTCCAAGAATATCGTTATATTCTGTATCAGTCCATAGATATTGATCTAAAAATTGAAAGAAAAAAAAACGTTGATAAGATCTAAATTATGGTTGTAATTTATATAATTTTCAACTAACAATCATGAATCCTCCATAAGGCACTATTTAAATTTCGACTATGTATAATCACATATCTAATATCAATTAATCTCTCTTGATCATTATAAGTAATTAATGGTTGCTTCATTGCAACCAATTGTAATTGATTTTGTCGTTTGATTATTTTGAAATGTTGCCATTTACGATCTGTGAGGTAATCAAAAGAATTTTGAATGTTCTGTAAAAAAAAAATCGAAATTCTATTATTTTATTTCTAAATTATTATTATCGAAGAGAAATTACTGAAAATTCAGCCAATCGTTTAGCACAATTTCCATTAGGTGTATCCGATCTGTTTGGTATTTCGTGTGGTTTACATTTACGCAATGCTGTAATATTACCAGACCATCCTTCGATAATGAACCAATAACAATTCGAATGACGTGGATCTTCACCATCACACAAATAGATATGCGCTTCATTTTCTGTACGTAGACTGAAGGGTATGTCAAAATTTGATAATCTAATCTCGGTTGCAGTATAGAAACGTAAATCATGATTTCGTGGATATAAAGTTGCGATTTCTTTTAGATCTTAAAATTGATTTTTCTCTTATATAGGGATGTTTAAAGTTATTAAAGATAAACTTACTTTGCCATCGTCGATCTAAAATATAATCATCAATGTCGCCTTCTAAAGAATTGATAATTCTCCATGGTGTTAACATCCATAAATAATCACAATCCTCTATCTGATTATTTATATCACAATTGTACATTATATATATTTTATCATAAGGTAAACTTTCTACAATTTACAATAATTAAATTAACTATAATAATTGCAGGAAATAAATAAAATTACCTTGTTGTACTTTATATGATCCTAATTTTGGTGGTGTTATAAAAGCTAAACCATCATTCGTTCTTGTTACACAATAATATTCGTTATAATGTTTAATTAAAAATAAATTCGAATTTGATTGATTTACAAACAAAATTAAAATTAATAACAACAACAGCAACATTATTGTTGAAACTAATTGAAGATAAAAAACTGTATTAATAAAAATGATGGGATTTTATGGAATAATAGAGAAAAAAAGACGTGAAGAGATTACGTTGTGGTTTTCCTTATTCAAATGTGACACATTTCCTGTAGAAAAAATTCATAAATTTCCGTTCAAATTTATATTCTGATAATAATATTATTATAATATATAATAACATAATTATTTTCCTCGGGATAGACAGTGGCAGATATATGCAAAGGCGGTGGAGGTGGTCGTCTTAAGCCCCCCGCTGAAGAGGAGCCCCGATATGGAAACAAAATTTAATTTCATATACTTATGTAAAGCAGGTACAGAGGTAGCCATTCAAGACTGGGTTGTTCTTATAGCAACTCATCTTCATTGGCAAGAGATTTCAGTAGGTACCACAATCATAGATCTACTATGTTTATGGATAGTGCTTTCCCTAGTATGGTCTACAACACCTAACCTGGCAACCTGTTGAGCAACATAATAGAAAAGATGACAGAAATAGCTACTATTAGTATTATTATTTTACCAATACATTTTTTTTTGCCCATAGGTTGAGGGATATTTTCCTCGAGGTCCAGCAACCCTATCGGGGCCCGCAAGGAGACAGAGAATGTTTTCTTTGAATTTCGTTCAAGTTCGTTGAAGTTTAAGTACGTCGAAAAGTTCCCAGTTTGTAAATATGAATAAGTAAGCTAAAGCTCTGTTTTATATTTTTTCATAATTTTACCCATACCATGTGTCTGTTTTAAATACGGTCAATTCTTATGAAACTTCTGTTAGTTGGTAAGTGATTCGAATAATATTTCAAGAATTTGTAGGAAAGCCCCTAAACACCATTTCGGCAAAATAAGAGCTTCATAACTCATTGAGAAATTGGTCCAAACACGCTCGTTTTGGACAATGATTAAAAATGATTCCAAGACCCTCATAACATTGATTTTTTTCGCTTTTCTCCATCATATTCTAGAAAAAATGCGAAACATTTTCACCTTTTTAGAATATAATAGAAAAGAACGAAAAAAATTAATATTGAGAGCGTGTATGGGTCGTTTTTAATCGTTTTGCGTGAGTAGTTTTGGAAAATTGTGACTTTGTTTAAAACGATCGTTTTTTGATCGACTTCCAATCGCTAAAAACGAGAGTATGATTCTCTGCCTTTAAAATGAGGCAAGACATCAATGTTGAATTCTTTTTTAAAGATTTGGAAAGCTCTCAATTTTCTACCCAAATTCACCTCATACATGCTGAAAATCAATAATATTGCTTAAGTTTTAAACAATTATGAAGGCAAATGTACGAAAAAAACAGGGTCAAAGAATTTTCTCTGCCATTCAGAATTTTATCAAATTTTTCCTAAATAAAAAGCTTTGAAACGTGCACTTTGAAATTCTCTATTTAACACGCTTTTAATTTTTCCAATATCTTAAAAAATAAGCAAGATATTCAAAAATTGACAATTTTGAACCCGATAGAGTTCAAACATCAAAGTAACAGAGAACACAGATTTTTATTCATTTTATTCACTTAAATAGATATCAAAATATTTTGTAATATTTTTACAATTGTATTGCCCAACTATACAATGACATTAAAGCTATTTTGAACAATTATTTATGTATATGTATAAGAAAGAAAAAAATGGGGTGTTCTTATTATAATGATTACTATTAGTAATAATAATATTAATATTGTGATTATTATTTTGTTCATTATTTAAACATCAACAGGGCTACTGGTTTCTTGTGTTTTATTTTCAGTTTTCTCTGAACCACTATGCCATCCGGAATCCATAGTGCCATCACTGTGAGATCCTTGCGTTTGGATCTCATCATCGTTCGCTTCACTATACAATAAACCAACAGGATTACCACCTAAATTCTGTATTAACGTTGATATATTTGAACCAATATTACGACGATTTGTTGGCTGTACTTGTTGTTGTTGTTGTTGTTGTTGTTGTGGTGGTTGTTGTTGCACTTGTTGTTGCTGTTGTTGTGTTGAATTCAAATTTAGACTCTTTGGTGGTACACTCTTTGGACTGTTTGTATTATTGAAATTATTCTGATTATAATAATTCAAATTTAATCCGGATATAGTGTTGGTTAAATTACTTGAATTCGGACGAAATGTTTCCTGTTCTTGAATAATCTCGTATTGGGCATCTGGTGCTAAAAAATGATCCAATTTCGTATTACTAGCAAACGTTCGATGATTTTGTTCAATACACTGATGATGATGATAATGGTGATGTTGTTGTTGTTGATTATCATTGAAAAAATTACAACAATCAACTGGGGTGATTGCATCATCTGTTGTTTCAGTTAATGGTGTTTGAACTGTACTACAACTACTAACACCACCTAGACTATTTTGTGATAAGTCCTTTTTTAATAAATCCGATTTGAATTCGTTAATTTCATCGGCAACTGGCAATGGAAACGGCATCCGGCTACGTATCGACATCTGTCGATTACCCATTCGATGCGCTAAATAGTCCTCATCTTCAACGCTCATCGTTGAGGTCGTCGGCACCGCCGCTGCCGACGTTGTCGTATTTGTTATGGGGGCATTCTCTTGGAAATTCGCCTCAGTATTTAAATGCGACTTTTGTGCATCTAACGCTTCATCATATAACGATGAATCTTGACCATCATTCCTTACGGAAATATTACAACAACTACTAACATCAGCAAAATACACTTCAGATTCACTAGTTTCAGGTTTTTGAGATGTATTCTCCTGTTTTTGGAATGCAGCATTTTCTACACCCTGTAATCGTGGTAGAAAACGACATTGTTGTTGTGCATCTGATTTTATTTTAATTTTATCACTTATCGGTTCATGGTAATTATCATCATCCAACTTGTCTTCTTCTTTATTATTTTGATTGATTGTTCCACTACTTCCACACTGTTGTTGTTGTGTTGTTGCCTTCACTGAGCCCATATCGTTCTTCTTCTTTATTTTCCTAACAGGTAGAGTGTGTGTGATTCGATCAATACAACTTGAACTATCCGTGCTTTCAGTATCATTCTGTTGTACTTGTTGTGATTGTTGTTGCTGTGGTGCTGGTGGTTGTTGTTGTTGATGTTGTTGTATCTCAACTTCAGCAGTATTCTCATAATTATCTTTGTTATTGTTATTATTATTAATAACATGCTGTCTATTTCGGCGTGAATTCCTAAAATGATTCTCTTCACTCATTTGACAATGCGATTCATGAGCATGTGTATGAGCATGATGATGAATGTGGTGATAACGATTTGGTGATTGTATATTTCGTCTAGCTGGTGAATTTGGATTCGAGTATGGTGGCGGTGGACCCCAAACGTAAACACCACCAACTGGTGGCCGATTATCTAAAATGCTATAAGAACCACTTGATCCAGTATTAGGATCTTGAAGCATATCATTGTTACGATTACTGAAACCGTACTGACTATCTGCACTACTTCCACCACCGACTTGGTATGTTAAAGAATTATCCCTGTTTAAAAACGTCAAAAGAATATTCTCAATATTATTTTGGTGGTAAGCAAAAACAACAACAAACCTTTGTGGATCAGTTTGGGCATTATTACCCCTTGACCAAGGTAACCGTCTCCAATTCCATCCACTTGCTGTACGTTCCCTATTCGAAGTATCGGCAATTGGTGGTCCGTCTTCACCTGGATTCGGTGAATAGAAATTACCAATTCGACCAGGTGTCCAGAATCTAAAAAACATAATTAGAATAGAAGTAGACTAAAAATTGTTAATTCAGTACCGTTCAGTTGAATGATGACTATCCCACGGATAGACTTGCGGTCCGATTGGTAATGGAGGATATCGACATTCTTCACAACAACTACAATAAGTCGATGGTGGTACTACAACTGGCGGCGGTGGTGGTCCTCTCATTGAACCATGCGAACTAGTCGGTGGTCCACTTGTTTGCTGTTGATAAAACGATCGACAACGTAACTCTAATTGTTCCCAATACATCTTCTTTTTCTCATGACTATTTGTAATAATAATAATAATAATAAGTCATTAATTAGTGTGTCGAGTATTAAGGTGTGTCGAGTATATTTACCTTAACAATTGGTAAACTAACATACAAGAAAATATACAAACAAGAATACCACTAACAGATAGACCAAACATTGCTCTCAGACAAGAATAAAGGGCGCCATGGATCACTTCACAGTCTGGTGTTGAATCGAAAATGAATCTCATGCCTGGAAAAATTACGAAAAATGTGATATTACAAGTACAAAGCTTATAAATTTCAGATTTAGCATAGATTAGTTTTGTGAAAATTAGGCTGAATGTTTTTTTTTTTGTTTCAAGTTTTCAGGATTTTGAGCATCAAAAGAGAGCTTCAACGGAGAAGATTTGAAATTTGTGCTTAGTAAACTTTAAGTGAGATCGTCTTTATGGTTAGTAACTTTAGTAAGGGAGGAAAAGCAATTAATAAAATTGATAATTACACGTACCATCGTCTGCATTCGAATGCGTTTCCAACAGAACCGAATAACAGGTGCACGTTCGTGTTTTCTGTGTATAAACACATTCCCTTAATGTTTGCAAACGGTTCATATGTATAACAGTTGTTGTTATTGTTACTAAAACACAAGTCAATGCACACACTAAACAACATAAACCGCACACCTTTATCTGCAATTGTAATTAAAATTAAATTTGCATTTTATTAGATTATTATTTTTTTACCAAATAACTGTAACGATTCTTCCGCCGAGCTAAACTCATCACACACAGACCAGTCAAAATTAACTAGAATTTTTCAAATTTTATTACCAAATATTCTATTAAATGTATGTTTAAATTTACCATTGTTGCTGGTACAAATGTTGGAATTGTTTCGAAATAACCTAAAGTTGATGTATATGAGCGTAATAAGAAATATACAGCTAGAAATAATGCCCCTAATATTGTTGCTAAACCACCACAGACACAACACCAGAACACATATTTCCTAATACCACCATGATTTGCTGGAAACAAACGAAATTTTATCAAAAATTACCCTCGATAAAATTACAATAATTAATAAAATACAACCATGTGAGACAGTAGGGGGTGGAAATTGTTGAATCGCCGGTGGTATATGATATTGAACCACTTGCATTACCGGATAACCGTGCATGATTGAATTATTTTTGATAACAATAATAGTCGACAAGTGGCAGAAAAAAATGTAAACAAAGAGTGCGTACGTTAAAGGAACAACGTTACTGTGATAGCAGACGACGGCGTCGTCGCCATAACGACGACGCTGGCGTCTTTCACGCAAATAGTCGATACTGCCCCGAATTGAATGCATCGTACGCAATCTCACCACTGTTTCGTTCTCAGCGAATTTCAAAATTTCGCTCACCAGACTGGTTGAAACAAATATGCTTACAATGCTGCATTCGATGTCTAGAATTCAAGCTACCATCGAATCTGGGCCTGGGTGGTGGCCGTGGCGGTAATGCTGGTGGTAATGGTGATACTTCTATACGATCATCGGCTTCCAATTTACGATTTGTTGTTAAATTATTATCGATTTCTGTAATACCATCATCAATATCTTCTTGTAGATGGTGGCATGTACATGATGTTGGTACAAGTTTTGTATTATGGCCAGTCTTTGGTGATGTTGCATGTACATGAACATGCACAGATTGATTCATTGGATGGATATGATTTGTTGGTGGTGTTGTTGGTGGCGGTACCGGTGGTGGTACTTGATTTAAACCAATTAAATTATGATGATGTGGCGATTTTGTTAAACAATGCGTTGATGATAGATGATGATGATGGTGGTGATGATGAATTGGTTCAGTCTTTGATAATGGTGGTGGCGGTGGTGTTTCTAATTGTTTCTCATTACAACAGTTACAAGCATGAACATGCGATGATGCTGATGATAACAGACCATGATCACTAGCCTCACTCGACTGGTAGGTATGGTCGACTGCTAGCTTTTGTGGATCAGGTGATGGTGAAGACATGATGATTATCAAGATTACATTGTTGAATCTGAGAAATAAATTGAAAAATTATTGGGTGTTCTTTAAATAGTGCAAGATGATATTACAATCATAAGTTGGCCTCTTTAGCTCAGTGGTAGAGCACTGGTCTCGTAAACCAGGGGTCGTGAGTTCAAACCTCACAGGAGGCATTATCTTACTTTTTCAATAATTTTTTTAATTAGAACTGTATTCTTTGTGCAATTTATGGAAATTCTTAAAGGAAACAGGACGTAGATAATTATCACACATTGAAGAACTAACAGACGACTTGTTTTAATTATACTGTTTTTATAGCAATTCAAGTACAGTCAATATTGATATCTATTTACACCACCATTTAAAATTAGACGGTTGGTGACTTGCACCTCTATTGAACTCTCCCACGGTCTAAAAATTGGGAAATAAACAGGTATGTTTGAAAAATTCCTGTCCATTATTGGAACACGCACCGTTAAAATTCAACAACAATCAAAAAGGTATTTGGCATTCTTTTCAAGCGGGATATTCGAGGCAATTTTCTATTCGTTAGTTGGAAATTTATAATTTTATAAAAATTATACAATCGATATTAAAAAAACTAGTTTTTAATGAAACACCAACTGTCTAATTATTTCAACATTGTTGTGTTTGCAAGGAATCTGTCAGCACGCCAAACTGAATTCTTCTAACATTTTTAATTAATTAATTAAAACTAAAATACCTGTTTAAGCCAGTGGATTTATCCGATAATTTTGCAAATTAATTGTGGATCTATACTCATCATCATCATCATCATCACCATCATCCCTGTAGCTGTTATCTTTGAAACTGACCGTTACCGTATCACATAATTATCTTGGAATTTACACTAATTAAACAATAATTTCTACGTTAATTTGTAACGATAATAATAACAATAGATGGATAAAGAGAATAACGAAACAGGCAAACAATTGAAGAGTTTATTCGTATTAGAAAATGTCAATGGACCACAAATCTCGTTGTCTAATCGTTCTAAGTCTCTCCTTCTACTCACACTCACAACAGGCTACTCTCTTTCTACAGAGTGGCTAATTCTCGTTTTTCTGTTGAAAAGTTCACTGCGAACAACATAGGTATACAGAGACAGAAAAGAAAAAGAAAGAGAGATCAACAGAAAAAGAGACCTTGGCAGTGTGCATGTGTTTGTGTGTACTGGAATGCTACCCCTCCACAAGAAACGGTCGGTTCTCATGGTATTATAAATATAGGTATACATGATGGTATACCAACAGGTAGATATGTGTGTGCGATGCTACATGATCCGGTTGGAAATTCTATACATGTATAGAAAATTGCAAGAAAATTCAGCAATTCTTCAATCCTTATGACAAGGAAACATTCCCAGGTGACCTTCTACGATTTCGATGATACTACATTGTTGAAAAACTAAGAGACAAGCGTGTTTTTCTTTATCTGTGGAAATACATATTCAAGGGATAAAAAAGCACGCTTCAAAGCTTTAGCTCGAAAAGGGGTACTTCATAAGTTTCACATACTTGCAGTTAAATTCAGGGTGAAAATGATTCGGTTCCAATTTGCAAAAATAACGGTTTATTTCTGTTTTCGGTTGGGTTCCAGTTTTTAAATTTCACCCTAAAAGGTACAACCCCAAAGAGCTATTTTAAATACATAAAAACCATTGAACAGGTGTTTTATTTTTTTATTTTCTATTAGCAAAAAAATTTTCATAGTGATATGTTTTACCATAGGCTAAAAAATGTCATATAATCACTTACAACTTTAACCCCCAACAAGCGATGAAAACTTGGTTTACACCTTTTGATAACCTTAATGAATCAGTAATAACTAACTTTTAATCCACCACCAAGTATTGCACGTTTACAGAGATATCCAAAAAAAGATTAATTTTGTAAGGGTAGCCTTAACCCCCAATATCTTCCTTAAGCTTCAGTATGGGCACAAACGACAACATATACATCCCTTATAATAGGACTTGTATACAAAAAAATCGGGAGTTTTGACCTTGGCTTACTTGAAAGTTCGTGTTAAGTGCCCTGAGTGCCCGGGGGGGGGAAGGGTGATAGAAAAAAAGAAAAAGATTGTGTTAATAAGGGGGGTTTTGATTTATTACTCGATTCAGCGTGCGAAATTTATCAATTTTCAAACATCGATATTTCGCTTATTTTTTAAGATATTGTGAATAATAAAAGTGTGTTGAATAAATCATTTCAAGGTGCATGCCCTGCAGTTTTCCATTAACGAAAAATGTGATAAAATTCTGAATGGCAGAGGATACTGTTGGATCCTGTTTTTTTGCTTCATAACCGACTAAGATATAGCCAATTTTTTTGATTTTAAATATTTATTAAGTGATTCAAATAGAAAATTAAAAGAGCTTTCCAGATCTTCAAGAATTTTCCCGATACGTTTGTTAGTTTTCCTACAACTGGAGAGAATTAAAAAAAAATTAACAGTGATGCTGCGCATAATTTTAAAGATAGAGAATCATTCCTTGTTAATGAATTTGAAGAATGTACCTATACTGTATATGGGGAAAATACCATGACCGCCCATCATTTAAAATAAGAAAGAACACGAGTCCATAGTACAGAAAAAAAACAGATAACAGTAAGTGGTAAATATGAGCGGCAATATATGTACTTGTTTCAAATTGCCGATACTGTATAGTGATTCTTGAAAGATTCGAGTTTTAGCGAATTTTTTTAAAAAAAATTAGCTAATGACGAGATCCTCACTTTTGAATTTCCGAAAAATTTTTGCACAGAAGTTCGTTTTGGGACCTAAGGAACCCATATCCACCGTTCGTTAAAATTTTTATATATATATATATATATATATATATATATATATATATATATATATATATATATATATATATTTATATATATATATATATTTATATATATATATATATATATATATATGTATACCCACGATAACTGCCGTAAAAATAGTCCAATCTGAATGAAACTTGGTACAAAAATCGGTCTTTGGGATAGCTTGGATGAGTTCGTTGGCCAGACTGGTAGGGCCAACACTTTTGGAATAAGAGCTGAAGAAATGTTAAAAAAAATCATTTTCAATATTACATTTGCTTAGATTTTGATGAAAATTAAAATAACAGTAGAGCCGACCATTCTCTATGACCCAGAAAAAAAATCATCAAAATCGGTTCGTTGGTTCGCAAGAAAAATGCAAAAATCTCTTTTTTGAGTATAAGCAGTAAAATCGAATATCTCAGATGGCTATATGTTCTGACTATTGATATTAGAAAAAAAATTGAATATCGCGGGGGGGGCAACTAATTTTGACAGTTAATATTAGACGCAAGGCCTGCTAGAGAATTTCGCTTGAAAAAATCAAGCAGGCCTTGATTAGACGTATTAGACAAACAACAAACTTCATTATTATTTTTTTTTTTAGTGTTTCTTATTGTTTGTGGATTAAAAGTATTTTTCAATAAAAATCATAAATATTAAAATAACATCGGGGAAATGAATTTATTAGTTGATTCAATGTTATTAAAATATAATAAATGTCAGTATCATAAGAATGTTTTGCAATTAATATTTCAGTATGTAGATACATAAAAAAAATTCGCTATATAAGGTACTTGCTGCCTTTGGAGATTTTTTAAATATTCATCAACAATGCTGGATAATCTGAGAATAAGAGAAAAGAGATCTATAAATAGATAAGATGAAGAAATTACAGATTTCTAACACCATTTATCATTTTGATTATTGAGATCTAATTTGATTTATATCAATTCTTTCTAGATGCATTTATTTGCCTTTGTATGAGAATATAGGAAATTTGGAAAGAATTTTACAACTTTTCTGCGGTGGTACTCTGTCACTGGTTATCGTCTTTGAGTCGTCTAATGTGATGCTAGAAATAAAGATAGAGATTGAGCGATTTAATTTTAAATATCGTGTTGGCATTAGAGAAAAATCAATAATTACAATATCTATTAAAAATAACTGAATAATTCATAAAGTTGAAGAATCAAATATTATGACAAGTTGAAAGGAAACTGCCAATCAAGATAATATTAATAATAATCATTCAGGGACACGCAACTCGATATAATTTCAAGTTAAAATCATTGTAGCAATTATGTTTAAAGAATTACTAGTTGTTAGTCTCTTTAGTTTTTCTTCAATAGTTTTAGCCGTTCAAAGAAATACTCGTTTCAAGATTCAAGGTAATATTTAAATTAAGAAAAATTAAAAAACTCAAATAGAGACTAATATAATTTCAGTGGACAATCAAACACTTATAGAGGAGAATGGTGGTGACTTAGTTTCAGCAATTTTTGACATCATTCACGGTTTATCAACGTATCAAATCACTGTCTGTTTTGATAACAATACGAATACGGATTTTATCGAAATTCTAACAAGGAAATTCATCGCCAATCAAATTTCTATAGAATTATTCAATATGACACTAGTGGAAAGCCAAGATAAAGTCTAATGGAAAATTTTAACTTCGATTTTTTTTTTATTTATAATTTTCTTATTGTTGCAGTATTTCGAATTTATTGGAAATCGTGTCAATGATCATAAAACATCCTACACTATCTTCTTCTGTACACATAAATTGTACGAACATCTTCTATTAGAGGTAGAGTTGTATTGCATATAAGTTTTGAAAATCGAGATGAAGATCTCGTTTTTTAGATAAAGAATTACGATTATATCCGGCGAAATATCGTCTATATCTTTAATTGGGGTAGGCAACCATTTCAACGCTATTTCTTAAGGAATATAGAGAATGTTATGAAAGTTTACGTGATAACGAATCCTAGATATGATACGTAATTGTTACTGTTTATTTTTGATTTCGATAAAAATGAATTAATTGGGGATGATTTCAGTTTTCGTGTCTATTACTCTCAAGCTTTGTCTTACAAGACACACCATTTGGAGATGGTGAATTGGTGGCGTCAAAGCGGTGGTCTATTCTATCATCCAACACTGCCGACACGTTACGAAAACGTTTATAAGGATTTTAAAGGGAAAATTTTCAAAATTCCCGTCTTGCATGTACGTCGTTGTTGTAGAGATAGGAGCAGCCCCGGGGAGAGCCGGTGCTAGAAAACACGCAAAACGACTAAGGATGACTCGGAGTCCTTCCCAACATTGTTTTTTTTCTTTTTCTCCATTGTACTCCAAAGAAAATAGAAAAGATTTCTACCTGTTCCAGGATGAAATGGAGAAAAACGAAAAAATCAATTTTGGAAGGACCCTAGAGTCATTCTAAGTTGTTTTGCGTGTTTAGTTCGTTTTTGAAAATCGCTACATTGCCAGAAACAAACGTCTTTTGACCAACTTCCAAATGAGTTACGAGATTCTAATTTTGCTGAAATGTTCAGTCAGGAATCCCCTACAAATACTTAAAATATTTTTCGAATCGCTCGTCGACTAATAAGAGTTTCATAGAATCAACCATATTTTGATCGAACATCCTGTATGTGTTGAACAAAATTCAAACAGGATAACCCGCTCCACCGGCTCTCGTCGGACCAGGGTAGATAGTCGAAATTTTCATATTTAGATCTTGTATTTTACACAGAAACCACCATGGCATTTTGTCAAATATACAAATAACAGTATGATAGTCTTAGGTGGCAGAGATGATTGTATCTTATCATTGTTATCAAGAAAACTTAATTTTCGTTATGAATATATTGATCCACCGGAACGTATACAAGGCTCGTCAATATCGGAGAATGGAACATTTAACGGCGTCCTCGGATTAGTCTGGAAGCGAGTAATTATTGAATTATCTCTTCTAATTTTTTATATCTAAAATCGATTATTTTAGGATGTCGATCTCTTTATTGGCGATGTTGCATTAACTTTTGAACGTTCAAACTATGTAGAATTCTCGTTTATAACACTAGCCGATAGTGGGGCGTTTGTAACACACGCACCAAGTAAATTGAATGAAGCTTTAGCATTATTACGTCCATTCCATTGGCAAGTTTGGCCAGCAATTGCCATAACATTCATCATTGTTGGTCCTATTCTGTACATAATTATTACATTGCCAAACTCTTGGAAGCCGAGATTTCATGTACGTTCACATGTACGTTTATTGTTCGATTGCACCTGGTTCACTACGACCGTTCTATTGAAACAAAGTCAGTTGAAATGAATACTCATTGAATTGGTGAATAATTAACGAATTTTCCAGCGGGACGTGAGCCGAGTTCGAGTCATAAAGCTCGCTTTTTTACGATAATCCTATCGATTTCAGCGACGTACGTTATCAACGATATGTATTCAGCGAATTTAACATCATTGTTAGCGAAACCGGGTAGAGGTAGGTTTAATTTTTTATCACTTTCTTCCAGTAGTATGAAAAAATTCTTAATATGTTTATTAGAGAAGGCTATCAATAATTTGAATCAACTTGAAACAGCAATGGCTGTCAGAGGATATAAATTATATGTTGAAAGTCACAGTTCCTTTTATAGTTTGTTTGAAGTACTTAATAATTATCGATTTTTCGATTCTTTTGATTAATAATAAGGTTTATAGAATGGTACAGGCATCTATCATCGACTATGGATGATGATGAACAAACAACAGGAGAATTATCTGCTAGAATCAGTCGAACAAGGTGTTAAAATGGTGAAAACAAGAAAGAACATTGCTGTTATAGCTGGACGTGAAACGTTATTTTTTGATATCCAACGATTCGGTCCCAGTCATTTCCATTTAAGTGAAAAATTGAATACTGCCTATTCAGCGATTGCCTTCCAATTAGGCTGTCCATATATTCAGAAAGTTAATCAATTGTACGTTCTTTTATCAATTTAGACACAACGTTTTTATTATGCTGCTTTGTATTTTGTTAGATTGATGTCAATCTTTGAAGCTGGCATCATTACAAAAATGACAGAAGATGAGTACAAAAAGTTGGGTAAACAAAAAGAATTATTAGAAACACAAGAGGAAACAAAGATGACAACGTCAACATCTACAAGTACCGGTATGATGACGGATGGTGGTGTGAAGAAAACATTAGCATCAAAAATCAGTGAAGATAATGAGAAATTACAACCGATCAGTTTGAAAATGTTACAAGGTGCTTTCTATCTTTTATGTATTGGAAATGTACTCTCTGGTATTGTATTACTGATTGAAATTGGCGTATATAAACATCAACGTAGTTTTGGACGTTTGAAACGACGACGTCAAATCTGCTATCGACGTTTAAAACGTTTCTACAGAAACAAATGTGTAATATTAAGACAAAGTTTACGACGATTTTACCAAAGAATAATGAATGATGCCGATGTTTCCACATTAGATTACGTGGAATAATTTTTATTGTTTGAATGTTTCAAGTTTGCCGCCAAACACACCACTTTAAGCTGAAGGCACACACAATAGATCGTTAATTACTCGTAAAAATTGATAAAATTCAACCAAAATCTTCTGTAATAGTTACTATATAATTCCATGGAATTGTGCACCACCATTTCTAATAAGATCCTCCCAACAAAACTACAATTAATCTTAATTAAACCATATAGAATAGCTAATTTAACTATGAAATCTTGCTCTAATACTACACTCTTGGGGTTTATAATCGAGAAAAAAAATAATGTTGTCCTTATTGTAGTCTGATTTGTTTAAAAAATTACGCCTTAATGCCTTTTTTCTCCAATACACCATGGAAATAACGAATCTCATTACAGTTATTATCATTTTAAAGCAATTTTTATAGGTATTATTCATTAAAATAAAGCAATTTTACGTCTTCATTTGGAATTCGAAATTTTTGAGGTTATATTAATTCAACAAGCAATCAATACAACAAATAAATCAATTTATCTAAAATAAAAAAATCGAATTAATTTTATATCCAAATCGAAATTACTCAAAATTATTATCTAATAATTAATTCGTTAATTATTAATCAATTGAAATTAATTACAGGTGAAAAACTTAAAACTGTCAACTGTCATTGACAGTTAGCCTTATTGTAGCTCTCCAACACTCAATTTTTATTTTGAAGAAAAATGCATAAATACATTATAACTTTGAATTTATACAAATTATTATTATTTCTTAGACATTTTATAATTCAATAATTAGTGACGTTAATTTACAAAATCCCGTAAATTAAATTAATTTTTTTTATACAATACGTGTATATTATACCGTTTTATAACGGTATTTTTGCCGTATTTTATTCAAAAATTGGCGGGAGCAGACACTACATCACATATTATCACTATATCACATTACTCTATCAAGGTTACATTATACATTTATTGTTACTAGATTAGAGATGTAACCGAATTGTCATAGCAGAAACAGAACAGAAATGGAAACAGAAACGGAAACAGAAAGTAAAAAAGCTAAAAAAATAATAGGTTTGTTCCAATCTAATGCGAATACAATTATGGTGCAGGCACTTTTATTTTATTCATTTAAACTAAAAAGCTTATCAAATTTTGTAAACATGGAAGAACATTAATTTTCCTGCATATTGATATTTTTTACTAATATTGTTTCTCTAATGCAAATGCTAAAAATTTCCGTTATATATCCGTTTAAAAAGGTGCGGAAACAGAATCGGAAACAGAGATTCAAAATCATGCAAAATTTCCGCAGTTGCGGAACCAGAAACAGGGATCCGTAATATCAATATACTAGATTTCTGATCAGTAATCTACTAAATGTGTCTCATATAAATATACAAACAAATAAAATCTTGATATTTAAGCTTAAAATTAAGAAAAAGAATACAAATTCCTATTTTTCGTTTTGATTTTATTTTTGTGTAGTTTTCAAGCTTTATACTTACTAACATACACTATGATGCCATTTTAAATCAATCAGAATAGTTAAGACTGTTCACTTAACTTTAAGTGAGGCTTAAAAAAAGTATAAATGTAGAATTTATTAGTTAGTGAGTGATTAGAGAATTAAAAATTAGTAAGATACTTAAGTTTTTCTAATAATAAGTATAATTTATTTTAGTAATATGGAAACTTTGCTGCTTTATTCCTAAAGTGAAGCTTAATTAATGAATATAATTGTGATTTAAAGATTGTTAAACGGAATATCATGGAGGATTGGAAATCTTATGGTTTTTAGGTAGTAATTAGTGTAACAAATTTGAAAAAAAATTGAGTGAGGCTTAATTATAAAGTGTAAGTATGTAAGTGATTCTTATTGTTAGTGGATGAATAGAGAATTGAAGAAGTGAAAAATTCTAAGAGACTTTACTTGTAAATGTAAGTAATTAAGTTTAATTACAAGAAAAAATTAATTGCTTAATTCATCGCAAACATTAATCATTTTAAAATTGATTACTTAATTGAAGTCTTGAAAGAAATTTTCTGATTGGCTGGTTAGTTTTCCGTTAGTTTGACTTTATTTTAGAACAAGTGTTGCTAACGAATTGGCGCATCCACCATTTCTACACTTCACGAAATAAAAGTTAAATGTGAAACAATAATGGTAATTTTCAAAATGATTACTTAACATTAACATATTACCAGTTTCCTTTGCCTTGTTTTTTCTCAATAAATAATTAAATGTTTCTATAAAACAACATCAATAAATGATAGCAATTTTGTGCTTGACTAATTCTTGAAAGCAATCTATAATTAAGTAATGTCTATAAAAACAATAGGTATTGCTAATTAACTAGAGTAGTTGGAATTGGTAATTTCCACCTGTTTATTCCATCAAAATGAATTTTATTTTATTATTAATTATCTGTTGCTATGTGAGCGTTTCAAATACTGAAGTTTATACAACGAAATATGATAATATGGATGTTGATGAAATCCTGCACAGTGATCGTTTGTTGAAGAATTATTTAAATTGTTTGATGGACCGTGGACCCTGTACACCGGACGCTGCAGAACTTAAAAGTAAGTTGATAATAATAAAACATAGTTTGTAAACTTGATGACATTAGTTTATTTTCGAAAATAAACAAATACTACAATTAGGATTCATATTAACGAAAATTATTAACAAAATATATGGTGTCATATAATAGGAGAAATATAGTTTACAATTTTTCCAATTCAGAACCGTATTCTTTTAGATATTCACCATTTGGATCGTATTTAGCTACTAATTTATCCCAGTCAGCACGGCGATTCTTGTACAAATGTCGGATGACTTTCTTGCTGCCTTCTTTCTGTTTGTCGTTACATTTCGAGCACTTACTTTGTAAAGCATCGGGTAAAATACCTGAATTATCAAAAAAAAAACCGTGTTTAATTTAAACAGATAACGTGAAATCAATGAAAAACTTACGTTTAAGTTCAGCACCATCAGGTGGACATGGTTTGGCATCTAATAGACAGTCGATGTAGTTCTTCAGGAGACGATCAGTATTCAAAATTTCATCTAAATCGACATTGTCATACTTAACAGTGTATTTGTCGTCAGGACGACAGGCTACATAGCCGACGATTGTTATCAATAATAAACAAATGAAAACTTTCATTTTTATTGATAAGAAGGCACTATTACTTGTTGGTGTGTTCAAATGACACTGTTGATACAACAATTAAAATCGTGCAATATTTATACTTGTTCTGTGCTTTAATAAGCTGGTGGGGTACAAAGGTAGCATACACACTAACACATACATACACGCTCACAAAAAATGATGAAGAATTAAAGGTAAAACCCATACACATTTTTTTTACCGGCGTTGGACTTGTTTTTGCGCCTATCTGTGAGGAAAATTTACATATTCTTTAAGAGCAGGGTTTTTTAGAACAATACGTTAATTAATTTGTTCCATACAAAAAATTTCCATATGAATGTTGTTTATTTTAATTGTTAGTAAATGTTATACATTTTAATCAATTTTTTACAGAATATCTACCAGAGGCATTAGAAACAGATTGCAGTAAATGCAGCGAGAAACAAACAGAGAATGCAAAGAAAATCCTCAAATATCTATACAACGATAAGCCACATTATTATAGAGAATTACAAGAGAAATACGATCCTGATAACGCTTATTATAATCGAAATAAAGATTTGTTCTCTTAGATCCATCTTTTTCAGCGTGCTAAATTGGTATTAATGGGAAAACGAAGGTGACACACGCACACATAAAAATAATAATAATTATCATTACAAATAATAGTTTTGTTGTTTTATTCTATAATCTCCATTAATTGTGTGTAATGCAAGAATTTTGCCAAGTAAAAAACGAACAAAATGGAAAATTTCGGGCGACCTTAATACGTTAGAAGATGGCCTCATAGATACTTACATTATCAAAAAAAAAATAGAAAAAAATCTTCCTACATTCATAATTTTACATGTACTTGTCGACTTATCATAGAATTTAATCAATATTTAATTCCAACACACACACAACCTTGTTTACCTTCCAGAACGTTAGAATTGGTGTCATCAAAGCAACAAGAAATAATTACCTGCCAACAATGGTTCTATCTTTTTTCTAGTTGTTTTTTCTATAATCCATTGAACAAGGACCAGTTTCTGCTCGTTTGTTCTGTTTTTTTTTTGATTCTCCTTTATTATTAATCCAGTTGATTACGTGTGAGACAATTGACGCAATCCATCTTGGAGTTTCTAGAATTACTTTTTGAATAAAGACATGTATTGATTGAAGTTTAATGAGTAGTTGGTGTTGTTGTTATTGTTTTTTTTTTGTTGCTCTGATAGAATGGAAAATAGTTGTTTTTTTAACCTATCTCTACCTTGAGGTTGACTCATTTATTTACATCTATACGTACAAGTGTGTTGTTTAATTAAATTCAAAGAACAACAAAAAAAATTTGGCTTTTGGCCACTTATTATTAATTTTATTATTCAAAAACAATTAGGAAATAATTATTTTATAATTTATGATGTCTACCACCATTAGAGATAATTGAATAAAATTGGCAGAACTTGACAATTTTTTGTTTTGATTCATTCAATTTACAATGAGAAAATTATATTTTTTTTTTATTATTATTATTTATAACTCTTCTTTTGCAATGAGCTTGTGAAAATTAAAGGCTAACAGGTCAATTTAATAACAAGAATTAACATAATAGATGGAGTTTATAAGTTCTTTTGTTGTGTAAGCCATATTGCTTTATGTTTTAATTAATAAATTCTATAAGGACAATACAAAGTTGGTATTAATACCGTACTGACAATTTCGATTAGAAGCACATATGTATGTAGTATTTATCAATGAAGAACATTAGTGTAACGTATTCTGCCACTCCAAAAAGTCCTAGCTAAAATTTCAATTAATCTTATTTATTAGTTACCTAAGTAAGACATACTGAAAACTTTAACTCAATTTTTTAATGATTAGTAATTAAGGATTCAAAAGGTTTTTCTACAAAACAGTATAATTAAAATCCGTTAAGCATCTATTTTCATTTTTTTTTAAATAGGTACAACAATTTAATATTCTACGAGTAGATAGCAATGAAACATTTAAATTAACTATCATGTCGATAAAGTATCATTTAAATAGTTAAATCCTCGTATTTATTGAAATTATTAACCGTTTGAATATTGTATAATCCATAAAATCCATAACTGAAGGTTTCTTTATGACTTTGAATGAAACTTCTCACCGTCTTTGTGACGTCACAACTAATGAGGTCCATTCTACCTGTTTGTCACATCTTAAATAAGGTAAAGAGAGAAACTGGACGATGCGAGTACCTATAGTTCACTATTGCTAAATAGTGAATAAAAGAGGCCAAATTGGTGTTTCTACCTCGAATCGCCAGTACGGTATATCAAATTGCCAAGTACGATATCTCAACCAATTTGTCTATATGTATTGCTGTCGGTTTTGTTGGTCAACTTTTGGTGTGTTTTGTAATTTTTCATCTACATAAAATAGAAGTTGAGTCAGACTTTATAGAATGAAGCTTAAGTCATATAAACATAAAAGCAGATTTTAAATCTTCAATAAGAAATTGATACAGGAAAAAAACACAAATAAGTCTAAAATTTAATGTTTTTATGGATATCTTAAGCAGTAGCGTTTCGTGATTTGAATCAGTAAAGGTGCTCCTTTCACACGATCATTTTTTTTAGTTGAATCGCATATACACATTTCATATGTTCTTAATTCTTCATCGAAGAAGTACTCCCGACACCAGGCAGCGCTACTGTCGAAGTACTCTCAGCATTGTATAATAAAATAAAGGGTTGGTAAGGCCCCGTTTTTAAAAGGAGGTTGAAATTTTCGCCATTATAAGAGCCTTTGGAAACGAGAAACGTTATCAATAGTTTATAATAAGACGTGTTATGTTTATATTAAGAAAATAGGTCAGTGTGGGTAGTTGGATATCATGGATATTCGAGATGTGCTATACTGACACAGTAACAATATGGAGGATTACTACTAAGCCAGTGACTATCAAACAATAGTTACAATTTTGATAAATCTTAGCAAAGTTTTTCTCTATTTTTAGACCCTTCTTCAAGATATGTTTATTGTACTATATTCTACATAGCCATACTGAAATTTTCGCATTTAATGTACGCTCCACTATAAATGAAAATAAGAAGAGTAAGCTTGCAGTTTTGGCAGTTGAGTATTGAAGCTATACCCTAAAAAATGAGTCAAACAGCGACACACAGCTTTACTTTACCTGCGTCTATTTTTGTATCTTTACTTCATACCATCAACGAAGGAGAAACAAAATTTTGTGTAGAGATAGTGATAGCGTATAAAGCAGATTGCGCTTATTATTAGTAATTAGAAGTACTGTGGGCTGCTGAGTTGTACCATTTGAGTATTTGTTGAACATTATCACAACCGTTGTAAGTACCCACAATACAACTGCTGTGTAAAAATGTCATATTTGTCTCTTCTATTACATATTTTCGCAAGAAAACAGCTGATTGTCATCTGCCATATTTGTTTTGACTTAAGCTAGCGCACCAATCTACTGCTGACTAAAATATTCAACCGTTGCAAGTCAGTCAGCGCTTTTATTCAAGAATTATGGTATTGCTAACAGTTGCCAACAGTTGTGAATGATTAGATTGATTAGCTTTGTTCAGTGCGCCCATTGACATTGGAGAAAAATTCTTTGATTGATTACAATGTTTACAACTATCAATTAAATTATCATAAATCGTACAAACAATAATATTTCCAACTGTTGAAAATAGAAAGTAAAGGGTATAGCAAGATAGCAATTCCCTTAGTATCAACAATAAGTGGCAAATTATTATGTCAAATCAGAAGGTTAGAAATAGTGCACAGGGGCGTATATTACAATATTTTGGACTTTATATTAAAACGATTAAGATTTTATTTTATTATTAACTACGGTGATAAAGTATAGATTTTAAGTACCTAATCAAAATTGATAAAAAAACGAAATTAACTATAATTATTTACTAATGTTTTGCATGTTGAATCATTATTTCATTGTTTCCTTTTGCTGTTAAATCAATGTAAAAATAGACACACCAAATTAAACATTTGGAAAGACTTGATATTTTCAACATCATACATCCTATTCATGTTTTCTAATAGAATCACATGACAAGTCACTGTGGATTGATATTGTGTTTGAAAAAATGGAGAATACGAGCCAAAGAGTACAGAAAACTAAAGTAAAACACGTTGTTTATACACATGTTAATGTGAAAATTATTTTTATTTACTCAATTAAATGCAAAAGCAATCAGTACAGTAAACAGGAATAAATTTTATGCACGTGAAAAAAGAATTGTTGATTCCACGATATGGATTGAATAAGAATTAAACTAAGATTTACTAAATAATGAATATTATAACGTTGAATAATTTTAAATGTTAATAAACAAATAAGTACTTTTTAATAAACAATATGTAAATGATTTCTTCGAATTATTATACTTGAAAAGTATTATTTTTATTATTACTATATACAATCTAATTTAATTTTGTAAATATTGGAAAATTATCCGAATTATTTCAATCAAATTTTTAACTCAACATATCGTGCGTAAAATTGAATTGATAATTGTAATCATTCAAATTTTTATCTATAAAAACAGTATGTAAGCTAACTATATTTCCATAGTTTTGCCTGTTTATCATACAGATCAAATATGAAAGTGATATTTCTAATTTTTACAATTTTTATCACATTAACTGTCGCTAGTGATGAGAAGAAATATACAACAAAATACGATAATATCGATTTGGAAGCATTAGTGAAGAATGAGAGACTTTTAAAGAATTACGTTGATTGTCTTTTGGATAAAGGACCATGCACACCGGACGGTGCCGAATTGAAAAGTATGTATACAAAAATTACACTGTATTTAAAAAATATCTGCACTTAATATAGGCAATTCTTAATACCTACCACCGAGTATGACACTGTATTATGTGCTGCCTACTATACGCATAAGCGATAGATGGGAGAGAAATACAGTATAATCTCGCTAATCCGGCCCACATCTAGACAATTCGAAAACAAAGCCTCATGAGTGGGGGATGAATTCGTTTTTCTTAAAGAAACACGGAGTTAGAATTATGCTCTTAACAATCAGATGGCAAAACAAATTTTTCGATTACAAATGCCTCATAAAGTTGAAATCTCTGTTATTATTCATTTAACGGTGTAATTCTTTTATTGTATTTTTATTGTAGAAAATATGCCCGATGCAATCGAGACAAATTGCAGTAAATGTAGTGAAAAGCAACAGCAAGGTTCCGAATATATAATGAGATATTTAATTGATAATAAACCGGAATATTGGACAGAATTGGAAAAGAAATACGATCCAACTGGTAGTTATAAGAAGCAATATTTGGAATCAAAAAATAATGTTGATGATGAGACGACAACAACTAAAAATTAGTTTTTAATTCTTACTTTTTAATAATTGCACCTATTAAAGCACGATTATAAATAATTATAAATGTAGTAGATAGAAAAAAAATGCATGTACGGATCAAAGTTTAAAAAGAAAAAAACAACCTAAATTTGAATAAAAATAAAAACAAAATAAGTGTTTTATGTTTCCAAAGGTCTTTTGATAATTTAAATATAGACCTTCTACACTATATACAAGTTCTCCTTGTCTACCTTGAACCACAGGATCAACACCATATTGTCAGAACAAGATTTTACAAAATTACAAAAAACTAGTTTGTATCAGTATTTGAAAGCAATCCATGCAGTTTTAACGTGAATTATTATAATAATAACAAACGGGAATAACAATGAACAATAGGCTAATTCCACAATTAATATTAATAATTTTTTTATTAATCTCAATTGACAAGAATTGGGCTAAAGTTTCGGACCAATATACAAATAAATATGACAATATTGATATTGATCGTATATTAGCCAGTAAACGTTTATTATTATCTTATGTTAATTGTTTATTGGATAAAGGGCCATGTTCACCTGAGGGACGTGAATTGAAAAGTGAGTAGAAATATGTGTAAACTTTCATTAAGATTATTGACTATTCTTCTTATCATATGGATGTATAAAGAATATGTCCCTGATGCCTTAGCGACTGATTGTGTTAAATGTTCAGAAACACAAAAGAAACAAGCTGGGAAAGTATTTTCGTATTTATTACAAAATTATCGAAATGAATGGAATATGCTGTTAGATAAATACGATCCTAATGGAAATTTCAGGGAGAAATATGCCATCGATGATGACTATGATTATTCTGATTTAGATTCCGCAAAATAATTAGCTTAATCGTGTATATTTTGTATATATAGTTACTATATTAAATAAAGATTAAATTTGAAATTTGAAAAATTATAATCAAATTGATTAATTATAGGTAGAGGATTTTTTTTTATAATATTACTAATACTGTATAAAAATTCCATTGATTTCATTATTCTCATTCGATTTGTTCTATCATTAGTTTAACAAGGTGACCTATCAAAAAAATGATTAATAACTTTATTTCCAAAAGATATCATGCTACAAGGGACATTTAATTACAAGTAATAATAGTAAGGACTAAAGTGCAACATTTCGTCCCGAGAGTGGAAATGTACTTAAATGCAAGTAACTTTCTTGTTGTTATTTTCCGATAAAATCAAATTTAATATTAAATATATAGCATACATGTACGTCATCTGTGACGTCATTCAAAAATGCGACTTGAACGCCACCTGAAAACCAGTATACATATTAAAAGAGTGGGGGTACTGGGCCAGTCGAACAATAGAAGTTAAGGGGTCTTGGCACCTGGCAATGGCTTTCATAGTAAACTAATGGGAAAAACAATGACCGACACAGGAAGGTGAAGGATTTTTGAGTTTCAATGTTTCAAGGTCAATCTTGACTTGTAACTTTTTAATTTTTTTTTAGGGTGCTAGAGGGCTAACTTCAAAAATCTAAATGTTACGGACCTTGCTGCATATTCGAAAGTTAGATTTAATTTCACCCATTTTCCTATGAGCTACGAGGTCCTGCTTTTGCTAAAATATTCTCTAGGGACCTCCCTAAAAATCCATAAAGTATTATTTGAATCGCCCGCCAACTACTAGGAGTTTCCTTGGAATTATCCATAATTAGAACGGACACGTTGTATAAAGTAACTGATCTGTGGTAAGTATGTGCATTCTGTATATTAGTGGATTTGTAATCACATTTGCTACAACTGGCGACATCTAATTAGAACCAATCAAAGCAGCATTTATATTTATGTATCATATAAGCAGTAAATTTTACAAATTATTATCTATACTTTATTAATCGTATTAATTCCAGTTTGAAATTTTGTTATAAAAAAGGGTATACAGTATTAATTATACATACATACATACAATATTGTATGATTTGCTGTATTACTGGTTGTCTCATAACTGGAGCAAAACGGTTCACTCCCTACGGAGAGTGAACTTTCTTATAGACCACGTACAATTTGAGTTGCAATGTGGCCTTCGGTACGTAGATCGCTTAAATGGATTCAACTGACATCGGGTTGATGTCTACTACCCGATTTAAAAATATTGTCATCATTCTAGCAGCGCCATAGAGTTCACACTGCGGAGTGGGAAGTTTACACGTGTTTGTAACACAAGTGTCTTATATTTTCAGGACGGCGTTTTCAACTTCGGTGCCGACCGAATATCTCCGATAGGTTGCCTTTGCGCATAAGATTTCTGCTATGTTTCAACCTTTTTGTTCAACTCGGTATATTTATGCTTATTAGATTCTGTGTATTACTGGTTGTCTAAATGTTAATTCAATGTTTATACAAGCGTGATAGATAATACTTTTCCTCTTGGATAATGAATAGAATATTCAGTTTCTATTTATAAGGAAAAGAACTTGATGTATAATCCATTAATATTTATTTATTCAATTTTAATTCCGTTCTATTCAAAGATGCTCGATTAGTTTTTATGTAAATAAAAAAAATATTAAATGGAATTTTACCAAATTGATTATTCACCAATAAAAAAATAATAATTGTTATTGGTATTTCAAGTAAATATTGTGGTGATCAAGGATACTTCTACAAAAAAAAAACATTTTTCTTTTTTATTTAGTTGTAGTTTTAAATTTATGATTAAAACGATAACAATATTTTAGCCAATTATCAGAAAACAACCGAAACTGTAGATATACCCTGGTGGAAATTTCCTCTGAAAACCTCTGACAATTTCTTATTTTCTATAAAAAACCTTATTATGTATATCTGAAATATTCGGAAAAAGTCAGAAGATGGAAATAAATTGGGATTTCTAGCATTTATTTCCACCAGTGTACAGTGTTGTACAACAGTATATCACCTCGCAGTTGAGTGTGCCTTTCTTACGTAGTATCGTAGCTTGGTTCGGCTACTTGAAAAATACATTAGAAAATGTCAATTGTGAACCAAGTTACTATTGCTGTGGGTGGAAAACGTAAGTCGTTGTACCTACTATCTGCGCTCAGAAAAATCCAGCAAGAGAGGAGCAAAAATCAGCTACAGTAGACAGGGGCGGATGGGGTTCTATAAAGCGGCCCGGGAAAATAATGTCAGCGGCCCACTAGGGTATTTAATGGCAATGGTTTATTATATCCATCCTTAGTTCCTAAGTTACTAATGAAGTTTTAAATATTATCTTGAGAAGTATTATTAAGTACACTATCAAAAGTGTTACAGATGTGAATAATAAAATAATAGACGTACAAAAAAAAATTTAAAAAGACATAAAGAAGGTAATAAAAAATATATCGAGTAATAATTAATATATTAATTCTTGTTTTAATAATGAAGTGGTATATATTAGCCAATTTATCAATAATATCGTCATTTTCTATCTTATTTAATAATAATTTTTCTGCATTCATAATCATGAATGCTTCGAGCCGATTTTCTGATAGGGTACTTCTTAAACGATTTTTAATTTATCGAAGTGTAGAGAAGGATCTTTCACATGCTACCTGAGAAATTTGAAGCGTAAGTCTAGAGATGATCGAGACGTTGAGCATTTACCCCCTTCATTCTTTGAAAATTTAAATAAGCAGTTGCAATGTGTATACAGGGTGTTTGGTCTAAGTATGGTAGTTCTAAGAAACTCCTATTAGTCGACGAGCGACTAAAAAAATATTTTAAGGACTTGTAGGAGCGTCCTTAAAGAACATGTCAGCAAAATTAGAGCCTCATAGCTCATTTGAAAGTTGGTCAAAAAACGCTCATTTCTGACGATGTAGTGATTTTCAAAAACTAACTAAGCACGCAAAACGACTTAGAACGACTTTAGGATCCTCCCAAAATTGATTTTTTTCGTTTTTCTCCATATTATTCTGGAACAGGTGGAAATATTTCGTATTTTCTTTGGAATACAATGGAGAAAAACGAAAAAAATCAATTTTGGGAAAGTCTCTGAGTCATTTTTAGTCGTTCTGCATGTTTTGTTCGGTTTTTAAAATTGCTAAATTGTCCAAAACGATCGTTTTTTACCAATTTTGAAATGAGCTACGAGGTTCTAATTTTGCTAAAATGGTTCCTAGGGACTCTTCTACAAATCCTCAAAATATTTTTCGAATCGCTCATCGACTAATAGGAGTTTCTTAGAACTCATCATACTTAGACCAAACATCCTGTATAAAAAAAAACACCAATTCTTGCAAAATCCGTATAATGTATTCTGTTATCTCTTTATTTTATTGTGTCTCGATTTTTTTCTCCATGTCGATGCCGATAAGGAAGTTCACAGATGAAATGGTCGAATTGAGTAGGTACTATAGGTAATATTATATTATAACACGTGCGCAAATGTTTAATTGACGGATAATTAGAAATGAGCATTGAAAACTATAAATCATACCATCGTATTTCTAATGTAGTCATAAAATGCGGGTTTTATTTTTTCTTTAAATTAGGATAATGTGATAAAAAAATATTTGTTGCTTATTATTATACATATACATATATTCCAAAAAAAAAACACCTTTAAAATATACTGTCAGCCAAATCGTTAGTGAGGGCCTTCCATTTTTTCGATAGCGGCCCATCACAGCGCGGCCCACCGGGAAAATTCCCGAACTCCCGGTGGCCCCATCCGCCCCTGACAGTAGACCACCTGTTTAGGTATTGTTTGTGATGTCGCTCACTCACTTCACCAACTACGTTGAATGATTGTAGTATTCCAATCGCAACAAATAAACGTATAGCTACATTGAGAGGTTGATGGAGATCGAACATAACAGGGTAGCGCTTATATTAAAGATAGTTCAGAGGAGTGACGTCAGAAGCACGGAAATGCGTGCAAATTCCGCTGCTAAGTAATCAAAATATGTGAGACAGAAAAACTGTCTGTACACCAGAGCTATCTATCTCATTCAGTACAATTTGATTATACCTAACAATTGAAAAGAAAGAAGTATAAAACAACCGTTGCAGGACTTACCACGCAACTATCTATTTCACTTATACATACATATAGATCACAACCTTTGAACAGTCTTCCTCTGTTGTACAAATCAAATGGGACAAGCGATGAGGATGATGCTTAGAAAATAGAAATAGAATATGATCATCATCCTTAAAGATTCTCTTCAAGGAATCTGTGAATACGGGCCAGAGAATTGAACTATGAAATAGTTGATTTTTTGTGTTGTTGTCGTTATAGTCTTAAATGTCGACATTGATTTTAGTCACTTTTTAGATTTCATTTTGTAGATTTTTAAGGACGTTTTTATTAAATTTTAACCGTGAAAAAAGAGGAATTCCAAATTTCTTTGAAATAACTTTAAATGAACAATAACAGGTTTATATATCTAATTGATTGAAATAAACAATTAGTTAGACATTCAAAATTTCTAAAAAGTTGCATTCTTTTGCTTTATTTCCACTTTAAAATTTCCATCGTTAAACGATTAATAAATCCATTAATTTTTTCTTTTAATTAGTGTACTAATTTTAAAACTACAATTATGCATAGTATGCATTGAATCTTTATAACGTATGAGGAAATGTTTCAGTTTTCAGTTTCTGGTTGCTAAAAATTCCATTGTCGTTTTTTAAATTGTGGCTTCTTTGGGTAATATACAGGATGGCTCAAGCTAACGCTTAGTTTCTAAGGATAAAATGTCTTCTATTAATTAATAAAATAATACACCATTTACTGTGAGACACCATGTGTAAAAAATTTACTCTAGTAAGAAAGTAATAAAGCAGTTGTTCTTTTTGTTTCATTTTAGATATAAAGGGTGTTTATACAACGCTAGTCTACCTTGCAGTTGGCCATGTCTTTAATTCAACAGGGTCTTAGCTTAATTCATATTTTACTAGATCTGACAGTAGTTGTTGACGTATTTTTCGATGAAAAACAAGTAGTCTTATGTAACTAAAAGCATGGCCAACGGCGAGACGAAATAACGTTGTATGATAAACTTTAATCCGTAAATTAATGTTAGTTAATTAATTCAATTATAAAAAGATAATTTATTTTAAATATACGTTTTTATGAAGTGCCAATCTTTCTATAATCATTATCATTATCATTATAAATATATTCAATATTTTTTTTTAATATACTGCAAAGGCAATTCGTCAGATTGTTTTGTCTCGTTTTTTCTAACAACAATATACTGCGTTGGCAGTTTGAATTAGAAATATAATTAGGTTATTTCTGTCTCCTACAGTGAAGTTTCAGATCGCCCAGTTTCTGTCTCTCCCCTCCTGCTCTTTCTCTGACTCGAATTAATAGGAAAAGAATAAGATCTAGCAACTTATTCAGCGCGTTGTATTCACTGATTCTTTAGAGATAATCTCTAATAATAATGTTAATCTCTTATTTCTCTTTCCTAGACATTATCTTCATCTCTTGTCCCATTTGATTTGTTTAGAAAAAGGAGATAAGTGAAATAGATGGTTGTGATGGTTATTTTATATAGTGCATAAACTGATTTAAGCGATTGGCTTAAGTACATAATAGAATTAGTCTATAATAGATTCAGTAGTTAACAATTAGACAGGGGTACTGGAATATTGCCACTTGTTACTGTTGTAAATTTATATTTTGTCGCTGTTATGAGGAATAAGATGTGGATGTTCTAGATGTTTCTATAATTTGCAAAATAGGTCGATCGACAAAGCAGATAATTTTTCTACAAGTATTTTGTGTATTTTAAAATAAAATATTTTTATGAGACGCAAAATGAAAAATTGTATAAATTAAAAACTGGGAACGTAATTTATTTAATCATGTATAAACATACGTAAGTAAACTAATGTATTGATTATTATAATTAAATTAATTATTCCATTTAATTTAATGTTAATACACACAATAATTATATATTATTTTTAACAAATACAAAAAAATTGTAGAAAAATTACCTGCTTTGTGGAAGATTTGGAAATTTTTATAGAAATATTTGGGACATCACATCTGGTTCTTCATAATCGTGACTTTGAGAAAATTACAACAGTAACAATTGTGTTACGAACATATTTTTTTTAATAGATAAAAAAAAACAAATGAGCTTTCCAAAAATTTTCAAAATTTTTCAAAAATTGGATTTTTCACGGACGTCACGTTTTCCTCACATGGATAAGCTTTCAAATAAGCAATCGTCCGCTTGTCCATCTTCAAAACTGTACAAAAAAAGTACTGCATAAGCCTACCCGTTTTTATTAAAATTCCGGTAAACTGACATGCCGATCGGAAAATTTCTTAAACATTTGAAAAGCTCTTTAAATTTGTTATATATAATAAAATTTTCATTAAAAAATTATCAATGTAGGCCGAGCTGTGGGGGAAATTGTAAAAGAAACATGCTTCGAAAAAATTGTTTGTAATTCAGAATTTTCTCAAAATTTTCCAAAAGCTCTTTTCATACAGTTAATGCTTGTGCCCGACTTGAGGATAATCTCCAATTTCTAAAGAATCCCTGAATGCGAGCTAATAATGTGTTTAGTTCAAAATGCTATCTCTGTTTACATATTTTAATTGATTTTTATAATTTTTTTTTCTAGCAAATATTTAATTTGTTGATTTTTGGAATACAATTATTAAACAGATTATAAATACGTTTTTAATTAGTTCCATTTAAAATACGCCGAATTTTAATAATAATACTAATAATAATCATTTTAAAATTTTAACCTTAACTATAATTATGTATACATATAGTGTATAGTAGAAAAACGTGTTGAATATATCCAAAAAAAAAACAAACAAATAAAAAACAAAATTAGAATTCTAAATATTTAATTACGGGTATTCCCAAATCATAGAATTATTATTATCATTATTCTTTTGTTTTTGTTATAATCAGGCGTACGCAGGCAATAAAAGCTTTATTGATTGCTGAGGATAACAAATGCGGAAAAGTAGTGCGGAAAAGTGGATAATTAACGAATAAGAAAAACTATAGTTTCCCTCTTTTTCTTTTCACTGCTTGCACAATTGATTTCTATACAGGGTTATTCACGTTGGACGAAAAGTTCTTATGGAAACTCCTCGGGAAACTTATAGGAGAGTACCTGGAGATCATTTTAGCAAAATTAGAGCGTCAAAAACGCTCGTCTTGGGCAAGCTCGCTAAACAGGACGGCTAAGAATGACTCGGACTCTCCCCGAACATTGACTTTTTCTTGTTTTAATTCATTGTATTTTAGAAAAAATGCGAAACGCTCCCATCTGCTCCAGAATAAAACAAAAAAAAAAATCAAAGTTGGGAGTCATTCTGAGTCATTTTGTGTGTTTAGCTTGTTTTTGATTATTGCGACATTCTAATAAACGAGCCAATTTTGATCATCATTCAAATAAGCTATGAGGTTCTAATTTTGCTAAAATTCCCTCCAGGGACCCTCAAATTCAATTGCGTCCGTGTCCCGTATCTGCATGCATTATTTTAATTAATAATTAGTTATCTACGCTAATATTCAGAGATTTCTCATTCTTTATGTAGAGTACAATTTTAACTTTAAATTATAGATAGGTACTCAAGTTTTTAATTATTTTTTTTATCACCAGCACTGCTATGTTACATAATTTGTTAATTTACAAATTTATGCTTATTGTGTCGAGAGTAGTCGGATAACGTGTGTAAAAGTCGACATTTCCGCACTAGTGGCAACCAATTAAAACCTTAAGCTTGCTAAGGTACAGTAACATAAGTAGTTATCTTTTTTTTTCAATTATAAAAAATTTATTACTTAATATTACAAATATCACAATACATACTTACACAAATTCTATGTTTTTTTTTTGCTTTTTAATTACCATATTTTTGATTTAATTTTGTTTCTAATTACAATAGATCAAAGTGTATAACAATTAAATAAAAAATTTTTTTAATTATTTTGCGTTGTGGCGGTGGTACCTGTGTTATATCATCAGAAAGAAGATGCGACTAGAAATCGGTACCTTTTCTTTCTTTCTTCCTTCCTTTGTCTTATGTTTTGTTCCTTACCAGTTTTTTGTTTTGTTTTGTTGAAATTAATTAATGGCAAAAAAAACAAAATAGATTCAGTCTAAATTATACACCTTTACAACACATATTATTACTATTATTATTATTATTATTATTATTATTATTGGTTAATATGGATTTGTTTTTATCGTCCTGATGATAAAATACGGTTTAGTGTGTCCAGTTTGTGCTGATATAACTGGATGACATATTTTGTTATTGTATCCATAAAAGTTACCTAGAAAAACCGATAGAGAGATAGAAGCATACAAGAGATGGAAAAAAAAAGTTTAATTAATTAGATTAACTAATAACCTAATTAATTAATTAAGTAATTAATTAACGACTGGTGGTCGTATAACTGCATTTATAACAGCATCAGCTAATTTAGTACCAGTTTGTACAACTCTAACACTTAAATCAGTTAAACTACGAACAATACCATTAACTACAGCATTAGCACCAAAACTCACCGTTGGTTGTGAATTAGCTCCAGTAGGTTGTCGTGATGGTGGTACTTGTGTTGGTTTTATCACGGTATTAGTGCTTGGTCTATTAGTAGTGGTACTAGTAACAGTGTTAGTGGGAGTTGTTCTAGTTGTACTAGTTGTACTAGTAGTACTAGTAGTGGAAACAGGATTTAGATTAGTGGCAATATTATTAGAAGCCTCAGCTGTATCATCCCCAAAACGATTCGACAGAATAGTGGGTACTGCTGGTGCCGCTGGTGCCCCCGCTGCTGATGGTCTCTGCTGTATACCATTGTTGTTTAATTGCTCATTTTCAAATGTTGATTCGAAACGATTAATATAGAAACCATCTGGATCCCAAACGGCTTGTAGTTGATCCCAAATTTTTGGGTATTCTTTTTTTAGACGTTTTATTGAACGGTAAGCGCCCGTTTTTTGTTTGACTGTACAACGGGCACAGTTCGTTTCCAATGCTTCTGGTAAAATATCTGAAATAAATTAATATTAAAATAGTGTATTAAAAAACGAGTTTCAGAAGTCGATTATTTATGCACGAGACTAAGTTTAAAAAATTAGCGCCCCAGCTCGAGTTTTTTTAATGGTTGAGTGCTGAAATTGACTTCTGAAACGAGTTTTCTTACACAATTTTTTATATTTTGCAACCCCTTAAGCCCGTATTAATAAAAGTAAATTATTAAAATTTGGGGAATCTTGTAGACATTGGTATCGTTGTTCTTTTGTTCCTCCTGCCACTTGATTTTCTATACATTTGTTTAACAAAAATTAGGCCTGGTGTCGCTGAATAGATACATTATGTGTATCTCGTCCAGTGTTTTCACTTTGAATTGCCAGAACGGTAGACAACGTTTAAGCTATTTATTAATAAAGGGTGTACAAGGCTATTTCACCTTTCACCTTTGTTGTGTAGTGTCGCAGCTTGGTTCATACTTTACTACATTTAACTTTCGTTAATGTATTTTTCGATAGAAATACAAGCAGTCGAACCAAGTTACGACGTTAATAACCGAAGGTATGGCCAACTGCGACATGAAATAGCGTTGTACATCCTGTAAAACAATGAAAAAACGACAAAATAAAACCGGATCTGATGTGGGAAGAAGAAGAAGAATAGCAACAAGTTTTGCAACAATTTATTGTTGACAACCCATACTTAAAATAAATCGTTTCCAGTTAATTTCAACATGGAATAATCGAATTGATGATTCTAGATAAAATATTTTCTTTGTTTTCTTTGTATTTAAAACGGTCAAATTTATACAGAAATAGAATTTCACAGGAAATTAATCATTGAATTAAACGATGAATAAAAAAACCCGACAAATCACAATCTTGCATTATTCATTAAATAATTGTCTTTTGTTATTGTTACTTAACACGACTATTGTTTAATTTGTGAGAAAATGATTATTAAGGAACGGATACAATTCTATAAAATTTCGCTTAAAGTGTATTGACACAAAAAATTCATATATAGGCGACTAAAATTCTGAATAACATTAATGGAAAATATTTTGTAATTTTCCCAAAAATTATGAAGTAATTGAAGCAAAATTACTACAGAAAATATAGTTAATTACTCACATACACATCTAGTTGTGTTCATTTTAAGTGATGGAAATTATTAAAGACTACATACTAAATTTGAAATCATTTATCTATAATTTAAAAGTAAAAATGTATTCCATTTAAACGGTGAAGAATAATTCAAAATTATAAAATCCAACAATAACTGCATTCTTTTATGTATTATTTGTATTTCAAATTTTAAAGTTTTAGCATCAATAATCTCAAGGATATAATTTTTTTAATCTGAGACTGCAAAACTCGAAATCTAAATCACTCAAATATTATCGAAATCGCCTTCAATTTGACCCCATAGTTCAACGAGTTGGAAAAGGGGCCGAATCGAAGACCCGGCCTAGCAACTTCCCCGACTGATCAGTCCCAGTAGTTAATCATTAATTAGAAAAAAATTTTTCTACGATCAAGAGAAAATTGTCAAATTTCTGCGAAAAGCACAGTGGTTGCGCTCTCGCCTGACATCTGTTTGCTACGGGGTTCAATTCTCGCCAGAATAACTTTATTTTTTTTCTTTTCAATTATGGAAATAATCATCTTTACTATTTTGTTATTTTATTCTTAACAAATAGAAAACTTTAGTTTACTTACTGCCTCTATGGATAGTAAAAGTATTATTAGATACTCATTATGTTATCCATTACAATCAATTCACAACAAAAGATTAAACAAATATTCCAGTAAAGCTTTTAACAAAACCAAAGATGTCAAAATCAGCACCGAAATTTAAAAAAAAAACAACGCAATTATTTACACATACTCGATCTTTCACGAAACAGTCTTGTTGCTAGACAACGGCCGTAAATCCTGATTTATATTTGATATATTAATGTCTTATTCTTTTGTCTTGCGTACATACTTGATTAGTAAAGAATCACTGTCCATCTAATTAATTTAATCATTATAAGTCGCCAGATTGAAAAATATCGCACATGATGGGTATTATTTCTGACATAAAAGCACATGCCCTTTTGATTGGTGATATCAAATTAATACGTTATCTTACATTTTTTTCAATCAACCCCCTCCCCCGTCCACCCCCGTTGTCCGATTGGCACCAAAAACTAATCAACTCGAAAGTCCACGGAATAGTTGATGCTGGCCAAATTTGAACGCAATCGGTTAAGCCGTTTTTGAGTAATCGTTGGAGAAACGACAGACGCACACACACACACACACACACGGACATCATGCTAAAAACTTCAAAAACGTGTTCAGGGGACCCCAAAACGTAAAGATCTGGTGAAATCTCGAATTCGAAATTTTGGTCCGAAACTAATAACTTCCCTACCCTCTGGTCGGGGAAGTTAAAAATACAAAAAAATATAGCTTTTCCATTCTAACTAATTTTCAAATAATAAACCACTTACCGTGAAACATTCTGTATAAATTAGGATCTAAAGAAATTAAAGAAAGTTCAAAAGTGAGACATGTTCATTAAGAGAAGATATCAAACAACTTTCTCTTCTTGACATTACTGTCGTTTTTTCGGTTTGTTTTGGTTAAAATTAGAAAAAACATTATATCGTTATACAGTACCGGCGATTGATGTACGTACATATTATGTCACAATTTAAGATGCCATTAATGTGTACTATTGTTTAAGACATGATTGTTTTGTGTTTTTACTAATTATTGATGTGGAACTTTAAGAATAAATCAATGACTACTACTATTCTATATAAATTGTTCCGTTGTTTTTTGGCATTTTGTTTTCTGCCTTGTCTCTACTTTCACTATAGTATAAATGTTAATTATTGCACATGGAAAAATTCTAGGTCATGACTTTTATGAATTTTTAAAATAGTAAATGACAACTTACGTTTCAATTCTAAGCCCTGTGGTGGACATGGTCCTTTTGAAATTAAACAATTAGCATAATAAGTTACCATTCTACGATTATTCAGTATTGTTGTAATATCCAAATGATCATAACGACTTGCATATGATGGTTGTTGTTGTTGTTGTCCTGTTGTTGTTGCAACAAATAATGTTGTTACAGTTGCAACAGTTACCCATCCATTTGTTATCACTATCATTTTTAAATCCAAAATCCGCTTATCTTCACTCGATAAATTAAACTAAAACAAGACTATATAATTGTTATAGTATTAATAGTAGTAATAGTAGTAGTAGTAGTAGAATACCGAACAGTTTAATTCTAACAACAATCACTTGAAGCGTACTGTTTAAATCTGTGTTCAAGCAGTGTCTGAAGTGTGTGTTTATGGAAGGATTGTGAAGGTCTTCAATGTTGTTTATCTGCTGGACAATTTGGAGATTTGTTAAATATGTATTGCCATTTTTTTGCTCATATAAATAAAAACTAAACTAGATCATTATTTATTGTCAACTTTTACTTTCTTCTACAGGATGGTTCACTAAAAGGTGACCCTTAATATAGGTACACTATTATCGACAAATATTCATCAAATTTTGAACGCTTTAGGGAGAATATTTTTGTTCTACTAATAAACTCTATGGTAAAATGTAAACGATAATAGTTACATCACACTCTTATTATAGTATTGCAATTGACCAAATTAAAGATTTTGAATTGACGCCCTTTTAAAATGGCGATTCTAAGCCTGTCACCAGATTCCTATGATATTGTTTACAAAAATTTTTAACACAAAATTTCAATTTTGATTATTGCCATTCTTATTTGCATGTTTTAGTTTTTTTTCTAATATTTTAAATTTGTAAATTGTTTGAACAGTATTCATTCTTGTTTTGTGGTAAATTTAGATTAAAATAAGTTATTTAAGGGGGAGTTGGACTAAAAGATCGAATTAGCGTGCGAAATTTATCAATTTTCAAACAACGATATATCGGTTATTTTTTAAGATATTGTGAAATTTAAACGTGCGTTGGATAGAGCATTGCAAGGTGCATGTCCTGAAGCTTTCTATTAAAGAAAAATCTAATAAAATTCGGAATGATAGAGAAAACTGTTGGACCATGTTTTTTTGTACATTTTCATTCATAATTGGCTAAAAATTGGCCAATATGATTGATTTTCAATATCTATTGAGTGATTTAGATGGAAAATGATGAGATTTTTCCAAATATTCAAGAATTTTCCCGATACGTTTGTTAGTTTTCCCAATTTTGAAGAAAATTAAATGACCTTTGATCCGTAATATAGGGCACAATTTTAAAGATAGAATTTTTTTACTCTTGTTTTTAGAAAAATATTGTAAGGGCGGAGGGATAAAGCTCGGGCTTAAGAAAATTTTGAAAATTACGTGATTTATTGGAAAATTTGGAATCCCATTTTCACCTGTTATTTACAGCTATTAAAATTAATTAATTTGACCGATAATTAAAATCAAAATATAGGAAAATCGATTTTCTTTCACGACCATATTATAATAATGAAAAATATTTGAAAATCTGTCCGTAGGTAATTTTCTTAACCAAGCGTGTTTGCGCTGCGAGACGTATTGTCGGTGTGATTTAGTCCGCATATCTGGTATAAACCGGATAGATGTGGTACATTGTTGTATATCGTTGTTTGAAAATTGATAAATTTCGCACGCTAATTCGATCTTTTAGTCCAACTCCCCCTTAAATAACTTATTTTAATCTAAATTTACCACAAAACAAGAATGAATACTGTTCAAACAATTTACAAATTTAAAATATTAGAAAAAAAACTCCATTTTATTCTGGAACAGGTAGAAATACTTCGTATTTTCCCTGGTATACAATGGAGAAAAACGAAAAAATCAATGTTGGGAAGGTCTCTGAGTCATTTTTAGTCGTTCTGCGTGTTTTGTTCGTTTTTTAAAATTGCGACAATGACCAACTTTGAAATGAGCTACGAAGTTCTAATTTTGCTAAAATGTTCCCTAGGGACTCTTCTACAAATCCTCAAAATACTTTTCGAATCGCTCGTCGACTAATACGAGTTTCTTAGAACTCAACATACTTAGACCAAACACCCTGTATGTATACCTAACTTGTATTTTTGGTAGTAAAACCTTTGAACATATACTTCAGGTATTTTTTTTTTGTATCATTAATTACATTAATCTTTTTTTAATTAATTGTTCTTTTTTTGTTATGATTATAGACTGTTTTTCGAATAAAGAACGCATTTTGTTTATCCGCAAACCTGATACGAATAAATTTAAATTTATTTTGACTTGATCGATTGTTGTGTTGTTAATATATTTTGATGTGAATATCTGTTGTTCCGTTCTTTGTTATAAACAAAGCTTATAAACTTAGCTTAGTCTTCAAGTGCCGCTCCTTCAATGTCTTCCTTATGAATCAAACCCGAGGAACATCACCTAGTCGTCCTTCAAAAAGTACATAGATTTTACATAGATTGCTCCAAGTGTCCCCTCCGGTCTTTGCCTTGTTTTTTTCTAGATTATTCTTTATTAAAGTTTAAAAAGCATAACTGTTGAATGAATAAGACACGCCACAACAAAGTCATTTGTTAAAAGTTTCACAACAAATAGATTATCAGAGCATTTTAAGTGGTCTTTAAGTTTTTCTTATTAAAGCTTAATTAAGGAGGCTAAAAGCAAGAAAATGAAGGCATTAAAATTAATTTTATTTTATTTTCTTCAAAACCAGCTTCTCCTGAAATTTATCCTATATTCATTTTTTTTAAAAAAAAAAACTTACAGGAGATCCACTGTGGTAATAAGGATGCCGTATCATCTAGCAAATTTAATCAACCAAACATTTCGGGTGTGGGAGGAATATGTAAAGTGTTTATGAGTTCGGAAGGATTTTTTTTTTATTCTACCTTATTTATTGAGACTAATAATAGGTGAAGTACAGTGTTGAATTGAAGTTAGATCTGCAAACAAATTGGAGAGATTCAAATAGACCGAGTATAGAACAACCGGAACTTGAATATTTTATCTTACTGTTGCATAATCTGTCTGCAAGTTGATTAAAAAAAAAGAAACAAAAAAGCAGCCCGAAAAATAGAAAAAACAACAACATAGTAGTCTTCACACTATAGTAAAAATAAGAGATATATGTATAATAAGAATAAAAATAACAATAATAATAACAATATCTAAATGTTCATAGAAAACGTCAGAGGATATAAATAAGTCAAGGATAATCTTTAATATATTCATCTTAGTGTAAAATAATTACAAAAAACTGCACCTTTTCTTCTCTCAAAAGACTTTTATCAAAACAATCGGCTTGGGGATTAATAGATAACCTTACAGGTAACAAAGATACCTCACTGTCTATCATCACGTTTCCTCAAAAAAGTTTTCATAAATTAAGGAAAAATCAACAACATTAAGCTTTCATTTCCTTTTTGTAAAGGTTGCATGTCGTATTTTAAACATTTCTATACAGACTGTTTCACGATAAGTGTTACCTACTATTATACAGCAGATTTATTAAAAACGGTACATTTGTAGATATTTGCTTATGGTCTCAATTGACTAAAATCTTGTCGGTGGTAATGTTTCCAAGAATGTAATGTAATTTTACTCATTTCTACAAAAAATTACTATCAACTTCTTTGTTTGTTTTTTTTTTAGGAGAACGGTATATTTTTATTGCATTTTTAGAATATTTGAACCAACATAAATTTCTACACACGGAGATGATTGGAGGAAAAAAATCTGTATCAAATTATATTAAGCATCTTCTCTATTTATTTTTGATAGTTTTTGAATCACACAATTTTCTGGATTTAGGTATGTATATTGAAAATTTTCCACAGTTGAAGAACGATTAAAAATTTGTTAGCCTTTGTAAATAGGTGTGACTTATTATTAAACAAAAGTCGTAGGTAACTTTCCAAAATATGATAAGTATTTTTTTCTATAATCAATTTTTTTTTATTTCAAATCTAATTAATTTATTCTAAAAAAATTAATTAGTAATTTTTTTTGTGTTAATTTGGAATAAAGATAAAGTTATAAAAACAATTCATAGATTAAGCAATGTTAATTAATTTGTTATGTCGTTAAGTTTTCAGAGGAAACTAGATGGTTAATCAGTACTGGAGAAAATTTCATACAGAATGTATGAAAATAAACGTGTTAAAAGTTTAAAGGAAATTTCGTTTGAATTATATACAGGGTCGCTAAAAAGTATCGATTCAGCTAAATATCTTGAAAACGGGTTATCCAAATTAGCTGAAATTTAGAACACAGTTACAATGTAATTAAACTTGTAATCTAAGATTTTCTTCGATTTTGTATCTTTATTTGTTTTGGAGATACAAGGCTAACTTGATGGTTTTAAGGGGTCAAATGTATAATTTTTGAAAAGAAGATTATCCTCTCTATAATGATATAGAACATGTCTTCTTTTTTCACAAAAACCGAAGATAAAAAATATTTTGCAAATTTTGTATTCAGGAAACATTAAAAATTCGTCTTCTATCACCATATCAACCATTAGGACTCTTATGTATATGCTCTTTTCCACTTAAATGCGTCATTTTTATAGTGATTACTCTACACAAATTTAATTTTTGTTCAAAGTATAAATGATAGGCAGCCCATGACGTCAATTTCAAAGCTAATTTAGTTTAATTTTTCGTGAAAACCAAACTTGCAAAATATTTCTCATGTTCGGTTTTTGTAAAAATAGAGACATACATGTGCGCCTATATCACTGAATAGAGAAAACAATCCTCTTTTCAAAAATAATACATTTGACTCCTTATGCTATTTAAAAAACATCAAGTTAGCCTTGTATCTCGAAAACAAATGACGATACAAAACCGAAAAACCTATATGATGCACCAATAGAGCATTTCTTAAATTCTGTGTTTAAGTTAATTTATTCAATTAATTAATGGTTGCTTTAAAGTAAAATTAACAAATTCTGAGATAATTTGAATATTCATAGAAAATAAGTTGTGAGGATCGCCTGGCGCATCCACCATTCTTACACTTTTTATTTTATCATTCAAGACAAGGCAGTTATTCAAATATGAATGATTGTTACACATTTTACTATGTACAACATCAAGCTTTCGTTTCCTTTTTGTAAAGGCCGTCTGTCGTATTTTAAAAATTTCTGTACAGAGTATTTCACGATAAGAGTGGCTTATTATTATTATACAGGAGATTTCTTAAAAACGATATTTTTGTGGAAATTTTCGTACGGTCTCAATTGATTAAAATCTTGTCTGTAGTTATGTTTCCAAGAATGTAATGTAATGTTATTCACTTCTAGGTACCAAAAATTACTATCAACTTGTATTTTGTGTTTGAGGAAAACGGTATATTTTTATTGCATCTTTAGAAAGTAAGAATCACCGTAAATTTCTACACAGAATTGATTTGAGGAAAAGATTCTGTAACAGAGTATATTTAGCATCTTCTCTATCTAATTTTGATGTACTTTGAATTACTCACAAGTTTCTAGATTTATATTTTCCACAGTTCAAGAACGATTAAAAATTTATTAGCCTTTGTAGGAATAGGCAAATTTTTAAAATATGGTAAATATTCTTTTATAATTAAAATTTTTAACTTAAAATTGATTAAAAATAAATCCAATTAATTTATTATAAAAAATGAATTTTTATTTATTTTTTGTTAATTTGGAATAAAGATAAAGTTATAAAAATAATTCATAGATTAATCAATGTTAATTAATTTGTTACGTCGTTATGTAAGTTGTCAGAGGAAACTAGATGGTTAATCTCTACTGGAAAAAATTTCAAACAGAATATATGAAAATAAATAAACGTGTTAAAAGATTGAGGGAATTTTGGGGCCCTAGGAAGCTATTTTGACTATTTTTGCGAGGGTGTCTGTATGGCTGTATGTGTATGTGTGTGTATGGGAAGACTATGTAAGCAGCTCATAACTTTTGAACGGATTGACGTATTGAAACGCTCTTTACGGCATTCGAAAGGGTTCCACCAAACTTAGATTTCGTGTAAGTTTGAACTGATTCGGCCTGATAGATTTTGAGAAATTCCAGAAAAAACCGAAAAATTTCTATTGTTAAAATCATGTTTTTTCAAAATAACTATTAAGCTGCTGTACCGATCAATTCCATAATGTAATCAGCTCTTAACCTTAACTAATGACTTCGAATGCCGTTTGAACTATCAAAATCGGTTGATTCGTTCACGAGTTATCGTTGTTTAAAAATATCGAAAAAAGTGTTTTTTCAATATAACCTCAAAATTACTTGACCAATCAAATTTGTACCTCTTGCAATAATTTTATAGCTTTAAAAAATGCGTCGAGTGCCGCAAAGCTCGTCAAAATCCGTTGATTCGTTCACGAGTTATCGTTGTCGAAAAATATCGAAAAAAGTATTTTTTCAACATAACCTCAAAATTACTTGACCAATCAAATTTGTACCTCTCGCAATAATTTTATAGCTTTAAAAAATGCGTCGAGTGCCGCAAAGCTTGTCAAAATCCGTTGATTCGTTCACGAGTTATCGTTGTCGAAAAATATCGAAAAAAGTGTTTTTTCAACATAACCTCAAAATTACTTAACCAATCAAATTTGTACCTCTCACAATTATTTTAGAGCTTTAAAAAGTGCGTCGAGTGCCGTACAGCTCGTCAAAATCCGTTTATTTGTTTGCGAGATATCGTTGTTAAAAGTTCTTGAAAAAGCGTTTTTTCAACATAACCTCAAAATTCCTTAACCAATCAAATTTGTAGTCCTCACAATAATTTTGGAGCTTTAAAAACTTAGCGGGAAGTTTCAGGAATGGCCTGCAGGGTCAATCCCATTCCAGATTTTTTGGTTATGATTTAAATAAATTCTGAGATAATATGAATTTTCCTTAAAATTTTGTAGCTTTCGATTAAAAAAAGTAAGAATCGATAGTCACGTAGGTCTATGGCGTTTGCTGACGATAATCGCGGGACAATCTGAAATAAATTCCCACCACCGGTGCCAAGTGATATCACAGTTAGGATTTGATCCTCTAGAAGAGATATCAAATTCAGAAAAATCTTAAATTTCCGATTTAAACAAGTGGTTTTTGAAAATCACTACATCTTGAAAAACAAACAATTTTCCACTAACTTCTAAATGAGCTACGAGGTTCTAATTTTGTTAAAATGTTCTCTAAATACTCTCCTATAAATCCTTGACATATTTTACGAAACGTTTCTCAGCTAATAGGAGTTTCACACGCATCATATACATTTAGATTTTCACTCCTGTATAAACCACAAAAATAACTATGCTAGTGGTAGGTTCAGAGCATTGAACCCATCTACTCTCTGCGCTCATAAATTCAGCAAGAGAGGTGCAAAAATCAGCTACAGTAAACCGGCTGTTTATTGTTTGTGACGTCGCTCATACAGTTCATCAACTACGTTGAATGATTTTAGTGCTACAATCGCAACAAATCAACATTGAGAGGCAGATAGGGATCGAGCTCAACTGGAAAGCGCTTAAATTAAATTTAGTTCACAATTTTATTGTGACGTCAGGAGCACAGAACTGCTTGCAAATCCCGCTGCTATATTATTATCTAATATCTATGCACATGCTTCATTATCTATCACGTTTAAAAGTGGTGTCCGACAAGTGTAGATCGATCAACTTAAAGTTTTGCCCAAGTCAGCGTATCCAAACACGAAATAGTTCGCTTAACCGATCGTCTCTTCGATCTTTTTTAAATGTATTACCGGCGCAGTAGGGGAAAGAGGGAGAGAGAGAGAGATAATACACTCTATTACACTTCTACTGCAGTTAAAACCTACGGCACATCTACGGTTTTTGGAAAACTATGTTTGATCCATCTATAGTTGCTTATCTAACTATATTTATTATAATTACATAAAACATCAATTACATACAATAATTTACGATAAAAATATCAAGTATAAATTGCTATTTTATTTTAGAAAGAAATGATAGTCATCATGTCCATGTCGAGTAATTAGTGATTTTGATAAATTGTAATGGAAAATAAAAAATGCTTATTATTCAATTTTCTGTCTATTCACTACATAATAAAATGCTATTAAAAGATAAAAAGCAGTAATTGATAATTATGAGATACATTAAAACGATAAAGATACTTGAAAATGGGACTTGTTATTTAGTGTCGAATCAGTATTTTATAAAAACACTTCCTCTTATTCAAAATTTGCAATTATAGGCGTCTCTTTTCTGTTTTATTTCAATACGAAATATGAATAAATTAACTTCATTCGTTTCAGTATTATTATCATTATTAGTTTTGGTGAATTTTAATCAATCTGCAAATATTTTGGGAATTTTTCCATTACCTGGTAAGAGTCATTATGTGATGTTTCAAAGAATCTTTCTTGAATTAGCTGCTAGAGGACATAATGTTGATGTTGTTACACATTTTCCAATTAAAAACCCACCGACAAGGTAAAGATCTTCTATTTTATATAAATCTTATATGTTTTCTTTTATACATCGAAGAAATCTCTTCCTAGATTCAATCAATTGAGTATAGAAGGAAGTATGCAGATATATGTAAATAATGTATCTGTAGATTCATTACCTTCAATGAGTACTTACGAAATGATGAGTATGATTACGAAAGAATCTGGTTATGAAACTTGTGGTGAAGCTTTTAAGACATCTACTTTACAAAAGTTGAAAATAATGAAAAAGAAAAAGTATGATTTAGTTGTTACGGAGATCTTTGGTTCAGATTGTATGCTTGGTTTTGGCCATCTTTATCAAGTACCAACAATATCAATGATTAGTAGTGTTGCATTACCATGGGCTAATGATCGAATTGGTAATCCAGATAATCCATCATATATCTCGAATTATTTTCATTATGATTCGTATAAAATGGATTTATTTGATCGACTGAAGAATACATTACTTCTTGTTAGTGCAAAGATAATGTATGTACTTTGTACTTTTAATTGGCGACCACTTGAACACAATTAAACACCCTTATTATTAAATTATAATCAACCAAATTTTCTAAATATCAGTTACAGTCTAAATATGAGAGAATCAAATCGTATTGCAAAGGAATTCTTTGGTTCAGACTTACCCGATTTAGAGGATTTAATCAGGAATACAAGTTTAATATTAGTCAACAGTTATTTTATTGGGAATCAAGCTAGACCAACAGTTCCGAATTTTATTGAAGTCGGTGGTGTTCATATCAATGAACCAAAACCTCTCCCAAAGGTATAAATACAATCATTAAAAAAAAAAATTGTACGAAAAAATTGATACCAACACAGCATCTCGATGAGTTAATTCAACTCGATCCAAATACAAAGGGTGTGATTTTATTAACGATGGGCTCGATGGTTTTAACGGAGACTTTCCCATATGAGATCTTACAAGGGATGTTTGATGCTTTTGCTGAACTACCATATAAAGTCATTTGGAAAGCTAATAAAGAACGATTTCCAAAAGGATTACGATTCCCAAAAAATATCCATTTTGAATCGTGGCTACCACAATTGGATCTCTTATGTAAGCATGCATTTTTTCCGTTTTTATCACAATGAAAATATTATTTTAAAGGCCATCCGAATGTGAAATTATTCGTATCCCATGGTGGTTTGATGGGTACACAAGAAGCAATATATTGTGGTGTACCACGGATAGGCATCCCATTATTTGCTGATCAATTAGGAAATATTCGTAATGCTGTTGAATTAGGTTTAGCTATCGAAGTTGATTATCAAAATATTAGGAAAGAATCAATTTTGGAGGCTGCTACAAAATTATTAACAGATCCACAGTAAGTTTTCTATTATAACAATTTTAATTGTTGATTTAAATTGAAAAAAATCAAGGTATGAACGCAATGCTAAACGGTTGTCGGCATTATTCAAAGATAGACCTGTATCAGCTTTAAATGAATCAATTTTCTGGATCGAATATGTGATTAAACATCATGGAGCACCGGAATTACGTAGTCCTGGAGCAGATCTACCATGGTATCAGTATTATTTAATTGATGTTGGTTTAATTCTCTTGTTATCAATAATTTTTATTGTATATACAATTGTTTTATTAACAAAACTATTGATTAAAATTATTGTTTCAAATGTGTCGAAACAGAAAAGTGATTAACTATAATTATTTAGTTCAATAATTTATATTTTTCTTTACCAAATTAAAATAAATGAAATTATTCACATGTCGATCAGTAATTTTTTGTTTCCTTTTTCGATATTTTTACTAAAGTCAGTGAATGAGAAATTTAGTGACTTCGTTAGAAGCCCTTCGATTTTATGATAGTTGAACCCTTTCTACACGGCTATGATTAGAGGAAAAAAATCTGTATCAAATTGTATTTAGCATCTTATCTAACTATCTTTGATGGTTTTTGAGTTACTTATGGATTTGTATTTAAAATTTTCCGCACTTCAAGAACGATTAAAAATTTGTTAACCTTTGTACATAGGTGTGAATTATTTTTAACCAAAAATCATAGGTAAGCTTGTAGAAAAAAATGAATTACTTAATAATTTTTTTTGTGTAATTGTCTAATAAAGATAAAGTTATAAAAACAATTCATAGATTAATTAATGTTAATTATTTTTTTACGTCGTTAGATAAGTTTGCAGAGGAAATTAGATGGTTAATCAGTACTGGAGAAAAAATTCATACAGAACGTATCAAAATAAACGTGTTAAAAAATTGAGTGAAATATCTTCGTAATTTTTTTAAAATTAGCTTTCTAATAATGTAATATTCAAATTACGATTAAAGTAAGAATCGAGAATCACGTTATGTCTATTTTGTGCGATGACGATAGTCCGGCAACAATCTAAAAAAATAAATTCACGATCTAACAATAAGTTATCACGTTATCACTGATTACTTGAGATAGCTTTAGATACGACTGAAATTAAAAGCCTGCACGTGCCTATTTTTTTGTTTAGTTCAATTTGGAGTTCACTACCATTTGTTATCTTTACTATTATGTATTTTGAAACTTGACATTTAGCATGTCTATTAATTGTTGTGTTTCTAATTTGGAGAAAAATTATTAATTAAATATTATCTATGTATATGTATATGTTTTATTATCAATTATCATGTCTAAAAGTAGTGCTCGATAAGTCTAGATAGATCACCTTAAGTTTGCCCAAGTCGACGTATCCAAACACGGTTCTCCGATTTTTTTTTAATAAAGATATTATGGGCGCAGTAAGAGAAAAAAAGAGATTGAGAGAGAATACCATATACCGGCAGAAAATATTGAATAGAAACATTACAGATTCATCTCTCTCCTTTCCGCAGTCATTTTCTCACATGTGTTAGAAAGAGGTGGAGCAAATTAAGCCAGGGTATTGTTCCACCTCCTAATACTCATTTAAGTCCATTGAACAGACGGAGAAATATGTCTACTGTTTCTCTTTAAGTTAAGTTGAAGAGACAAGGATAGAAAGTGGAAACATAGCCATTTTCTATAAGTTAGACAAGACAAATAAATACATGAGATGGAATGATGAGAGGATGAGTCAAAAGTAACGCATAATATTCATAACTTTTCTATTTATGAAAATTTCGAAAAATGCCGAGATAAGTAACTTTTTATTTTTTAATTATTTAATTGTGCTTTAGCCAAAACGATTCTATCAATTACCACTGCGAAGAAATGACATCATGATCATCTTTTTTTAAATGGCACCTACTATTTTTTATTGTATTTTCGGGTAGGACATATTTTTCTCCGTTCACAGATGTAAAAATTGTAGGGGGCTACATAAGAAAATTTTTGAGAAACAAATCCCTAAAGTATGCAAGATTTTCTGTCATCAAAGGTTTTATTTTATGTTTTTCGTATGCCATGCTGATGCAAGGATATAGTGATGACAGATCTTGCAAAATTTAGGAATTTTTCTCTCAAAATTTTTCTAATGTAACCCCCTAATATAATTACATATCTGAACGTAAAAAAAATTATCTACAATAAAAAATTAGGGGTGTCACTTAAAAAAAATTGTTGATGATAACCCATAGAGCCGCTTTGACTCAGTCACAAGAAAATAATAAAAAAATAAAAAGTTACCTGCCCCGGCATCTTTCGAAAATTTCGTAAATAGGAAAGTTATGAACATTATGCGTTACTTTTGACTTATCCTGTATATATTTTCGAAAACTCATTGTTAGTTTGATCCATCTATAGCTGCTTATCTATGTAACTATAATTTTGATAATTACATCAAATATCAATTACATGCAATAATTGCGATAAAAATATCAAGTATGAATTGCTATTTTATTTTAGAAAGAAATGAAAGTCATCATTTACAGTAATTAAGGGATTTTAATAAATCATGATGGAAAGTAAAAAATGTCTATTCAATTTTCTGTCCATTCACTGCTTAATAAAATGCCATTAAAAGATAAATTGTAGTAATTGATAACTGATTAGGACGATAAGATACTTGAAATGATATTTGTGCAATTTAGTGCGAATCAGTATTTTATGATATTTTCTCCTATTCAAAATTTGTAATTAAACATCTCTTATTTTTTGTTCTATTTCAATCCGAAATATGAATAAATTGATTTCATTCGTTTTTGTATTATTAGTTTTGGTGAATTATAATCAATCAGCAAATATTTTGGGACTTTTTCCATTGCCTGTTAAGAGTCATTATGTGATGTTTCAAAGAATCTTTCTTGAATTGGCAGCTAGAGGACATAATGTTGATGTTGTTACACATTTTCCAATGAAAAATCCACCACCAAGGTAGTCAACTTCTAGTTTATATCAACTTTTATATTTTTTTATAATACATTGGAAAAATTATTCTAGATTCAATCAATTGAGTATAGAAGGAAGTATGCAGATATATGTAAATAATGTATCCATGGATTTAGTAACATCACTGACTACTTACGACATAATAAGTATGGTTACAAAAGAATCTGGTTATGAAACTTGTGGTGAAGCTTTTAAGACATCTACTTTACAAAAGTTGAAAATAATGAAAAAGAAAAAGTATGATTTAGTTGTCACGGAGATCTTTGGTTCAGATTGTATGCTTGGTTTTGGCCATCTTTATCAAGTACCAACAATATCAATGATTAGTAGTGTTGCATTACCATGGGCTAATGATCGTATTGGTAATCCAGATAATCCATCATATATCTCGAATTATTTTCATTATGATTCGTATAAAATGGATTTATTTGATCGACTGAAGAATACATTACTTCTTGTTAGTGCAAAGATAATGTAAGTAGTTTTAATTGGCGATCACTTGAACACAATTAAACACTTTTATTAATAAATTAAACAAATTTTCTAAATATCAGTTACAGCCTAAATATGAAGGAATCAAATCGTATTGCAAAGGAATTCTTTGGTCCAGACCTACCCGATTTAGAGGATTTAATCAGGAATACAAGTTTAATATTAGTCAACAGTTACTTTATTGGGAATCAAGCCAGACCAACAGTTCCAAATTTTATTGAAGTCGGTGGTGTTCATATCAATGAACCAAAACCTCTCCCAAAGGTATAAATACCATTATAAAAAAATTGAAAAAAATAATTGTTGTACGAAAAAATTGATACCAATACAGCATTTCGATGAGTTAAATCAACTCGATCCGGATACAAAAGGTGTGATTTTGTTAACGATGGGTTCAATGGTTTTAACGGAAACTTTCCCAAATGAGATCTTACAAGGGATGTTTGATGCTTTTGCCGAACTACCATATAAAGTCATTTGGAAAGCTGATAAAGAACGATTTCCAGAAGGATTACGATTCCCAAAAAATATCCATTTCGAATCGTGGCTACCACAATTGGATCTCTTATGTAAACATGCATTTTTTCCGTTTTTATCACAATGAAAATATTATTTTAAAGGTCATCCGAATGTGAAATTATTCGTATCCCATGGTGGTTTGATGGGTACACAAGAGGCAATGTATTGCGGTGTACCACGGATAGGCATCCCATTATTTGCTGATCAATTAGGAAATATTCGTAATGCTGTTGAATTAGGTTTAGCTATCGAAGTTGATTATCAAAATATTAGGAAAGAATCAATTTTGGAGGCTGCTACAAAATTATTAACAGATCCACAGTAAGTTTTCTATTATAACAATTTTAATTGTTGATTTAAATTGAAAAAAATCAAGGTATGAACGCAATGCTAAACGGTTGGCGGCATTATTCAAAGATAGACCTGTATCAGCTTTAAATGAATCAATTTTCTGGATCGAATATGTGATTAAACATCATGGAGCACCGGAATTACGTAGTCCTGGAGCAGATCTACCATGGTATCAGTATTATTTAATTGATGTTGGTTTGATTCTCTTGTTATCAATAATTTTTATTGTATATACAATTGTTTTATTAACAAAACTATTGATTAAAATTATTGTTTCAAATGTGTCGAAACAGAAAAGTGATTAACTATAATTATTCAGTTAAATAATTTATATTTTTCTTTACGAAATTATAAATTAAATTAAGTTAAAATATATATTCTTTGTTGTTTCCTCTATTGATATTTTTACTCAAGTTAGTAAAATTAATGCCTGAGTTTGAATCCCTTCGATTTTATGACAGTTGAACAAAAGGGGTCGCACTGCAATCTAGCTGGGGTTGACGACCACTGTAGGTGAAGCACGTCTCTATTCTAAATAAACTGGTGGCGCCGAGACGGCCAGCGTCGTAATGATTCACAGTCAGTAACATACACACAACTTGGCCTAACAATTTCGTTCTGTTTTTTTTCGATTTGATTCACATAAATTCATTCAAGAAAAATTTTAAAATATAATCCAAACGAAATTAGGAGATTTTCAACATATTTTCTGTAAGTATTTTACATTTATTTTGATATACTTATTTGAATAATTCTATAGTAAATTTTGTAAAATTCTACAATATTCTGTAGTTAAGAATATGAAACAGATTTTTCAAATTTAAATTTTATTAATTATATCACAACCACTTCAGTATTGTATTGTTGGTGTGATTTTAGACGTAATAATATCAGTAGTCTGTGTAGAATATTGTTCTTCGTAGATACAAGGGATGATGAAAATAGGGAGAGAAACAATTGTGTTTGTCGTAGATCAATAAGTGAACGCCTAGATGTAAGGAAATGAATTTGAATCCTCTAAAGTTCATCACAAATAGTCTCATTGTCTATGTAATTAATCACAACAAATTCATTATTATAAATTTAATTAAAATAAATGCAAAATGATCACAAAAAATAAACATTAAAAATTTATGAGGATTGCCCGGCGCATCCACCATTTTTACACTTTCACTTAATCGTTCGAGATGAGGGAGTAATTCAAATTTTGAACGATTACGACATATTATGCGTTTTATAAAACAAAATATATTATCAATTCTCGCTATCATTACACTCTTCCGGTGTGTAAATGTGCGTGATGTATGATTTTTGTAGATGTTAAATTATGAGTAATTTTAAGAAATTTTTAGAAAGTCCTCTATATTCTCGAGAATGTGATAAAATTTTAGCTACGCATTCAGTTTTGTTTTAACGATCAATACAAAGTCATGATAGTATTCTTTTTGTTTATGTTTTAATTCCTTTCGTTATAAATTCAAATGATCATTATGAATAATTGAGTTGACCGTTGTTCAGTTCACGATTATTACTGCATGTTTCAAATTTATCAGAATTATATTTTTTTATTTGATTTCACCGAATAATTTGATATTAAAAAACGTTTAAAAAATCCATTTCGTTAATGGAAATTCGTCCAATAAGGTTGACTATGATAGAATGCCATTTATTCATCTCACGTTACGTTATTTATTCAATTATAATAATTGAGTGTATGTTTCTTAGTAACAACTGCCCGTGAACTTAAGAAGACTGAAATATCGTCGTCCCTTGGCATTTTATCAATCGATTTACGAATACGTATTGAATAATTCATCAGACCAATCTACAATATAAACATAATAAGAAAATGGAAGAATACTTTAATAAAATAAATCAATCATAATAGATTTTATTAAAAGTTTGAAACGTATTTTTTTTCATTTCGTGTGCAAAACAAATTGGTCAAAGTGGCGCCGTTTAAACTAAAATTCACCAAAATGTCCAAATCGAATTCTTCTACACGCAGTAATTCGGTGGAAGCATCTGCGGAATCGGAGAATGAAACAAACAGTCCACAACAGAGTAATGTGCCGGCAGCTATATTGGAGACGCCAGAAGGGCAAGATGTTGTGCCATCAAGTCCACCACCATCCTACGAATACGTGTTGGAAGAGGTACATTTTTTTAATTTTCCATCCAATATTTCCCTATACACACACACACACACAAAAAAAAACACGGGTAGATTCCAAATATTTGTCGGTATTCTAGTAAAATAGGTCAAACAATCGGGAGGGAACAAACCTCCCTTATTATTATAATTGCTGTCATTCATTTATCGTATGGTTGTATTTCAATTACAGACAAGACTTCAGGCCCAGGCGGACGCTCCATCACCGGTCAATCCCTTAAAAGGTCCAGAGATCATGCACAAATCAAGTAAAGAATTGTACAAAGCTATAGCGAAACAGTTTGGAATCACTTGTAAAATGTCGGATCAATGTCGATGTTTCGATTGTCAGAGCCATTATTTCGATTGTGAATACGAACAGAACGAACAGGAGAAAACTGATGGTGGTTTAGGGGCTGGTACACCGATGTTCATATCGGAGGTTATGCATGGTACAGCTTGTAGTATATTATAAGAATATTAGATTTAATTTTTAATTGATAACGGTAATTATTTGTATGGTCAATGTGGAAATAGCGCACATCTTACAAACATTCATTCAACATTAAACAATTGTAAAGATCAATTATATTTGTAAATAAAATGAGTATTGAGATGGAATTTTTGTAAAATAGTCGAGGTGCTTTCAAAAGATCTCAATTCATAATGGTGGATAAATGGCCTGTTTTTCTAGAATTAATTTTACTTAAATTAAAAATAGAGAGTCGATTGATTTTCTAATTTTAATCAACGATATTCGATTAGACAATTTCATCAACAACAACTGAAGGCGTTACTTAATGACATCGAATAATTACAGAGAAAATTGATTGACTTTCATAATAATAATAATAATAATAATAATAATGAAGATTTTGCATTAATAAAAGAATCATATATACCACACACAAAAATGATAAATGCACCAATTATAATTGTTATATAGACAAACAGTACAAGTGCTTTTCCTAATCATCTGATAAGAGAACTAATGGTGCAATGTAAATAAATGTTTGATTATCATAAAATATGATTCTCCATAACAGAAAATATCCTATTTTCATACTTGTACCATCATCGTGAATGTCTCTATTTAGAATTATTATATGTGTGTATGTAACGTATGTAAAATTTTTATGTAACTTACATTAAAATCTATCCATAAATTTGTATTTACGTGGTGAATTATCTGACGTAAAAGGGGAACAATTTATAATTATACTTTTTGTTCTTTCAATATTTCTTTTTTAACACGGAAATAGTTTGAACAAAAGTGGATAAAATCTACACTTATACTATAATATTGATGGTAAATTTTGTAGGGTGAACTATTTGTAATAAAAAGACAGGGTGTCTTTGAACTGATTAATCATAATAATGTAGTCTGTAAGGTTTTTTATCGTTTAAATTTTACATATTTGTTTTAAGATTGAATCAATACATTACCACCATGAAAATCCATGGCAGAAATTTATATATCGAACTTAATGATTTGACAAAGAAACGTTGATATTATAAACAAAGTTTTAAGGAATACATCATGTAGAAAGAATTTTTTTATTAATAATTTAATTTAAACTGTTTGTTACTGAATTGTTATATTGATAATTATCATAATAAGAACATGTGTAGGCCTATATGTAGCAAAAAAATGTAAATGTAGTGTAATATTGCACCTAATGAAAAAAAATAAGATAAAATAATGAACAGCACGTATATTTTGTATATCTAAAATTGTGTAATATTCATTTCTCTAATGATGTGTATTGTAATGATTTCGATAATCGAATAAAGAATTCGAAAAGGAATCAATGTAGTAAATTTGCTACTTAATCTAACTACACCAAGTAGATGTAGTTTGAAATTTGCCATTATACCTCTTAAACTTCTAAACACTATTCAAATATGACGCTTAATGTGTAACCTCTACTTTAGATGGGTCGGAACAGAGTTTAAAGTTTTAGTAGACGAAGAAAGTACACGAAACTATAACCTCCGAAGGACCAATTCAATTCATAATTGTATAAAGTCTCAGAAGGTAGGCACTAAAGTCCCCCATACACGCTTCGATAAAGATCAGAACTGTGTGTGTGGGGGCTTAAACTTTGATCTCACAATCAGGTTCTGAGACAGTAGCGTAGTGAGCAGGGTCCTGTAAAACACGAGCCCTGGCTCCAAAGGAACACGGCGAATATCCGTAAATAAACATGAAGCTATAGTTAATACATATACAGGGTGTTTGGTCTAAGTATGGTGAGTTCTAAGAAACTCCTATTAGTTGACGAGCGATTCGAAAAATATTTTGAGGATTTGTAGAAGAGTCCCTCGGGAACATTTTAGCAAAATTACAACCTCGTAGCTCATTTCAAAGTTGGTCAAGAAACGACTAAAAATGACTCAGAGAACTTCAGAAACATTGATTTTTTCGTTTTTCTCCATTGTATTCCAGAGAAAATACGAAATATTTCCACCTGTTCCAGAATAAAATGGAGAAAAACAAAAAAAAATCAATTTTGGGAGGATCCTAAAGTCTCCTACAAATCTTCAAAATATTTTTCGAATCGCTTGTCGTCTAATAGAAGTTTCTTAGAACTCACCATACTTAGACCAAGCACCCTGTATAAATTTGTGGCCTGCTTTTTAAACAGGCCTGTTGACTTGTCAATATGCCGTTATCCTAAGATTTTAAATAGCATATTTTGATTTCAGTACTTTTAGAGAGGTTCTATAAATTTGAGAAAAGATATCAAATATTTCATACTAGCTGACATAATATAAAATAGGAATTTGAACTTTTTAATGAATGACCACAAAAAAGAGTTATCTAACATTATTTTCTAGTCAGTGCTCGTCTTTCAATTATTTCAGTTTTGATCTTTGTAGTGTTTACATCAGTTTCTAAAATTCAAAAATAAATTCAAGTGCTTAATAAATATAGTGATGTGATTTGTTAGTGCTTGTGTTAATATTTTTATAGACGAAGAAGTTAGTCATCTCTTGGAATTGGGTGATGAAAATTCAACAAAAGGGTAAATCGAGATATCCAAAGTATTGTTCCAAAGTTACTAAATTTATCTTTTCTTTTTTTCTCTTCTAATTACAGTAGGTTCGAATAGCTGAGATGCAGTTAAGTAGTAAGTACCTTTTTGATTTAAATCGTGATCTTGAACGGATATTTACATTACTAATTGAAATTCAAAATCGGCTTAGGGAGTAATTAAAAATATACGACTACAAAAAAAAAACGGTGAAGAACTGTCAGATACTTTTCCCTGTAGGTACCTATTCAATAGGTAGTACTTTTGGCATTGGGGATCTGTTAGGAACTCGATAGGTACTATGACAAGTCAATCTCTCCCTTTTAGGTACTATCCATACACCCCTTTTAGGTATATTTCTGATGTCAGTTCAAGAATTACTTACCTACTCTTAAAAGTCTTCTTGAACTTTCTGAATAATGAAACAACTTTCTATATCCTAAAATTCGATCACTACCCTTTGTAAAGAGTGATTTAAAAGACCAATTTAATGACGGTTTGTCAGTTTAAAATCAAATCTACTAATTTGAATATTGATCATTGATTTTCGGTATAATTAATGATAATCGTACGGTTATAGTTCAGAGTCGGGCACAATAATTTTCAACGTCAATCGAACATGAAGAGATTCTAATGAGACGCGTTCTATTGTTGTCCCTCCCCCGTCACCTTACCGTTGACATACCAAAGCAATTAAGGGCAAAACAAATGGCTATTCACCACTACCCCATTCAAGACCTAATATAGAGTAATTTACAAGTGTGTGTTTGTGTGAGCAATTTCATTACCTTTAGTATAAATATAAGAGTAAAAAAATGTTGTTTCATGAGCTTTGTGGAGTGATGGAAATAAACATTGAATCAACTAAATAATAAATATCCGAAATATATCCGTACCAATGAAAATAAGCTTTATTAAAACAATAAACAGAGCCAATATTACAATATTTTAGAATTGTGAATTTGGATACAAATATTTATATAATAAGAATATGTATGTACAATGTCGTCCGATTAATGTTGAAATTCCGTGAAACATCCAATTAATTGCCAACAATATAGGATGATTTTTCCTTGTCTTTTTCTTTATAATACACAAATTAATGAATTAATTAACAGATATTAGTAAATTCAGTTTCCAATTCCATGTTTCTTCAATACTGTTACAGTTTTAAGGATCATAGAATCTTGTATGAAAGACGTATATTTAACATAAAAAACTGTATAGTTCTTGTATGATTCCAACAACATCAACAAAAAAAAGTAGTAATAACAGCAATCATCAGCCTTTTCTTCTTCTTCTTATTCATCTTCTTCTAATATTTATCTCGTTATTGAATTGTGCACGATGAATTGTGATCGACAACATATTCAGTTGTTGTTTCTGTTGAATACTCGATATCGTCTTCAAAATCGAAATAATGGCACTGTAACAAAATTGAAAGTAAAAGTTAAATTTCCACACAAATCAAAAAAGTACTCTTTTATGTGTGTGTGTGTGCATGTGTGTGTGCTCAAAGATGTGAATTGATACAAATCGATTTAATAATATATTTAAAGAGAATCCCTCTTATTGTGGTATAGAAAGACGGATGCGCGTCTTTTTCACGTTCCACTGATTCCGCATTTCTTGAGTTAAAAGTAAAGAAGATCATTTTTTATCGTCCTCTACACAATCATTAATTGTTCTATAATAAATTTTACTTAATTTTAAGAAAAAAAAAATGGCTTTGCATTTAAATATATTAATCTCAAACTCCTCATCGGCAAAAATTCGTGAATATTCAACTTTTGACTTGAATGAATTTATGAACCAACTGGGCATATTTTATACGGAACGTAAACTAAACTGGAAAAAAAAGTAATTTCAAGATAGCAGATTTTCGGCTATAAATCAAATGAAAATCGACTGATTGTGAGTTTTATTTTATTGTTAATTCTTGAACTTGTATAAAAAGTTACATGGTTCTATCCAGGGCCGGACTGGGTTTGAGTAAATGGCTCGGGCGGGTAAGTCATGTGGCCTATGTTTAGTGTGAGTGTACATATTTAAAAAAAAGATCTCCAAAGGCAGCAAGTACCTTATATAGCGAATTTTTTTATGTATCTACATACTGAAATATTAATTGCAAAACATTCTTATGATACTGACAATTAATATATTTTAATAACATTGAATCAACTAATAAATTCATTTCCCGATGTTATTTTAATATTTATGATTTTAATTGAAATTAGTACATTAAAAAACGAGTTTCAGAAGTCGACAATTCCTGCACGAGACCAAGTTTAAAAAGATCTCCAAAGGCAGCAAGTGCCTTACATAGCGAATTTTTTTATGTATCTACATGCTGAAATATTATTAATTCACAAACAATAAGAAACACTAATAAAATTTCACCCGTTCAAAATTTGTTGTTTGTCTACATAAATCTAGTATGTTAATATTAACATACTAGATCTACCTATGTTTGTCTAATATTAACTGTCAAAATTAGTTACCCCCCGCGATATTCAATTTTTTTTCTAATATCAATTGTCAGAACACATAGCCACCTGAGATAATCGATTTTACTGTTAATACTCAATAAAAATATTTTTGCATTTTTCTTGCGATCCAATGAACCGATTTTGATGAATTTGTTTCTGGGTCATAGAGAATGGTCGGCTCTACTGTTATTTTAATTTTCATCAAAATCTAAGCAAATGTAATATTGAAAATGATTTTTTTTAACATTTCTTCAGCTCTTATTCCAAAAGTGTTGGCCCTACCAGTCTGGCCAACGAACTCATCCAAGCTATTCCAAAGACCGATTTTTGTGCCAAGTTTCATTAAGATTGGACTATTTTTACGGCAGTTATCGTGGATATACATATATATATATATAAATATATATATATATATATATATATATATATATATATATATATATATATAAAAATTTTAACGAACGGTGGATATGGGTTCCTGAGGTCCCAATACGAACTTCTGTGCAAAAATTTTTCGGAAATTCAAAAGTGAGGATCTCGTCATAAGCTAATTTTTTTAAAAAAATTCGCTAAAAACGACCCGCGAAGCGGGGATGTTTTTTAATGGTCGAGTGCAGGAATGACTTCTGAAACGCGTTTTTTATACTATTTTTTCTATTTTGCACCCTTTTGTACCCTTTTTTAATAAAAATTGAACCCTTGAAATTTAGGGAATTTCGCGGCAGTTGGTATTAACTAGAACGACATATTAAAATTGTTCAATTGTTTTCTCTTCTGCACTTGCTCGATTGTATTTAAATTCAGAAACCATCACACACGTAAGTGACAATAATAAATTCTTCAATAATTTTGTATTAACAAATAATGAACCTGAGATTACGATAAATTCTAGCGGTACGTTTCATGTAATCGTTACCGTTTATAATAATTGCACATTTAACGAAAATAAATAAATAAAATCACAAAATAATTTGAGGTTATATTGTCAATTGTCAATGTCAACTTTTGTTTTTCTCAACACCAATCACATAGAATATAAAAGATGCATGTGCAAGCTGCCAACCTTAAGAAAATAAATTATACTAGGTATTAAAATACCCAAAAGGAGTGCTTTAATAGATATTAAAGCACTCCTTTTGTTATATTAACAACCTTATTATAGAACCAAAATAGAAAATAGTATATTAAAAAACGAGTTTCAGAAGTCGACAATTCCTGCATGAGACCAATATTAAAAAACGAGCCGCGAAGCGGCGAGTTTTTTAATGGTCGAATGCAGGAATTGACTTCTGAACCGAGTTTTTTATACTATTTTTCCTATTTTGCACCCCCTTGCACCCTTTTTTCAAAAAAAAATAGATTTTGGAAATTTAGGGAATTTTATAGGAGTTGGTATTGTAGGTGTGACCGATATTCAATTTTTGTATCTAGTATCCATCAAGTTGATTTTCAATTGTTTTAGTCTCCATTTTCATTACAATTTTTAAGTGAAAATGTGTGACGACTTATCGTGTACTCCACCCGAACTGTGGGAAATTGTTGAAAATGCAATGGAGAAACAATTTGAATTAAATGAAATAAAATTTTTATTTAAATCGACTGTTTTTAATATCTGTCAAAAAGTGACATTTCAATAATAAGGCAAGTGTTACCAACTTCTAAAAAATAAATTATCTATTTCTATTTCTACACTCAAAGTAGTTAAGAAATATTTCATTTCCACACTACTTTTTATGTCAAAATAAGTCTATTTCCAACGCAAAATAGGAAAAATACTTTTCATCCACAAACAATAAGAAACACTAATAAAATTTCATTCGTTTGTTGTTTGTCTAATACGTCTAATCAAGGCCTGCTTGATTTTTTCAAGCGAAATTATCTAGCAGGCCTTACGTCTAATATTAACTGTCAAAATTAGTTACCCCCCGCGATATTCAATTTTTTTTCTAATATCAATTGTCAGAATACATAGCCACCTGAGATAATCGATTTTACTGTTAATACTCAATAAAGATATTTTTGCATTTTTCATGCGATCCAATGAACCGATTTTGATGATTTTTTTTCTGGGCCATAGAGAATGGTCGGCTCTACTGTTATTTTAATTTTCATCAAAATCTAAGCAAATGTAATATTGAAAATGATTTTTTTTAACATTTCTTCAGCTCTTATTCCAAAAGTGTTGGCCCTACCAGTCTGGCCAACGAACTCATCCAAGCTATCCCAAAGACCGATTTTTGTACCAAGTTTTATTAAGATTGGACTATTTTTACGGCAGTTATCGTGGATATACATATATATATATATATATATATATATATAAATTTTAACGAACGGTGGATATTGGTTCCTGAGGTCCCAAAACGAACTTCTGTGCAAAAATTTTTCGAAAATTCAAAAGTGAGGATCTCGTCATTAGCTAATTTTTTTTAAAAAAATTCGCTAAAAAATGATACTTCAAAACAGGGCCGACATGATGCATTTGCTAATTATACAATGACACACGGACCTCCAAATCCAGAGAATTTTTGAGCCTTTTTTGCAAATACTCAGTTTTGTAAGTGAATTGTGTAGAGAAGAAGATTTCGATGTTTCTTATTGCTTCTTGAGGAGAATTTTCAAGTTAGACTAAAAGTTTTGAGACACTCTTGTCTTGAGTTGTCAGTTTGAAGTCAAATGGGGACAATATAGGCAAGTTTGGGCTCAATTTTTAGTCTAGACCTAAGACATTTACGTTATAAGTCGGTTCCTAAAAATTTTGCTATTCAATTGTGAAAAAGAAACAATTTAGAAACCTTAGGTTAATTTTTTGAACTAAATACTTGACTTTTAGATTGGGTTTACAAATAGAAAATCGTAAAGCACTGGTTTTTAGCAAATTTTCATAAGGAATATGTAAAAAAATCTATTTGGACACTTTTAATCAATTTTTTAATGGGATTTCAATTTTTATCTGAAACTCTTAGGCACTTTTTACCCAAATCAGAATTTCTAACAAATTTTGTTATCGAGCCAATTTTAGTAGATTTTTGAGTTGAATTTCTTTCTTTTAGCCAATGTTTGAAAACATTTCGATTCTAAATTATCAGTCTTCACTGAAATTTGTTCTAAGTCATCAATTTAAAGCGAATTTACTAATATATGAAAAGGAGATGCTCTTAGATCCAATACATATACAGTTGGGGACGTTTGGAATAGATACATGGAAGAAACATCAGTCTCGCCCATCTATACTACTTACATATTAGTTAGAAAGAGACAGAAAGAGCGTAGGTGGTCTAGAAATTAAAAATTATGGCGAATATTACCACCCAGTCCTTTGACCAAACAAAGCAATTTCTTTTGTACGAAAGAACCTCGAAAACTTCCTATATTAAAAGATAACAATAACCAGATGTGCGGATTTGGAATCTCAGTCTGTTATTCATGAAACATGTGATTTAACAAAGAAGGGTCATGGGTAGGACCAATGTTTCTCCTATGTGTCTATTCAAAAAAACCATTGAGGTATATGTTTCTCCCACTACGTATGCTCGCCTTAGTAAAACCTTGGCTTATATCGAACTGACGGTAGGCTTACACACATTTGAGTCCATATACGTACAGGTCTCCATTTAAATGACTGGAAATCCATGATTTGGTAGATTTTTGGCGAGTTTAACTAGGGGAAGAAATGCCGGATCTTAGAGAACTTTCTATATTAGAAGAACCAACACTTCACTAAAAGTAAATCAAAATGTTTATATCTTTCAAATGAGAGATAACCCTGCTTCGTTATTTTGCACAGGACGCTACAAAGTATAGCACCGGCTTTAGTTATAAGCGATCGGTTTTATTTACTTTAAGCATGGTTTTCGGGCAATCAATAATTTGTTGTTGTCGTAAAGGTATTTTCAGTTGAGAATTTATATTTAAAGCAAGCTAAGGTGAAGTCAGGACTCGTTTCGATGTCTGAAAAAGTTACAATTTTTAATCATCGATTTCTCGCTTGTTTTCTTGAGATATTCAAACTCTGTAACCAGCGTTTAATTAAGCATTTCACGGTGCATCCGACAAATTTTGGAATTTTTTTATTAAGTACTGAAATGCAAAGGAAAATGTCGGAGCATGTCGAAATTTTTCTAATCACGCTATTTCAGCAATTTAAAGATAAAAAATCGGACATAAGCTTGTCTGAAAGCTTATTCATGTGCGGAGAACAGATGGAGATCAAAAAATCCAATTTTGGAAAATTGAAAAACTTGGAAAATTTTCTTTATTTTTTTTAAATATTCCACTTGCACATGAATAAGCTTTCAACTAAACTGCTGTACGACTTTTTATTTTTAAAATTGTAAAAATGGCGTGATTTAGAGAATTTTGACAAAATGGAAAACTCTATTGAAGACACCGTGAAATCCCCAATTCAACGCTAATTACAATGTTTGAATATCTCAGAAAACAAACGAGAAATCGCTCATTAAAAATTGTCACTTTTTTGGACATCGAAGCGAGGCTTGACTCCAGTTTAACCTTAAGGCTGACTTTTATCCGAACTGAATGCTACCAATTAAGTGTAATTTCCATAAGACAGTAAAACACATTTTTCTCGTAAACGGTAACAGATAGCGACCAGCAAATAGTTGAATTCGATTCTAAAGGCAGTCGTATACAAAAATACGGGCTTGGATTTTTGAAAATTTGACAGGATTTTCACAGGATAAGGAAAAAGTAACTTTTTGTGCTGAAACGAGTGGTTTGGCGAAACACAAAATTCCCTGTGTAAAAGTTGATTAATTTAATAGTCACGTATATAAAAACATCGAGCAAAGTTCACTCTACAAAGATGTGAGCTTCAATTTTCAATTTTCTTTATCGGTTTTTCATAATCTGCATCCAAAGTAATCGATTTTTTCCGAAATTGAATTGAAATAACACGGACAGACATTAACTTGCATAGAAAGGTGGGAGAAGTGGTGAAAGACTGGGTTGTCTTTCGGTGGAGGCGCCGCTACTATGACAGTCAGCTTTAAATCAGTTTATATGAGCACTAAATTGACAAAAATCTGCTAAAATCTGGCCTTTTAGTTCTAACGATGAATCTATCATTAATTTGTATGCTTATCTCTCTTCTAATTTGCAAATAACTTTCCCTTGTAGTATCGTCTATCAAGTTGTACAGTGTTTGTTAATTCTCACTTGTATTTAACGTATATACCACCTCTAGCCTAGACTTATACACATATTCACATTGCGTAGTTTCGTACACATTCCACGCAATGTAATTTAAACGATTCGTAGAAATAGCACGAATTCAGAGCAAATAATATAGGATGTGTGTGTGTGTGTGTGTGTGTGTGTGCTTGTAGAAATATTGCATTAGCTGTATTCTACTAGCACAAGTACGTCAATTTTACTTCTAGGATTGGTTAATTTCGTATAACAGGAAATACGTGGAGAATTCAAAATGAATTTG